>BPLT01000160.1:0-600000 GCA_019656295.1 Rhododendron mucronatum var. ripense | reverse complement strand
ACTAAACAGTTATGGCACTTGCCTGGCACAAGGTAACTTGGAGGTTAAGTCACGAGTCCTACATAAGGTAAAGCAACCTAACCCTAGGAGATGCACCGCATATACGTACTTGCCTAAACGCTCTAGACTCTATCTTCTCCAACAAATGACATACTTAGCCAACATAGTGTCTTCCTCATCGTCACCTGCCGGTTAGGCACTAACAATGGTTTCTGCCTTACAGGCTTAGTTCTGAAGGTGGAACTCAAGCTAGATGCGCATCAAAAGCTCGATGTAGGGACTCAGACAGAATAACCCACAAAACATTTAGGGTGGGTTTTTCTTAGAAATTAAAAGTTGTTTATAGCTTACGAGCTTCAGACAAGTTGTTTCTGCTATTTAGACTTTTTAGTGATGCAAATGAGGAGAATGACCTATCTCAAAATTTGCGTTTTTGTGAACTTTAACCCATTTTAGGGGGTGTTTCCACTAATAAAAAATACTAAAAACTTAATTCATTTTATCATCTCATTTCCACTAACAAAATTTTTTTAGCATTTTACCAGCTCGTTTCCACTAATAAAAAAGTTGTCAACAAAAACTTTTTTTTCCTACGGTAACTCTACTTACAAACTCATCAACAACTTATTCACTATCGAAAACAACTTTACATTTCGCAACAATTTATTCACTTCCAAAAACATCTAACAACCTTTCAACCACAAATAAAAATCTACAAAATTTTCAATAACCTTTAGTTGATAATCTGGTCCATGAACCATGCATACGTTCTTCTAGTTGAGTATTCATGAGACATGCCTTGATTGAAATGATTTGACGAATAAGAAAATGATTCCAATGCACATTTCACACGTAACATCTTACATACACTTCCATGCTTTTAGATGCTTTTTCTTGTTCTCAACACACTTATTAGTATTAGAAAGAAAAAAAAAAAAAAAGAAACCACACTTATTGATCCTAATTAAAACACACACACACACTCTTCGATCTTTAACACTTTCCCTGTTGCAAATTGAACATATATAAGTTTTCTGCTTAAAGGCCCCGTTTCATTAAGATTCTTATTTTTTAAGTAGTCATTTTTTATTTTACGAGACAGATCATTCTCTCACAATACATTATCTTTTATTCAAAAAATAAGTACTTATATTATTGCTTATTTTTCTTTGCTGAACGGGGCTTAAGTTTACATATTTCTATAGGCTAAGGGTGTATTTCCGCTATGTTATTGAATTACAAGTTAATAAAAATAGTCAAGTTGTTTCGGCTTTTTTAAATATTTATTTTTCGCTGTACGAAATAGGTCATTCTTTCACAATATATCATCTTTAATTCAAAAATAAGTCGTATTTAGTAGAACAGGGCCTAAAAGTGTTTTTTGTTATAGTGCTGGATAGCGTTTTCGCTAAATTAAATTTTTTTACGGATTTTTAGGCAGTCATTTTTCTGGGCATGTAATATGTATATATGTATTAATGTTGAGAATAAATTACTCCATAGGACTTGTTGTCCTTTTATCTCAGAGGACAACCACTGCACTACGTAAAGCTCAGAGTTTTAAAAACATCACTATCACATTAAGATTTTTTTCCTATAAAGTTTCATGTTGAAATTATATCTTTCATAAATATCACTATCACGTCACATTTTCTTAAATTTTTGATTATTCATTTGTTTTAACTTTCACTTTTTAAGAGCAACTTTTTGTACCGGTGCAAGAAAGAGAAAGGGGGGACATTTGTAGCTACTTGTGTATGCTTTGTTCTACCTTATCACCAATTTTGTTCATATTTATATTTTCAGATTAATTTTTTTCCGCCTCACCCATGGTTTCGCACCCATTGTAGGCCACATTTTATAGGGCCTGTAAAATAGTATATCTATACCCAAAAAAATTATTTTTATCAAATGTCGGTAGATATATCAAAAGTTGAATTTTGATTTATAAAATAAATTAGCCATGGACAATATAAATTTAAAAGTATTGGCAGAATCAAAACGTCAATTTTATAAACCAAAATTTAATTTTGATACACCTATCGATATCTAATCAAATTTATTTTTCAGGAAATATACTATCCCCCTATACTATGAAGAGTTCAGATTACTAAAACAAACGCACTGTGAAATCCACAAAAATAGTGGTGCCAGGAACTGTTGAATCTCCACCTGAGTTGGACAAAAAATCTAATCTCTTTTTTTTTATACCTAATTACCTAAAATTTCATTGAAATTTCTACGTAAAAAAAGTGGCCAAGAAGTGCTGAAGACTGATTCCAAACTAGTATACGATAAGACCTATCTAACCTCAAACAGGTCGCATGTTTGAATTCTATAGAGGTCAAACATAAAATTTTTGGATCAAATAAGGGTTTGCTCAGTCATTAACTTCAGTGCTCCGAAATAAGTTGAGATTCGCGCTAGCTGACCCGGACGTCCGATCATTAAAAAAGGGCATATGTAACGAATGTGATTCACAAATTATTTTAGGTACTACTACTTTTTGACATGTATAATGTTGACAATTAAAAGCATATTAATGTGGACAATTACATAGGACTTCTTGTCCTTTTATCTCAAAGGACAACCACCGCACTTCTACAACTTTTTTTTTTTTTTATCAACCCTAAATAAAGCTCATATATAGTTATAAAATCATCACTATCCCATAATTTTTTTCGTATAAAGTTTCATATTTAAATTATTTCTTTCGAAAATATCACTATCACTTTACATTTTTGTCAATATAGTTTCATTATTTAAATTATTCATTTGTTTTTACTTTCACTTTTTAAGTGCAACTTTTGTCCCTAGGTGCAAGAAAGAGGAGGGCAGCTCTTTGCAGCTGCTTTTTACTCTTGGAAAGAGACAAGGACAAAGGTCACAAAGCCTTGATTTATCCAAGTAGTGGCAAAAATTATACTAAATACTAAAAAGATGAACCACAATATGCATATTTATTATTGACTATGTTTGTCATTTGCATGGACGGTATCAAGAAAGTGTAATTTTAATTTAGGCAGAGTTTTTTTTATAGGGCTAAAGGGGCTAAACCTAAATGGGTTTTATTTCCCCTTGTATGTCACTATTTTGTAGGAAAAATAAGTCCCTTTAACGGCGTTTAGTCCCATAGGGAAAGGAAAATAAGCTTAGTTAGCCTGTTTAGTCCCGTAAGAAAACTAGTCTTTAATCAATCTATTAAAGTAAGACATCTTGAATTGTGATGTTTTTTCATGTTATTAAAATCATCGATAACAGAGGATTAAAGACATTCAATATAACAAAAAATATTGAAAAAATCTAGTGATGGCGGGATCTATATAATGTAGGGACAATTTTTTTTTTTATTTCAATATAGTAATACTCCCTCTGTCCCTAACGCAAACATAGGCTTTCAAAAAGATGCATTTTTTTCATAAAAAGAATCAATTTTTTTTTACTAATCAATAGATATCAATAAGTTTTTTAAAATTGCGAAAAAAAATTCAATTTTTAATGACAAAAATACATATTTTTAGAGGTTCATGTTTGCATGCCGAACATTTATTTGCGGACAAAGAGAGTAGCATTTTTTGTAATCGATAAGGTGGCAATCCTGACGAACACCGCCACTTGCCCCAGGGTTACATCTTCATTTCCAAATTTGTAATTTTAAAATTGTTGGAGCCGCCGCCGCTTATCCCCCGGCTACATCATCTTCATTTCCTAGTTTGTAAATTTGAAATTGTTGGAGGCTAATCGTTTCGTGAGATCTGAAAATTTAGTCGAAGCAATCGTAAGCTGGTTCGAAAGACGCCCGGGCCAAATCACAAAAGCGTGCAACACTAAAAATCTGGAGGGCAAAGCAAGTAGTAAAGCATGGCCCACAGTTTCACAGAACCACCAATAATTCAGAGAGAAGGCGCCACGTTTCGGTGGAGGCGCGGTACACCTGTCAAGACGGTACTCGTCGTACAGAAAGAATCCAACGGTGGAGATGAAAGCTGGCTCCCTCCAGCTGTGGGCTGTCGCCTGTCGGCTTGTGAGTTGTTTTTGGGGAGCGCAAAAGAAAGTGATGTGAGTTGTTTTCTTTCTTTCTTTCTTTCTTTTTACAGAAAAAACAAGACAAGAAAAGAGATATGGGGCGACTATTCGCAATCTCGTATTTTCTCCCTTAGCCCATTACATTTCGATAAATAGTTGTTGAAAATTATATATAACATTTTGGTAAATAGCTGTTGAAAAAAAGATTATATTTCGGTAACTACATGTCGAAAATATGTTTAACCTTTGGTAAACAACTGCCGAACATGCATTTTCGGTAAATAACTATTGAAAAAAATATTATATTTCGATAATTGTATGCTGAAAATGTATCTCTATTTCGGTAATTAATTATCGAGTATAATTAAAAAAATTTAACGGGCTAAGAAAAAAAATACGGGACTGTGAATAGCCGCCCCCAAGAGAAATAATACTCCCTCCGTCCTGCAAGATTAGTCCATCACGAAAAGACGTGCAATTTTCTAATTAAAAAATGAAGTACTTTGGTGTATAATTTTTAAAATTTCCTGAAACCAAATAGAAAGTACTAGTTTGTTTTTTATCCAAAAATTTAGCGTGGTTTGTGCACCAAGTTTTTGTAATGGAGAGTGCGTTATTCAGGGGGTGTTCCACTAACCCTTCTTTTTTAAAAAGTTCTTTTTCTTCAATTTTCAAACTCAAATATAATGAAAATGAAAAATAATTTTTTGATTTTTTTTGCATCGTATAAAAGATTTCAATGAAATCTATCAAACAAGATCCATATTGGTAGAAAAATTATTTGCGTAAACACATGATTTTTTAGCTTAAAATTACCTTCCTTTTCTAAAAAGTTCTTTTTCAAGAAACCGGAACACCACCTCAATGTCTCATGTACCATATAACGGTACCCGAGTCCTCCTACTCAGTGGTGCCACCACGAGTCTGGAGCACTCGTTTATTCATAAATATCAATACTTTTAGGCCTCGTTTGATAAAAGTATTAGAGATGTGGAATTCGTAAAGAGATGGGATTCGAATTGAGATTGGTAATGAGATGAAATTGGTGATGAGTATGTTTGTTTAAGATGAGATTAGATGATGGAATTATTAATATCATGTTTGTTTCACATGGGATATGATTGGATTGATAGTATACATTTTCTTTTTTGCCCTTCACCTGGGATAGGATTGGTAATGAGATGGGATTGGTGAAGGCTATTTTTGTATTTGTGCATTGGCAATGAGGAAATTGGATTGGTAATATCAAGTCCCCCAAGGTATTGGTAATACCCCCTAATGATGGGATTCACATTCCCATCGAACTAATAGTCCACCCCTCTATTGCCAAAACAAACAAAGGCTTAGTAATCCCATGGGATTATTAGTCCAATCCCAAAGCCTAAAGAGGTTAACAAACGGGGCCTTACAACGCTACCACTCACACAACATATATACACAGATTACGTGCACAGATCCAGACTGGGGCCCACTACAAATTTCATACAAATAATTCGAGTTGTTCATTAAATGTAATACATTTTTTCAAGGTTCCTCACAAAAAATCAGCTAATTCTGATACATATAGGTATTTGATCTAATCATCTAAGTTTTTATTCAGATTTCAGGACAATGAAAAGTTAGATGATTGAATCGAGTACTTATAGGTATTGGATTGAGCTGATATAAAGTGAGAGCCCTTGAAAAAATGTTTTTCATGTAATGAACGGCTCGGATCGTTTGTGTGGAACCTGTAGTGGGCCCCACACAATGATTTGTGCACGATCTATGTGTCAAAAGTATGTGTCAACAGACTTACTTATACTTTTATCAATTATAAACAAAGAAATACATTTATAGTAATGATAATTAAAAATATTACAGTTCCAACAAACAAACAAAAAAACCCATTTAAAAGCTGAACAAGTATTTCAACAAATAAACAAAAGATATCAAAAGGACATATACTAATAATTTTCTTCTCAGTTTTCACCACACCCCAAAAAAAAAAAACGAGCTTCGACTACATTCGACAAGATTTCATATTTTCTAATCCTTGCATGATATTCCCTTTTGGATATATGTGAACTGGCGATCATTAAAATATTGGTCTCCCATTTGATTACACAATTAACTTGGTATTCACATATTTCGTTGCTGGAAAAAGCTCTTTCTTCCATTGCAGTCACGATGAAAAAAAGCAATATCAATTACACAAACAACTAGACTAATCAAATTTTAAGGTGTCATGGGGAAAAAATTCAATATAGTAACAGTAAATTTTTCCCCCCACAGGATCGCCCAACTCCACAACCTCATTTTTTGTCGTCGCCACTGCTTCCGTTGCCAAATATTGATGTGGAGTTAAGATCAAGTATATAAACTTCACATTAACGTGTAGTATAGTGGAAGGATTTTTGTGTAAAACATCACGTGACAGTGTTCTGAATAATTACTCCGAAATAAGAGCCTAATAGAGTAAGAGAAACAATTTACTGACCGCCTTGCGAAAATATTAGTATTCTATGCAAACATATCATTCATATCCAATTAACATGATTTCGGCTTGGTAATATTCTCTGACGAATTCTTAAAATTGAATAACTCGAATCATTAAAATATGCCATTGTACCTACAAACAGTTAAACAGAACGGTCCAAGGACAAGGGAGATTATAGGGCCGGCCTTGATATTTCGTGTGCCTAAGGCAAATTTCAAAAAATACGCCTAAATTTTTTCCTTACTTATGAACTTGTTATATACTACTCCTAGGTAATACCAAGAAATATTTTGAGCTGGTACCTTGGGGTCCTGGGGACATAAAAAACAAGAGAAATTGACCAGCCGGTCCTTCTTTTCAACTTCATAACCCACAGAGTCCTATGGCGTGTAAGTATCATTCCTTATGCGTCCAGCCCGTGTAATTTTACTTGTTTACCCCCGATTTAAATAGTTGCCCTATTGTTCAAGTAACACTTGCAATCAGATTTCGTCTAGAGCGAGAGAGAGAGAGAGATTATCGACGAGAGAGAGAGAGAGAGAGATTAGCGAGATTTCGTCGAGATTGTGTTTCAATCGGTGATCTGCTTCGAGAATTACAGAGATTTCTGGTATGTCTTCTAATTAGCGAGATTGATTTGAGAGTAGATTAACGAGACTGATTAGCGAGATTAGGGAGCTTGATATGACACGATAGATTAGCGAGTTTCATTTTTTTGTTCTGATGTTTTACGAATGTACTTAGATTATTGAGTTTTTGCGGAGATTGTGTTTCAATTGGTTATGTGATTCAAAAATTATTGAGAGATCTGGTATGTTTTCTTATTAGTGAGATTGATTTGAGAGTAGATTAACGAGATTAGCGATCTTGATTGGATTCCAGAGATTAGTGAGATTGATTGGCTCTTGTGTCTGTGTACGTCAATATATTGTTCAGTTAATTCTAACAGTACTGTGGATAGTTTCATAGATTTCTGTAGTTTTGGATATGTTTATGCGACATACTATCTATGTTAATTAACAGCGTTTGAGCAATAGTAATGTGCTTCAATTTTGTCTTTGAATCAATTTTTTTTAAAGCTACAACGTATGTTTATGGCGAATTGTATATCGTTATGTGATATACTACGATTTTGTCTTTGAATCATTTTTTTTTTTTAGATTCAACTTATGTTTATGATGAGGCCTTGCATGTTGTTATATGATGAACTATCTGTGTTCAATTTGACGCTGTTAATTAATAACATTTTTCTGTTAATTAGTGTTTGATTGTTCACATACGTAACAGTTGATAGTTTGCATTTGTGTTCAATTTGACGTTGTTAATCAATAACATTTTTCTGTTAATTAGTGTTTTATTGTTCACATATGTAACAGTTGATGGTTTGCATCTGTGTTCAATTTGACGCTGTTAATTAGCATTTGATTGTTCACATACGTAACAGTTGATAGTTTGCATCTGTGTTCAATTTGACGTTGTTAATCAATAACATTTTTCTTTTAATTAGTGTTTTATTGTTCACATATGTAACAGTTGATGGTTTGCATCTGTGTTCAATTTGACGCTGTTAATTAGCGTTTTATTGTTCACATACGTAACAGTTGATAGTTTGCATCTGTGTTCAATTTTACGCTGTTAATTAGCGTTTTATTGTTCACATACGTAACAGTTGATAGTTTGCTGTTAATTAGCGTTTTATTGTTCACATACGTAACAGTTGATAGTTTGCATCTGTGTTCAATTTTACGCTGTTAATTAGCGTTTTATTGTTCACATACGTAATAGTTGATAGTTTGCGTTTAGGAGTTTACATATTTTTCCCACTTAATATTATTCATAGATACCTATGTTAATTGATTTGCAGATGGATTCATTGATTTTTCTGTGCACCTATCGTGGAGAGAGCTGTGGAATTAGGATGTTCCAAACCTCTACCTACGCACAATTGTTGAATAAGCTGGTAGTTAGGTGGAGTGATTTGAAACCAGGAAAAATAGGACTTTCTTATTGTTTGGAAAGTGATCAGTTTTGTATGTTGCTGGACGATGATGACTTAGATGTCATGTTTGATTTAGTGCTAAGTACTGGATCGAAGCGAGTACGAGTCTCGGTATTTGATGCTGGTGGAAGCAGTAGTGGTTGTGCTAAACAAGAGATTTGTATTGATGATGTTGGCATTCATGGAGGTCAAAAATTGGCTATTTTACGCAGGGATTGGAAGATGGATGTGGATAAAGAAGAGATTGACTTGGTTCCAAAATTCTGTGTGAATAAAGAGACTGTTTTGTTGTCTGCCGGATGGAGGGAGCTCATTAGGGAAGTCAATCAGAAATTTGTTGGTGGAGTTGTAGAATTTCAATATGCATTGGCAAAATTTGCTATTCACCATGGTTTTGAGTATGATTTTGTCAAAAATGATCAGGAGAGAGTTACAGCTGTTTGTAAGAGAAAAACTTCAGGCTGCCCATGGATCGTGCATGGTAGAGTGGACAAACTTAGTCGTTTTTTCTACATTAGGCACTTCAATAGTGTGCATGATTGTGATGCTTCTGTTCTGAATGTGCAACACTCGCGTGCTAGTTCGTCTTTCATTGGGAAGCTTGTTCTTGATGAGATTCGTTCACGGCCATCAAAGCGTCCAGTTGATGTTCTTGGTGACATGAAGAGACTTTATGGGATGTCAGTCAGTTACAAGAGAGCTTGGACTGGTGTCGAGAAGTCCAAGGCTGATGTGTTTGGAGATTATTCAACGTCATTTGACGAATTGCGTTGGTGGGTTGAAGCGGCTAGGAGTTCTAATCCAGATAGTGTGTTTGACATAGATTTTGATCATGAAACCAAACGTTTTCGTGAGGATGTTTGTTGCATTTCGGGCTAGCATCTGTGGTTTTAATTACTGTAGACCTCTGTTATTTCTTGACGGGACATTCTTAAAGGCAAGGCATAAGGGTTGCCTACTGGCTGCATCAGCAAAAGATGGTAATAAAGGTAAGCTAGTTCGATATTTATGCATTGTGTACTACGATTTTGTGGATATGAATTTTAGTCCTTCAAAGGTGTTGTCTTGAAAGATTTTTTGTTATACTGCATATGTTTGACAATGAGGAGAGTAGTTATACTGTGAGTTATATTATAGCGTATTTCTTTGTTTTTTTTGCAGGTTTGTTTCCTGTGTGTTTTGCTATTGTTGATGCGGAGACCAATGTGAGTTGGAGCTGGTTTTTGGGAAAGCTCCGTGACATTTTAATTAATGAAAGGGATGTTGTTTTTATCTCTGACCGAAATGATGGAATACTTAATGGAGTTGCAAACATATTCCCTCGGAGTCCCCATGCATATTGTTTATATCACCTGAAAATGAATTTGAGGCATTGTTTGAGTGGCCTAAAAGCTGGATTCAAGGAACATTTGGTTAACCTTTTTAGTTTGTGTGCTTATGCACCAAACGAGAGAATGTTTGATGATCTTATTAGTGATTTGAAGAGGCAAGGGAAGGCTAGGGTGGTAACTTTCTTGTCAAGGCTGCCTAAAGAGCATTGGGCGTATGCTTTTTTCCCTGCCAAGCGATATGGAGAAATGTGGTCAAATTTGGCAGAATGCTTCAATTCATGGATCCAAGAGGAGCGACATTTGCCTGTAACACAGCTTGTGGATAGGATTCGTGTCAAGATGATGGAGAAAATTGCTGAAAGGAGTCAACTTGCTGGGAAATGGAATTTTTCTATCTGTCCAAATATGAATAAAGAGTTGGAGAATTCCTTTCAGGTTTCCAAGTCATGGGTTGTTAAGCGTTCTTCTACTAATATCTTTGAAGTATTCTGTGATCCTTCGATGATGGTCAATATTGCAGACCAGACTTGCTCTTGTTCTGATTGGCAGTTTAGAAGCTTTCCTTGTTGCCATGCTGTTTGTGCAATCTGTTATAGTGGAAAAGATTTGAAATCTTACATTGATCCTTATTATTTGGTTGAGACCTATCGTGAAGTGTATTCATTGCCGATATATCCGATACCTACACTATGGAAGCCTGTAGCAGGTGGGAGTGAGGACAAGGACATCATTCTACCACCGTTGTCAAGGAAACCAGCGGGAAGACCTCGAAAGAAGAGGGTTCGATCTAATGGCGAGAAGATTAGACCAATTAAGTGCAGCAGGTGTGGGAAGGTTGGAAGACACAATAAAAAGAGTTGCAAAGAGGACTTGAGGGATGCTTATTGAAGATTTGGAAAGTGCATTTGAGGACTTGAGGAGTTTTCCTTTGGTATATGTTTTTCCATTTCATGTGAACATTTGGAAAGAGGAAAGAGCATTCTGCTTTTGACACTCATTTTTCTGAATAATTTTCATTTCATTTCAGATGGTTATTAGGTATAAAGTACAGTTTGATTTTCCGTTAGTTGAATAAAGGATTTTAGTAAATGTAGTTTCTGTTAGTTGAATAAAGGAAATTGTGTTATATGTAAGGTGTATTGATACTGTACACAGGGATTTTAACAGCCTCTAAAAGGTTTGCAGAACATTTTTCAGCCATGTACGGCAAGATGTATGCATGTACAATATCCAGTGATTTTGCCTTGGTGATTGTACATGCTATTTTGAACCGACATGATACGAAACCATACATGTATGTACTACAACAGGTGGTTGTCCAATTTTTTTTATGAAAGCTGTGTTTGGTTTTGGAGTCCTTTTAACTGGTAATTAACAGTTAAAAATAGGGTTTTGGGATTGAAAACACTACTAATTAACAGTTAAAAATTAGAATTTTATGGTTTTGAGGGTTTTAGGATTGAGGATTGAAAACACTGCTAATTAATAATTTCACATTAGGGTTTAGGGTTAGGGTTTGGGAATTGGAAACACTTGGCCTTAAGTGGTATACCTAAAAAAGTACCAAGTAAGGGTGTTCATATACCACATGAGGTTTTAGCTCTCAACCAATGTGACACTAAGCCCTTATAAAAACAAGCACCATCAAATCTAGGGTAAGGTATTACGTTGTGATTTAACTGTTAAAATTATAATTAACAGTTAAAAATTAGGGTTTAACATTTCAAAATATACGGTTTGGGGATTCAAAATACTGCAAATTAACGGTTAAGAAATGTCCACATTCAAATCACCAATACTCCAAGCTTCAATAAGTCACCCTTAAAATTTTTTGAGTCATTTTTGTACTAGCTACAATATTATTTGGAATTTTTCTGTGCCGGCTGGTCAATTTCACATATTATTTTTCCATACTTTCCAGAGAATAGAGGTGATCCACAACTATAAGTGCAATGTTATTTTACCATAAAAATCTCACAACATACACCATAAAACACACTAAAAATCAAAAGAACCATATCAATACAATGCCGAACCCTGGAATTAAAATTTACTGCTAATTAACGTAAAATTTACATGCTCTTGGAATATGTCATACGGTTAACACTGCATAGAGGTGGTCCACGACTGCAAGTGCAATGTTATTTTGGCATAAAAACCTCACAACATACACCATAAAACACACTAAAAACCAAAAGAACCATAGCAATAAAATGCCAAACCATGGAATTAAAATTTACTGCTAATTAACATGTAAAATTTATATGCTCTTGGAACATGCCATATGGTCAACACTGCTTAAAATTTGCATGCTCTTGGAATATGTCAGTGTTCAAGTGCTTTACTCCATCTACACTTTCTAGCAAAAATTCTCAGTCAAAAGGAAGATTGTACTCCAGTAGCCTTGCCAAACAATCAACGCTGTCTAAAAGATTGAAAAAAAAACTAACAGTTAAATTTTTCACAAAGCTTTCTCCGCACTCATAGTGCCTTTTTTCCTATTCCTAGTCTTGTTCTCCCAGTTCTTAGTGACTCAATGACTTCGTTTTGTCGTTGAGGAATAAATGTATAAGCTCTGCTATGATCTGCCTACACTCTTCCATTGTTATTTGAGTGCTTTGCTCTTCATTGTTGATGTACTTCTTCATGATTGAAATAACAACAATCGCACAATCAACACTGCAAGAAATCAAAATTCATGTAATCAACATTGGGAAATAACACTAGGAATTCTAATTGTTGCAAATCAACAGATATAGTAACAATACTTTCCTTCCCACTGGTTGTTGGGGTGAATTTTTCTCTACCTCCACTGTGTCAAGAATGGTGGCTTTGTGTATTTCTCTTGTGTCAGGATTGATGTATGCCGCAATAACTATTCTCTATAAACAAGGAAAACAGTGTACAACTACTTAATAGTGTTTTTAGAATTAATTTTAGCATATTCGATTAAGAGGTTTGCTTACCAAAATGGCTGTTGCATCACAGTATTCATCTTTTCCATTTCGATTTCTTTGCAAGATAGAATTGTAGAATTTCCAGTTTCCTTTCTCTTTGTCAAGTACAAGCAGCGTCCAATGGAATCAAATAAGTATGGGAAAGAGAAGGAATCTTGCCGGCAAAGCTTTTCGCATATGACTTTCAAGCATCTTCGTCAATTGCTTTCGATCTTTGTTTTGAATCACATTCTATTTACAGAGAAAAGTCAAAATGAAAATTAACCTCTGTGTGTCACATCCTATTTACAAAGAAAAGCCAAATCAAAATTAACCTCTATGTGTCACATCCTATTTTTTTGTAGTATTACTTTCTTACCAAAAAAAAGCTGTTGAAGACGAATGATTTTGGTTGTGGAGTTTCCAATGCAAATGTTGGTTGTGCTCCGATGTGTTGTTGCATAAGAATATGCGAATACGCATCTACGCACTGTTAATTACCAATAAAACAGGTAAAATTCACTGCTAGTTAACATAACAGTCTACACAGAAAATAATAGTCTCTAAACATTTTAGCAGTGTGTAGGAAGGAGGATAAGATAAGGAAATGATATTGACTTTACCCGGTTTGATATTGAATCGTCAAATAGCAAATTTTCTATGTCACCTACTTCAACGTAGAGCATGTCGTATGCTGACTGCCATACAACAGTTCTGCATATTGGAAAGTGTTAGTAAAAACTCAGAGAATAGTCAAGCGTATATTTCTGGATGAAAAACTTAAAGTTCAAAATTTTGGAAAAAGTCAAGCATATGTTTTACCTATGATTTGCTTCCTTCCAAAGTTTTTGAATTGTCACCCAAGTTTCTGGATGAATAAGTTTGGACGTTTCAGCACCACGCTTCAAGTTCTTCAGTTTCTTTTTTGTCTTCTGCACTTCAACAATTTCTGGACAGTTCTCTACATCAATAAATTCTTCTTGTGAACTCTTCCTCTTCAACTGTGGATAAACATAGTTCTCAGACAAGTTCTTCTTTCTATCAATTCTGGCGTTCACTCTCTTAAATTTTGACGGCGGAGACGTCAATTCTGTCTTAGACTGAAGCCCTTTCTCGGCCATTGCTTTTTGTGTCAATTCATGAACTTTTAAAATTGTCAATTCCTCCTCCAGCTCATCTCTCTCTTTCTGCAGTTTTTTTATTGTCTGCATTGTCGCCTTCTGTGTAACTTGATGGACTTCTTTCTCAGTTTCAATGCCATACGCTTGTGTTAACTGATGCATTTCATACTCCTGAATTTGCTCCTCCAAGTCCTTGTTCAATTTTTGTAATGCAACCTTTTGTTTTTGAAGGATTTGGACTTGTTTGGAAAGGGTGGATATGTATATGTCTTTGTCACGAACCAAACATTTCAAATCTTTCTCCTTTTCATCAGAAGCATTCTTTGTGCCTTCTGCATCTTCAAGTTTTCGGCCCAGTACTTCAATTTCTTCTTTTTGAGATTGTACAATTTTCTGATTTTCTTCTTGAATTTTCATGTTCTCAATCTCTGCATTCTTCTTTTCTTTCTCCAAGTTTTCAATCTTTTTCTTCAGTTCATCGATAACTGCATTTGCATCCTTGGTTGATTGATCCACTATTGTTGCACAAATGTTATCCAATGATGCAGTAGGCATTCTATCCAATGACTTTTCATCCAAGCTGTTCGGTGCCAATGTTGATCCCGAACATTTTTCTGACAAACTATTATCTTCTTGTGATTCAGAGCCAACACTGTCAGGCACAATAGAGCCTTTGTAGCTTGCACAATCAGCTTCAAATGATGGGTGTGTGGGAGTATTGAAGTCCTCCAGTCCTCTCATTTCACCATCCTTTTCAATGTCTTGATCATGCATCGACACCACTCCAATCCTTTCTTCTCTTTCCTCATTGATTGGCATTGCCCCTTTCCCAACCCATACCCATTTTTCTTCACTATCTTCATGTTGCTCCCCACCAAGTACCACTTCATCATCACTAGTGCCTTTGCAGCTTCCAAAATTAGGTTCAAACAACCTGTGCATGGGAGAGTTCAAGTGCTTTACTCCCTCTACAGGCAATTCATCACCTTTTTCTTCTGTTTCATCATTGATCGGCACTGTCCCTTTTTCAACATATTGTTCTCCACCAACTTCATGTTGTTCCACTCCAGTCAATCCTTCATCACCTTGTTCAACAGGCAATTCATCTTCATTACCATCAGGGATTTCATCGTCAACATGCATTTCACATTCATCATGAACAGGCAGTTCTTGTTCTCCCACAACCTTCTCAATTACTATGTTGTAGATCTTTCTTTCTTTAGCCATTTCTTTTAACTTAGCATGATTTACCTATTCAAAGAGAAAAAAAACACAGTGCACAATATGTAATGTTTTTAACAGTGAAACACAATTGATATTTTCAATTCAAATGCAATGTAAGGACTACAAAACAAAGAAGAAATTATTCTCTAGCTGGTGCTTAATAAAACCAATAAAACCATAGCTAACTAACAATATTTTTACCAAAACAATAAAACCATAGCTAGTGAAGATGACATAGAATATACTAGTGAAGATTTACTGGTTCACATCCATCTAAACACCAAGAAAGGAGTCATATACAATGAAAAGAAAAAACAGTAAGGAAGATGAGGAATAGTACTTTGTCTCCAATTATTCTCTAACTGGTGCTTATTTGGTGCTGAGTGTATTACCTGACCAGCCGGAAGTTGATTCAAACTTTCAAATCCCTTGAGCTTCTTCCGAAGGCTTGACATGTTCCACTTCAACAACCTTGGAACTGTGTGCGTATTCTTTTCTTCTAGGAGTTTCGTGTGCTCACAAAGCCAAAACTGTACAAAACAAATTTCAAAGTTAAAATGCAAGTGATTGCAATTTTTTCTCAAAATAGTTGTGTCAAGTTATATTTTAAGTACCGGTAACAATACAGAACATCCTTTCAAGTCTTTGATATCTCTATGATTCCTTTGAATGGATTTGAGCAAGTAATTTCTAATGGCTCCTGTCCAGTCATACTTCTTTACGTTTTCGAGATTGTCCAAATAACGAACATGGCACCAGTTGGCTGTTGTTCCAGTTGTCGAGAAGAACAAGGTCACACAAAGAAATAGGCAAAGTAATCTGGCAACGTCATCTATGTCTTTCTGCTTCTTGCTATCTTTCAATTCTTTGATTTTTTGCCTTATTCTTGTTGTTGATAATCTTGCCTCCTTAATTTGCAGCCTCTGAGCTAATTTAGTTTCTTCTTTCTTCAAGTTTCTATCCACCATGGCTTCATCTCCACATGAAATTCCAAAAATCAGCTTAACGTCATCCCTAGTCAGCTCTACATTCCTATCACCCAATCTAAAACTTCTACTATCTTCTTGATATGACTTTATAATTTTCACAACTACTCCATCAAATTTTCTACAACGATCACTTATCAGCTTCTCATCTACGATCGCTTGAATCAATAACCAGAAAGGTGTTTTTTTCAAGGAAGCTACGTGTTCGGGACTCAGCTTTGTGTCTTTGAGCAGTTTAATCACAGATTGCAAATTTGATCTATTTAATGCCGGCCGCCCTTGTTGTGTAAGTTCTATATCATCCAACTGCCTTGGCCTCTTCCTCACCGGTTGTGATCGGGTTGTCACAGCTTCTTCTTCAATGGTGTCTGCTTTTTTCAATTTTGATCTCAGTTCGCGTTGAGTTTGTGTATTTTCTCTTACTCTACGCTGTGGGATTGTGATTTTAATCGGTGGGACGGTTCTTGTCTCACCCATGTTCTTTTGACTTAGCATGCCTGCTGCTGAATCAGATTCTGACTTCATTTTCCTCCGTTTCCTTGCCTGCACTGTAGTTTCAAAACACATAATGTGAGAATATAATTCACAGTCTACACTCAAGCTATCCATTATTCAAACATACAGACACAAAAAGAAGAAATTTAATAACATACGGTGCATACATGTTGAATGCAACACATTCTAAGCATTAGAGTTTCAATACTAGTTAATTAACTAGTTATTTATTAGAGTTAATGAGCAATCTATGTACAAACATTGTCAATTAATAGTGTTTAAGTAATACAATTTAGAATGCAAGCCATCTAAGCATTAGGGTTTCTAACGAATCAAAAAAATACCTCCTCTGTATAAACGTGGTTAATTAACAGCATTTTTAGCAAAATAATAACTGCATAGGTAGCCAAAATTCTAAAAACAATAAACATTTACGAAAAATTAAGCCAGCTAGTGAAGATGCCGAGGACAAACGTAGTTACTTATCATCGTTTTTAGCACAACAATTCAAAATGCAAAACATCTAAACATTAGGGTTTCTAACCAATCAAAAAAATACTACCTCTGTACAAACGTGGTTAATTAACAGCATTTTCAGCAAAACAATAAATGCATAGGTAGCCAAAACCGTAACAGCATTACAGTTTCAAAACTATAATTGGTGATTTCAATCGGTGGGATGGTTCTTGTCTCACCTTTCTTCTTTTGACTTGGCATGCCTGCTTCCCAATCAGATTCTGACTCAGGTTCATGTTCAGGTTCAGATTCAGGTTGTTTTGACTTCATTTTTTCCTGTTTTCTTGCGCGCTCTGTAGTTTCAAAACACATCTTGTTTCAATGACATAATTGACAGTCTACACTCAAGGTATCTATTATGCAAAATATACAGACACAAAAAGAAGAAATTATTGATTTCAATTGGTGGGATGGTTCTTGTCTCACCTTTCTTCTTTTGACTTGGCATGCTTGCTTGTGAATCAGATTCTGACTCAGGTTCAGATTCAGATTCAGGTTGTTTTGCCTTCTTTTTGCCTCGTTTCCTTGCAAGCGCTGTAGTTTCAAAACATATCTTGTTTCAATGACATAATTGACAGTCTACACTCAAGCTATCTATCTATTATAAAAACATACATGCTGAATGCAACACATTCTAAGCATTAAAGTGTCAAAAACCATAGCTACTAAAGATCACACAGAACATACTAGTGAAGATTTACTAGTTTCACCTTAATAGCATAGAGCTTCTAAAATTATGCCTACCCCCAACTTAGGAGCTTGCTCCAGCCCTTCTAACTAAAGAGCTTCATGAGCTTGCTCAAGCTATCTATTATACAAAATATACAGACATAAAAAGAAGAAATTGTTGATTTCAATCGGTGGGACAGTTCTTGTCTTACCTTTCTTCTTTTGACTTGGCATGCCTGCTTGTGAATCAGATTCTGACTCAGGTTCTGATTCTGATTCAGGTTGTTTTGACTTTTTTTTGCCCCGTTTCCTTGCAACCACTATATTTTCAAAACAGATCTTGTTAACTATCATCATTTTTAGCACAACTATTCAGAATGCAAAACATCTAAGCATTAGGGGTTCTAAGCAATCAAAAATTACTACCTCTGTAGAAATGTAGTTAATTTATAGCATTTTGGTGAAAAACAAAACCCTAAACAGGGCAACAAAATCTTAAACGGGATAAACATTTACAAATGATTAAGCCAACTAGTAAAGATTCTGACTAAAAACGTAGTTAACTAACAATATTTTTACCAAAACAATAAAACCATACCTACTGAAGATGAAGCAGAACATACTAGTGAACATACTAATGAAGATTTACTGGTTCACATCTATCTAAACGCCAAGAAAGGAGTCATATACAATGAAAAGAAAAAACAGCCAGGAAGATCAATGCTAGACAGTATTAGGGAAGGGAAGGTAATATTAAGCATACTAATGAAGATGCTGAACAGTACAAACGTAGTTAATTAACTGCATTTTTCGCAACAATAAACCCTAAAAAATAAATAAGAAAAGGCAAAAGCAAGTTCAATCAATGATGGACAGTACAAACGGAGTTAATTAACTGCGTTTTTCGCAACAATAAACCCTAAAAAACAAATTTAAAAAAGCAAAAGCAAGTTCAAAGTTCAAAAGTAGGGTTTCAATAATACTGATCAATACTCTACAGTACAAATGTGATAAAGCCAATGCGTTTTTGCATAAATAAACCCTAAAAAACAATTTTAAAAAGGCAAAAGCAAGATCAATCGAAAAACTCAAAGTAGGGTTTCAAAAATTCAATCGTATGTTCAGAAACATTGCATCTCCTTGTTTGCCTACAAACATTGCTTACTTTTTAGCCTCATTCTTCGGAATGATCACGTCTGCTTATCGTCTTCTCGCGATCGTCTTCTTTCTCTCTCGCGCGATCGTCGTCTCGTCTTCTCTCTTGTTTTCCGTCTTCGCTTTGTCTGGTTTTCAATCCAACGTATATTGAGAAGGTTATTTTTGGAAGAAAAAGTTGGGGCAGGACTTGGTGGGCTGTGGGCTAAATAGATAGGACTTGGTGGGCTATGCTATACGCGCATAGGACCGGCCCAGAAAATCCCCAAAAAACAAACACTGGGGCCCTGTTTTTTTTTACACCTTTTTAAGGGCCTAACGGGTTGCCTCTTTGACTTTAGCTTATGATCAGCTCTGAGTAAATTTGGCAGTGGCAGCTCCACAGCCATACCACGGTGGTCACAGATGGCCACCCCAAGAATTTTTTTTTTTTGTTAGAATACATTTAAAAAATTTAGGGTAGCTCATGTTTTGAACAGCCAATTTTAGTAGTATGAACACCTAACCCAACACGAATTGAACATCCAACCCAAAATCAATACCAATTGAACGCTTAATCATAACTCAATTATAGCCCATCAATCCAAGTAATTTATATTGAACATCTACCACATTACCTAAAATAAAGCTCACAAACATTTAAAAAAAAAATTGAAAAAAAGTAAGAGAAAAATAAGAATATATTAATGTTTCGGTTGGCTCCTTACCTTTCTTTGGGTTTGGTTCTCGGGTGGCATTCGCATGTGTGTCCATGATCAGTTAAATCTTTGTACTCTTCTTCAAAGATTTAAAGAAATTTTTGCTGAAAAAAAAATGTACTAGTGTAAGTATTATGCTATGCGTTCTCTCTCCATCTTTATTGTCGATAGTCTAAATGTGTTAATTTTGCATTCTTGACAATAACTACTTTTTTTTTGTCTAGTTAGCTTATAGAATTATGAACAAAGTTTTTTAAAAACTCAACTACATTGTAAAACTCCGTTAATTTGAATAATATTTTCTTGAATTTAATTAAGACTAGAATAGAAAATCTCATCATATTGTCATTCTAAAGCAACTTATTTTCGAATAATATTTCCTTTAATTTAGGCAGAGTTTTTTTTATGGGGCTAAACTAAATGGGTTTGTTTCCCTTTGTATTTTGTAAGGAAAATAAGTCCCTTTAACTCGTTTAGCCCCGTAGGGAAAGGAAAATAAGCTTATTTAGCATGTCTAGTTCGGTAGGAAAACTAGTCTTTAATCTATCATTAAAGTAAGACATCTTGAATTGTGATATTTTTTCATGTCATTAAAATTAAAGACTTTCAATATAACAAAAAATAATGAAAAAATCTAGTGATGGTGGGGTCTATATAATGCAGGGAATTTTTTTTTATTTCAATATAGTAATATTTCCTCCGTTCCTAAATAAATGTTTGATACGCAAGCCTAGGCTTTTAAAAAGATACATTTTTTTCGTAAAAAGAATCAAACTTTTTTCACTAATCAATATAGGAGTTTAATGAGTTCCTTTTAAGTTGTAAAAAAAATTTAAATTTTTTAATGATAAAAATGCATCTTTTTAAAGGTTTAGGTTTGTGGACTAAACAATTATTTAGGGTCAAAGAGAGTAGTAATTTGGGAACTGATATTAGCACTCCAAAAATTGATGCAAGCACTCCAAAAAATAAAGGAAAATGGCTTTGAAGTTACGTTGATTTTGGAGTGTCTGCATCAATTTTTAAAATGCCAATATTTACTTTTTTTTGATAGATATGGTACATCTTCATTTCAAGTTTGTAATTTTAAAATTGTTGGTGGCTTATCGGTTCGTGAGTTTTCAATCGAGACAATCATAAGTTGGTCGGAAGCCGAAGGACACCCAAATTAATCTGTGCCAGCGTGCACAGACTTCTTTTATACCCGTTTCGGGTTTTAAAAGAATGATCGAATTTGCTCATTTTGTTTAAAATATTTTATTTATGATTCCTACCAAAAATCAATTGACTAGGATATCGGTAAGAGTGTCTAAGAAACATGCAATTTTATTCTAAAATTCAAGCCTAAATTCTTGGACAAAATTGGATGTTTCGTATACACTCTTACTGATATTCTATTCAGTTGATTTTTGATAGTGACCATAAACAAAGTATTTTAAACAAAATGAACAGTTTCGATTAGTTTTTTTGGGACCCAAAACTGGCCTGAAAGAGGTATGTGCTTGCTTGCACAGATCTGAAATCTGTGTGTATTTCCTTTTCGGAGAAGAGGGGCCCAATCACATCACATAGCGTGCAACACTAAAAAAATCTGGCAAAACTGCTGCCGACACAGATTTTTTAAAATAGACAGCGCGTACAGATGGATTTTGGACCCGTTTTGGGTCCCACAAAGATGATCGGAGCCGCTCATTTTGTTCAAAACATCTTGTTTAAGGTCTCCGTAAAAAATCAGTTCATTTGGATATCGGTAAGGGGGTTTACGAAACACCCAACTTTGGTTCAAAAAACAGGCTATTTTCTGAAGCAAAGTTGAGTGTTTCGTAAACCCCTTACTGATATTCAAATGAGCTGATTTTTCACAGAGACCTTAAACAAGATGTTTTGAATAAAATGAGCGGCTCCGATCATCTTTCCGGGACCCAAAGCAGGTCCAAAGTTCATCTGTACGCGCTGTCTGTTTGAGAAAATCTATGCGTGTAGCACTGTTGAAAATCTGGTGGGCAAAGCAAAAGCAAAAGTAGTAACACATGGCCCACAGTTTCACAGAACCACCAATAATACAGAGAGCAGGCGCCACGTTTCGGTGGAGGCGCGGTACACCTGTCAAGACGGTACTCGTCGTATGGTGTCTTAGCAAGAATCCAACGGTGGAGATGAAAGCTGGCTCCCTCTAGCTGTGGGCTGTCGCCTGTCGGCTTGTGAGTTGTTTTTGGGGAGCGCAGAAGAAAGTGATGGGATAAAAGCACTTTTTTTTTTTTTTGCTATTTAGAGAACAGAAAGTCTAAGCATCCCGACGGTGGGTTCCCGACCGAATTCCTGACGTCGCGCCGATCCCACTCATGCCACAAGACAGCTTATCGGGGCTGACCAAAAATTCTATAAAAAAAACCCGAGTGGGTCCGCGCGGGAATCAACGGCATCCGACGTGTGTAGGTGGCCGATCCAAAAAAATGGAGTGTTTGGATCGGCCACCTACACACGTCAGATGCCGTTGATTCTTACGTAGACCCACTCGATTTTTTTTTTTAGAATTTTTGATCGGCTCCGATCAACTGTCCGGTGGTCGGAGTGGGCTAGACGCAGCGTCAAAAATTCGGTCGGGAACTGTAGTAGTCTTTAGAGAACGAGAAAGGAGAAATACTCCTGAGAAAATGTCCCGCAAGATTATACCGTCACGAAAAAGCGTGCAATTTCCGAATTAAAAAATAAAGGATTTTCGTGTATAATTTTTTAAAATTTTCTGAGACCAAATTAAATACTAACTCATTTCACTTGGTGGTCCAAACAAATTAAAGATCATGCAAGAAAGTATTTTGTTTCTTATCCGAAAATTGAGAGAATTTCGTTGTGCACTGGCTTTTCGCAACAGAGAGAGTATCACTCAGTCTCGTGTACCATGTAACGATGCCCAAGTCCTTCTACGGAGTTGTGCCTCCAGAACTTTGGGAGCATTGGCTTGTTCATAAACATCATGATGTTTACTGATCAATACTTTTACGAATTACTCCGTAGTCAGAGAAATACATTTATAGTAATGATAATTAAGAATGGGAATTGATTTTGGCAATTCCCAAATTTATAACTACACTCCCCAGGGGAGTGCCAAATTTATAGGGATTGATTTTACTACTCCCCAAATTCATTTTGGCACACTCCCCTTTGGCAGTGCGGTTATCAATTTGGGAAGTGCCAAAATCACTCCCCTTAAAAATCAAGTTCCAACAAACCAAAAAAACACATTTAAAAGCTCTAACAAGTATTTCAACAAATAAACAAAAGATATCTAAAGGAAATATACTAATAATTTTCTTTTCAATTTTCTCCACACCATAAAATAAATAAAAAACTAAATGAGCCTCTACAATTACAATCGACGAGATTTCATATTTTAGAATCCTTGCATGATATTCCCTTTTCAATATATATATATGACTTGGCGATCACTAAAATACTGGTCTCCCATTCGATACACAACTTGCTCTTCACATATTTCATTGTTGAAAAAAGCTCTTTCTTCCATTGTGGCCCGATTGGAAAAAAAAAAAAAAAAAGAAGCAAAGCCAACTTCACAAACATAAAAAAAATTTCCCCACGGTATCGCCCAACTCCACAACCTCATTTGTGTTGTCTCCACTACTTCCATTGCCAAATATTGATGTGGAGTAAAGATCAAGTATATAAATTTTGCATTATCTAGTACTAGTGGTGGAGGTGGAAGGGTTTGAAATATCACGTGACGATTTTTTGAATAATTACTTTGAAACAAGAGCCTAATAGAGAAAGAGAAAGAGAAACATTTTACTGACCGCCTTGCAAAACATAAGCATATATTCTCTGCAAACATATACTTCATATTCAATTAACATGATTTCAGGTTAGTAATATTCTCTAAAGAATTCTTTAAAATGAATAATTCGAATCATAAATACGCCATGGAAGAACCTACAAACATTTAGAAAAAAGGGCCTAATTTTTCCTTATGAACTTATATACTCCTAAGTGCCAAAAAATATTTTGAGCTAGTATCTTGGGAACGAAAAAAAAAATAGATGGTGGCCGCCTCTTCGGCTATAGCTCAGGGCCGGCTCTTGGTGAGTTTGGGAAAATCAATTTTTTTTTTTTAATATTACACCTGCGTAACGGGGGGAAACACATGGTTATGAACATCTCTCTCTCTCTCTCTCTCTCTAGACCTAGGGTAAAATTGTTTTTTCAGCCACCGCCGCCGAGGGGGGGAGGCGCCTCCATCCCTCTCCCCCTGGCCTCACCTTTCCTCTCTGTCCAAAAATCTCTCTCCTTTCCTCTCTCCTTCCAATTTCGAACCCTTTTCCCTGTCACTTCTTGCCTCATTTTCTTGGATCTCCGCCCTCCTCTGTGTGGGATGGTGGGGCGGCTGCTATCATCCCTGGCCGAAGGTCTCCCTGGTTTCCTCTGAATGCCTAGCAGCGTTGGGTGGCTCGAGCTCGGTGGTCGTTGGTGGTGGGGGCTGGCGGTGTAGATCTGGCAGGGTTTGTGTTGGTGAAGGGCGTTGGTGTGGTGGGTTTGGTGTAGTTAGCTGTGTTTTTTCTAATGTTTGTTTTGCAGGTTTCTTATTTCCAAAATTTATCGGTAAAGATGGCAACGATGTTTAGTGATGGTTTCTGTATGGTGGTGATGAGGTGGATACGGCCCCATGGCTGGGTGTTCTGATTGTTTTGTGTGCCGAAGTCTGATCGGCGACCATTCAGAGCTCTCAACCGGGCGTGGGGCTGGCATTTCACTGCTTCTAGGTTGCTGCTCTTGCCGTTGTTGTCTGTTTGCTGGGGTGGAGCTGGGGAGGTGCAGATGGTGGTGGTGGTTTGGACCCCTGGCTTTGATGGCTGCGGCTTCTTTTTTCGTAGGCCAGTTCGTTTCCACCGTCGGTCCCTACATCTGGGAGAGACTGACTCGGCTTAACGGCGAGGCAGGGCACCAGTGGTTTGTAGGGAGGGGGTGGCCGTAGTGGTTAGGGTTTGGGGGGGTGGTTCGGATGGGCCGGTCCAGGTTTGGACCTGGTTTGGGCGTTTCTGGGCTTTTCTTTGTTTTATCTAGGTATGGGTTGAGCTTAGTCTTGTTTGTTTTGGACCCTTGTAGACCCTTAGGTGTTCTAGACTTTGCCTTTATGGTGTATTTTCTAACATTTTGTTGGATCCCTTTTCTCTTTTTTCGTTTAATAAAATTCATCTTTTGCTGATAAAGAGTGTGTGTGTGTGTGTGTGTGTGTGTGGGGGGGGGGGGGGGGGGGGGGGGGTGTGGGGTGGTGGTTTGCGGGGGAAACACATTCAGGGTGCTACGTACACATTCCACAGAGACGCGTTTGGTTGGCGGCCGGTCACATGCAGCTGGATCACAAAGCAAATTGCCTCTCTGTGTTCCATATATAATTTTTGAAGCTTCCAAGCTCCCTCCCTCCCTGCCTCCCAAATACATATATATATATTGGTTATTTGCACTTTTCCATAGCTAGCTAGCTGTATATATATGCATATGTATGTGTGTATAATTAAATATAGTGTTTACATTACACGTGCATACCATCGTCTCCTACCAAACCAAGTTAGTTTATGTTTGAATCTATTAATAAAGTTGATCACATCAACGATTAATTTGTGTTTTAATTTGGTCATGGAACGTAGTACTACTGTTCCTTAACATTAATGGAGGTCAATCATATGCGAAAATAGATATAACGTACGTCAATCTCCTCCGCGACAACACCGGCCTCCATTCATTCCCGGCCCTGTCTACAGATCTTACGGATTCCCCCTGTGCGTAGTGGTCTAGTTTTGTACCGTTTGTGGCTCAATACATTTTAAAGACATGCTAAGAATATTTATTAATGAACAAAATGTTCTTGGTGGGTATTAATTATCAAAACACGTCTTTAGCCGTCATTTTTTCAAGAATTAACTGAAGCGGATATTGATAATTATATCAACCGTACGTTCATATTTTCTAAATAGGAAAAAAAATAAAAATAATAATAACGACGAAATATCTGATTTCAAGACTTCCTTCCACCGTCCATTTTGTCTTTCAACAACTCCTTTTTTTATTTCCCGACAAATCTTCAACAACTATTGATCTTTTCCCTTGCTTAATATCCCAAGTAAAGTATAGTCCAACGTGGCTCTCGATTTCATAAATTAATGGAAACTACTCCAATTTTTTGTGAGATAATAAGATTCTCTAACACCGAAAATCTAATTCCATTCGTTAGATACTCCTTGCACATACTAAATAATATCGTGATTTCATTATCATTATCGAATGCAATAAAATATTTCTTCTCGCCTATTTAACACAAAATTGTGTTGTACAATAGTTTTAAGGATCTACAAACACAATTTTCGAACAGAACTGCATTTGTAGACGTTCAACGTACATGCATGAACTCACATGTACCGAATAGCGCTGAATGCAATTGCGTTTACATTAAGGTATTATACTATAATTCCTTTAGTAAGTACTCCTAATAGAAACTGAGTGGATGTTTAGCTTTGTCATGAAACCAGAATTAAACAAGAGAGCTGCTAATGGTACAGCAAAAAGCTGTACAGTAGCGTGTACAGATGGGTTTTGCGTCCGTCTCGGGTCCCGCAAAGATGATCAGAGGTAAATTGTGAAGCAAAGTTAGAGGATTCGTAAACGCATTTACCGATATCGGATTGAGATGATTTTTTACAGGGATCATAAATAATATGTTTTGAACAAAATGAGCGGCTTCAATCATCTTTGCGGGATCCGAGACGGGCGCAAAACCCATCTGTACCTATACAGCTTTTGTTGTACCGCAATCTTTACTGATTAAACAAATACAACAACACATGCATGTCATTGTCACGTAAGTTTTCTTGGTTGGGACCCACCACTTTGTCCATGCAATTTTATTATCAAAAATGCTAGAGGCACATCGGTGTGGCACACCTTAGGCACACCCCTCTCATATACAAGGGGGCCCACTGAAACGGACTCCACCTGTATGTGAGAGGGGTGTGACTGAGGTGTGCCACACCTGATGTGCCCCTAGCATCTCTTTTTTATTATAGCACCGGTAGCACCCTCATCTCCAAGTGGGGTTGAAGCGATTAGGTTACCCCTCTAGAATACGAACTCGGGATGGTGTTGTGTACTAATTCGAGTCGTCCGTTTGACGATCCAACGATTAAGATCTCATCTTTATCACCTGAGTATCCAAGCCGTTCATTACCGATATGAGATCTGGATCATTGAATTACCGAAAGAACGACTCAGATGTTGCACAACACGGTGTTGCATGTGCACCACCCACACAACACCCTAGAATATGTAGCAATTATACAAATTCAAATGTTCTTCATAATTGCAGTAATTTGATGTGAAATTTTCTTCATCTACAGGTTGGTCTGCCTAATGTTCATTATTAAAATATACATGCACTCGCCCACTTAAGTTCCATTATAAACACATTCTGCATTATGGAAAAATTGAATACAATTTCAGTAGCTTTTACATAGGTTCAAACCCGCAAAAGATTCAAACTAAATATTGAATATATATTTACTCTCGTCAAGACAGATAGACCAATCTCACGGTCATATCCAATCTCATATTTGATCCACACTGACCTATGAAGAAGAAAACAATACTTTGTTCTTGGCGAAAGCAAAACTTAATCCATTGACCTCTTATATGAACTAGTACCGGTATGACCAACTAGACCAGCCCTAGTTGGTGAATGATAGTATGTAAGATTCCCGAACGTCAAGCAAAACACGCACATTCCAAGGACCATTCTGTTGAAGGAGAAACCGAGTAGTCCACGCGTAACACTGGAGCCAAACACATTGTTTTCGACTCATACTCAAAGAAAAGCTTAAGCCTTTTAAGGTCGATCGAAACCGTCAAAAGTCCAAATAATTTTTTGTACATTTCTAAATGGGCTCACAAACTAAAGTAATTATTGTCCACATGCATTTCCTATTGCTATGAATAATGTGATCAAATATTATGATCGAAAAAGACCACTAACCCCAATTCATGAATGACTCTTATAATGTGGCCGAAACTAGAAGCTTCTTTGTCTTTTGTCACCCACCCTTTACCCCTGTAACATTAATGTGCACATAGGTCCTTAAAATAAAGGGTAGCTAGGGATCCTTTTGGGTGAGTTCTGTTTTGAACGTACCCATGCGAACCCAAAGGGACAAAAGAGAAAAGCAAACCACACACTTGTCCTCTCTTTACATTTTAAAAAGGTGTAGCTTTAGGAAATAGAAAAGAAGAGGGTACCATACCCCCGCAATCATTCACTCCTTTGCCAACCCAATAATTGATTGGTGTATAAAATGTACACAGGATTGTGTGGCATCTGCCTCAAGGTCCGATCGAACAAATGATCAGAGACATTTAATTTAGTTAAATCAAATTTTTGAGAGTCTTTTTAAAAAATCACATCATTCGGGTATTTGGAACAGCCTTCGATCTTCATTCCTAAATTCGCAGGGATCAAAGTTAAACGAATTAATCAAAGGAAGAAGTTTCCGCCAAAGACAGAGGCGAGGAAAGCCTAATTAAACTGGAACGAACTCTTGCAGATATCCGAATGAGTTAATTTTTTTTGCAAGGACCTTTAAAATGGTACCTCAAACAAATTAAACGGCTTCAATCATTAGTGTGGGATCCCGAAATGAGTCACTCAATTTAGTGTACATTTTGCGTACGCCAAATGTTGTACCCATTGTTAGGCTCCATTACAAAACCCTCCAAATTAAACCACCCACTGAGCCTATTTAAGGACAACTGTAAAGAGTTGCTAGATTGCATGTTTTCTACATTAGGTGTTCCCATTCTTTTAGATGAGGAGGAAAAAAGTGAGTATGCTACATAATATCAACCAACATTAACACATAAACAAATGTTGGAAGGTATTAATAAGTACAAAAGTGTAAGCAAAAAACTTGTACAAAATGGGGGTAGGGTACATGCTTTCACATGACTTCTGCTGCTCTGCACATAGTAGTATTAATTAAACCTTAAGCATCAAGTGGCTATTGATTTTGGCACTCTATTTTTTTTATCTTTTTCGTATTTGAAATTACAACAATACTCTTTTATGTGTGAGAAAATGGATGGATACTAACAAAATAAAAGGTAATTTGATAATAGGATAAAAATAAAAAATGGAGTGTCAATTATTAGAGTGCCAAAATCACTTTCCATAGTTTAATGGTCTTTGCACCTAAACCTCCACTAGGGATGTAGACATGAAGGACAGTACCAAATTAGAATCTTGTCTTAATGTGTGACTATTGTTGCAGAGTGAAAAAGACACCAAAGATTATATGTTTATTTTTTAGGAAGAAGAAAACATATCTTCTTTCATATACTAATGCATAACAGTTCTAGCCAATGCATGCGCACTACGAACTTCCCTCCTAGCCACTTTGATTACAGGCACAAAATCAAAACTGTTAACAAGATGAATAATATCAAGCAAAATAGGCCTAAACAGCACTTCTCCACATCTTCACCATGAACCGGACCGTTGGAATCCGCCACGCACCAGGTGGATTTCAACAGTCCGGTTCATAAATTTCATAAAGATGATGTTTACTAAACCAATTGCATTGATGACGAAACATTACCTAGTATCCTGAATTTTACGCACCAAATTTGGTACATAAATTTGAGCCTGATTTGGTTGCAAAGTGTTTTACAGTAGGTGAAGCAAGGCCTCAAGGATAGATTGCTAATGTAGAAATCGTAAATCAAACAAAGGAAATGGAAAACGTTGGAGTATTGACACTATCTAATAAAACCTTTTTCGATACGAATAACTATATAAACTACAATTTTCTTTTAGGGTTTTGAGAGCTCTAAAGCGATTTTGAGAAGCCACAGCCGCCTTGCTTTTCTTCTTGGGAGGGAGGTGCCCCTCTTCCTCCTCCCCCAAGCTCCTTCTCCTCCGTCTGCTCTCCCTTCTCCGCTCTCCTTTTTCTTTCCCCTCTTCCCTATGGTTTTTTTTTTTTTTTTTCGTTTTCTCCTCTCTCGGATCTGACCCTCTCTGTTCGGCGGGCTCCGCCGTCACCAGAGTCATTTGTCTACATATAATCCGTCACTGGAGCCTTTGTGGCAGCAGCGGTAGAGCCATAGAGGCCGTGAGGGTTGAGCTCTGTTCGGCGATTTTTGGGAGGTTGGATTAAGAGTAAGATCTTTGAGAGTTGTCTCTCTTTGTGAAAGTAATAAAGTTCGCCTTTGGGCAATTTGTTTACTGTTTGGGCTCGAGAAGAGTAGTATGCATGTATTGGTGGTTTTCTAAAAATTCATTAGTGCGTTCATTTTTAGTCGAAGTTCATCTGATCGTTTGGGTTTTTGTTGTCTTTTTTTCTTGGCTAGCAATATATCTCTTTTTAAGACTATTATAGGATATATGAATTTTCCGCTCAGTAGAAGATGCGTGAAGCGATGCCTGGGCTGGGGATGGAAGACATCATGTGACACCCCGCTTTCTGGTAGCCGGCGGTACTGCAGAAGGGCAGGCTCCGTCCGGACGGGAGGGGGTAAGTTATGGTTTATAAGAAAAAGGCCCATCCTACTTGTACAAGGCCTTTTAAAGCCGTGAGGGCGGGCCAAAGCGCATAGAAACTTCACAGTTAAGCGTGCTCGTCCTGGGAGCAATCCAGGGATGGGTGACCTCACTAGGAAGTCTATGGGCTTTGGGCGTCCAAAGCGGACAATATTGTACAAAGATGGAGCGGGTCGTTACAGGTGGTATCAGAGCACAACCCTGGTCTACATGGTGGGGGCCACCTCTAGAATCTGGTACGAGCACACTGATTGTGCTGTACAGAACTAAGTGCCACACCATGGCCACCAGGGGAAGGTTGCTGGGCCTGTGCAACGAGGACGTTGCATCCCCTAAGGGGGGTAGAATTGTGACACCCCGCTTTCTGGTAGCCGGCGGTACTGCAGAAGGGCAGGCTCCGTCCGGACGGGAGGGGGTAAGTTATGGTTTATAAGAAAAAGGCCCATCCTACTTGTACAAGGCCTTTTAAAGCCGTGAGGGCGGGCCAAAGCGCATAGAAACTTCACAGTTAAGCATGCTCGTCCTGGGAGCAATCCAGGGATGGGTGACCTCACTAGGAAGTCTATGGGCTTTGGGCGTCCAAAGCGGACAATATTGTACAAAGATGGAGCGGGTCGTTACACATCAATCGTCTCGTTCTTTCTCGTTATGTATCAGTTAGATGATTAGTTTGGCTTTATCCAAGTTATTTGTAATTAATGAATTTCGTTGTGTAAGTGCCATTGAGCTTTATCAATGTAGTACCTCTCACTTTTGTTAAAAAAAATAAAATAAAATAAAATAAAACCTTTTCTTCTGGAGAGAAGGGGGAGATTATACTAAGAGTAAATTACACTAAGCCCCCCTCAACTAACCCTCATTTTCACTTAACCCCCTCAGACTACAAAATCCGACATTGTGCACCCTCTAACTATCCAGAGTTGACACTTAACACCCTTTTGTTAGGTCTCCGTAGGAAAAATGCACTAACGGCCATCTCCGGCCACCGGACGGCCGATCCGAGCCGTCCAAAAATTAAAAAAAAAAAACCGAGTAAGCCAACGCGAGAATCAACGGCATCCGACGTGCGTAGGTGCTCGATCCAAACACCTCATTTAAATTCTTGGGGTGTTTGGATCGAGCACCTACACATGTCGGATGCCTTCGATTCCTGCGTAAGCCCACTCGGTTTTCTTTTTTAAATTTTTGGACGGCTCGGATCGGTCGTCGGGTGGCCGGAGACAGCCGTCGGTGCATTTTTCCTACGGAGACCTAACAAAAGGGTATTAAGTGTCAATTCTGAATAGTTAGAGGGTGCACAATGGCGGATTTTGTAGTCTGAGGGGATTAAGTGAAAATACGGGTTAGTTGAGAGGGGCTTAGTGTAATTTACTCTTATACTTATATGATTCTAAGGTTTTTTAATCATTTAGATATCGGCCCACAAAGAACTACAACCACAACCTTATAAAGGTCACTCACTCAAACTTCCTAATGTAGAAAGCCGGCCCTACCCCGCAGGCCCATAAGAGGAAAGATCCTCAGATGGCACGCTGGGCGTCTGGTGTTTTTTTCACAAGGCGTTAAACCAGCACCAAGGGTTTTTTGGGTAAGTCCAACACCAAGGGTTCAATTGTTCGGTAAGTTTGCTCCCCACAAAATTAACCAGGATTCGACTCTTGAAGTCAGGCCACGAGAAAGCATTTTTTGGTTAATCCCCTAGTCTCGGCGTTAATGGCTTGGCATTGACGGAACCATGAAGGAGATAAGTCGAGTTGTGTGTAAATTAACCTAGACACCACCGCCGAAACAAAAAATATATATATATATGAAAATTACTCTCAAGAACAAATCACACCAAGGGAATTGATGACTGGAGACGTAGGGCTGCAAACGAGTCGAGCCGAGCTTTGTCAAGCTCGAGCTTGGCTCGTTTACTAAACGAACTAAAAACTTGAGCTCAAGCTCGGCTCGAGCCCTTAACAAGCTGAGCTTAGCCATTTACTAAACAAGCCTCTTTAATCAAACCGGGCCTCCCTTAACGAGCTGAGCCTTTTTCGTACCTACTCGAGCTCAAGCTTTCGACTCATTCACTAAACGAGCCAAAAACTGAAGCTCGGCTAGTATACAAAACGAGCCGAGCCTAACGTTAACGAGTTGAGCCAAGCTAAACTCGCAAGCTACTCGGTTCGTTTGCAGTTATACTGTTAGGGGTTCCCCATGAGACGTATAAACTCATACACCCAAACTTCTCAATGCGGGAAGCCAATCCAATGTAACCCTACTTCGGAACTGACCAACACCAACTTGCAAGAGCTTATGGTGATGTAAACCTGACCAGCCCCCACCACTGGTGAACTCTCAAATCCACCCAACACCAACTTGCAAGAGCTTATGGTGATATAAACCAAACCAGCCCCCACCACAGGTGAACTTTCAAATCCACCCAACACCAATTTGCTTTCCATATATCAGCTGGGGACAACAATTGTACTGATACTTTCCTCAAATTCACAATCCAACCACCGCCAGAAGTCAGTATAGTCTTGTTTGTCCACCTGATAAATGGGCAATCTGGCATGGTTAAGTTAAAACATTAATCGCGAAAGGCCCGTTTAACCCGTCGACTCCAAGGAGTACACTACGCCAAATATTTGCTTTACCGGCGGTAGTATTACCGGAATTAATTTAATGCCGTTAAAAGACACTTTTAGCGGCATTAATGAAACCGCCGGGTATAATTACCCTAAAACGGCGGTTTTCCTAAGACTGCAGTTTTTAGTGACTTTTACCGGCGGTCTTTTAAATTATCGCCGGAAAAAGTAGAATATACAATTGCTTTTAATACCGGCGGTTTATTACCGCCGTTTATAATAAAACCGACCCGTATAATATAAATAATATTATTTATCCTAGTTGAACCAAAATGCGGGTTAGCCCAGTTGGTCGCATGCACGGGCAAAGATCCGGAGGTTCTGGGTTCGACTCACAAGGAAAGCAAAAAAAATTAACCGCCCATTTTATTCCCGGTGGTTTTGTAATGCCGTTTTTAGTATTACCGGCAGTTTGTTACCGCCGTTTTTGTTTTCCGGACAATTGCTTTACCGGCGGTCCATTACCGGCAATTTTTTGACTATTTCCAGCGGTTTTCTAATGCCGCTAAAAGTAAAATTTGGCGTAGTGGTAACTAGTAATAAGGCTTCTCTTTTACCAAGATTACGTCCTGGAATGGAATCAATTCTTATCGCGAGGTTCCATCTTCCACCTCCAAAATTAGATTTAGAGTACATTCTTACATATATACTGTGGGGGGGGGGGGGGGGGTGTTTGGTGACATTCATCATTCATGAAGAGAAGGGAAAAACAAAACAGGATCCGCAAACAATCGAGCCTTATTAGTCATGGCAACTGAACTTCTTCAACCCCAACTTTCCTTCCCCTGTATAAAACTTTGATTGGGGCTATCATCCATGCATATACCCCAAAATACTAATGAGTGGGCTTGAAATATATCCAAAGGAGTGGGCCAGTGGGGTTCAAAATACCCTGCCTCGAAGGATTTCTGGTCTTAAAATAAGAGCATCCATACCGCTAGCCCATTTTTTGAGATATTCCTTGCCAAATCTCAAAAATGGCACAAGAAATTGCAAATAGGGTGCCACACCCACAATGCCAAAATTATCTCAAATTTGGCAAATACCAAATTTTTGGTCATATATGGCAAATTGCCCTTTTCGAGATTCAGAAAGAATGAAAGAAATAGAAAACATGGGTTCATAACACCTTTGCTTGTTCTTTTTTTTGTGCAAAACAACCCTATCCATTGTCCAAAAATGAAAATGGGGCTAGTCATGGGTGTGGATGCTCTAAGATGACATAAAATAACTCTTGCCCCTCTCCCAGTGAAGCCCATATCCTATTATGTTCCATTAAAAAGAACCGCCCATTTTGAGAACAGTCAGCACCCCAGACATTCAAACTTGTGAGCAATTTCATCACTAACTATTGCTTTAACAGAGTAGAGGACAAAATATCAAACGACCGAAGTCTAGCTAGTAAATTTCAGACATACTCCAATATTAAGACGCGACATTACATAATGTGATTTCTCTGTGACTCCTGTTTCCGCAGATTCCTGGAAAAACAGGTCCCGGGCTGTCTTTTGGAACTATTCATGCATCAACCATATACTTACAAATAACGTTGTTCAAGGATGTAATAAAAGGGCCTTTACTCTTTAGTAACAGCACCCACCATTTCTACACTTTGGTACCAAGTGTCAGATGTAAATATGTACTAATAGATGTTCAAGCATCTGATATAGATCCAGGACCGGGAAATATGAAAGCTCGCACTACAAAGGCCATACAACATATATTCATATTTCTTACCTAAGCAATGAAGGAAGTTTACTTTATTTTACATGTTCAATTGGACATTTACACGGCACCTTGGCACTTTCTAAACCAAGTTTACCATATTAGGAAAAAAAAAAAAGGAAAAAGTTTACCATATAAAGTGTATAACTAGGGTTCTTTATAATTTCCTCGCACTGTTTCCCAAGCATTGAGAGTTGGGCGTGAAAATTACCTGGCTCAGCAACTTTATGATGGTCCAACTCTTACGAAACAGGTTAATTTAAACGGATACTTATATATAGAAAAGCAAAAAACTACATAAAACATGGAAAGGGGAAAAGAAGAAAGCAAAAGGGAGGATATGACATGGGTACACAAGTCCAGGCAACAAAAAACAGTTTGATGACTCAAGGTGGGGTGGGGGAGGAGGAAATGAAAACAACATAATTGACAAGCGCTCATTGCGGATGGGGGAAACAGGATTTACATGTAAACTAAACCAATCCATTGGACAATGCAAATGTCCAACTTAGAGACCTGAGGCAAGTGGATGCAAAAATAGTAGCACCAGCTGCAGCAGCAAGAACAAAACTGACCTCGAATCTGATGATAGATGCCAGGGTGAGGCAGCCGATGATTTTGAGGGAGTCCTCCCTGCAACAGCAGGAGCAGTTGCATTCGCCTTAGGTGCGCTTTGCTGTTCGGTAGTTGGCAATGGGTTTGGGGGGCTAGTTTTTGGAGGAGTCATCGGCATTCTTGAAGCATCACTAAGATCTTGACCTGACATAGACATTTAAAATTTGATATGATTGGAAAGTTGATTCATCTGCTTCTAATGAACATGAACAGCACTTCAAAAAAACTCTGGTCAGAAAATAAAGAAAGCTACGGGGCTACAGAAAGCAAATACAAAATGAACTGAAAGACGAAGAAAACTGATATGACTAAAGCGACATAAACAACGGAGGCAAGTTTTCCATTATCCATTGGCATGAAGTTTTAAGGTTTGGTTACAAGTTTCAAGCTTTGGTGCCTTGTGAATTCCACTAAATAACAATTCCCATTCAAAGTTGCATTTTAGTGCCTATGTAGACTAAAGCTAAGCTAGTGGAACCAAACAAACAATCTCCAAATCAGTACACAGTAAATCAAGTGGAACCAGATAAACATTCAAGTTACCAACAATGTGGATCTCAAGATCTCCCCCATTATGTGCAAAAAGGATAAAAGACACAAATATGTACAAGCCATGTTCGATCTGGGACATGTCACAAAACATACAGTAACTTTTTCAAAGGTCATGTACTCACAATTGGAACGTGACCAGCCCAGCTTCAGATTTTCCCTATCAAATACCATCCGATAACCAGTCATGAAGTTCTCTGCGCAAAGTGGCTTGAGAATTTATAAATTGAACCACCAAAGGATTTATCCAAGATAAAGATTAGCTAATCGGTAACGCTTACGTCCAATTGTTGCCTTATCTTCATCCGTTGGCTGTATGGCTAAACAAAATCCCACAACCCCCTGCATCGAAGTTAAAAAATACAATCATTTCCTTTTCTTCTTTTGGCAAACTAACATTCAATCACTTCAGTTCGCCTTACTGACCGAAAGTTTGAATTATAAGTAGAAAACATCAATTAGTGCCGTGACCTCTCATAAACGAGTTATAAGTAAAAGGGTAAATTTCGTTAAACCCCCCTCAACTATGACCTTTTTTTACTTTACCACCCTAATGTACAAAACGTAATACTTAACAACCCCTGTCAACTATCTGAATCTAAAAATCAGTCAATGACGTCAACGGAAGATGTCAATTTACATATACACCCTCAAGCATTAATCTGCCATTCATTTTCTCCTCATAGGCAAAAACCGCATAGGCTTTCACCACCTTATCTTACAACTAACATAGCACAAAAGATTACCAACATATCATCAATCCATTCCTCAGTAGTTTAGAACTTTAGATTGCACACCAAAACCCAATTCAAATCACTTGATATACTTGAATCAGTGCACAGTTGAGAATTGGGTTTTGGGTTGCCGGAGAAATTTAAAAAGATGGCGGCGGCATCTGTGCCCGACGGGTTGGCTCGAATGACGAGCAGTCACCGGAGCTGGCCAACCACAGGCACTCACCCAAGCTGCAGGACAACGAGTTTAAGGGAAGGGGGTGTTGGACGTGTTCGAGAGGAACACCACGCGGCGGTGGATGATGATTAGGAGCAGAAGTGGGTGGCAATAGAGCGACTGCCAACATACGATTCTGAATGAGGAAAGGGATGTTGAAGCAGGTGATGAGCAAAGGAAGGGTAATTTCAAATCCAACTCAGCCTTTGTACAATTCCAACTCAGACTACGAATCAGAAGAGACTGAATCTGAAGACATCCAGATACCCCTCAAACCCTACACCAACAACCAGCTAATCGACTTCGTCCTTGCTGTCACACTCGCCGACGCCGATCTCCTCGCACGCATCCACACCGCTGACACCACTCACATGTGCTAGTCACATGCTATTTGCCATCCAAAACCCTAACAGATTCCTAACAGAAGTTTGTGAGTGAAAATCAAGTTGCTTAAGGGGGTTAAGTGTCTAAATTTATAAGTTGAGGGGGCAACTCGAAAACGGGCCATAGTTTAGGGAGTTTAATGAAATTTACCCCAAGTAAAAACCCAGTAAGAGTTGTCACTTTTAAATTTCAGCTTATGGTGAAAAAACATCAAATTTAAATATAATGTGTTCCAAAACCTGATTCTTAAGTTACAAATTTAAGCTACCAACCTGATTGCCCTGGACAATGAAAACAGGTTCATGGACCACAAAGCTGTTGTTAACTGCAAATTGAAGTGCCACAGGAGGAGTCTTGGGCATGCCTTGCGAACTGTTTAATCATAAGTGTAACGATCTTATCACATGTAACAAAACTACTGAAAAGAGGGGATCATCCAAAGCACTCTTAGTTCAGTTCAGTAGACCGTAGGTACCCTGAATCAGAAGCAAATTTACCTGGAATTATAGCAATACTCCCAAGGGTATCCTTCATAGCTAGTTCTAGAAGCATTTAATTGTCTGTCAAACTATTAAAAAAGCTTTGACATAAGACTGAAGACGATGTAAAATTCATGTCATGAAGTACAATGACAACATAATATACCTCCTCAACAACCCCTTCATATGCTTCTTTTGGGAGAAATGTAAATGAGGCCCCACTATCAACCAGTGCTTGGAAGCTTGTCTTATCAAGACAAGAACTCCCAACACAACATGCCTTGACCCCCACGATGTAGGTTATACTGGACCAATAGAGGGCCGAAATGTAAGACAACACAATTATGAACATTGTGACAAATGCGATACTAACGGTTAAAAATGACTGGAAATGTCATAATAGCAAAGAAAGTATCTAAAAACAGCCCAAAAGTACATACTATTTTCCGCCTGAAGGCAGGAATGGAGTAGAATGTTGACCAGCTGGTCCCTGGTCCCCAAAAAATAATCTCCCAGAATCATCATCGTCAAAACACAAAGAGAAAGAGTTCCGCACCAATCCTGATTTTGCAAGAACACTCAGAACAGAAACCTCGCCTAGTCCAAGACCCATAAGACCATCCGGAGCAACTCCATCTAAGTAACCGCCACTCTGCTTCCTTCCACATCTGAAATCAAAAAATAGCCGGCAAAAATAAACATCAAAAATGGTAATTACTGAGGAAAGCCAACGTGAGTAATCTTTAGCATATAAAATACGTAAATATGATGTGGTACAAATGCATGAATCAAGCAGACCCGATGATGACTGGAGCTTGCACAGAGATATTGGACGTATCACCGCTTCCAGCAAGATGCAATGTATCCTCCACCAGAAATCCGGAACTGGATGTATCTTCTGAGAAGTAGTTAACTGTGTAAGGGCATGGCTGCTTAGGACTCTGGCAATTTGGACCCAGTTGACATAACTGGTCACCGCAAGATAGATGCTTGCTAGTGGTTGATCCAGATGGGTCATACTCATTTAAATCCCTATCCTGCATAATAGATGCCCCAAATACCAGGGAGCACCTGCCAATCAATCATTGGAAATAAGCGCTAAACCTGTTACCACATCTTAACAGAGACTCTGCAAATCCTTTATCACATATGCCTGAAGAATACTTTTAAATATATTTGCCCAAACTAATCACCCTGAACCAGGAAACACTCACTAATCATAATCACATATGAAGGAAAGACCCACTACCAAGTCCTAGTAGACTAGCTGCATGCAATATCAATTGATGGATGGATCTAATTTGCGTATACACGATTACTTAAAAGGAAAAAAAAAAAAAAAAAAAGAGAGAGAAAACATTTCTCTCAGAAGTATTTTACAAGAGTGCACAAGGTTCAAAGTTGAAAGCTCGTGAGTAGCACACTAGTGCGCTCTTTTAGTCTGAATTTGAAATTCATCTATGGCAGCTTCTTGCCTTGGCCAAGAGTTTTGACAGAAAATTTGAGGATATCATTTCATGGTTGGTGAATACTATTTCAGGTGGCTACATTGAGGTTAAATACAAATTTAGTCAACGCGTAATTCCAGCCAACCAAAGAGAAAATTCTCTTCAAAATACCAGTCACGTGCTAGTTAGCTGCCACCATCAAATTGCGCTCAAACAGTCTTGGTATTTTCAACATAACTTTGACTCGTAAATCATAAATCAGATAGATGTGAAATTTACGGCATGTGTAATAAGAAGACTATAAGCTCTAAAACTGTCTGGAGAGCAATTCCTTTATTTGTGAGGGGGTGAATTTACATTAGCATTTGTAAGTATGAAACCAAAGGGGATTAAGAGGAACAGGACCAAGCAATTGAGCAATTGCTCAGCCACGATCCAATTGCCGGAAGACAACCAACCGAGAACAAGTTTTTAGACGACCAACCGATGGACGAGAGGGTGTCCCCATAAATAAAGAGCAAGAGGACTACTTGTAGGGCCCGTAGAAGTGAAGGGCCGAGGATGTGACCTCGGTGTCTCACTACTCAAATCCAAGCCGAGAGGAAGCCCTCAGCACCAAGTGTTCTAAAAGTCAGCCACCAAGGAACTAGGCTCCCCAACACCTAGATTGTAGGGTCTAGGCGGTAATTAGGTGTTTTTTTACATTAGTCGGCAATTAGTCACCGACTAATCAGCTAGGTGGCAATTAATTGGTGGGGTATATCTTGTAATTTTGAAAATAATTTCCATAACATGTATAATAGTAAAAAGTACATGGTGTTAAGTGTTATTTTAACAAAATATATAAGATATATACATAACAAAGCCATAAATTAGCTAACAAAAAATACACATACTATATAACAAAATATATATATATGAGAATTTAGTTGTTACTTTAGTCTTAATTCATCACTTTTTGATCTTACGTCATTTCTTATTCACACTTTGGGAGACATGGGAAATATGTTCAAAAAACTGGAAAAACTGGAAAACCGACTAATCTCCAGGCGTCCGTCTTCTGCCAGAGTAGCACCTAGAAATTTCATTACATTGCAGTAATCTATGTTTCCAACTGTTCCAAGGAAAGATCATACCACCTCCCCGTCCGAGAAGGACATCTCAGACGGAATAACAAAGAAAGGGTAGCACACTGGCAGTTACCAAAAGGAATTATGAGCGCCTCTGAAATGATCACTGTAAGTCACATCAACCAATCCAAAAGGAGCTGAAATGACAGGCAGTCGCATTGGCAAACCTGAGCCACGCAAAAATATCTATAAAAAAAAAAGACGACAGTGTGATGACCCTTGATTATGGTTAACAAAGAGGTAACTAGCCTGAGGGTGGTTATCCAGTTCACCTATAAATAGGAGAAACAAAGACGGAAGAAGGAATCAGAAGGAAAAACATACATTCTCTATAAGCATTACCCTTTCCCGCTTTCTCTTTTCTACATTCAAGTGAGTTTTGTCTTGAGATTTTCCTTGAGGGGAAACAAACTTGACCGTTGGAGGGCATTCCGGTCAAACCCCACCGACCAAAGTGTCGTAGAGGGAGAAGAGTAATTAGTGGATAATTGCATCTTCCAAACCAGCATTACAGTAAATTCCATCATTAGTGAAGCTATAAAAATCTAATCGAACTCTTTACATGTTTAAACTTAGTAAGTTGACCCAAGATGACCAGTCAAAAAGTTGACCAAAATGTGAACTTCCAGAACTTTACGTAACAAGATTCGTGTGCTGCCACCTAATTTTAATTACTTTAATTGGACATGGGAGCAATTCATAGCACAGGAGCTCTCTTTTAATGTTTCAAAGCAAGGAAGGTCCACCCACTTTAAGTTGGATCCCGATAGAGCAAGCAATCAAAGGAAAGTTGAATAAGATTAGATTGCATTAGGAGAGGAGAGCTACCATGCCTAGATCTGACATTTTTGCACGGAACAGACAATTCACCGTATTGGACTCAGTCAAAAGACTCAAAACTAGATGCATTGGAAAACCGGTTAAGAAGGCAAAACTTTAGGATTCACAGAGACTTCCGAATCCCGGAGTTTCAAGGGTCAAAATAGGTAGTTGGTAAGGGCTGGAAAAACTGTGATTCTGGTTCCTCAACTTCCTCTGCAGGAGGAGTTTTGTAAGCGGGCAAAAGATAGTACAAGATCCAGAGGCATCTAGCACATACCAAGGGAAAAGGAGATGCAAAGCAACATGGTGCGAGGAAGAGGATTTTGGCGTTCAGACTGCTTATTAGCACTATGATTATGAGGTTTTATTTGACAACCATGCCGTGCTAATTTTCTATTTAGGGCTAGAGGTGAAGCCTAGACTTTGTTTGTTTCGGTTTTCTAGAACCACCCCCTCTCTCTCAGCACAATCCTCAATAAGTTTTCTCTCCAATTATTCGTCTCATTTCTATATCTATCTCTCCCCACTCATTACACCAAAACGTCCCTCAAAACCTAAACCAAACAAAGTACTAGACTTGGTTTGGTTTGAGCTTTGAGGGAGGTTTTGGGGTTAATAGAGGAGAGAAATAGAAAGAGAAATGAGAGTAATAATAGGAAAGATTTGAAAGAAAACTTATTGGGAACCGTGTGCGGAGAGGGGTTGGTTCTAGAGACCCAAAGCAAACACTGTCCTAGTGTTTCTATTATGTCTTGTGTGCATATCAATGAGGTATTTTGTGGATTTAGGGTTGAATGGCTAAGGAAACAATTTAAAACATTCTATGCTGGTAAGTTTCTTATACCACAATATGATTTGTTGATATAATGATTAATGACTGCATGAGTCCTAGGATCCGTTACTTCATAAAAATGGCAATTCTACATAAATTTTTACCATTTCCCATATATCAACCACCTCATGCTCATCGAAGAAACTCTTCCGTGAGAGGGAACGCACAATAGGTTTGCAATCATTTTGACACCCCAACTCTCACACACACAAACACAAAAAAAAAAAAGTCACTTGTAAAAACTAGCCCAACAAATTAATTATGCATTACGAAATTTAGCATTTAGCAAGGCCAGAAACTCAAGGTCATAAAGATTGTGGGCTGGCTATAGTCTCTACCATATCAAGCTTCCCAATTTCTTCCAACAATGTGTTACTAATCACTGCCACTCATCTAAGGTTTAATTGGGCCTCAAGCGTAAACTTTGATGTCTCCAATTAGAATATTTTTCCGAGGTAAGAAAAATGTTTAATGACCCGTAACCCTAGCAACTTGCCCCTCCTTCCAAAGGCTAGAAAAGAGCACAGTTTCCCCACTCCATTTCCCAATACCGAGAGACTCAACCATTGGCTAAATAACGATATTAGTTTATTAAATTACTAGTGAAACCTCATTAACTAAAAGGCGTAATAGTTCAATTGAAAATGGGCTTCCAGAAGCATGATATAAGTAGCTTTTACTTTTTCAAATCACCAACAACGAAAATTTGAACGGAAAGAAATGTGAGGAAGAAAGGTCCACCAAAACAAATGAAACGGAAAAATTATATCTCTGCTTCTCACACACCATTCCAATTTCTACAACTCAAAAACGAAAGAAGCCCCTAAAAGAGGTGGATACTGACACCTGAAAAAAAAAAGAGTTTAAATTCAATCCCACATTCCTCTCATGTTATCAAGTCATTCCAATTCGTTTCCACTACAACTTCAAATTTGCAACAATACAATTGTACCAAGTTTATGGTTTTCATTTTGACTAAACACTCCCCTTTCTACAATCCACACTCCCTTTTTTGTCTTTATCCACATGAATTTACTATATTGCCCTTTTTCAATACACTTTTTCACACATCCAAGGGCAAAATTGTAAATTCATGTGGATAAACAAAAAATAGAGTGTGGATTGTAGAAAGCGGAGTGTGAAAATCATTTCCTAGAACATATAAGAAAAACAAATTGCAGAATACATGGGAATGTTATTCTTTACTCTTACCATATATTATTATCTATATATATAGTTCCTTTCCAGAAGTTTGTATCTGCCTTATTATCTTAAGTGCTTCCATATTGTGGTTGAACCCAATAAGATGTAGAAGATCGACTAGCATCTATAAGCACAGGACCACAGGTACCCCAAAAAAATGGTCGTACAACTACTGGGTAGTGGCACGGCTCTGTTACGACAAAATGTAAACTGGTATGCCAAAAACATATCAAGCATGCTCTCATTTTCTGAGTACCGCATCTGCATGTGATGGGTGCTTCTATGGGCACGGCTCCAGTACGCCGGAATTTTTCCTTTCTATCATCCATCATATGAATTAATAGATACTTGCTAATTGGTATTAATAGGCTAATAGCTAATACTTTTTTTCCCTCCAACCCCAAGTTTTTATTTTCTGTAGTTTGTTCATTAGATATCTCTATATTAGCGAAATGACTAATTTCAAGTACCCAAGCACACGTGAAACAAAACGAGCGCAGGATATTATAGTCTGGTTTCACAAGGGGGTGTGGGCCTTCCATGTAGAAGATTATGCTGCTTCTTGGAGTTACGTTAGGGGGGGCTGAGAATTTAGATTCAATGTTAATTGAGCACCTCCTAGGTGTCACACAACAGGGGAATAAATATTTGAGGGATCACCAAATTTAGCAAGCGGAGGAATAACCAAATTCAATTGAGCACATGAGTTCTAGCACAGGAATCAGTATGAGAAGTGGAATTTGCAGAGCCCCTTTATTGTACAGTTTACGGGCTTACAAAACTGCTTTGCAACAAGTTTCCGAAGTAAAGTGGCACATTAGTTACAACAATTTTCCCTTAGGTGAAAGCACATACTTACTGGAACTAATTCTCCTACCCGAAGTGATACATGAAGTAGCAACAAGTAAATGAATGTTGGTCCCTATACAAAATTAAAACCCTAACTACATCTAGTGACACAAAAAAGGAAAAGGATAACTAAAAAAAACAAACTGCTACAAAAAGTTACAAAATATTGGAAGGCTATGTAACAAAAAGTTAGAAAAGGCTGGCATACCAGACTGCCATAGTAACTGGCAGATAGGGGGGCACATTGAATACAGTTACATGGAACCCAGAGTAAGTCACTCCCAGCATCCAATGCGACAAGAAAAGAAACACTTGGCGTCCCTATATCAATCCAGGAGTAATGCAACCTGTGTAAAGCATATACAAAACTCAAAGTAAGATGCACAGTTCCACAGAATATATAGAAAGTTATAAACAACTTGGTCTTTAAAGTTCCAAAAATGATAGTGAGTGAGAAAACTAATTCATCAAACTTTCCTATGAGCTCTAATATCACACGTGTCTGACAATTAGGGAACTTAAATATCCTGCTCATTAAGGCAATTACTTAAATGGCCAACTGCTATATTTACGAATGTTATTCAGAAAACCATCATGTACTTCCTTCCGAATGAGCAGCTCTCACCAAATGTGTAACATCGGAGGTCTACAAAACATAGAACCAAAATATTCAGATACATATATTCGACCCTGACCAACTATAAAATCAAAATTTACACTGGTGGCTAGTATGAAAGAAATGATAACCCCACGGGGTTGGCCTGGTTGTCAAGGCCTGGGACTTCGGGGTTTGCTCACTCCCAAGTTCTCGGTTAAAAACCTCTCCGGTGTAATCAACTCCTTTGGGGCTAGTCCATACGGAGCTTTGCTCCAGCATTACTTGGGCTCCCTGCAAATGGACTATAGGATTGGCCCCAAATATTAGTCGAGGTGTGCGTAAGCTGGCCCATACACCAAAAAAATGGAAAGAAACAATGGGATCTTATTTAATCTGCCATAATAGGACAGAATGGTGAAACAAGAAGCGCATACATAAACTAAAATAGTCGGAATACCACTAGATTGAATTGAGTCGACACAGAGTACATACTAATTAATGCTTCTCCTCTTTTGGCTGAATCTAGATTTGACACGGAGGGGATTCGATCCCTAACTACCGGCAAGGTTAAGAGAACAACCCAGAGTGGGGTGCTATTATGCCCATGGCTATTAGGTCACATTTTAGCGAGCAGTCATCCTTGTTTCCATAAAAAAAAAATCATAACTCAAAAAGGACACACTATTATGTACTTATGTTTTCTCATCCATATTCAGTTGATATTTCGTGTAAAATATTAACCCAAGATTTAGTGCAAATTACATCATATCAACTGCAAGAACCATTCTCTAGCTGAAGGAATGTAATCTTTCTTCCTTTTACGGTTTTTCCATAATTTGTAGGGCTGCAACAAAAATCAAAGAACCGCTGAACCAGTCCGAGCCAAACCAAACCATACATTTTGGTCTGGATCCATGGATTAATGGTCTGGACACAGTTTGAAAATTTTGAGAATCGTGGTATATGGTTCTGTCCATGGATTTTGCTCATACATATTTATACATATGATATGGGTATACATTTATTTATACTCACAAGATACATTAAACATATATACTTAGTACATCTTATTTTTATTTTCAAAACTAGAAAACTTTGAGGAGTTTAGTGGGAGCATATGCTGATTAGAATCGAAACAGAGGCTTTACCTAAAAACGCAAACAACAGTGGCATTAATTGAGATCTATCTACAAGATTAGTGAGCCATGAAAAACAAGCAATTTGACTCTAAGATATTATCAGATTTTAGCATTTGGTTTGGCGTCCCATGCCAAAATGTCATCAACCCACATATTCTCAAGTTTTGGCTCAAAGCTGTATATGATTAGCGAGCAAGGAAAAACAAGCATTTGACTGTTAATTGAGAGCCAACAGAAGTAGACATAAAACCGGAACTGAACCGTGGTTTACAGATTGGTCCGGTTCGGTCCGGACACGGTTCTCAATTTCTAAGAACCGTGAGCAACAGTTCAGTCCTCGAATTCCTATGAAACCGCACGGATTCGAACACAGAAACATGGAGCCAACAATATCCACTCATGATCTCATGCCTTCCGACATGTTTAACCATCCCACCAAGTTGACTTTTTTTATCTAGAAGTAAGTTGACTTTTTATCAGAACAAGCCAAACATTTATACCCATACTTTGAGCTTCCATAATTAAGCTTACATAGACTTCTCCAACTCTCATATGCGGAATTTTAGTCAACACCACTAAAATATTTTAGAAGAGCTTCCAAGTGCTGAATGTCAAAGTTCCCGTAGAATTTATATTGCCAACAAATAGCGCTAATTCCTGCTACAATAATTTAGGAAATTTCAACAGTAACATCACTATCGCAACAGTTGAAGACTCAAAGCTAAACTTCCAACACAAATGATAAATCCACAAAAAAACAGTTAAGTGCCACTAAAAAGAGCAAGGGTTTAAATATCAGCCATAATGTCACAGGTTATTTCACCTCACCCCGACGGATACAAGTAAGATAAAAAAAGAAAAAAGAAAAAAAATATTCACCAGCGTATCTGCCTGTTACTGTTATGTATCCGTCATTTTCCAATTAAGAAACTCAACTGTCACAGGTTATTTCAGCACTTTGAATTCCATTTTCTTTGTCAAAAATGATTCTTAAAATTTCACAATCGCAACAACAGATTCTCGTTACGTCTCTCGAAACCGTCACACCACGACCATTACCCTGTCGATACAGTCACTTAAAACCTTGGGAAAGAGAGACAAATTCACTAGTGGACATGTAACGAACTTTGAGCCTTTCCGATATCATTACAACCTGATATAATGGTGAGATGGAAAATTGCATGCGCATACGGGCTTTGAGCCTTCCGATTTTTTTTTTTTTTTTATAAGCGCCTTCCGAAATTATTACAACCTAATATACCGGTGAGATGGGAAATTGCATGCGTATCACAGGTTCCCGTTTATGTATCGCTCATTACCGATTCACAATCCTTACTGCTACGAGTTATTTAGACACTTAGAATTTTTTTTTTTTTTTTCAAAAACTAATTTTTAAAATTTCACGAAACTAAATTTTAAAATTTCACGACTACGACAACCGATTCCGTAACCCGAGACGTACTCCCGCTACTGTTACCATTACACCGCGCCCGTTACGGTTACGAGTCCGGATACGGTTATCTAAAACCCTTGATGGAAAGAGAGACAAACTCACCATCCAAAATCGTTACCCAACGACATCGTTTGGCTACCTTCGGAGGGGAACAGTAGCTGGTACTTAGAGTCTACCCTCATCTTCTGCCTCTCCAAGTCACTGCTCGCTAGCAGCCGGTAGTACTCCAAGCTCCTCCGCTCCGGCCACGGAGCGGACGACGCCATTCCTTTCCTGGAAACCCTAAGGGCCTTCACTTCGTCGGAGAACCTGTGGACGAGCCTCGAGGAGAACGTCGCGGCCGCCGCGACGCATTCCGTCAGCAGGAACGCCGCCGCGAGAACCCCAAGGAGTCTCCGAGGCGACATTGCGGAGAGGAGGAGAAATCTAGGGTTGTTTGAAGTGGAGAGAAGGTTGCAGAGAGAGATCTGTGTTCGTAGGGCAGAAAGAGAGAGATTAGGGTGACGGAAGGAAATAGAGGGAGAGAGAGAGAGACGGGTGGAAAGAGTGTGACGGTGAGGTGTAAACTTGAGAGAGAGAGAGAGAGACGGGTGGAGCGAGAGTGTGAAGGCGAAGTGCGGAGTTGTCCGCAGGATTGAAAAAGAGTGTGTTTGTAAAAATGGGCGCTACTAAACACAATTTTGGAACACAATAGTAAATAAAAATGAGTCGAAAGCCGATGGATGCGTGTGAGCCTATGTACATCGAAATGAGTCGAAAGCCGGTGGATGGGTGTGAGTCTGTATATATCGAACGACTCTGTATGTTCTTGTGTTTGGAGTTCGTGTTCTGAACGAACACGTTCGTTATTCAGCTGTAGAGATGCTTTTGAATTGTGAGGTACTCCGTTAATACCATGATGAGTCTTCGCGTGAGCTAGTTACGTGTGTTCTCATGAGCTGGTTCCGTGTGCTAACTTGAATTAAGTGCATTTCCATGTTCGAAGGAGAATAAGAGGAGATTGTTCGCAGCGCATGCAACTCTTTCTAGTTGTTCCCGGTGTTCTTATTTTCATTGAGAACTCCTTTCTCTCTTAAAATATAGAGAAAGTTGTCAGGAACGGGTGTCAATTACCAAAAACGACTCGACCACTAATTTCATCCCGTGAGAGAAAATTCTCCTAGTAGGGATGCGAAGATTGCTCCTAGACTATTTTTTTGTTAAGGATTGAGTTAGGAATCCAAGGTTTATCATGAGGGTAAGGGAGGGATCATCGGATTAGATTCCAAGCTAATGTGGAAATATTATTTTCTGGTTGAGTTTATTATCAGGAATCACAATCCTATTTTGATCTATTTCAAACATAAGAATCATAAGGATGTGACATCACGTTCACATTCATTACTACTACTCCTACGTACTGAAACATGAAACATAACAATCATATTAAGTGGAAATATTATCCCTCACTTACTGACTTTCTGGTTGATACTGTACAGTAAGGTGCATAGTACCGTGCTGCAAAACTTCAAACCGTCGGATGCACAATCCGACGACTTAGAGGTGCGCAACATGATGCTACGCATACCATTGCACAACATCATCCCCAATTCCTCATTTACCCTTAATAATCTTACTACCCTATTGAGTGTTCTCATGAGCTAGTTATGTGTGTTCTCATGAGCTAGTTTTCGTGTGCAAACTCAAATTAAGTGCATTAATTTCCATCTTCGAAGAATAACTAGAGGATATCGTTCGCAGTGCCGGTAAGGCGGTAACCCTTTCCGGTAGGTCCTGCCTTCCTGATGTCCTTGTTTGTATTGAGAACTCATTTCTCTCTTAGAATATCAAGAAGGTTGCCAAGAACAGGTGGCGATTATCGAAAACGACTAGACCATTAACTTCGTCCTGCGAGACAAAATTGTCCTAGTAGGGATGCGAAGATTGCTCCTAGACCATTTTGTTAAGGATTGAGATTGCTCCTAGACTATTTTGGTAAGGATTTGTGATGTAAAACACTTGGAAGTCCAATTTCATGATCAATTTGACCGGTCGAAGCCTCAGAAACCCAAACGTTGTTTAATTGCAATTACTCGATTTGGCAACTTTTGAACGAACTCGGATCGGACCCAAACTTGGTGGATTGACTTATTTTCACGTTGCGGTCAATACTCACCATCCTAAGTCGTGATTGGTAGTGTTTTTTCGGCGTAATTCCTTCATTTTAGGTCTCCAATTGGACGTTTTTGTAGTTTTATGAAATATTTGTTTCGTTAATAACTTTTAGCGTATAATTCCGCAGAAGTTGATTCTTTTTTTGGAAAGTCCTATTTTTCTTTCCTTTTTCCAATTTTATTATTTTTCCCAAATTTTGAAAATTTGCGTTTTTGAGTTAGGGTTTTGCTAGGGTTGAGCCTTTTTTCCTTTAAAAGGGATTGTAACATAATATTTAAGTAGTTTTTTATCAATAATATACAGACGTTGTCTCTTTCTCTCGTGGACTCGAGTTTATCATTCGTTTAATTCGTACGCAACTAATCTCGTTGTTAATTCCGTGCGTCAATGTAGTTAGGAATCTAAGGTTTATCACAAGGGCAAGGGAGGAGGGATCACCAGATTGAATTCCCGCCTAGTCTGCAAATGTTATTTTCCAGTTGAATTTGTAATCAAGAATCACAATCATATTTCGATCTATTTTAAATATAGAAATCATAGGGATATGACGTCACATTCACATTCAATACTGATAACATATTGAAATTAATAATCTTAATTTCATGGCTCAATTCAGAAGAAAAAAAATTAGTAAAAAGCTTAGACCTAGCTTGTTCGTTTTGGTACTTTGATTTTGGACTTTCTCTCAGCGCACGGTCCTCAATAAATTTTCTCTCAATTATTACTCTCATTTCTCATTATATCTCTCCTGAGTTTTGGACTTTCTCTCAGCACACGGTCCCCAATAAATTTTTTCTCAATCATTACTCTCATTTCACTCAAAATCCAAATACCAAAATGAACAAGGTCCTACTGTCTCCATAAATTGCTAAAACACATGTTTCCTACACAAGACTACTACTAAATCAATCAAAACGCATGAATGCAATTTGCCTTAAGTATTGAGTTGATAGGAATTTAATTATTGACAATCATATTACTTTCCCTCTCAAGATCCCGTCATCCCAATATAGCCTTGGATTCTACTATTACTCCATGAGAGACGAAGGAAGAGAAAATGTTAAGTAAAATGACTTGATGTAGGAAATTATTACCGCCATCTAAAACATTTTGCATATTTCCTTTTTCAATAGAATTTGTTTTTAATTACGTACCAGTTATAGTTTCACATTTGTTTTCTTCCCCACTGCAGGCCTATTTTTCCAAAAGTGCTAAATTCCTTTTATTTGCTCTCTGTCACCTTCTCTACAGGAGTAGTGCTTCTCTTCTTTTATAATCTTTCCTTGAATTGTGTGAGCGGGTAAATTTGTTACCATAAGTAATCAGCATAAATCAAAAGAAAATTAGAATTTCCATTTGACCCAAAAAAAAAGAGAAGAAAATTACAAATGAAGTAATTAGCAATTCGCTCGTCCTCGGGGTGTAGGAAAGCCGCCGACGATGGTTGTCAAATAATCGCCGACCATTTGGAGGGGCTCGAGAACGTATGCTCTAAGGATGGGTTGTCGGCTCAAGAAACTTAAACCTTGACAAACCAATGAGCCCGTTATCGAGCTGAGGAGAAAGAGGTTCTTAAATAGTTGACAAGTAGCAAAGCTTCTCCAAATGATTACTCGGTGTCCCATCATTGCCAACCAATCAAAAAATAAGTTGAATTGACAATTAGTAGGATAATGTACGGATCAGAGATCTTAATAATAAGATTATATTTTCAAGGGATTACTCACGCACACAACACACTGATTTCAGAGAAAACTTCCTCGTATATATATACACAAACATATACAAAATGAAAAATTCTCCACCGGCTCCCCACTCAACCTCACCCTCTCAAGGCTACATTCTGCTAATCCACACTCTTACACTGAGCATTACACAACATTGAACATCATCTAGGCAAAGGGAGGGAGAATAAGTACAAAGAGCATTGAATGCTCTTTTCATGCATGAGAGAGAGTCAAAATTTGCATGCTGCAAATCTTATGCAATTCCAGCATCCCATGTGGAGAAATCAGGAAAAGTCAACAATAGTAACTTTTAACCATGTCTAATAGGCAATTAATGAGTAGCTTTGGGTGGTTTGCCAATTTGCCTACAAATACGAGAAACATAGGCAGCACAAGGCACGCGAGAAATACCTAAAGAATGCAGTAAGAGAAAATTTATGTCCCTATCCCTTTCCTACACTTATTATAAGTTCCAGTGAGTTCTTGGACCAGCAGGTTTTGTCCATAGTTAGTTTTCTCTCAAGGGAAACTTTTCTCAGAGGTAGGGATAGCAATTTCGTCCGATTCGACCCAATTCGATCCGTTTTTCATCCCAAATGGGTAGGGGATTCAGGGATTATTTGGAGATCGGGTAGGGTATGAGGATAATTGTTTTAAAAAGTGGAGAACGGATAGAGGGTGGATATGAGTTAGTTCCCGCCCCGATTCCCGACACATCCCCACCCCGCCCCAAATCCCCATTATATATATATATATATATATATATATATATATACACACACACACACGCGCGCATAAGAATTAAGAAGTTAGGGTTTCATTTATTTACGACACTGCCACTAGCCTACTACACATAGACATAAGTTAGGTTCTCAGAGACTTACGTCTCCATCCAGTTCCAGTCTACTCGTCTCTCTCTCTCTCTCTCTCTCTCTCTCTCTATCTTGATTCACAGTCTCTGAGTCTCTCACACTATTGGACTTGTTTGATAACCTAAATTCAGCACTTAAAACTGAATCAATTAAGTAATAAGTGATTCAGTAAGTTTGATAATAACATTATACATTACTTAACAAATTAAGTGCCACTTAAAATGTAGGCTAAAAAATTGAGAAAAAATAAGTAGCTTGGAGCTACTAATTCTTGCTGAATTTTTGTATACTTGTATTTAATCACCATATCACCACCACCACCACTACTCCTACAACTACTCCACCACCACCACTTCGCCACCATCACCATTACCACCACCACCACTTCGCCACCATCACCACCACTCCACCACCACCACTTCGCCACCACCACCACCACCACCACCACTCCCTTATCACTCCATCACCACCACCATTACCACACTGCCACCACCACTACCACACCGTCGCCACCACCACAATGCTATCATTGCACAACTATCACTCTACCGACACCACTCACTGTCACCTTTACACCATTACTCCACCACCACCACCACTCATTGCCACCGTCACTCTACCACCACCATTACACCACTATCGTCAACACTCGAACACCACCACCGCCGCTGCCGCCGCCACTCCATCACCACCAACACACCACCAGTGCCGGCTCATATATTTTAGAGGCCCGAAACGAATTTTCTATATTGAGCTCCTTACATATTCATGAATTTCTTTAAAAAATGATAAAAGTACAAAAAAATCAAACTAAAAGGATACAATTATGACTATAAATGTAAAAAGATATGATTGAAATTATGGCGGTGGATTGGAGTCGAACCACACACTCCCAATAGCATGACAATATTATGTGACCATTGAACCAAGTATCTAGTTTGTGTTTTTATTTGGAAACATTCTAATATTAATATGTAAGTTACATCATAGTGGGGCCTCAATTTTGGACCAAAGTTCGGGGGCCAGAAGCGATTGCTTCCCTCGCATACCCTATAAGCCGGCCCTGCACACCACCACCACTACCACAATCACCATTCCACCATTATTATAAGTACATTGTGACCATTAGTAAATTAAGAGAGAATCAGAACTAAAATTAATTTATCATTTTTTTAATTCAGTACTTAATATATTTACCAAACAGCTTTTCAGCTTAAAAAATTCAGCATTCAGCTTTCAGTACTTAATTTTTCAACATTCAGTTTCAGTTTTCAGTTTTATCAAACAGGCCCTATCTCTCTCACTGTCTCACCCACACACAGTGACGCACACAAGATCCTCATTCCCCACCATCTCTACGACTTTACATCTTATTCTTGCTCGTGTTCTTGTTCCAGGCTTTACTAGTCTCCAGACTAAAGTTGTTCTCTCTGAATCCGAACGGTTTGCTGTTCTGGAGAAGGAATCGACTAACTTAATTTCAATTTGGTTTGTAATGCACTATGACAGCAGCTATGTGATTATTTTAATTTAAATTTGGTTTGTAATGGCACTATATATGACAGTAGATATGTGACTGTTTTCATTTCAATTTGGTTTGTAATGACACTATGGTAGCAATTGTGTCTATTTTCCTTGGCATTTGATTTGTAATAGCAGCCTAGATTTGTATTTTTTTTATAAATTTGGTTTCATGATTTGTATTTTGTAATGGCAGGTGACTTTTTTTTTTTAAAAGTTTTGAAATCTTTGAATCCCTGATTTCCCGCGGAGATTCCCGTTCCCCGTTTGAGGCAGGAATGGAGGGTAAAAATAAATCCCCGGTGGAGATTGGGGCGGGAATGGGAAGAGATTTGGGTTCGGAGATCGGGGACGGGGATAATGGTATCCACCCCCGACCCTTCCCATTGCCATCCCTTCTCGGAGGGCATGCGGATCGAGTCTCGCCGCCCGAAGTGCTGTAATGCACGCCTAGTAGTGGAGTAGCTTGGCTAGTGTGAAGCTTAGAATTAATTAAGGAACAAAGCTTGGTGATTAGCTTTCAGTTTAGATTGAAGGTTAATTAATTTCGAAGCCAAACGTTTAGGTTATGAGTAAGCAAAGTGTTTCGCGTGTGTGTTGTTCAGAATTTTGTTCTCGTTAATTCGTCGCCGTATTTTAAGCTAGAGGATAATTCGCGCAACCACAATTGCTCAAAAGTTCCCCCCGTCCGGATTTAATAGTCTCTCATTCAAGTCTAACTTGATAAAAAATGAGTTATATCTTTAAATTAATAATGAATTTTATATCCAATATGAATCTTGTTTAGTAGAATTTCCATCGGCGATGAAAAACTCCATTTTTCCACCACCAATTTTTTGGGTTTTACCGTGTATTTATTTTTTATCTGAACCGTTCATTTTGTAGACTTCACATAGTAGTGTATTTATTCAAAAAATAAACTTGATCGTCGATAGGAGTATCAAAAATTGAATTTTACTTTGTAAAATGGATAGTTTATCCTTATTATTATTGATAGAAATTAGATCGTCCATTTTATAAAATAAAATTTAAATTTTGATATACCTATCGACTTCCGATCAAATTGATTTTTTGCATGATAATATTATACTATAGGTCTTAAAATATGAACGGTTCAGATCACAACAATAGATATTCGATAGGGCCCATAATAGGCGATGGTGGAAAAATGAAATTTTACACCGGTGGTGGATAGAATTTATTCTCATCTCAATTAGTTCGATCTATAAGACAATGTTTTTAAAATTCATAAAACATTATAAATTATAAGATATAATCGATTGAAAAATGACATGAACTCCGAAAAAAGACTATTTAGGGTGTGTTCTAGTTTACCTTCTTTTTTTAAAAGTTTTTATTTTCAATTTTCAAACTCAAATATAGTGAAAATGGAAAAATAATTTTTTAGTTTTTTTTTTTGCACCGTATAAAAGATCTCAATGAAATCTATCACACATGATTTTTAAGTTTGAAATTACTTTTTTTTTCAGAAAAAATACTTTTTGGAGAAATCTAAACACCCTAAATCCGAACGGAAGAAATATTTTCCAATAGCCCAAATTTTTTACTGAATTCTTACTGATAATTAAGAAGAATATTACTCTCTCTCCGTCTCAATTGAACCACGAACACGAACAGTCGAACAGAGTATATGATATGGACTATCGGTAAGAACTTTTTCATAAACATGGATCACCAATAATTCTATGATCACATCCATTTTATATATCCAAATATACACTCATATTCACAAGTGTGTAGGCTCTACACACACTAGAGTATACAGTGTGTGTGGAGCCCACACATTTGTGTGGAAAGACCACACATTTGTATGTGTGAGTGTGCATTTGGGTGTGTGTTTTGGTGTGATTTTAGAACTACTCAACGAACACTTGTATAGATCTACCCTACTTATATCTATCGACTAACTATTTATCTAATAAAACATAAGGGTGTGGAGATCACACAAATACAAGTTAAAAAAAATGCTAAAATTCATTTAATCCAAGAACTGATGAGTGTTCTTCAACTTTCTTAAGAAAATACCCACACTGTTACAAAAATATTACAAAAATGTTTGTGTCTGCCTCTTAAGAAAATACTCACATTCTTACAAATACATTACAAAAATGCCTACAAATATTAACAAATGCGTAGTATCGTAAACACGAACAAACACTAGTTGAATATAAAATACGATGTCATTAGACTTTTTTCCTTTCAATCGGCAATGTGATTGACCGCTGTCTGTTGGGATAGAGCAGCGAAGAGGCGCCACGTATGTGGTCCGCACCGAAACTAATTGCTTACGTGTCGGAGACAAGAACGTGCATTGATTGACGGAGGGGCGGATTGTCTGCCACGCGGGGCTTGTGTACTTTTTGTCTCCTTCGTTTGCTTTTTGGTATTGTCAGGTCGTTAGGTATTCGGTTTGTCAATGGGCCTATTAGATAAAGGGCGGAGTGATTTTCGCTCTCTCCAGATTGATAATCGCACTCTTAAGGTTGTTCGGATAAGTAAGCCAAATGACTTATTTTTTTGTTTTTATTCAAATTTTTTTCACATTTGTTAGTTTTTCGTCAATTTTTTGGAGATTATTGCTTCGTCATGACGAAAGGAATCTAAAAGGTAAAAAATTACGATCGAAATCTAATTTTTTTGAATAAAGATAAAATTAAACCAATAAGCCAATTTTTGTGTCTTTATTTAAAAAAATTAGATTTCGATCATAATTTTTTACTTTTTAGTTTCCTCTTGTCATGAAGAAGCAATAATCCCCAAAACAAAAAACTAACAATTGCGAAAAAAATTTGAATAAGGAAAAAAAAAAAGCCCTAGTGGCTTATTTAGACAAACACAACTTAATGGAAGTGCGAAAATTAATTCTCAAACAATAACCAGTCTCTCCTCTATAACCAAGCTAAATACGTGTAAATATTTTAACATTAGATAGGGGGTGAGATTCTAGCACTGGATCTATTGTCTGCTCTGATACCATATAGATTATTAACTGTTACCTTGCTCGGTTCCCTTTTTTTAAAGTTTGGATCTATTGTCTGCTGATACCATATTAGATTATTAACTATAAGAGCATCCTAAGTGGAATAAGCAAACATGAATAATCAAAACACGCCACATCAGATTTTGATTATCCATTTAGAGGTTGCTAAAATTAGCAATGTTAAGTCTCACATTGGTTATTTTTTGCTCATAATCAAAACCAATGAGACCATTGCTTCCTTCTTTGAGTTTTCTCCTAACTTTTCCCCTTTATTTCACATAAATCTTTTGGAAAACTAGTTTTTGAAAAACTAGTTTATGTTAAAAACAGTTTTTACAAAAAAAATATTTGTTCTTGAAAAAAAAAACAGTTTATTAAACAATTTTTGGAAGAAAAAAAACAGTTTAAGTTAAAAATAGTTGGATTAAAAAATAGTTTATGAAAAAAAAATGTGTAAAAAAATAGTTGTGTAAATACAATTTTTTTTTAAAAAAAATTGTTTTAAAAAAGATTGAAGAAACAGTTTTTATAAAAAAATATTTAAAAAAAAGTTCATATAAAGATGGGTTTTTTTTTTAGAAAAAGTTTTTGAAAATAATAGTAGCAAGAATAGTTTTTTATAATTATTTTTTGAAAACATTGTTGAGAGAGAAAAAAGATTTTTGTGCAACGATGGGTGTATTTGATTGAAAAAATTTGAGGATAACTAAATTTGGCTATTGGTAAAAAGTTGCTAGTTTTGATTATTTAAAAGCCAAAATTTGATGAGTTGCGAAGTGGTTGTTAAGTTTGGTTATTCCAATATGAGCATTTTTTTGAGCAAATATTGTTAACTCTAGCAATCTTTTGTTTTGCTTATTCCACTGTGGATGCTCTTAGCTGTTAGAGAGGGATAACTCTATTATTTACACCTTCAACAATGTTCAATGAAGTTCTTGAAAAGAAGAGATTGATGGTGGCTTTGACTTCACCATGTTGGTGAATATATCAATTCTTAACGTGAAGGAATTGCTCTAACCGGCGACCTGCCTAGCAAGCCAGCCTTAAATTTTAAATTGAGAAACATAACCAGAGCAAAATAGAAGTTCCATCAATCAAAAATTGTCACAAGAATGCATGAAAAGAGCGCATGTGTGTGTGTTTTTCTCCCGACGGTTTCGTCTCTTGGGTGGGTGACTGGGTGCTACTGGTTTATGCTTAACGGCAACGTAGAGAGGGCGGCGGTGGGTGACCGGGTGCTACTGGTTTATTCTTTTTCGTGCGAAGCCGTAGGAGCTCACATGGTGGAACAATAGGTGGGAGAACGAAGGTAAAACAAACATTGGAAGTAATCTGTTGCCATATTCAATTCTTCGCATTACAAGAAAACTGAACATACATGTAATTTGCTCTGTTGACAAATTTTGATGCAAATGTTCAATTACACCCAATGAATCAAATAATAAAATGTACACTCGAATCGTATAATACAAAATAAGCTCCTTATTTTCCTCTGAATTTGACCAGCACACCAATATCAACACATAAAATACAAAGGAGAATTGCCCAAGAAAATAGTACAAAACAACTTACAAAAAAATGCTCCAGCAAGTGACATTGCCAGACTTTAAATGGACACTACAAAAGGGTAAATCTCCAGCAGCCTATATACATTGAAGTAAAATTAAGCTCAAAAAACAAACAAGAAATTACCGTGTTCCGAAAGCTTTGGTTGTAGCTAAGTAACAAGAACATCACAACTAGGCATTACTTGTTAGCCCACTTGAATTCTATTTCCAGATTCCGCGAAGGCCCACTTTTGCTCTCCGGTAACAGAGTGTACTCGCCAGCTACTGACCCCAGCATCACGACACGGTCGATCTGGATTGTTACTTTTCCGAATGAGCTCTGCCAAGAGATTAACCAGAAATAATGTTAAGTGACACATTAAGGAAACATCTAGAGCAAGGAATTTTGAACAAGATTTACTATTTTGAAAAAGATTTTCCGGCTCATTTACCTTTCCCATTTTGCTTTTGTTCTTGCAAGAAATATGAAGCTTCTGGCCTTTTGGTGGACTTTCAAAGGACCATGCAAAGCTCTCATCCCACTCTGGATTAGGACCAGTTGATACCACCTGTTAGCAAATGAAGACAGAATTTGTTACCCCATGTTTTAAGCACTGGAAGAAGAGGGGCCAGTGAAACAGAAGAAAATATTATTTCTCATGACAAATACCAGAGAAGGATATCCCCATACTATCACTTTAGAGTTTGGACCATTTGGGCTGATGAACATGTACACAGTGATCACTTTTTGGACCATTATCGTGACTATCTGCATTTGGGATCACCTTTTGTCTCACTTTTTATTTTTATTTTTTGGGCAAATGTGAGAAGTTGTATTCAACTGTGAGGCGAAAGCCTACACAAAAGAGAGGAGCCCTATGGGGGCAAATGGGCGTCCACAGACCGGACAAACAGTTAGAGAGAGCAATCAGAGCACAGTATCTGCAGCCCTATTTCAAACTCGCCTAGCGAGATCAGGTTTGCAGAATAAAACTAATACCAAGCAACAATTTTACCTTGTTAGTATTTTGGCCTTTTCAGTAATTTACATATGTTGTTTTGGTCAACACCTTTTCCTTTTTCTTTGGAACAATGGTCAACACCTCAATATTTGTCTAATAATTACTAAGAGCAGGATGTGTCCATCTATCTCAGGCCTGAAAACATTCTCCTGTAATCTGAGTCACAGATGTATCTTTCCGACCTCTATACAAGTGGGACTGAAGTGTTCTAGTAAGCACCTGAACAGCAAAATCCAAGTAAATGTATAGCGACACAGTTGGTGAATTTCAAGATATAAGAACCTATTACTCCACTTGATTTACCCACATTCACATTTGTCTAATGAAGCATAGCCCCAATTCTGCAAGCACAGCCCACAATGGCAGCATGGGTTTGTCTTTGGCTATATCATTCTGTAAAAATACTTTGAAGCAATTCAGAACCTGTTGACATTTAAAATCTTTTCCAGCCTTGAAATAGAGTCTGTTTGCTCCTTCTACAGCCACTTGAGTTTTCCTTTTTTCTTGAAAGTTCAGAAATTTTCCTTTTTTCGTTGCGGTTTTGGTCGTCTTTTCTGAATTTTTGTTGAATTCACGTTTTATTTTTTGGATTAATCATCTATCTCAACGATAGGAGTCTAAAAAGTAAAAAAAATTTAGCAAAAAGCAAAAAAAAAGTTCACTAAAGACGAAAAATACCAAATAGCTGGTATTTTTCGTCTACAGTGTCTTATATGAACTTTTTTCAACTTTGGTCCACATTTTTGTACTTTTCCAATTCCTCTCATTGAGAGAAACGATTAAATCCAAAAAATAACGATGAAAAGCTAAATAAAAATGTCGAAAAGTAAGTTCAGTCAAAAAATACCGAATACAAAAATATTAGCGTGAACTTAGAGGTGGCTGGCTAGAGGTGTATTATTCAGAATTTTTAGCATTTTTTGTGGTCAGCTTCAAAATTGTGAAGCACTTCCATCCAGTAACTTAAATTATAAAACATGACGAAGCTACACCATCAAACGAAAGGAGAACAAGGAATCGTGGACCATAACAAAAGCATCATACCTGTGTTTGCCTTGGTGGAGTGTTGCCAAGTGTAAGCTTGCAATACACGCTTGGGTTTCCAACGGACTGCTTCATATTGTTGCCACGCTTAATTATTACCACCAACGTCCCGGGTAAACACTGCAAAAGATATTCTGCCTTCTCCTGAAAACGAGGTGGGCCCGACTGGATTAAATACTGCAGCACAAGAATACCATCGGCAGCAGCAATTGATTGCGCCCTTGAGACTTCAGCAGGGCATGCAGACCAAGCTTGCCTGAGAAGAAAAAGTGAGTCCAAGGCAGCTTCTTGAGTGGCCTCTGAGCCAGTCTTGAGGGATGTGATCAGATGGGGAATACTTAGTGTGGCAGGCTCAGTGGCTCTCAGACGTGGGAAATTGCTGAAGAGTGCATTCAAAGCTTTCAGATACTCTTCATTCACAGTTCCAGTGGCCCATAAGTCCTTCTCTAGGGCAGCTGCAAGACCAAACAACCTGATTAAACAACTGATTTTATTTTTGCCTGGAGTGCCATCCTAACAAGAAGCATCCTCGACGATTTTATAGGCTTATAGCCAAATAGGCAGTAGCATTTATATATAGTAAAGTAGCCCATCTTATAAGTCATACTTCCCCTTGAGGTGCAAAAAATTCAACCCACCCCTGTAAGATGCAATGCACTTGAACTCAGCTCAGGTCCAGGGCAATTTTTAACTTTAATCTTTTCTATACGGCGTTTACGCATTTCGGCCAAAATGAAAAAAAAATGTAGATTTCCTCATGAAGAAACAACAAAAAGCTTTGACAAAACATATGGTGTGGATAAAGCCACCCACAGAGCTCATCACTTTTTGTTGTCAGATTCCCGTGACTCAAACCCACAACCAGTAGGCTAGGGTGGATAAAACTTGCCAACTCGTCATGTCACGACCCATATGACTTACAATGTACTTATGTAATAGGCACACGACCAATTCGGTGGTTACCAGAAAGATAATTCTATCCAAACACATCATTTATAATTGTGTCCTTATCTATCAATGTTACTACAAGAAACGTTAACGTCAGTAGAGGACTGAAAATACCGTATGTAGTTACTAGTTGCCTACATTGTCGGAAAAGATATGCCTATTACAAGAGGCTAATATCAAAATGCCTATTACAAGAGGCCAATATCAAAATCTATTGAACACTTCAATACAAAAACTCCACCAGTGTTGGTAATAGGGGCATAATAGGGTACCGTAGGGAGAGGGAAGGGATTCAACATCCATGCACCAAAGAACGTGTGTTCGGATATGAAAGTTTGGCAAATAAATTACACCTAACCAATAAATAACAGAAACCTATAAAGGAACACAAAAACTCTGATACCAAACCTCTGCTTCTAGGAAAAAGTCTAGTTATAACAGGCAAAGAAGTTGCCATAAACCAAGAGACACATGTAAGTCAAATCCAATGGTATGTGTATTCATGCCAATGAGAATGCAAACAAGTAACTCAATCAGAACCAGACGAATTTTTCACAAAGAGATTAAAAAGGATTTACCAGTAATAGCTCTGACTGTTTCACTAGAAGCATACTCTTGAATAGTATTGTTCGAGAAGATAAGCTTAATAAACATGGCAGCCTGAACTGAAGTATCCGGATCACTTGAACCAATCAGATCCAGTACAACCTGAACACCACCAGCTTCTGCAACTGCTCTTTTATTTGATTTACTGTACATCACAAGGTTTTGCAGGGCACAAATAGCCACCACTTTCATTTCCTCAGTCGGTTGGTCCTCCAGCAAATTCACTAGGGCCCGGCAAGCTGAAACAGCATCTGCAGTGCGAGCAAGAGTCTCATTCTGGAATATGTCACCAAGCGCAAGTGTTGCCAGTAACCTTGCCTGTTGACCTTGTGTTTGTGGATCCAAAAGGTACTGTGATAGTGGCAAAATTGCTGGTTTGGAAGCTTTTGATTCCCTAATCTTTACATTGTTCAGTAACACCTCAAGCAATCTTGCAGCAGTTTCCTCGCACTGATGATGCCTGAGAAGTTCAAGTAGAGCCTCAATTGCACCACTTTCTGACATTGCCTCAGCACTTGCACCATCGTCACTTTCCAAAACAAGAAGAGCATTCAGTGCACCAGTTACTGTGCTTTCTGAGCCAGAACGAAGCAACCTCACCAAAACGGCAACAGGTACTTCCAAATAAAATTCAGAACTAAATTGCAGAATATTGGCTAAAACAGAAGCAGCCGATTCCCACAAGGCGTGAGGGAGTGAGGGGTCTGCTTGCAATATCACCCGGGAAAGCTCACTGACCCCGCCTTCTTTTGCGATTTCATTTGGCCAAGTCAGTGCAATACCCACAAGAGCCTTTACGGATCTTTGCTGCAAAATGTGTACTCCAGAACTAAGGGAGCGAATTAGAGGACCAATCACTTGCTGCGTCGCTGGATCCCTTTGAAGATGTTCTTCCAAAAGTAGATGAGATAGAAGCTCAGCTGCCAACTGCTGCACTAGCGCAGATGGAGAGTCTAATAGAGGAATAAGTGGTTCAATAGCTTGGTGAGGTGTCAAGTTATAGTCGGCTCTGCACTGTGGATGCTCCAAAATATTTACAAGAACTTGTAAAACGCTATGCTGTCCGTCGGGTCCAAACTCTGGTCGAGTTAGCAACAGGAAAAGGGGCTCCACCACTTTTGCAGAAGATGGACCCTTGGCAATTGTAGCATTATTGGTCAATATTCGGAGCAATTCTGCGAAAGCGGCAGAGAGAAAATCTGGAGCTTCATGGAGAATATCAAGCACGCTTTCTATCACTCCAGATTTCACCATTTCCATCTTACAAGAAGGCCTATCTTTGCCCAACTTCACAAGAGCTTTGGAAATAGCCTCATGAAGCAGGTAATTTTTACCATAGAGAAGGCCAACAAGAGGAATAACAGCACCATGCGCAGCAATTAGTTCCGCCAGTTGCTCATCATCCAAGAGTTTATCCAACGCATGGACGACCGAATGCTGGGCTGGACTAAACTCTGTTACAAGCAATGAGACCAAGGGCTCAACACAGCGAGCTGCAGCCATTGTAGACCTGATTCTTGTGTTTCCAAAAAGGACCCCACACAACTCGGCTGCATCGCCCTTTAATTCCATCGAACAATTTGACGAAAGAATCCGACAAAGAACATCGACCGCGTTCATTTCAACATCCGCCACCGCAAGCGCTCTTGATGGGTTATCGCTTAGTAACCTAACTAGGGCAGCGATAGCAGCGTGTTGCTCTTTCTCCAAACCAGTGTTTAGAATTTCCACCAATGGTTGAACAGCTTGCCTTGAAGAGTCTGCATTCCTAATGTGGTCGGCGGAAAATAGGTTTTCCAATGCTTTAGCAGCACTGTACCTTGCACCCCTTCCACCTAAACACAAAACTGCTACAAGTTGACTGACAGCACCAAATGCAGATTCATGTCTCCGAATTTCAGCACTGCCAAATAGGATTCCCAATAGGTCCGTAGCAGCTTCCTCTGTTGCGTCTTGTGGCCCAAGTGAAAGATACTTAGTCAGTGCTTCCAGAGCCCCTGACTCTACCATTAGAATCTTGTTTGGGGGACAGTCTTTTGCAAGCTGAGTCAGAAGCCCAAGTGCTAGAAAAGGTGCCCCCGGACGATCAGGAATCGGTTTGAGTAGATCGACAAGGGCAGGGATTGCTTTTCTAGAAGTAGCACCAACCCTAATGTCATCAACCCTAAACAACCTCTCAAGAGCTGCTTGTTCCGGATAATGTACTAAAGAAAATTGCTCTGACAACTCCAGAAGATTAGATATGTCAACATCAGCACACCCAAGCAAGGAAATGAGACCACCTGCGGCGCCTGAATTTGCAACAGACAGAAGAGTCCCCCTGCTTCCATTACATACTAGACTGGCCATAGCTTGTGCAGCAAAGTATCTGTTTGCTGCCTCCTCTGACTTCAACAAATTTGCAAGTACTGGTACAGATTTCATCGTTGCATGTGCTCGTATGATATCTCGCTCGTGAAACATAATTGCTAGTAGTAATGCGCAAATCCATAAGCTACTATCTTCTTTAAAATCAATCTGCATGGATTACCCCAGGATAAACAGAGTGGCAATTGCAATATTAGTATCTGAGAAACTTTCATTGGCTTAGTGTGAACAAAAAAGTAGGCTAGAAAGTAAGAATTTTACAAGGCTTGCGCAAAAATCAAAGGATTTTTCGATCCCCAGATGCAAACATGAAGAAGGTTTACACTCTGTGAGTGGAGCAAAATCTGAAAAACAAAATCTGTACCTGACTATATTGTGATTCAGATATTCTCTCAGTGAGGACTTCAACTGCTCCAGCCTCCATAATCTCAACTTTACTTCTGTCGTCATGACAAGCAAGGACAGAGAGTAGCCATACAGCCATGTTCGCACCAGAAATAACAGCTGTGCTTGTTTCGGCTTCACCATTCCTCCCCTCTTCAGCATTCACACAAATACTTATGGACTCGTTATCTGCCTTCTCTCCAGAATGAGGAGACTCCATGGAATTAAGCATTCCAACAAGAGATTGAATAAGAAGGCTACGTGAGTTTGACTGGTTCAAATCCTCCAAAACTCTCTGGTGATTCACTTTTGCAGCACAAATAAGAAGCGCAGTTCCCCCAATCTTGACCCTTCTGTTTGAGACACGGATAACCCTTCCAGCAATTGATGAAATACATCCAGAGGTGCTGGCAATTGCATTCCCTAGGACAATAGGCTGAGACTGGCAAAGCCGTGACAATATTTCTATAGCTTTGTCCTGCAACAAGGGTGATGATTCAGCAATACAGGACACTATGGGGATTATGCTGTTTGGAAATTCGGCAAGAACTGCCCATGAAGGTTTGATATGCCCACTAGCTCCTTCTGACCTTGAAAGAAAAGCAAGGGCATCTAATGACTCTGACATGGCAGAAGATCCATTAGCAGCAGACTCCAGAAAGGCAACTAATGCAAGAACAGTTCCAGCACGATTCACACAATCAGTCAGCGAATAATCAATTTGGCGAGAATAAAGTAGCCGCGCAATTGCTGCTGCTGCATGGGTTTTACCGGAAACTGTGCCTTCCCGCACAACCCTAGTAGCGGGAAAAATAATTTCTTCAGGAATGGCTTTCTGTGAGACTTCACTGTCCAGAAGAAGATTTGCTAAAGCACATGTTGCTTGCTCCGCCACTTGCAGAACTGGAGAGTTAGCTAGCACCACCAACAAAGGTAATGCATCTCTAGCAACAGCAGCAACATCCTTGTTCTCCCTGATTGACAGAAATATTGCTGCAAGGCAACGCGATGATTCCACTAAGATACTGTCCGATTCAACATTTAGAAGCTTTGTGACTGCCAAAAGAGTCTTGACAGCAATGTTACTTTCACGTAAGTCTTTTCTGAGATCAAAAATTCCAGCTAGAGCTGCTGCAGACTTTGCCTGAGTCTCTTCTAGAGGAGAGCTTAAAATTTTTATCATTGTCTCTATTGCATCATTTGCAGCACCTCCTTCACGCAGCATGTCACTAAGAGGGGCCACAGAAAGCATGCTCCTTAATGCATCCAACACATAAACTTTGGATTCGGGTAAGTCACTGGTTAATAAGGCGCTAAGTTGGCTGATAGTTGACGTGTCTGATTTGTGAATCAAATGGTTCAAAGTCTTCGCAGCAATTTCTTTACCATTTGTGCTACCGTTCTTCAGTAGCCATAACAAAGCAGGAACAGCATCAGCACTTTCCACGCATGCACGTATATCTTCACTGTGATTACAGAGATTCCCAAGGATTGTTGCCGAATCTTCCTTTGCTTTTGCAGACCCCGTCTCTAGAATTTGAACTAGTGGAGGTATGCCACCGGCGGCTGTGATAGCCCATTTACTGTCATCATTTTCATTAGATAGAAGGCGAAGTAACGCAACAGCACATTCTTGCTGTTGTTCTGATGAAAGCCCAAGAAGAGATATCAATAGCTGAATACCCTCGCGGCCTTGAAGGGCCCGCCAGAGACTGCCTTCGTTGTTGCAAAGCATGAGCAGGGATCTTGTCAGCTCATCTTGTACTTCATTGGTTGCCATTGTGATCAAACCAACCAAAAGACGCTTAGCCTCAGAATTCACAAGTTTATTAGAGAGTATGGCATTGCCATACAAACTAGCTAGGGCTTCTATGGTCCGTTCCTGAACAAGAAACGGTAAGCGGGGCTTAATTTGTTTAACCAATGTTTGCTCAATATCCAGAGGATCCGATGATCTAGTAATTTCTGCTTTGCTATCATATATCATAAGAGCCGAAGCTAAAGCTCCCAATGTGTCGGCAATTTGTGCAGGGGAAGAGCATGATTCAAGGCTTTGACCAAGGCTTGAGATGACATAAGACAAACCACCAGAAATATTTGCAAGAGCGCACATTGCATTCTCTTGTAATGCTTGAGCATACTCACCTTGCATGAATTCTTTTGAAGGAGCTATAGTTGCATTTATCAAAGCAGGAATCCCATTACAACTAGCTATCTCTCTCCTTGCTTCTTTGCACTGGGCAGAAAGAGACTTAAGCGCACCAGCAGCTTCTGCTCTGACAGGAGCTTCATTACCGGGTCCCAAGAGCTTAAGGAGTTGTTTGGTAGCCTCCGCAGCTAGGACTTTAGGGCAAACAGATGCATCCTCCAACATTACGCATGCAAGTAGAAAGCAGACATTAGCTTGAGTGCTTGAATGTCCGCTTTCAAGCAATTTCACAAGTATATCAACCCCTCCAGCTTGTAGTGTTGCAGACCAGAATCCCTCAGTGCTGCTGGAAAGGTTTCTTAGAGCTCCTGTCAACAAGTTATCAACCAAGTTTCCAGCCTTTAGCCCCTTTTTTAGTTGCTCCCACAGCACCGGCACAACTCCTTCAGTTGAAAATATTTTTGATCCGACGTGATCTTTTGCACCATCTTGGGAAACAGCATGAATAGTCTTAGCAGCTGCAATTTGACCTTCTGCTGAGCTGGACCTGAGGAGCCCAAGCAGTGGAGGAATGCATCCCCCTAGCAATACTTTCACCCTCAGTTCATTCTCTTTACATAAGGAGCCCAAAACAGTTGCAGCCTGCAGTTTCACCCCAAGTGATCCTGATCGAAGAAGCGACACCAGTACAGGAACTGCTTGAGAATGAGATCCAACAGCACTGAAAGCACTTTCGCGTGTATCAATGAGCTCGAGTAACTGCTTCAAGGAATATTCTTTTTCCTGTACTGATGAGGAATTCTGACGCAACTGCTCAATGCATTGGGCAACACTTGCCAATGTCCCATCTGGATCTTCCATGTTACTACGCTCTCTGCAAGTAGTGGGATATGTAAGATACTTAAGTTGTGATTTCATCAAAATTGTGACCAGACATGGGCCGACAATATATTATTCAAAACTTTAGTACAAAAAAAAATACACGAGGCAGATGTTCAATGACCTCTTCAAACATTTTGTATTTCCAGAGCAAGAGGCTAATGGTTATGTAGTCAAGAAGAAATGAAGGTCAAAAGATTAGGAACTATAGAGGATCATGAATCCAAAGAAAATGTGGTTGAGACTCTTGATGAAAGGAACGAGTTCCATGACAACCAACCAAGGGGAAGCCCCAACAAAGCAGACATAAAATAAATGTCACCTTCAACTGAACCAAGTTAATTAATTCCACGATGTTAGTTGTGTTTGGTAGTCAATTAAGTCTTTTACTTCAGTGTTTTCTTGGGGAAGGGGGTGAGATTTTACATCAGCAATTGGAAGATGAGGTCTTTTCAAATCAGACATTCCACTATCGTAAAATTCAGACTGTTTTCATTGGAATCCCTATCCAAAATTGGAGATATTCCTTTAGATCTTCCTCTCATCTATTACAATGTTTTTCTGCTTTGACAGGGACTAGAGTTAAAATTTTGTCTGATCCAATAAAACTGGACGCCAAACAGCAGTAACTGCACCCTAAAAGTGGAAATGGCTTACATTCAGGGGATCATGACTTACGAGTAATTCTTTTTTCAGCATGTGGTATTTGATCAGCCATACAGAAGAACATTGCCCAAGTTAATTAATTTGGGGGAAATCAAGCAAAAATAGAACCTCAAATGGGCTTTTTTTTCCAAAGAGAGGTCTCAATCAGTGTATTTCAATCTCTGCAGTGAGCGGGAAGTTTTACCTCGAAAATTAAAACATTCAATCTCAGGTTGCCCTACAGTGAAGATCGGTGTCAAGCTTAAGGCAGAACAAGATCTCACTCATGGCATTACTCGAGAGTGAAGACTGAGGGTTGAGAGTTGAGAGCTCCTTTTCACGGGACATGTATGTGCAAGGAAATTTATTATATGATGGATGGAGCCTTGTTCTAGAAATTACATGAATTGCCTTATCAAAGACTAGATCTTTAGCTGTCTCCTAGACTGGAACTATTGCCTGATCTGACTTCTACTCTGATATGACATCAACCTAGTAAGACAATGTGATTCTGGCATAACGTGAGAATAAGTTCCACAACTATTTAGTGCAGCAGAGGTAACAATGAGGTCCACATGAATTGCATATATGGATAACCATTGCCTCCTAATTGCAGTTTACAAACAAGAACATCATACCCCACTAGTCAAAACTCCAACACCATGATAAAGATTGAACTAACCTTGAACCCATCTTCATAAGAGAATGTGGAGTTGGAGGCTCTGAATCTTGAGGTTTAACATCAACGTTTCTCTCCTGAAAAAAGAACAATGAGATAGTGCAGAGAACAGTACGTATAGCAGCAAAGAATCGGTCTTAGTACACTAAACTACATCAGATATGAAATGCTGGCCACCCTGAACATTCTTATCAAAAGAACATGAAACCAGCAGAGTGATAACTTGAATCTGGTAATGCATGTAGCGAAAGAATGACGAATATTTCCAGTATTACCCCAATTGCACCGCAAGTTAAGCTATCTTTATAACTTAGGGAAAGAAAGGAAAATAATAGTTTTTCTCTTCCAATGTTTGGACCCAATTGCTCTACTCTTTCTCTTCCTCTCCTTAGTTCTTAGTTTTCATTTTCTCATCTTAAACTCAAACAAGGAAAAGTTATTCTCGTCTCATTTCCCTTCACTTTCTTTACAAAGACAAACAAAAGAAAATAACCACCTTTCTCTTATGTTTCTTAATCAATCCCTCCATTTCTCTGTCTTTTCACATGTTCCAAAACACAAGTCTCAAAAGGGCAAACAAATACTGTATTAATTGTGCAGAAATATGAAGAAAAGTACCAGATCATTAGTTGCCAGGCTGCTGCCATTGGCAGCAGGAAACCTCCAAGCTAGAGTTGTCGCCAGCTTTGCTGCAATTTTGAGATCTTCGAGCTGCCTCCAACACACAGTCAAAGGACAAAAGCCTGTCCTGTAAAAGACCATTACCAGTCGAAATTCCCAATTTTAGATGCAAAAAAACTACCAACTTTTAATTATCAATATTTTCCAGAATTCAACAACATGTTAATCCAAAACACTCCAACCAATCCAGCTGAATGAAAGAATGTGAATCAATCCAGAAACCCCCGAACAAAGGCAGATCAAGTCCAAAATACAAACATGCCAAGTATTTCAATGGAAACTTAACTAAAGCTACATCAAAACTGTAGAAACTTTAAATTCAACCCAAAAGCTTAAACTATTAGTAGCATAGATCCCAGTATCAGACTAAGTGATCACTCTTTCCATATACAGAACCAATGTAGGACCTATATGGCTATATTATCTAACCCAAAAAAAAAAACTTTATAGCCTATTTGTCTGCACCAGTTCTGCTAATAAAGCATCACTGAAACCCACGTAGAAGCTCAATATACTGTCTTGACAACATTAACAAATCTATATAATAACGATGACAGAACCCATCTAGTCCCTAATCATTGAGAGTATGGGCGGGGGAGGATTGGAGACAGACCTAACCTTTGGCAATATATGCACAAAGTAAATGCTCTCGGAATACTACTAAAACAGTGGCTCCCCTATACCTCCAATAACCGAGGAGCTAAAGGGAACCATGCCCCAAATCAGAGCCGAAAGGCATTAGAGAGGGCAAACCTAGAGATCCAAATCAACTTCTGTGCACATTACCAAGCTTCCTCCATTAACAAGTCTATATACCTTAGAAATAATGATTTTTTAAAACATACCCAGTAACAAACCACGTAGAAGTTTCAGAAAACAAATGCAGATGAAGATTCAGTCTTAGTATGTTGTGGTTCATAACCAACTAACAAAATCCCATTGATTCGAAAGCCATTCAACAGAATTTCCTAGAATTAGGTCAGCAAAACTATTGGATTGTCACTGGATACCAAGTTAAAGCATCCAACTCACAACCAATTGGCAATGAGGGAGAGGCCGCCCAGGCTCACATACCAACATACTATCGATGTGGGACAAATACCAAACTAAAACATTAGATCCACGCGTGTTGATACCAAAACTACACATTTCCACAAACCAACTGAACTAAGGCGACATAAAACTGCAATTTTCACTACACTAAAGGAAGAACTAATATTCCGAAGTACCCAAAAAAAAAAAAAAGGACGAACAAAAAAAAATTGAAAGAAAATGCATAACAGTTTAGCTAGTTCCAGGGCAGAAGTTTGGAGAGAGAGAGAGAGAGAGAGAGAAGTATGAATTCAGCAATTATGTATAGAAGATCTAACACAATTGACTGGCTGTAGTAACCGATAATGCGAGAAACAGTAATCCGTAACAATACACACACACACACACACAGAGGGAGAGAGAGAAATGGGTGACCTTTGAAGAGAGACTGTGAAGAATGGAGGAGATCAAGGGGAAGGGAGATCTTCAGTGCATAGAGGGGGGGTGTCGTGGGAGTGAAGCGAAGGAGATTTCAGCAGATGTAGAGAGAGAGAGAGAGAGAGAGAGAGAGAGATGAAGGAAGAAGAGGAGAGGTGGAGCTATCTAGGAGTGGACCACCGACAGCTCAAAGCTTTTCTGTTACATAAGGCTTGGCTTGGACTCTTTTTTCTACTAATTTAAGTGTTAGTAATAATTAGTAATAATCAAATACTGTTTAATTTACTTCCTTTTTCAGTAATTTTAGGGAAGTAATTTTGGACAAAATTGCCCTTTAAATGTTCATTTCTTCATAAATAAAAAGGGTAATTTTGTAATTTGACATGAATGCATCCTAATTTTATGGAGTACTTATTGTTTGTTACTGTGAATTAATAATAGCGATCTTATGAAAGTGTAATCTTGTGATAATTTTCTAATTTTATGTTGTGGGCTACTTAATACTGGAAGATAGTAGTAATTTGCACTTTTAGAAAATTAAATTCTTTTGAACCCCTTTGCTTTTTTCCTATACGTGTAAGTTGTAAAATTATTCTTAGTGTGTGAAAAGTGAATTTAAGAAATAAGGCTAGTTTGATATTCACATAGATGGAGACGCACACTGCAAAAAGGAGGAGTTCAAGAGGATCACTTCCTTTTAAGGTTCTCCGATATTTGTTTGGCAATTTATTCCCTTTGCATTTAGACCACACAAAGTATAGTGACTAGTTTTCTTTTTCTTCGTATTTTTGAATAGGATAATGACTCAGGTTACCATTATAATTCTTAGTGTGTGAATAGTGAATTTAAGAAATAAGGCTAACTTGGTATTCACATAGATGGAGACACACACTACAAAAAGGAGTTCATGAGGATCAGTTCCTTTTTAGGTTCTCCGAAATTTATTTGGCAATTTATTCCCTTTGCATTTAGACCACACAAACCTAAGTATAGTGACTAATTAGTTTTCTTTTTCTTAGTATTTTTGAATAGGATAATGACTCAAGTTACCATCATACATTACAATGATATTTGCCTCATAAGATGGCAAGAATTAAGCACGCTCATACTTATAAGCAAATAAGAAATAAACTATTTGGAATAAACTATCTTCCTTGCTTTTTATTCTTTTTATTTGCTTATTTTATGAGGTATAGCTAGGTTACCAAGTGAGGGTCATAAACTTATAGTGGCTTTAGACCATTTTTCGGCCTAAAATTAAGTTCTTGCTTGTTGAGTTAAAGTAAAAGTTTTTTGAAACTTCACTTGATATCAAACACTCCAATGAACAATTAATCTCTTAATTAAGTGAAAAAAAATTAATGAACGAGCATTTTGTGCTTATTGGATGGTGCTGGAAAAATCAGAGTGTTAAAAAGTGACAACTCAATGATTTTAGAGCGGTTTTTTTTATGCTTTGGGTAATTTTATTGAAGTCATATGTGCAAAGTCACACAATAAAAATAAAATATTAAAGTGACCAACTAATAAATATTGGAAATCAGTTGGTCCACCCTTGTAATGGCTTAAGGCGTGTTCTACTAACTAAAATAAGTATTTATTTCTTGAATTAAAAAGATGGTGTATTGTGATAAAATGATCTGTACCGTAAAATAGAAAATAAGTACTTAAAACATAAGAACCTAAGCGCAACGGGGCCATAGTGATTGTTTCAAAAGTCCCAAAATAGCCTTATAAATTTTCAATTTAAAAAACTAAATATCCGTTTACTAATGGGCTAGTGTTTATTTTGCGACATTGTTTAATATCTTACCAACTACCCTCCACTATTTGAATAGATTATTCCACAATTTCAATTCTCTCACTAATTGGTTGGTATGCAAATTTTATCGGTAGACTAATCTACAAAACAACAGAAAGATACTAGCGGTTTAGGCAAGTGGTCATGAAAAAACAAAAAACTGTTTGTCTTCAACGAGATCATAGGTTTGAAAGTCACGGAGGTCAAACATTCCAAAATCATGGGGTAACTTTGGGAGTCTGCCCGGTCGCGCGTTAACTTTAAAATTCCAAAATTAATTGAGTTTTGAGTAAGCTGGTCCGGACATCTAGTTATGAAAGAAAAGATACAAGTTAAAAAGCGGTTGGGAAAATTGAGGAAATAAAAATTTGATAGAAGATCAGAATTACAAATTCGGGTGTTCTCTTCGTTAACGTCTGAATTCTGAATGTCTTTTTTCTAGGATTCATTTAAAGAAAAATTCAGACGTCCAAATGCTAGAATGAAACCAAAATCAAAAACTGTAATACATGCAAAACCTAGATTCAAGCTGAGCCAAGCCAAACTGGGGAAATGAGTTGACTTGAACGTCACTTCTCTCTCTCTCTCTCTCTCTCTCTCTCTCTCTCATATAGTAGTAGTTGGCAGCCAATATGTATTGTGTATGCCTATGTTTGCTGGTTAATTACACTCTTATCCCATAAACTGTTAGAGTTTTGTCTATTTGGTCCTTAAACTATAAAAATGATCTATCACATCCCTTAAGTTCCCGATCTTGTTGAAGAGCTCTATTAAAATTGTTAGAATATGGTCAGGACTTGTGTTAGTCCCACATTGACTAAGTAAGTCATTGTAATGAGTATCTCATAATATAAATAAAGTGTGTTTGTGTTAGGGTTAATGAACACCCTATACACTTCTTTCTTCCTCTAACAACATGGTATCAGAGCGCAATCTTAATCCTAACCCTAAACCACCACAACCCTAAATCATCTACCCAGTCCCTAGCCTACCACTACCACTGCCGTACATCTTCCTAAACCCAGTCCCCAAAACTTCTGTTAATCCACTGCCGTACATCTTCCTAAACCCACTGCCGTACATCTCCATCACTAAACTTTTGTTAATCCTAAACCCAATCACGTTAATACTCACCGACGCTGCAAAAGCTCCAGTCGGCGTCATCCAGCCTCCACGACAGACTCGCCCATCTCGAACAACCCTTCGCCGACCACCGTCAGCCACCCTTCGGACTCGCCAACCACCGGACTACGATCTCCGGACTCTGGTGACCTCCCGTTGTGCTCGACATCAACTGGGCTCCTCCGAATCCACTAGATCTCCGAACTCTGGCGACCTTTGTTGCTCCTGTTAACAGCCCAGCCACCAGTGACCCTCGCCGGCATTCACCCAACCACCGACGACCATCGCCGGCTGTTGTCCAGTCACCGGCGACCGTTGCTTTACTCCGGCGAGTCTCCCAGCTGAAGGTCCATGTAATTTCAGCTTGATAAAGTTTTGTATTGCTCCGATCTCTATGTCTTACTCACTCTTACATCAGCCAGACCGTGGAGTTATTTTATTCAGTGGTTTTTGGGTTGGACAGTGCCTGTTTTACTGTGATTAGTTATCGGTGGATCTGCATCATTTATGGAGTTTGTTTCTGTGACTATTATGTCCAATCCACGTTCAATTTGTTGGCTATTTATGGTTCTGGTCAGCTGTAGTCGCTCTTGCTTCTGTTGATGGTAATTTATTGGTAGGTGTTGCCCCCCCTTTTTTAGTTGATTTTGTTGGGTCATTCTTATTGGTGCCTTTCCATTAATCGTTTAAAAAAAAAACAAAATGTCTGAGCCAAAGAAGGATGTTGATTCTGGTACTGGTTCTAGCTCGGGTTCTACTATTGTTGGTAGTTTATCTAGTAATTCTTGGTCTCGCGATAGGCGCCCTATTACCTCCACCCCATTAAATGGGGGCAATTATGTTCTTTGGGCTAAAGCGGTTGAGGTATATTACATGGGTCAGTCGGAGGACTCTTATTTGACTAGTGCGCCCCCGGCTGCAGATGCACCCACATATGGGGTCTGGAAACCTATTGATGCTCGTATTCGTTCAGAGTTATGGAATAGTATGACGGAACAGGTTGCTAGTACGCTAATGTTTTGTGATACAGCTAGAGAGGTGTGGACACAGGCCAAAGAGTTGTATTTAGGTGTTGACAATCTCCGTCGTACGTATGATCTTCATCAGTCTTTCTTTAATATATCTCAGGGTGATGATTCTTTTGAAGATTATTATGCTAAGTTCCGGCGTATTTGTAATGAGTTGGATATTTGTGAGCCACTTTCTGCTGATATTCAGGCTATGCGGCGCCAGCGTGAGCGCATGCGAGTTACTCGTTTCTTATCTGGTGCATCCTCCGCTTTCAAACCTGTGGGTAATCAGATTTTGGGGGATCGTGACTTACCTCCTCTCAGCGAGGTATTCAGTCGTCTCCGGCAATCATCGTCTATTTCTGGTCCACTGGCCCCTGACCGTTCTGCTTTGACTTCTGTTGTCTCTGATAGCTCTGTGTTCTCAGTCAATCGCAGCCGTGGTCGAGGCCGTGACTCTGGGTTTCGAGGCCGTGGTCGTGATTTTAGAATGAATGGCCGTGGTTCTAGTGGCCGTACAGACCCTGTTATTGGTGGTCGAGGTGATCGTATATTTAGTTGTGGTGGCCGCCTGACCGGGGGAGGCCGCGGTCGTGGCCGTGGTGTTCGGTTGTGTACCTACTGTGGGGGGACTAATCATTGGGTGGACACATGTTATGAGTTGTATGGCTTTCCTCAGGCTCATCAGGCCACTGTCTCTGAGGATACTGGACAGTTTACTCCGTCTTCTGCTGATAGTATGGTTGTTTCAGCTGATGAGTACCAGCGCTTCTTGTCATTTCAGACTGCAACAGGATCTTCCACTGCTACGCTTGCTCAGACCGGTCCATCTATTGCTTGTGTTGCCTCCTCTTCTTCCTCGCCTTGGGTTATTGACTCGGGCGCTACAGATCATATGACTGGTACACCTGCTTTCCTTTCTGACCGACGGCCAGTTGGTCGATCATCTCATGTTACCTTAGCTGATGGATCTACCACTGCTGTTACTGGTTTGGGTTCAGTTCCTATCTCTTCCTCTCTTACATTGACATCTGTATTGCATGTTCCTCGTTTCCCGTTTAATCTTCTGTCTGTCAGCCGTCTTACAAAATCTTTAAATTGTTCCGTTACATTTCTCCCTCATGGCTGTGTTTTTCAGGATCTCACGACGGGGAGGAAGATTGGTGGGGGCATTGAGCGAGGTGGCCTATATTATTTAACCATGTCTCAACCCGTTGCCCTTCGGACATCCGAGTCTCCATATCAACAACATTGTCGTCTTGGTCATCCTTCTCTTCAGAGTTTGAAGCGTCTTGTGCCCTCGTGTCGTTCCATTAATAAGTTGGTTTGTGAAGTCTGTGAGTTTAGTAAACATCGTCGAGTTAGTTTTTATCCTAGGGTTGAGCGTCGTGCATCGCGTCCTTTTCAATTGGTTCATTCAGACATTTGGGGGCCGATTCATGTGCCCAGTGTTTCTGGTTTTCAGTATTATGTTATCTTTGTGGATGATTTTTCTCGTATCACATATCTTTATCTAATGAAAGAGCGATTTGAATTGAAATCTGTTTTTAAATCCTTTTACATGGAGATTAAGAATCAGTTTGATACTTGCATTAAGATATTTCGTTCCGATAATGCCCGTGAATATTTTCATAGTACACTTTCTCAATTTTTTGCTGATCATGGCATTATTCACCAATCGTCGTGTTCTCGGACTCCACAACAAAATGGAGTTGCTGAGCGCAAAATTCGGCACTTGTCTGAGGTTATGCGTGCCTTATTATTTCAAATGCAGGTTCCTAAGTCATATTGGAGTGATGCTGTCCTTACTGCCTGTTACTTAATTAACCGCATGCCCTCTACGGTCCTAGGTGGTAAGATTCCCCATACGGTCTTATTTTCCGGTCAGCCTATCCATTCATTACCCCCTCGCGTTTTTGGATGTACCTGTTATGTCCATGCTCTTGACCCTGATAGGAGTAAACTTGATCCTCGGTCTTTTCGATGTATTTTTCTGGGATACTCCCATACCCAGAAAGGGTATCGTTGTTACTCTCCTACTTTACGTCGTCACTTTGTCTGTGCTGATGTCACGTTCAATGAGTCTTTGCCATATTACTCGAATCCTGTTACTACCAATGATCTCCTTACCCTAGAGTCTGTTTTACCTATGGCTGTTCCAACTACCAATGATCTCCCAACCCCTTTGCAGGTTTATGTTCGGCGTTCCCCTGCACCGACACCACCCCAGCCTCTGGCACAAACCCCGCCTCCGCCTACCGAACCCTCCCAGCCTGCCGCCCCTTCTTCACCAGCACCTCCGTCTTCTCTCCCGTCGCCAGATCCGCCTGCTCCTCGTTATCCGACTCGTGAGAATCGCCACCCGCCAGTAAAATATGGTTTTTCTCATTGTTCTAGCACTTCCCATCCTCTTGCTCAGGTTATCTCTTATGGTCATCTCTCTCCCTCTCTCCGTGCTTTTACTACTACTGTCTCCTCTGTTTTTGTTCCTAACACTGTTCAGGAGGCTCTATCTCGGTCTGAGTGGCGGAAAGCTATGGAGGATGAAATGTCTGCTCTTCATAATAATGGCACGTGGGAGTTGGTTACTCTTCCTGCTGGTCAAACTCCTGTTGGCTGTCGTTGGGTCTATACTGTTAAGTACCTTCCTGATGGCACTGTTGAGCGCCACAAAGCTCGTCTGGTTGCCAAAGGGTACACCCAGACCTATGGTGTTGATTATTCCGAAACGTTCTCACCTGTTGCCAAGCTTGGTTCTGTGCGCATTCTTATTTCTCTTGCTGCCAATCTTGGTTGGCCGTTGTTCCAGCTCGATGTCAAAAATGCCTTTCTCCATGGCGATCTCCAGGAGGAAGTCTACATGGAGCAACCACCTGGGTTCGTTGCTCAGGGGGAGCCTCATAAGGTATGTCATCTTCGCAAAGCACTCTATGGCCTTAAGCAATCTCCTAGAGCATGGTTTAGCAAGTTTAGTGATGCAATTATGAGATTTGGCATGTGTCGAAGTCAGTCAGATCACTCTGTTTTCTCCCTTATGTCGGCTCGAGGGAAAGTATTGCTCATTGTTTATGTAGATGACATTATTATTACTGGAGATGATCAAAAAGGGATTGATGAGTTGAAACAGTTCTTACATAGTCAGTTCCACACTAAAGACTTAGGTAAGCTGCGATATTTCTTGGATATTGAGGTAGCAAGGTCCAAGGATGGGATCAGTTTGTCCCAAAGAAAATATGTGTTGGATATTCTAGAGGAGACAGGTTTATTGGGAGCTAGACCAGTGGAGACTCCAATGGATCCTAATGTGAAACTCTGTTGTGATCAGGGGGAGGTATTTCCTCATCCAGACCGGTATCGTCGATTGGTTGGTAAGTTGAACTATCTTACCAATACACGTCCTGATATCTCATTTGCTGTTAGTGTGGTGAGTCAATTTATGTCTGCTCCTCGTCTTCCACATTGGGAAGCTTGTATTCGCATTATTAAGTACCTTAAGACTCATCCTGGACGCGGTTTGTTTTATCGTTCTAATGGTCATTTTCGTGTTGAGGCATTTACGGATGCAGATTGGGCAGGGTCACCCTCTGATAGACGTTCAACAACTGGCTACTGTACGTTTGTTGGTGGCAACCTAGTTACTTGGAAGAGTAAGAAACAAACTGTTGTTGCAAGGTCTAGTGCAGAGGCAGAGTACCGTGCTATGGCTCATACCACATGTGAGATTGTTTGGCTGAGATCCTTTCTTGAGGAGCTGGGGTTTCAGGTGCAGTTACCCATTTCTATGTATTGTGACAATCAGGCAGCGATACATATTTCTTCGAACCCGGTGTTTCATGAGAGAACCAAACATATTGAGGTTGATTGTCACATTGTTCGAGAGAAAGTTGACAATGGTGTGTTGGTTACATCCTTCGTTTCCACAGGAGCTCAGATCGCAGATATTTTTACCAAATCATTGTTTAAACCTCGTTTAGAATTCTTATGTAACAAGCTGGGACTTTGTGATATTTACTCTCCAGCTTGAGGGGGAGTGTTAGAATATGGTCAGGACTTGTGTTAGTCCCACATTGACTAAGTAAGTCATTGTAATGAGTATCTCATAATATAAATAAAGTGTGTTTGTGTTAGGGTTAATGAACACCCTATACACTTCTTTTTTCCTCTAACAACAAAAATCATTCAACGTAAATAAGGTCAACAGATTAAACGTCATTGGACTCTCTCTTAATGGTTTGGGACTTAGAGGGTGTGTGATTGGTGTGGTAATGGACCCATTCCTAGGCATCTCCCCGCGTTATTAAAGCTAATGGATTTCCTTTTAGCATTAGTGAAAGGCCTTGGAATGGAACTTTTTTTAAGATCATTGTGGAAGGTGGTGCAAAATAAGTTGTCCAAGCGATCAACTGTGACAAGGATTATCCTGACTATGACTCAGGCCTAATTTTCCCAAAGAGTTAAAAATATTAAAAGTACTAAATGGGCTTTTTTCCCTTAATTTTAGGTTGTATCCAACGTGCTTCTTGTTTTCAATCTTGCGTTTCTCTCGTGTCTTGGTGGCTACAAATGTTACAAATGTTGTGGGTTGATAAATATGACAGCTTTTTGCTAGTGTTTTCAATTAAGAAAATTCATATTGTCATATCATTTACTACAAAAATTTTCTTAGAGTTTGTATTTACATTTATGCCCCCACTAGTTGTAATTCCTGGCTATACGCCACTCAAGGTGGAGGTAGAGGAGGAGGTGGATGTGAAAGGAGAATTGTGCCAGTGCTACCATGAGCATTGAATAGTTTCTCGTTTAGGAAATATCGAGGTTTTAGGCTAGGTTCGGTTTGCATTTCGTGTACGATTGAGTTCATAGCGAAAAGTTTGTTTTCCCATAAATGACTAGCTATTGGTAACGATGTAATGCATTTCTCCATCAATGATCACATGACGGATGTAATCAATGGGGCTTTTTACAAATTGAAATAAGAAGCTTAAAGGATGTGATAGACCAAATAGTAACTAGTTTAGGGATTAAAAAGAACAAATTAATGATATTTTGGGGGGAAAAATGTAAGAATAAACCTTTGTTTGCTGTTGGGAAATGAGAGATTGACAATACATTCACAGTAAGGTACACCTAATCAGCCTGGGTGTATAAACAAATTGGATTTTATACCAGACCACGTTCTTTTGCACATTAGAATTAAAGTATATCTCATTTATAGTCAATGACTAAAATGAACCCACGTGTATGGTCTCTTATTAGTCAATAATTCCCCAAAAAAATGCAAGATTGCTTATTCTTTTGATAACCGGATGTCCAAGTTAATTTGCGCACACCTCATCCGATTTCGAGGCTTTGAATTTAACGATCAACGCAAACCCTTCAGTGGCCCCAAGGTTTGAAATATTTAGCCTCCGTGAAATCCGGACACGTGATCTCATGGAGGATAATCATGTATTGCGTTCTCATGCCCACTTGACCAAACCAGTTAATAAAAATAGTGGATGCATCGTTAATAATAGCTGCACAAAACTACATTTTGTAAATTTAAAAGTTTTTTCCATGTATGAGGACGGATATTGGTGCGGGGCCTTGGGGAATGGCCTAATAGATTTAGCTCCTGTTTCACAAGTTTTTTTTTCAGTTTTTTTGTCCTTATTTAAAAAAAATTGCAATTATTATTTTTGTGTCAAGCTTTTGTGAATTATTGGTTTGTCTTATCGAGAGAAATCAGAAAAGTAAAAAATTATGATTTTGACCCAAATATTCCGGAAAATATCCAAGTAAAAGTCCAAAAAGCTGGTTTGAGCTTTATCTTGGATATTTCTTAGAATATTTGAGTAAAAGTCATAATTTTTTTCCCCCGACTCCTATGGTCAAGACGAACTAATAATCCACTAAAACTTGACGCAAAACTAACAAATGCAAAAAAAATTTGAATAAGAACAAAAACCGAAATTTCCAAAAAAAAAAACTAAAAACCTTATTTGATGTACAATTTATTACGTCCTTTGTAATTTTTATTCCGCTTTCTTAGGCTTCGTTTGTTTGGGTGTAAAATATTTTCCAATAAAATATTTTACCGATTTTCAGGTGTTTGGTTGTATAAAAAATTGGGAAAGTAAAATATTTTTTATCAATTGCATAAAATGACTTACCCTTAAATCTTCCATAAGTTATTTTCTGAAATGAATTCGCTGCTTTCTACTACAATTCTCACTGCTCAGTTTTCTCGAACGTCAGTTCTGACTTAGGTTCAATTCCAATGTTCTCATAGCTCTTTACCGTTTAAGCCTTCCTCTCTCTACACTATTTTGTTGATTTCTAAAAATATTTTCAAGTGCCAACCAAATATCGGAAATAAAAGTTTGAAGTTTATTTTTTGAAAAAATATTTTACATGGAAAACATTTTACATCGAAACAAACGGAGCCTTAGGGTTAATGTTTTGCACTTCTATGGTGAAAGTCATCAAAAAAAAAAAAGAAGGTGGAGCCGTGGGGGCACTATAGTAAAAAGGTAAATGTGCAGAAACAAAGGAAATAAAGTACAGTAGTTTTTGCCTCATTTGTTTTATCGATTTCTTTTTCATCATAAATTGTTCCACAAATCCACCACCCAAACATAGAGCTTAAAGTTTTGGTTCGAAAAACTTATTTGTTTTGACGATTTTAACAACTTATTTTTCAAAATATTTTTTTAATAAAGAAATCAGTGAAATGTCTTGTTGTCATACCTAGTAAAAAAAACCATTTCAAAGGGATTAATTCCCCCAAACTTATTTTCTGAAATAATTTTTTTAATAAAGAATCAGTGAAATGTCATGTTGTCATACCTAGTAAAAAAAAACCATTTCAAAGGGATTAATTCCCCCGAACTTATTTTTCAAAATAATTTTTTTAATGAAGAATCAGTGAAATGTCATGTTGTCATGCCTAGTAAAAAAAAACCATTTTAGAGGAATTAATTCCCCCGATAATTCATACTCGAGCCATAGAACACCTCACAATCGAAAGTCATCCAATGCTACAAAAGCATCGCTCTAGCAGCTCTACTCTTTCCACCGCGCATTACTGTGGTGCTTACCTAAAAATATGTGGACTCCACAATTATCTGTGGTGGGGAGAGTCGCCGGAGCAATGTTGTAGAAGCACCGAACAATTAATCTCTTATCTCTCTGTCACAATTATTTCTTTTTGTTTTCTTTCCCTTTCATGATTAGTGGGTAATGAGAATTCTGGGCATTTGGGGAATGATTGAGACTCTGTACCAGCTATCTAAACCTTCATTTTGAGAAATATAATACTCCTAAACAACTTTAATAATTGCCCCTCTCTCTCTACCCTCCTCCCTCTCCTGTGATAGTTAAGTCTCTCTCAAGTCCTCTCCATCCGTACCCTTATAGATTTGAGATTACTATTTTTTTTTGTATTATATCCAAAAAAACAACCAAATACATCAAAATTGGATATCATTCTAGGGGAGTAAATAACCGGACTACCCAAGATCAAGCACTAGAGCCTCGCAACCGGGCTTTGCCAGCTAATCGGCTATGACCGACCTTTAAATGAAGAGAGCAACACAAACCCTCAACTGTGAGTCTGCGGCAAAGACAACCAAAATAATACCAGATCGAAACCCCACACCGGGGAGGGAAAACTCCCATTAAAGGGAGAGAACAAAACTAACAAAATCCAAAACAAACAAAACCAGAAAGAGAAAGGAAAATAAAATAAAATAAAAAAAAAAACGGCCGAGGACGTTGTTGTCAGAAGCTGCCGCACCAGATCCGTTGACTTATTCGCCAGATGAGTAAAGTCAAGTCATCCCATCTTCAAATTTTCACCAAATCGGCTCCAGCAAGGCCAGACAAGCGGACGGAGGCAAAGGGGGGAAGATGGAGGCATAGGGTGGAGGGGGAGGGGAGGCACAGGTGGAGCATGACGTGGCCATGAGATGAAGAAGAGAGAGACCGGAGGAAGAAGGGAGGTGGAGGTGAGGAGTGACGGTCACCTCCACCTCCCCAAGAAAACCCTAGAAGGAGAAAAGTTAAGAGAGAGAGAGAGAGAGAGTTATCGATGTATTCTACGTAGTTTACCTCGATTGGAAATTACAAGGGTATTGTTGTTGAATATACGAGTAAGATAATAAATTGACCAAATTGCTTTCCTGGCAAAATGGTAAAAATTGGAGTATTAGTTAAAGGGCATGTGTCTTGACTTCTCCAAATAGTCCCTATTTCTGCCATTTATATTTGAAAATGTCGCACCATTATTTATTTTTTTCACAACTCTGATCAAGCTGTCAGTATTTGTTTATTCTTTACCACAATAGTTCTCCAAATTAAATGGAGTAATCAATTACACTCCCATAACGATGAAAAATTGGGACAAGTGATATGTTTTAGTCATAATAATATTTATCATGTCACTTTGCCCCTCAAACTGGATTGTTCGGCTAAATAAGCCAAGTGGCTTATTTTTTTTGTTCTTATTCAATTTTTTTTCGTATTTTTTAGTTTGTCTTTAATTTTTGGGAGAATATTACATCGTCATGACGAGAGGAAGCTAAAAAGTAAAAAATTATGATCGAAATCAAAATTTTATGAATAAAGACGAAAAAATTGACTTATTTTCGTCTTTATTTAAAAAAAATATGATTTCAATCATAATTTTTTATTTTTTAGATTCTTCTCATCATGACGATGCAATAATCCCCCCAAAATTAACGACAAACTAACAAATGCGATTTTTTTTTGAATAAAAACGAAAAAATAAGACACTTGGCTTTTTTCCAAACAACCATTCTTAAATTTGGATCCTCTCCGGTCCTCTTTGGGACTTGATGGTCTTATCAAACTATTTTGTGAGCCCTTTCTAGGTCCATTTTAATGATCGAAATTGTTCATTTTTTAGAACTTGTCGAGACTAATAATCATTTCAAATATTATGTTCATTCGATTTTGATTGATATGTTCTGGAAACTCATTTTTGTTGCAAAAGTGGAGAAAATTGGAAACACTGAATCGGAATATTTTTTTTTTGGTTCTTTCTAAAAACTAACCATTGATGTCCGATGGACATGATTGTTGGTTGGTTGATGGTCTTTAGGGGTAGAGGGAAGTGTAAGGGTGGGTTCCTGGGCAAGCCCAACGTTGCTGGAAGGAGAAATTTTTCAGTGCCGGCTGGGTACCACGTGTCCCGTGTCCGGCACCAATCTCGGCCGTCCAATGAAGTTTCGGACGGCCCAGATCTGTTCGGCTGCCGAGGGGTATTTTAGTCATTTTACACTTTAAAACAGCCAAACAGATCTGGGCCGTCCAAAACTTCATTGTACGGCCGAGATGGTGCCGAGCACGGGACATGTGGTGCCCAGCTGGCATTGAAATTTTTCTCTGCTGGAAGCCTAGAATCACCCTATAAATGGAGCGGTCTTACTAGGGACATGGACTCACATCGAGAGACCGTGATGGCTCATCTCTTATGTGCACAAACACTTATTTGTATCGGAGACATTAATGTTTGCTACCGTCCTGTAGTACGGCGTTGCTCTTGTTACCTATGTTGGATCTTTTCTTTTTAAGGTATAGTGTTAGTCAGTTCTGAGCTAAAACTCGAGGATACTCTGTGCCGAGAAATTTCTGATCGTTGGACATAAAACATAAATTTTTTTTTGCATAATCCAACGGCCAAAAACCAGTTCAACATGAACATAAGAGTTTTCAGGATAGAGGAGATTAGACCCTCTTACGTGTGCAGATTGCCTTTCTTTTAAAGGATAGATGCCATTAAAAAAGGAGTAAAATGTCTCCAATCTTCATTTGAAATGTGTTGAATCAAATTTGATTTGTACCACGACCAAATTCTACTAGACCTGAAAGTTGACCTTTACGTCAGAGTCTTAGTTCACGCCAGAAAAAGAAAATGAAAACAATAATTTCACATGTGGAATTATTCTCCAAGAACCAGAAGGCAGAAACAGAACAGAAAAAGAAAAAAAAACTAATAAAAAAAAAGAAAAAGAAAAAAAGAAGATAACCATCATGTCCTTGTAAACCGAACTCAACAAAAGTATGCATAAAAATGACCCTACGTTTTGTCTTTCCTTTTCTCTTTCTCTTCACAAATCAGATCCAAATCCAACATAAATGAAATCAATTGGAACAAAACAAAAGGATAACTAACCTCAAGCGGTTATCCTGGGGGTCTTGACCTGCCTGAGACTTGGTGGTTTGCTCTCATCTAAGGTTTCAGGTTTGATATATCTTGTTAGCAACTCTTGGGATCACTTCACCAGTTTACGCTCTCGTGAAAAGGTTGTGTGGGAGGTGCTGCAGGGCTTAGTCGGAGGTGCGCGTAAGTTGACCCGGAACATTGCATCACCCCAAAAAAGGCCCTCTAGTTTTAGTTGTTGCTTGTTTGTCATATTACCTCATTCCAACTGTTTTACAATAGCCACCTCATCTCAAGGTCAAGAATCTGTTGACTTGCCTTCGTCTTCTTTCCTTGACAATCAACCTCAGCAACCCAAAGGCCAACCAATTCCCATTACTCAAGTCCATTGCAGGCTTGCAGCCTATTCAGATTCAATTTTAACAGATTTTTCCTAATTTCAACCATCAATGGGCAAGGAATGGCAATATTGGTGGAGCACCTCCCAGAAAAATTATCCCCTCAAATCCTATATACCAAAGAACAATGATGCCTATATTTTCGGTATCTCGGTGTATTTTTTTTCATTCATCCAATCAAGTGAGAGTTTTAAGAGAGATGAAAGTTCACATGCAGCCTTGTTCATTTTGGAATCTCAAAATTCCTGTGCACAATTTCCAATAAATTTTCTATATCTATCTCTCTTTACTCATTATTCTCAAAAGCCAAACAAACAGGCAGGGATCACCGATAGAGATCTTTTGGAATAGACAATTTGAACACAAAGTTCCAAAAAAAAAAAAAACAGAAGCAGCAGTACATGCTGAAATAAGTATCCGAAATTTTGGATTAAAAAAAAAAAAGTATCTGAAATTTCTTAGACCACTTAAATACCAGGCTAGGCAAATGAGTGTTTGTCATTTTAGATAGCGTGCATAAAAGTAAAAGTCCTACTCCCCTTAATAGAGCCTCTCTAAACTAACTAACTTGAGTGTTTTACCTTATTTTGGTCTCATTCAACTTACACTTTTTCTCAATCCTTACCTTTCGAAAAATGAAAAAGAAAAGAAGGAAAGAGAGAAAATTAGTATAACAACGAACAACTTTCCCAGTCCCCACCCAGGCAGCTCTCAAGACAACTATAGGATGCACTTGCTAACAAAATTTATAAAGGTATAAACTTGTTCAAAAAGGCTCGATCGCGGTTTCTATGATGTTCATTGATATAATTCCGGAATACACTACTACCTCATCTGTATACTAAACCGCCACTGCATCAATCAAATGGATTTCATGTCATCAGCCAGGAAAGAGACGGTCCAACTTGGCTTAAAAAAAGTTAGAGGAGTGTTAAGTAAGGCTGATGGCAGTAGCGTAGGCCCGGACAAAGGTTAAAGCTTGCTCAGTGATGGCCCTGTTTCTCACTTGCCTCAGCCAATCATTAATAACTTCTGCCGCTTGCGTGCCCTTGACACCATTCTCAAGAGAATCTGCTGCTTCGGATAGCTTTCCTTCTGCTAGGAGGCTCTCCACTCTGTTTATAAGAGATTCGATCCCATCACCAGATTGGTCAGCCTCCTTAACCTGCACTTACAAGCAGCGCGACAAAAACGCAATAAAAGAAAGGATTTCAATTTGTTGTCATTATTTATTAATCATGCATTACAAAACTCTATCTGGACATATAGCACTTGTAAATGCACCTTCAATGAGGACGCAACATGAGCCAAAGAATGGGTCAGAATGCCACCGCCGCCAGGCGGTATCAGGCTGAAGTGCCGCAGCGTCCCTTTTAAGGTATCAAACTGCAAAAATAACCGAGTTCAGATAAAAACCAAGTTTCTGTTTTTTATACTGGTGTTATTATGCTTTGAAACACGGGCACTAGGTAAGTTGAGCAAAAAGAAAACAATAAGGTCATGGCGTCACACATTCAAATGCTCCATCCCCTTGAGCAGTAGAGGCAAAGACCGCCAACAAAGTCCAGTGTAAGCTTTTCATCGAAATAAAGGAAGATGGATGAAGACTTTTCTTCCTTTTTGTTTTTTGAACAAGGAAAATAAACTAGAGGGATACTCAATATGCTAAGGCCAGGACACACCAACTCCAAGAAATTATGAAGTCGGTCCACTCCCCAATCTTAGTAATTTCACCTCAATCCAACATCCCAAAAGACACCATCTACGAAGCATCTTCTGCCAGCGAGGCTTCTTTTTAGACTTCAAGTAGAACGAACAAAAAGGGAGGGAAAATATCTCTCCAGCACCTCATCTTCACAGTACCAATGATGCCCGAACTTAACATCACATCCCTTCCCCAAATTAGCCAAATACTCTTCCAAATCCTCCCCCATGAGACATCGGAACTTCCAAAACAGTCCAATCACCCCAACAGCCAACCATATTTTGTCTTCACTGCCTTTCTCCAGAATTTATACCTCTCACAAGCATATCTCCAAAAAGGCCTTGAAACGGTAAACCTATCCCCAGTTCCAACCATATTTTGTCTTCACTGCCTTTCTCCAGAATTTATACCTCTCACAAGCATATCTCCAAAAAGGCCTTGAAACGGTAAACCTATCCCCAGTTGATTTGCACTGTAAAACCTCAGAGAAAACTACCCACGGAAACCACCAAAGGAAAAGAAAAAACACCTACCATACACACCATATCTACCCCAGCCCGCACATGGCCAAAGGGTAATTATGGACCTCTTATCTGTTACCCCAAACAGACAAGGGCTACAGTCAATGCTCTTTGACAATAACGAACACTAATACACAAAGAACGTAGTATGAGAACAAATATGAGAAGATTAAGCATAGCAAACAACTAAAAAGCTTGCCTTATGCTTCAATTGCAATATAGTATCCGTGCCCTTGCTCTGTGTTTCTTTAGGAATTGATGACAGAACCAAATCCAAAAGAGGATCTTTAGCATCGCCTTCGAGATAAGTGTGCAAAGCGTGTATTTCTTTCTCAATAGGTAGCCCTTGAGATAATGCATCTTCCAATGCAAGTGCTCCCTGCAGGCCACAACCACATAATGATAAGACTCTCCACAAAACATAAAAAGCAGGAGAAACAAAAGAAACAGAATAAAAGGGCTGTTAAGGGTTTTAAAAATTGTACTATTAACTAACAAAAGAAATCAAGTCAGACAATATTATTAAATAATCAACATAAAGGGCGTCCATTTTCCCTCTTGATTCTCATTAACTAAAAAGTTATAATTCATATCTTTCCAATATAGGGATTTGACATAATCTTTTTCCCCCGCCTGGTACTGTTTTGTTTTTTTTTGTTATTTTACTTTATTTATGTGTGTGTGCGCGCGCGTGACTGACAGATCCCATTAAGGAAGGATCTTAATATAAGCAAATATCCAATCATGCATAAGACATATATATCGTATTAGTACGTATCCCCCCAAAAAAAACTTATCCGAATTCTGCAATACCTGAATTGGTTTGTTCTAAAAGGCTGTTCACTCAAATCAACAATGTGGCCATACTTCAATTTAAAATCAGGGTCAATAATAAGCAGTGCTCTGAGTGAAAGGGAACAAGATTTAAACACTGTACTTGAATACATGATTTCCCTACAACCACAGAACTCATATAAGAAATGAACAACCGCAAGTGTCAAGAGACATTGGTTGAATTGTTTTCTGCACAACTGACAATACTGATCTCGTATAGAGGACAAAGGCATAATGTTCATGGCTAAATCTAAGATATGGAAAAGTGATTATGGCTGTTGGTGCGGCTGGAAATAAAATGAGGAGCGAGGATGACAGAGAACTTCGAATCACTCTAAAGGCCTTTCAGAAATCTCACCTAAAAGCGTTGAATGCAATCTCAATATTGAAAGGAACAAGAGTCTCACCCAAACGCTTAAATTTAATCTCCTCAATTCTGACCAAATTTGAAAACCATCCCACCATTGACAGGAATAAAAATCTGTAGAGAAACTATTTGATTGGTAGCCTACTTATAAATTGCAATACTTGCTTGTAGAGGAGCATATTAGCATTTAAACTTGTAAAACAAAGTCCAAATAACCTAGGAATTACAAGCACCTCCTTGGTGTTGACAAAGATCTCGATCTTCTAAATCCATATTAGTTTGGTAAAACCAAACCCCTCAAAATAGTTCCCTATCAGCTGATACCTACAACATTAGCCACTGGTCACTACTAGAGTACTGTGTTTCTAAGAGTGATGGATTATGTTCAAGCACACCCACCCATGGGCAATCCACATGTTGCACAAGTAAACCTACATTGTCAAATCCCGCAGATGCAATCAAACTCGGTCCCTCTAAGGAACATCTACTAGGCTCACAGTGATCTTGGGTGGCCCTCCTACTATTGGCCTGATGAAAAATTCATAGGTTGTTTATTTTCCATGTCAAAGCTGAGAGGAGCCAAACATCTTAGACATGTATGTGTAATAAAAATTCCATTTTACCAGAAAGCTAACTTTGTATAGCTGGAGCCAAGGCTTGCTGGTTCCACCCATATATTCTTTTCGTTAAATTAAATAACTTATGATCTTTAGATACCACAACCAATGGGAACAATAGTGACTGACTTGATTACAACTTATCACATCCGTATCGCAGTCTCTATCAGAATATAATGATAGTACTTACCAAAGCAAGCTTGTGAACAGAGTGACTCTGGCGAGCCTCTTCGGATCGTGCGTAGAATGCCATGCACAAAGCATTTATCTACAAAACAACCTTAACAGTATAAGCATATAGCAAAACTCATTAAACCAAGGATTGACACCAATTTGGAAACTTCTCAGATTACAAGATGGATTTCTGCCATTCTCAGTATTATACAAGTTTGTCCAAATTTCAAAATCCAGTTATTTGACAAACTGCGAAGTTCTTATAATCTTACATCATTTTCTATTGTATGGGTGTTGTCCATGTCGATCTCAGGCTACAGGGCTGTCCCACCTTCCATTTGATAATTTATTCCTTCATATCTACAGTTAAATTAATGTGCAAATTTCACCACTTATTATTTCAGGTCTGATAAATTAAAGCGCAGTTCATTTTTCATATATTTATGTGATGCATTACTCCAAGCTACAATATAGACTAGCTTTAAAGTACATTCCAAAAGCCACAAAAGGTAATATCTGTTGATGCCATTAACTATCTGATATGTACTCCTATACTACAAACTCAAGAGCAGGAAATACAATCTGAGGAAGGAAATGCTTCTTATAAATGCGCATGATTATTGCACAGCAACACAGTATTGGGAAATTGAACTCGTCCATGGATATTTCTTCAAACCTATCCATGGTCCAAAGCAAGTGGTTGTACTTCAATATCCATGGTCCATGAACATTTTCTGAAACTTATTATGCTCAAAAGCAAGTGGTTTTACTGCATAACACTGATAGGGATTTTTCTGCAAAACTCATTCCTATGTTCAATCCTGCATTAGGAAATATTCAAGGAGTTACGATAAAATTTCATCAATCTTCAATTTTCAAAATCAGTACTTCCAATGGACCAGATGGGTTGTGGCTGAATATGAGGTCTACAACTCACATGAGGCAACTATATGGTGGAAAAGAAACTTCAACAAATATCGTACATGGAGATTTGCTTCTGCCATCTTTTCTATCAGGGATGCCTTCTCACTTGCGATAGCTGCAGCCAATTCTGCTTTTGATAGCTCCTGGACATTCTTCAGCCTGGATTCTGCTTCAGTTTCCTGTCATTTAAAATACAACTTAAACTACAATTTCCTAGTTGTAATTTCTGGCAGAAAACATTGTCAAGGAACCAAACTTCACCTTCTGCTCAAGCTCGATCCTAAGTTTATCTTCTAGTTCTTCTCTAAGTGACTTGAGAGCAGCAGTAGCTTTCAGTCTTTCTCTATTTAGTTCCTGAAATGGATTCAGTATTACACTCTTGATGACAGAACAATATCCTAAAAAACCAAGCCGGTGAACAATCCTGCATTCCTTTAAGGGCAGCAGAGAGATAAAGATGACCAATTAGTGAAAGAATCTCCATTAGTTTGGAGGTTACATTACTGTTCAGCATAATAGAAAATTAATTTTTTGTTCCAGATATATTTATCAGAATTTCTAATTAATTGTAAGGGGTTCAAGCAACTGGTCTCTTAATTTAGTAAGCCAACAAGAGAGAACTTACACAAAAAAACAAACCTCAGAGGAAAAACATCTTTAAGCAACTCAAACCACAATTAGCTTTCAATGTATAACTAAAGTGGTAGTAAATTCAAAGCATGAACAGCACAGCTGTCTAGTAAACCTGGATTCCCATAAATGCAAAAGGCAAATACGGTGACAAAACACAAAAGTAATACAAGAGCAGAAGAGCGAATAAACATGTAACCTTGTCCACAATGGCTGTCTCTTCAGCATACATAAGCTCCCTTGCCCTAGCATCCTTGAGTTCCTTTTCATACTTCTCCTGAATTAGGTCATAAAATATTGGAAAAAATAGAGCGATCTTTCAGTATATTGTTCCATCATACAGAAATATTTGAAGTTGTTGAATAATATCAAAAACTGAAGGTATAAAGTTACTGAATATCTAGGATTATTGCAAATACCAAGATGCCCATAAACAAGAAGATAGACACCATGAAATTTGCTGGGAGCCCAAAATTACGAACAAAACAGGGAATCTTCTCTACATATAGTTCCAGGCTTTCTGTCTGCTTTCTTCTTTAGGTTTCTTTAGCCAAGAAACTTTTGAAGCTCATCACAGCGTTACTAATCCAATGGGGTTTTGTGCAATAAGATAAATCTCAGTGAAAACATGAAATATGTTTTCTTCCAAGTTGGTGTCAACTCCATTAGATCTCTGAGAAACTCATCCAGAAGGTAGAATGCTTTACTTAAGTAAAGAATATTTCCTCGTGGACATCTCATTTTGACAGGTCATTATCCCGTGTAATACATTGCTAGAAGGCAGTCTGTAAAATATCAAGCTTTGGACTTAGATGATAACAGTGAAAACGATTGAAGTTTCATTTATGTCCAGGTTCCATTCCTCGGTTATTTATTCAGCAATAATAGGTAGTGCAACACAGGTATGCATGTAAAGGTTTAACAAGTAAAGAATATTTCTTGTCTTTTTCCAATTTAACAAGTCATTTTTCCATGTATTACAATGCTGCAAGGAAGAGCCTGTAAAACACCAAAAAATAAGCTTCACGGGTAAACACTATTATTGAAGAGGATTGAAGCTGCATTGATCTCCCAAATTCCTTTTTCTGGTTTTCATAAAACTAGAAAAGATGGCGCAAAACATACATGTATATAAAATAGTAAACAAAAACCTTTCAAAATCCTAAGCATAAGTCCATGACAAAGGTACTTGCAGTGAAGCAATACTTTCTCAAGACATGTTCAGCTCATTGGTATTGCGGGAGGTGACAATTGACACCATCTGTGCCACGGAAAGGAGAGTTTAGATGAGGATTATCCTAATATAGCTCACTTAGGGCAAACTAGGAAGCACCTACAAGAAGTTAAGGTTTCGGGACGCAATGAGAACAAAGGCCCCACCCACAACTACACTATTGGAGCATAAATTCAAAGGGAGATACTGAAAGCCTATGTTGTTCCCAACAGATGAATGATTGGGAGATGGGGCAGCTGTGACATCTTCTTGAGAAATTTTATGCTGCTCTTCAGAGGAGGGAAAGGATGCTATCAGATGGATGATATCTATGTCCGGGCCATTAGCTGCCAACCATTTTTATGAGGCTTTGGAGGGTAATGTTAGGCTTCTTTTCCCTTGGGATAGGGGTGTGGGCATGAAGGCCCCTTCTAAGGTACTTTCTTTCTGCAGTTTGCACTGCATAGGAAAGGTTCTTACAACTGAGAACCTGATCTGGAGGTGGCAAATTCATCTCAACTGGTGCAGTACATGATGGTGAGTGTGCAGGTCATCTTTTAATCATTGTGAGGTTGCCTCAGATGATTGTCCAAACCTCCATTGTATCATTAAAGACAATTTTACTATAAACCAAATATTATAGAGTCAAAAATTTTAATTTCTTTTTGTAGAGATAAGCAGATAACCAACAATCAAACCTTCATCTTTCTCTTTTCTTCCGCGAAAATATGAGCATCCAACTCTGCTTGCCTTTTCTCAGCTGCATGAATAGCTTGCAGAAAATCAACAACCAGTTTTCCATCCTTGGATAAGTAAGCATCATTGGAATCTTCAATTGCATCAACCAAATCCTTCAGTTTCAGGAAACCAACAATTAAAGATGCATAAGCTTTTTGTACCCCAGGAACATAAGCATGAATTATCAAACAGTTGGTGCATATAAACTATAAAGTGGGGTATGGTAGCAGGTCTTTAAAAAATGACCTATTAATCTTCCCAAAAGACTGAAACCACTAACCTTATGTTTTTCAGATAAAGTAGAAATGGTTTCTTCAACCTTATCTCCTAAGTTATATTCATTTAGGAGGGACTTTGGTTGTTCCACACGATCACCATGTGCCTGCAAATGAATATCCCAAGAATAGCTGTAAATAATACACCATTGAATTAAACCTTTGGTAACCGTAATATATACCCGCAAGTGGAGTGGTAGTTAAGTGGTAGGCACCATGTACGATGCATTTGACAGGTGTTCAAACTTCACTAACTACAACTAACAATGCTGACTTACGCTGAGAGAGAGAGAGAGAGAGAGATTGATTTGTACCTCGGGTATGTCTGTAGCAGTTTGCTGCTGTAGTGATATTGATTTCATCTCATTTTCTTCAACTACTGTGTTACCCTGGGGAAGTATGGGTGTGTTTTCAACTGCCTCATGCTGCTCTATAGTAGATTTCACTTCTGGTTTCATGTCAAGCGTTGATTCAAGAGATGCTCCGGGAGTTTTAGATTCATCATCAGATGTCACTGTAGGCAACTCTTTCTCTTGTGCAGGTGCTACATCTTCTTTAGGTGTCGATTGAGGTTCATCATTTACCTGAAATTGGCTTGCTTCGTGTTTACTCAAATCATCAGGGTGAGGGAGATCTGAATGAGTTACATTGTCTTTTCCAGCAGGCTCCATATTAGTACTTCCACCTGACTCTTGAATACTGGACATCACATTTTTGTCCCTCAAAACTCCGTCTTCCTTCAAATCTTTATTACTATTTGACAATTCCACTGGATCTTTAGTGCCAACTTTAAGCGACTCAAAAATACTAAGCCGCCCTTCAATAGATCGCTGATTCAAATGATAAGCTGTCATGAGAACAGCCCCAAGAGTGAGAGTTCCAACGATTATCTTTGGCAAAGAACTCCCTGACTCAGGTGGCTTGCCTGTTGAACCTGACCCTTGGGGTGCATTTTGCTCAGATGCAACAGAATATTGCTTCCTACAAGAAATATAGGCTGGTATCTACACAAGAAAGATAGGATCGTAAAAAAAAACGCAGTGACAAGACCAATAGGATTGCTTCTGTATTATATGGAGTACAAACTTGTGTTCATATAGAACAAAATAATTACAAAAAACAGCAGCAAGAACTAGCATAGAATGTTGGCTAGTATCGAGCCGAGCTGAAGCTCGTGTAGTAAACGAGCTAAGCTCAACACTCTAAAGCTCGGCTCAACTCGTTTAGTAAATGAACTATGCTCGGCGCTCAACTTGTTTACAAACTAGCCGAGCTCGAATACTAGAAAGCTTGGCTTGGCTCCGCTTGTTCGCACCCGCAGTCCTACACCATCAAGTGCCAATTGCCCACCATCTCGTTAGGATTTGGGGCCATAAAGGGTCTAGCTTTTGCTTTCTCGTGAACAGTCCCACTATTTTGCGGCTTTGCATATCAATACACTAGTAATAAAAGAACCTAGGTTGGTAAGCCATGGCATTGTGTGAAATTATCTTATCGCCCTTGATTTTTTGGGTTTAGCCAAGGCCGGTTGTGAAAAGACATTATCACCCTTTCAACTGCTGCTTTACTTTTTGCCCTTGCAGGTGTTGTTGTTTGGTTAGTTTGGGTATTCTCACGTTTTAGCTGTAACTAGTAGAGAGCGATAGATGTGAGATAGACAATGGTTGGTCTTCCAGCTTTTACTCTCCAAATCTGTACTTCGTTTGCTGAATTCATGGTACTTTCTCCAGCTTTTACTCGCTAGATTGGTACTTCTTCCCTGCTTCCACGGAAATTTGGTACTTATTAAGCCGTTTAACTGTTTTAGCTCATCATCACAGCACTGTTCTTACGGCTGTGGGCGTCTTCAAAAGAGATGGCAGATTTGTTATTGGTTCACCTCATTCGTGTCTTGATTAAGGCTACAACGAAAGCGAACGTGTCATAAGAGGTAAGTTATTGGTTTATTTGCAGTTTCGATCGATTTCGATTCGATTTGTTCAATTTTGCGGTTGTAAGTCACTTGAATTGATTTAGCTCCACAATCATTTTGCTGATCTCAATAAAGTCCAAGACATAGTTTCAATTCTCCTTGTTGCATCGTATATGAGAATTTGATCTCAATAAGGTCCAAGACATAGTTTCGATTCTCCTTGTTGCATCGTATATGATGAGAATTAGATCGCTGAAATTGACTAGATGTGATGATTCAGTTTTGAATGTTAGCAACATTTTCAACTGATTTGCTTGGGTTCTATTTTGATTTCAGTTGTGAGAAAGTTCCTCCATGTCATGAAGGAAAGCGTTGGGAGTAGAATGGTTCGCCTCTGCGTGATTCTCAAGGTAAATATGCACACCCTTCTCTCTCTGGCCCTCAATTATTCGCGAGAACAGGAGAGGTGATTTTGTTTTCATGTCAACTACCGATACCTCTTTCCTTGATTGTTTTGTAAAACTCTAGCACAACAGCAGCTTGATTGGGTTATGTATCTGAATATCTAATAGAAAGTTTCTTATTGTAATTTATTATTTTCTAGGGCAAATTACATATTTCCTCCCTATGGTTTAAGCATTTGGCACATCACCTCCCTGACATTTACAAATGACCAATTCACCTCCTTGTGGTTTCGGACTAAAGTGCCATACTAACACCGTTAACGGCAGATGTCAAAATGACTGTATTACCCTTTGTCCATTACATTTCTAATTTGACAATGATTGATTTTTGCTTTCTTTCTTTTTTGTTCGTATGCTATATAAAAAATTTAGTTACAAATTATTTGTTTCATTCTTTTGGATTTAATTAGTTAGACAATTCATAAAATTATAAAACAAACATTGCTAATTTTTTGCTAGAAAGAAAAAAGAAATCTAAGAGAATAAATTTTCACCAACAGTTGATAGTTTTCAACTCCCGGAAAAAATTCCACTCACAGTCATCCTTTAATAACCATCAATTATCTCGATAAGGTCATTACCCAAAAAAAAATTCTTGAATTTCAGTTTACAAAACCAAAAATCACAATTGATGAATCTAAAGTTCAAAAAAAAAAAAAAAGTTGAACAGGAAGAATCAATCTTCAATTTCCACCATTCCTAAAAAGACACCCAATGTCGGAGAGAGATTTCCACCATTCTTAAAAACATCCAAGGTTGGAGAGAGAGAGAGACAAATGTGGAGACGATCGGGATTCGGGATTTGGGGAAGACGATTTGGACTTGGGGCCGACGATTTGGGATGTCTAAAGCTCTAAGATGCAATGTAACCTTTACTGAAGTGGTGGGTTGGATTTTGAAGCAGAGGTTATGTACTTCCTTATCCAGTGGCCGCCTTCACGGCCTGACTGTGAGGTCGCCGGTCCGGCGTCGAGAGCAGCAACAGTGATGAGAGAGAGAGGGAGAGAGATGTCATCGCTTTGTGGGTGGTATTCTTCATTGGAAATGGTAATCGTTGTCGGAGTACGAGATTTCATGGAACAAAGTCTAGAGGTGCTGAACTGGGAGGGGTGAAGAAGACTCAACCATTATGAATTTGTTTGCCTGGTTCTATATACAGTACTAGTAGTATTTTGGAGGAGATGAAGAAGAAGGGTAACAATGTCTTCTTACATGAAAGTTCTTGTTTCTTTAATTATGTTTTCCATTCCAACTCTCGTAACAGGCATGTGCACTACACCTTCCGTCAATTTGGAAGGAAAAGCTAACGGTAGCACTTTAGTCCGAAACCATAAGGAGGTGAATTGATCATTTGTAAATGTCAGGGAGGTGATGTGCCAAACGCTTAAACCATGGGGAGTTAATCCGTACTTTGCCCTATTTTCTATGGTATCGCTTAAATGAATTACCACCTTAGTATTAGTACCTGATCAAAGTTTTAACATATCTAGCACGAGACTACACAAGTAAATTGTTGGTGGCTAGCCATGGTTGTCCTATTTGACTGAAGTTGATTCAAGTTGACCTTTCTAAAACAAAGATGGCATTGTGGATAAAAGGGAAATACAATATCAAAATCTACTCCATAGACGACGGGCACAAAAAATTTTGCATTGGCCCTCCACCATGTTCAACAGTTTACCACATCAAAAGGATGGGATTGAATTTAAGATAGGTTATCCTGCTTCCAATTATGTGAACCTAAGAAATATTGGGATGCCTTAAGAATAGCATTTTCTGACATCTGACTTCTGGTGGAAGCATATCCAATTAGCGAGGGAGATTTTTAGAAAATCTGTGATCACAAACCCCTCACTCAGTTAAGGTCACTAACACCAGCACCTAGGCATGAATTGTGTAATTTCCTTGTATACGAAACTAAACATCTCATTCATAAGTCCACGTTATTGATGTGTGAAATTCATGGAAAATACCAGACCTGAGGCACTTTCCAGAATTTTGCTGCATTTCAGGTACATGGAATGTTGAAATGTATTGCTTTCAAAAATTAAAGACCTTTCACTTGGGAGTTTCATATTCATACGGCATATAACGTTAGAGTGAACTATAACAGGTAAGCCAAACTGTTTGGGCGAGTGTCAATCAATTCCTGAAACACCTACATAGCAAGTACATTTGGATTTACGGTAGTAGGATCAATGCCAACCGAAAGCAAAGCTCTATCCTCTGAAACGAATGAAAGATTTAGGCTACCCTGGATTTTGGGCAGAAACACAAGCAACAGAAAGGAAACGGCATATGCACGTACACCAAAACTGAACGTGTGTAATGAACTAGCAAAACCAGCAATGAAATGGCATCTGCAAAACGTGTACGTGTGGCTACTGGAATATTTTGCTATTCAAGACTTCATCATTCGCAACTCGAACATCTTCCACTTAGGCGATAAATTTAAGCAGAAGAAATGTGCAGAATTGAAAAACTGAACGAACTCTCTTCGAAATCATGTCCAACATTTACCCAACCTCGTATGAACACTTTCCCCTGAGCAATTAATCCAACGAGCACGCGGAAACGTGCGAAGCACGCGCATTACACTAGTTATAGAATAATGATCACTAGACATGTCCCCTCCACTTTTTCCAACCGAAAAAAAAAAATGGTAAATGCAGTTCTATGTACACATGAGATAATCACATTAGTCCTTCCAAAAGATGAGATAGGGTGACATGCCTGAGCTGCAATCCTAGCAGGATTTCTTCTCAAGGATTGACGCGACGATATCTCCAAAATCGACCTGCGAAAACCAATAGTTCATCACTGCAACGAAAATTCATGAAACATAACGGGGGCAACTAGAGAATGCCAAAACCCTAACGAAGATCAACGAATGACAGCGCAGGCTGTCTAACACGCATGCCACTCATACGAAAACAATTGCAATTGTATTAAGGGTATGTGACGATAACAGTACCTCCGCAACATGCTGTTAGGGATTCAGTGAAGATTGAAGCGAGATTTTTGTCGGAACGAGGGAATGATTCTCTGGTGCTGTTGCTTCGTGAAAGGGTTGAGGGGAGAGAGAGAGAGAGAGAGAGAGAGAGAGTTTTGCCGAAAAATCGAGGCTTACTGCCCGAGCCCTGAAGCTACGGCGATCGAGGGAGAGCCTTGTGAATTTCCCCACATTTTATTGTAACTTGTAAGGGAAGAAAATCGACGCCGGCGTGGTGAATCAAGACACCTAAAACGACGTCAGTGAACCTCAACCTAGCGTTTTCAAGACGCGAACTCAAGGTCGGTGTAAAGTTACCACGGTGTACGCAAATGTAAACCTTGCGTTTTTTAGACTGCTAACCACGTAGACAATTTGTGCTCATATATTTGTTGTGGGATCCACTATTAGTCCACACAAATGACTCGAGTTGTTTAGCAAATGTAAAACATTTTTTCAAGTGTTCTTATAAAAAATCAGCTCAATTAGATACCTATAACTGCTCAATCCAATCATCTAAATTTTCATTCAAATTTTCGGATAATGAAAAGTTAAATGATTAGATCGAGTACCAATAAATATTGTATTAAGCTCATTTTTCTCAGGGACCTATGAAAAGAAATTTTACATTTAATGAACAGTTTGAATTATTTGTATGAAATCCGTGGTGAGTCCACAACAAAATCTGTGTACAAAATATTTGTGTGGACAAACTTATTGTTTTTAAGAGGTGAATTCTATTTGCAACTCTTAAATTCCGCAATACAACCCATTAACAACCAACAAATTTTAAGATCACAAAAAAAAAAAAAAAACCCCATGTGTAATGAGCATTTTTATTATCTATGAAATTTCCCCCCTTCTTCCTACAACCCTTCGTCTTCTTCCTACACTATAAATTCTAGTCTCCTGCACTACAAATCACTCCTCTCCTCCATTTCTCATCTCTCTCTTAAGGGAAAGCCAAGCCAATCAAAGGTGATACGAACATGGTGTTTTGGGAGCCGAAGTGGTGCATAGAGAAGTCCCCCAAAAAATTTATATATATAAGCTTGAATAGTTTGTTTCGACGACATTGAATTCTAGTCTTGAAATTTGCACATGGTTCAAACAAAATTTAATTATTAAAATTAAAAAATATGTACAATTTTTCAGATTTTAAAATTAGAAAATATGTTCAGCTTCCAAATTTTAAATTTTGAAAGCTGCATAAATTAATTGAGAGCCTGTTCCATAACACTTCTTAAAAAATAGCAAATACTTATTTCACATTTTTAAACTAAAAAATAATATAAATAAATAGAAAATTGATTTTTTTGTACCGTTCAAAAGATCTTTATGAGATCTATTAAGCAACATATTTTTTTAAACTTAAAATTGACTTTTTAAAAAATAAGTACTTTAAATGGGTTTTAGAACGGAGACTGAATATTCGAAAATTATTTAATATTCCCGGAGAATATGAATAATATACTTCTTCATGCGGGACACATGTTACGTGGAGAGGGAAGAATATATTGTTCATATTCTCTGGAAGTATTGAATAATTTACTCCTGAATATTACAGGCAATAGAGAGGTCAAGGTGGATCAAAACGGCATCTCAATCGACTGACCTCCCCGTTTTGAGAAAGGGTCCGGCTAAATACAACTGCGAAAACGCAGAAACATAAACCCTACCCGCGCGTAACACCGTCCTAGAACGAATCTGAGAATCACACTCCGCCGTTGTTGCTCTGGGTAGAAACCACTGTTTCTCTCCAAAAATCGAGATGGGTCACAACAAGCCGAAGAAATTCAGAAATAATCAGTCACATCGAGGTCAATCCAGTCGTACTCGTGAACTCCAAAGGTAAAAATTCACTTGGGTTTTTTTCTACCGAATCTCGTATTCGCACCCACATGTTCTTCTCTGTATGTCACGATTCACTGACGACTATTTGAACAGGGATGACGAAGAGTCTCTCCCGATTGAACCAGGTAAAGAATTCATCACAAATCACACTCATATATGGGAATAACGGCCTCCTAAATTTTTAGTAATTCTTTTTCACTGTCTCTGTATTTAATGGAAATTGCTACAATACACCCCATGTTTGGGTGTGTATGGTATGCACCCCTTGAATGATTTAAATTCGTAACATATTGTATAGAAATTCGTAACATCAAGACGAGAATTCAAGATGAATGTCATTAATTTATGTCCAAATGTTATGAATTGCTCTACAAAAGTTATGAAATCATGAATGAAATTATTAATTTTTATGAATTTTAGGTGATTCAAGGTGTGCAATTGTACTTTTAAGAATAAGGTTTTATAGGGTTCATGTAGGGGATTATCATTTTTTAGAGCCTAACTTTTGTTTTACTTTGACCTCCAAAGTCGAATAACTGGTGCTTGCTTAGGACGCAGAGATTCCTACATAGCTTTAGAGGTGTTTGCTAAGCCCATCTCGGTTGGCTCATAAAATAAGCTTCTAAGTGAGGCTCTTGTATGAGAAGAATAATTCGCATTCTGTTGATTTCGGCAATCTGTCAAACATGGATCCTAAGTCCAAATCTATCAATATCCTATAGGAATGTAGTTGAAGCCAAAAAGCTCCCAACCCTCAGTCCTAAATTCCTAGAATTTAGAGTTTTCTTTTTTATAAAAAAAAAGAAGAGAAAAACGTGGGAGTGGGGAGAAGGGAAGAGAGAGAAAGCGGGGACGTGGGAGAGGGAGAGAGAAGCTTAGGAAAAATTATTATATGCCCCAGCAGAGATACCATCAAGTGGTATTCTAAATTCATTTTATGCCACACATATGTCTTTTAGTGTACAAAATGAGACTTTTGCTAGCTTGCATCGAACATGAGACAAAAAAAAATATTAAATTACAAAAAACTAATGTTAATTTTTTATACCATGCATTGAACGGGTACAATATTTGATTTTTTGTTACAAATTAATTTGATTTAATTTTTGTGAAGTAATTTAATTTGATTTAATATTTCTTGCAATCTGAGTCGTCCATTGTTGAGCATGCACAGCGCACGCACCCCGGGTTTTTTTTCTATCAACTAGCGTTGTTCCCGTTCGATGCACGGGACAAAATATTTGTGTGGTTCGCTACAAAATATTGAGCTCATAAAAAATTAATTGTTTGTCCCGTGCATCAAACGGGAACGACGCTAGTAAAGTATATAGGAATGTACGTAGGTTTATTTTCATGTACTTAACGCCTACTTTATCTACCCATTGGAGCACCCATGCGCTTTCTAAAATCTATACCAAAAAATGTTTTGACACTGAAAAATAGGGCCCACTTTTTTCCTTCTGTCATATGATATACTTCCGGAGCCAAATGACATGCTCTAAGCGTATTCGGGTTCTTTAATGAACTTTTGTTTTCACTTCCTCCATTATTAACTTTTGCGGTTATTGGACGATACGGATCAAGAAAGTAGAACCAATTGTTTTGACGGCTTACTAAACGCAATTCCCCCCCCCCCCCCCCCCCCCCCCCTTCCTTTTTGGGGTTTTGTTTGGCTTGTAATTTAAAGACTTCGGCTCCGTTCTGGTTTCTAAAAAAAGGAACTTTTAGAAAATGAAGGTAATTTCAAGCTAAAAAATCATGTGTTTACGCAAATAATTTTCCTACCAATATGGATCTTGTTTGATAGATCTCATTGAGATTTTTTAAACGGTGCAAAAAAATTAAATTTTTTTTTTCATTTTCATTATATTTGAGCTTGAAATTACCTTCTTTTTAAAAAAGAAGGTTTAAAAAGATAGCGGAACGGCACCTTCATTTTTCATTTAGGCTATATACATCATGCACATATTTTTACTTTTCCAATTACTTTAGATGTGTTTTGGGATGAACGAAAACTAAAAGTGTTTGGCTCAAGGTGCAAATATTGACTCTGAAAGAAAAGAAGAGGTTGCTTTTTTAGGCATTCCAAAGACATCTAATTTGTTTCAGTGGGGCACATTCTTTGTTTGTGACATGTAACAAGTTTCTTATCGTTGCAGAGACTGAAGAAGAGCAAATGGTACCCAAAATTCAGCTGGCGATGTGGGTATGTGTCTGTAATTTTTGAGGCACGATGTTTACTACTTCTGTGGGTAGCTGTGGGTGGTTAAACTGTTGACGATTTATTCAGTTAGCAAATACAACCCACGCGAGGTGTTCCCTCTGCATGGTTAAAGTTATCGTAGCTGCTAAAAGCCTTCTCTTTTTTTTTTTTTTTTTTTTTTGTACTTGTGGGTTTGTGAGGATTAATATCCTACCTTGTACTTTAGACGTCTGTTTGGATTTGCAATTCTTGCCTTCATTCTATGCTTCAAAAAATTATGTTTGAGAAAATTCCAAGCAATTCTACCAAGGGTGGGGCTCTACTTCAGCTGTTGTACCAGTGTGTGAACGCTGTAGAGGTCCAAAATGAAAAGGCTTTTCTTGGCATTGGCAAAAATCATAAAATTCATTGCTAAAGTATCACGTTCACGAGCAACACAAGTTAAAAAAATGAAATTGAATGATTTCTTTCAGTACCATCACAGGTAGGGCTAATTCACACACCGACTAGGATCATGAACTCTGTAAACTGTCACAAATAAATTTAATTCACATATCTGAATCTAGTTGGTGTGTTCTGTTGGTTCAGGATTTTGGGCAATGTGATGCAAAAAAATGCACCGGACGCAAGCTTTCAAGATTTGGTTTGTTGAAAGAGAGTACCTGCTTAACTTGTATTTTTCAATTGTAGCTTTTTTTATGTATACGCGCAATTAATGCTGCCTGCTAGAGTTGTCTTACATTTCAAAAAAGAGAGAAAATTTTACAATTGTCTTGGTATGAATGGTTAGAATAGCGGTCAACTAGACTGCAACAATTACCTCGAAGTGTTTTACACGAGCAATCTGTTTGTATTTGATAGATTGCATTGTTCAATGAGCAAGCAGAAATTCACCTTGGAGATTTTCGTTTTATTGTTAGACTGGGTGTTTAGAGGCCCAAACAAGTTGATGTACATTGGGGTGAATTTTAGTTGGCTATGTGTCAGTTGCTTGTTGGCTATTGGGTTTGAAGAGCAGGCTTGGATAATCACACTCAGGTATCGTCTGGGCCAAAATATTCATGGCATTTGTGAATGAAAAGGGGAGAGAGAAAAGCGTCACGAGCCAAAGTGTTTCATGAGGGCTAGACATTATTGGGGGAGAAAAATAGAGATTTGGTGTAGAGGTATAGGTCTTGTTTTCCATTCAGGCCTCCATAACTGAGCTAGTGTGGCTCTGCTAGCCTAAGGGCAAGTGTGGTTTACCTCCTCTTTTCGTGATGCCAGTGAATGGTTCCTGTGATCTAGAACTGATTTTCTGATGTTTGAGAGGGAACTATAAAACTTTGCCAGTGCTAAGACTGTTCAAAAAACATTACTGGTGTTGCAGTTAGTTAGAAAATTTGTGCTGGCTGGGCTTGAATACTGCTCGTAGGCTTACAGAGCTGCACATTTGAATACTGCTCAAGCATTACTAATTTTGCTGAATTATGAATTTGGCAATATCATGCAGGAGTTGCGCGTCACTAATGGTTTTGGGGGCATTGTGTTGAGGTACTTGCGTCGAAGTTCTCTCTGTTTACCTTCGTATGTTTGTGGTCCTCTTATACACTATAGTATCATCAACCACTTGATCATAGTGACATGGAGAATCCCATATGTATGTTGCCCTAAACATAAAGGTGTTTCGGGGTGGGGTTCAGACCGTTTAGTAGAATATACCACTTTCTCTTCTGTAAGTCAATTCGCCCCTTGACCACCACGTCACAGTTCAAAATTAAAAAGAATAACTACCATGTGACCTGGAGGTCAGGGGTTCAAGTCGCGGAAAGCCGGAAACAACTTCTTTGCTTGAAGGGGTAAGGCTGCGTACCACAACCCTTCTCCAGACCCTACAACGGCGGGCGCCTTGTGCACGTTTGCCCCTTTTTTAACTACCATGTCTTTTCATTATATAACATCGAGGGCTGGCTTATCAAAAAATAAAGGAAAATTTCTTTTGAGTGCTGCTAAAATATGCAGCCTAAAAGGAGGTGAAAGATTTTGGTTGAAAGTTTCATTTTCCATCAACTTCTACTTGCTATGGAATTTGAACCAAGGCTAACAGATGCTAGTCCTACCTTTCTTGGTCACACTTGTACCCTACGGGCTCGAGAAAACTGAAATGCTTTCAACCTGTTTACCTTCTGATCATACGTCTCCTGAAAATAGTTAGTGATTAGGAGTTAAATGCATCGGAATGTATATGTCTTTCGCCTTCCCAGATTAACAATTCTGTTTGTGAGTATAAATTGATTATTGGGAAGGTACAATGAGCATATACTAGCATTTTGTGGGGCATAATTATTACATCTATAGCTTCCATACAACACATATTTACATCTCTTTATATAATCGTGTTGCCAGTCCTGCTGGTAAGCAATGTGTCTCTAAGGAAGATTATATCCTTATGAAGAGGAAAGGGTTGGCTGTTGTCGATTGCTCATGGGCTCGCTTGGATGATGTACCATTCGCAAAATTGCGTTGTGCTGCTCCTCGTCTCTGTAAGAACTTCAAACAAGCATTTTAGATCGGCAACTTCAAACAGTTTTTTCACAACAAGTCTTACTTTTCACTTTACCATTGTGCTACTATCTATGCATTTTGTTAAGCTAAAAGGCTGACCTATATTAAACCAAGCTTAGCCTTATATGGTATCTGGTTTATTGATTTTGTATGGGTTTTAGTAAATTCTTAAATGTGTAAATGGTGAGAGATTTACAGATTGACTAACTGAATCTTTATTGTGTCACTTGCCTCACTAACTGAACCTGAAACAGATCAACGTGTGGAGGCAATTTTGAAATTAACCGCAGCTGTGTAGTATTTAGGATTGACACTCTCTTTGGGTTAAATGATTTTGTAAGAGTTGTAAACTTGTTCGATGTTTTCCTAATGAGTATTGTAATCTCGTCTATAACAGATCTAGACAAGAACAGTAAATACTGTCTCAAGCAGGACCAAATTATTGAAATGATAGATATCGTATTGCTCCCTTTTGAGGATGGATGCATAATGCATAAGAGTTTTGATTTTGTTGGGCAGTAAGGCCGGGTTATATACATGTGAAAACACTAATAGCATGCTACAGTCACTGCACAATGCACAAGTGTCAATAAGCTAAAGCTAACCAGGATCTGGTATATATCAGTTACTTTAGTTTTTCCCTAGACTCTCTTGAAACTTGACAAATCCTCTTTGAATGCAGTACCATGGTTGGTAGCAGCGAATCCTGTAAATTATGGTCGGCCATGTCAACTATCTTGTGTTGAGGCATTGTCTGCAGCTTTATTAATCTGGTACCAAAATTAAACCACCTCTATGCAATTAGGTGCATGCTTACTTTATTTGGGCGCTGATTAGGCTCTCGTGTAATATGAATCAATCTGTAATTGTTGGGGAAAAGAATACACATTCCATGTTGGCTTAGCACTTGTGACCCCTTATTTAAGGCCAGTCAGTCAGATGATGGGCTATGTGACATGGATTACTCGAAATACGTGGTGTATCCGTGTTTGACACATAACAAACCATGGTATTGGTTGGATATGTTCTGTGCTACTTCCAGTTTTTTGAAGAGGCTCATTCCACTGCCTTGTTAGAAAGAAAGAGACGCAGATTCCTCAATTTTGTAATAATAATATTTTTTGCCAAGCAAAGTTTCCTTATCAAGCGTGAAATATTGCATATCTTAACTCGAAGATGAGGAAGGACTTGTGTAAACAGTCTAGTAATGTCCCTTTATCCTAATTTTTGGAGGATAGGTCAGTATGACTCCAGACACTAATGTATGGTTTAGGAACTTTGCAAATGTATACTTCTAAGTTCAAAGTTTCACTCACCAAGTTCTAAGTTCTAACATACCATGTTGAACTTGTGGCAAGCACATGACTAATACATAGTTTCCATTTTTGTTTACAGTGGGGAGGAGGAAACAGCGAATTTATTGCTAGGTAAATTCAAGTGGGGTCATGCTTTCTTGTCCCTAAACAGGTATTTTTTCGGTTCTCTTTAATCATGGACCTTGTTTGAGCTATTCTTAGTTGATTGTGCTTTGTGCATGTATGCACATGCTTATGAGTAGCAACATGGAATTCATTGAAACAGTTTCAGCACTTGAGCCCATTGAGAAGGCCAGAACCAATATCTCTTCGTCCTGGAAAATGGAGTTTACGAGTTCGGTTATTTACAATAGCTTCATTTTGAGTAGAGTTACTGATGATGGACTATTTATCTGAACTCTATATCACATTCTTTTCCGCATGAGGTCCATGTCTCCATAATGTCATAATACTAGGTGTTCTTGTACCTTTTCTCTGTATTAACTGCTGGCATATTCAACCGAGGCAGGGAACTTCTGAAGGCGTATTCAGAGTGTGAAAATAGTGCTGATATTATTTCAGTTCAGAATGCTTGGCTTTCCCAGGAGACTCAATTGATTACAAAAGTTCCTTCCGCCGAAGGTACATATTTAGTTATCGAGAAAAGTTATCCTCTTTCACTGGCCAATATGCTCGATAAACCTCCAGTTTAGGAGCTGGAGGTTACCAAAAGCAGCTTACAGCTGCAGTTCAGTTCAGCAGCTGTAAGCTGCTTTTGGTAGCCATTTACTGGGACTACTGAAGCCAACTTCTAATCTCAAAACTAGGGGTCACCAATTTTCCATTTGTCCGTATCAAGGGCCATTTATTTTGTTCTGAATTTTCGCCAACGATATATCACTCACTTCCTTGGTCCGGAGCTTTATTCCTCTTCCCATTACCTTTGCAGCACAATATTAGGACTCTCTACCTCAGTCCAGCCTGCATTTGATGTTTTTGTTTTAAGAACTGAATTTTGTAATTCGGCATGTACTTTTAAATGCTTTCAATAAGTAGTATATTCTTTTTCTTTTTTTCCCTCGTTAATATCGTCATCTGAAGTATTTACCCCAAAAACAAAACAGAAAAATCATTGCCTGAAGTACAAATATAATGAACATTAAACACCATCTGCATGGCCCACGATACTCTTGATTTAATTTTCATGTTCGTGGAACAGGAGCAGACGTGGCATCTCGAGGTGAAGACCAGGGGTCTTGTTCTGATTCTGAAGACGGACTTCCCCCACTTGAAAGGAATGTGAATCATTTAAGCTTGGAGGAGAGTGATGAAGAGAGTGAGTGAGATTCTATTTCCATCCTCAGCTTTGCGACACGAACCCCCCCAGGAAAATGCCTTGTTTATGACTGGTATTTATCTGTATTGAGTGGCTTGTGTTGTGGGCTCTTTTTAGTGTCTAGTATGTAATAATGCTAGTTGCTGTAGTTAAGCCTTTCTGTACTCATTTTAGCCTCCCGCCTAATCTTAAATCGCGTAGAGATAGAGTTGGTTCGGGTGAAACCCAGTTTTGGAGTTTTTAACATCACTTCTGTGAGACTTGCTTATAGCATAAACGTGAAAATAAAAATCAGTTTGTACGATGGCAAATTATTCGGAATGACTGGTGATGACTTTTGCATACCGTCTTTTTTTGTCAATTCTGCGACCTTAAGACTTTCTGAGTGACTGTATGGCTAATTTCAGGTTCGAAAATTTGGATTCCAAGCCAAATTTATGAGAGGATAAAAACCGTTTGACTCCATGCCATCAAAACTAAAATGGGTGAACAAAATTATTTTCGTCACCACCTTGTATTTGTAAATATGATTAATCTTGTGTTTCCATACTCCAGTTCGGTGACGAAACCAGAGCAACTTTTTTATTGATACAAACCCAATATGGCAAATCCCATAAAAAGTGATCAGCAAAAAATTAGTAAAAAATTAATAAAATAATTGCTTTTAATTTTTAATTATCAGTCGTTAATAACATTTTTTAAATAAAATTAAATAATTCAGACCATTTGTGTTGGAATCCGAGGTACAATCTAGTATAAGCATTTTCGAACGATTGAGACTCCATTTTGCTAAGGACTTTTTTTGGTTGTCATTATTCAAAAAAATTCACGTTTGATTTGTCTCGTCGAGATGAATAGGAAAACTAAAAAATTATGAATTTTATCTAAATATTTTAGAAAATAACCACTTTTAAGAAGAAAAAAAAAAGAAGTCAAAATTTGGACATTTTTTGTTAAAAAATTGTTATTTCTTAAAATACTTGGTAAAATAAAAATTTTTACTTTTCCGATTCATCTTGTTGAAACGGAGCAATAATCTACAAAATTTTGATACAAAATTAACAAATGCTAAAATTTCTTTGAATAAGGACTAAAAGTACTAAAACAAAAAGGAGCCCTGCTACTGGTACAGAAATTTGTGCACAGATTTTGTGGTGGGGCCCACCACAGATCCCACACAAATAATCCGAACCGTTCATTAAATGTAAAATATTTTTTCAAGAGTCCCCGTACAAAATTAGCTTAATCATACCTATAAGTGCTCGATCCAATCATCTAAATTTTCATTCAGATTTCCGGGTAATGAAAAGTTAGATAATTAGATCAAGCCCCTATAGGTATTGGATTGAGCTAATTTTTTACAGGAACTCTTGAAAAAATGTTTTACATTTAATGAACGGCTTGGATCATTTGTGTGGGACCCGTGGTGGGCCCCACAAAAAAATTTGTGCACAATATGTGCACAGATTTCTGTACCAGTAGCATTTTTCAAAAAAAAGAGAAAAAATTCTATCCGGATTAGCTGAAAAACTCACCTTTTTCACCCCACCAATCAAGGCTCGCCAACTCAGCAAATTCCTTCTTTCCTTTGTGGGCACACGCCCCAAAATCTCCGGATTTTGTTGTTTGAAAGTGGGATGCGGCCCTCTTTGGAAATAGCGCGGCGAAACGCTTCGATTCAGAGTCGCCACTCGGGTTTTAGCAGAAGAGTACCCAAGAAACCGAACTCGAAAACGCTTTGCTGCGTTTACTTTGATTTAAAAAAGTTTGGATTTGAAAAAGGCGTAGACTGGTCCGTCGTCACCTTCGATATCTGAGGTTCGGGAGCCAGGTTACGAGAGGGGAAGGGTTTTATGGCACCCCTCTCGCCCAATCCGGGGATTGGTCTCTACTCAGGCATTTTTGTAAAATGTTTGCATTTTTCTCTCATTTGATTATTTTAGCCAGTTAGGGCAGGAGAACAGTTAATGGGGATTAATACTGTAACAGCTTGCAGTTTATATGACAAAATGTTTGTGAATGACGATTTACTTGAATTGGATAAGCATAAGAACATAGATTGAGAACAAGCACTGTGAACAATTTCACCAGGATGGTGTACGCTGCTCTTCAGGCGCGTGAGCAGGCAGCATACTGGCACGCAGTGGCCGAGCCACTGCACGCCACCATACCATGCGCACGCCACCTAAGAGCTGGCGTACACCACCCTCTGGTTTGTTCACAGTCTTTGCTCTCAACCCTCTGGGCTCTGGAATGGACCAGTGCACACCCAGGGCAAGCCACGCAGTTTATAAGACAGTTTATGTACATTTACAGACATAAGAAATGGCTAAGAGCCATGAAAACAGCAAAGAAAACCCCATAAACAGAGTGGGGAGGAACATAAGGCCAGGATTGAACTATGATGTAAGGGCCAGGCACTGGACCCCAGCATACGTGCCGTATGCCACCCTTTAGAGGCCGTACGCCACTCTTGCATGTTGTCCAGTTTTTGGCTTTACACCATCTGGGCTCTGGAACATGACCAGAAACACCCCAGAGGGCTTATAGAGCAATGAAGATACATGTATTGAAAGCTACAGTTAAACAACTCTAACATACAGAAAGCAATAAACTGGTTATTAGCATGCTAGAGTGATGACAGACAAGATATAAGCAAATGAACAGATAACCCATGATCCCCAAGCCAGCAGTGCACGTACAGCCATAGATGGCATACGGCTTGACGGAGCTGGCGTGCACCATGGTTTGTCCCTTACGATTGATTTATTTTACCAGAAAAGGGCCTGGACTAGTATCAGTTACTAGCCAGAACCTTTCTGGTTCCCCTCAGGGGTTGAAAACAAAAAGCCACGCAAAGGTGGTATACCTTTGGTGTAAGAAAGGAAGGTGGTTTGAGCTTGGAGGTTGAAGATGGAGGCTATATAGTGACTGATTAGTAATGTGGGTATGTGGTACTCTTTTTCCTCTTACTCTTTCAATGAAGAAGGGAGAACAAGAGAAAGAAGAGAGAGAGGGAACTTGGGCTATTGAATATGGTTAACCCCTTGCAAATGAATGCAAGGGGGGCATTTATAGAAGAGAGAGGACTGAGATCAGGGCTGATCAACTGGGGCTAGGGGCTTGGTTAGGTTTAGAGGGAGCCTCCCATGCATTTAATGCATGGGACTTGTTGATGGGGCATGTAGGAGAGAGAGGGGGACGTCCCCTGCAGAATGCAATGATCAGGGGGCTCTGCGCCGTACTGAGATGGTTGCAAAGTCTCGAGCACTTGACAGAAAAGTGCTGATTTGACCGACCTTGACCATGCGTACGCCAGCTATATACCCTGCGTGCGCCAGGTCAAACTGAGTCAACGGTCGATGTCTGACACGTGGCAGCTCCTTAGCGCACGCCATGTAAAAGCTGGCGTAAGCAGGTGGCTTTGCTGGGTTTTATGTGGTTCTGGCTTTGAAGGGACTTTGAAAGGATTTTGAAATGGGTTTGAAAGGGAAGAGTCCAACGTCCAAAGCTCAAGACCTTCCATCGACCTTGGAGTGTTTTCAACCTTTTATCATCATTGGGGTAACAAAGACAGTAAAAGAACTAATCCAGACAGTCCAGAATGGGGTGTCTACACCCTTCTCACGACTTCCCTAGCTTGGGATCCTATGTTCCATCTCTATTTTCCTTCTCCCTGTCCCAGAGCTAAAAACACTACACGTGTCAACCACATTAAAAAAACCCATGGACTAAGCCACACCCAATCCCCCCACCGTCATCTCCCTTGGATCTCGCCGACAGCAACCATCATCAGAACACCATCTCTAGTTCTTTACACGTCACCATCTCTCTACAATCACCGCCTTCTCACATCTAAAAACTTTTGACCTACACACACAAATGTATGTATTTGTAAATTCACCTCACGCTCTGAAAGATAACAAAAATGCTACACACATAGCATCTCCCACACAACAACTCACACAACCGTGATGTCATCACGACGTCATCGTAAAACGACGTTGTTTTGATTTAAAATAAAAAACCAGGTTCCCTTTACCTTTTCCCCTTCGTTGAAAATACAAACCGGTGGGAGGGGCTCCCACCCCAACCCCAGTTGCTCCCCCATCGACAGCAACCGCCACCACCGGCTCCCACCACAACCCCAGCTGCTCCCCCATCGCCGGCAACCGCCATCACCACCGGCTTCTGGCACCTCGATGTTGTCCCCGACAAAGGTCTCTCTCTCTCTCTCCTTGTTTCAGATGGAGAGATTATCCCCACTATCTACTCCTTATCAATTAGAGGGTTTCAATTTGAGAAACTCTAAAGTGTTGTGCTGATGAGAAAAAAAAAAACTTAATTTGAAAATTTGAGAAACCCCTAATTCGAAAATATGAGAAATCCTAAATTGGAGTTGTTAACCCCAGAATAGTGGTTTAATGTGTTGTTAATCTTTGTTAATTGATACCATTTTGTTTTCTGGGTTCAACGATCGACCTCTTGCCCCTTTTGCTGGAATTGTGAGTCTCGGAATTGGAGATACGATGGTCAGTTATCTGGTTGCTATGTATGATATTTACATTGTGGTGGCATTGCAATCTTTATTAAGCTTAAAATAGGGTGGAATTCACTTTTAATTGTCTCAAAACGCTTGAGCATCATACGTTGATATTCCAAGTCCGTTCAGCATGGCTTGTTGTTGTATGGGGGACGAGATAATGGTTGGAAGCACACTGTGCACCTCTGTTGCTCACTACACATGTGTAGCCCTCATGGAGAAGAGAATTTTTGTGATAGTAACTATAGGCTTCTAATCTCCATCTATAATAGGAGGCCCTCCGTAGTGACACAATAACGGAATTTCTCATGGAATTCAATGTCTTCATGTTGGACATGTTCTCCACATTCTGCTTGAATGCTGTCACATTGCACGTATAAATGAATAACAGCTTGGCGCCTTTACTAAATATACCCATTTAAAGCAAAGTGAAATTATTATTTGCAGTACCTTGATAATTTTTAGCAATTTTGGAGCCAGACAAGTGTGTACTGCGTGCATTTGGATACATAGGAAGTTGAACTGGAAATCATATATATCTTTGCTTATGATTTTGTGTATGTTAGACACAAACACACACACACACACACACACACTTGGGTTGTGAATTTAGCTGAATATTTGATTTATTTCACTTTTATTGTGTTCGCAAATGTTGAGAAATGTGTGTGGCCATGGAAATGAGAACTCGTCAAAATTTTCTAGTTTTACTGTCACTTAGCAAGAGATTGATGAGAGGAACTATTTTTGTCAATGCTGCAATTAGTTATTTACACCTTGAACATGTGCACTTCTATGCCGAAAGCTGATTAGGGAAAGCTGAATCGTTGTTCTTAAATGTTGAACGTCGAACTAATATGCTGAATTTTGTGCTTAAATGGTAGAAATTATGTTTGTATATGCTGGAAATTATAATTGGAAGTTAAAAACTGAAGTTTATATGCTAAAACTCATACTCTTAAGTGCTGAAAATTGCTATATGGTGCTGAAACTATCTTTTAAGAGCACTAGAGCTACTGGTTTAGTGCGAAATTACGGGTATAGATGCAGAAAATTATGTCTACAAACTGAAATTAGGTGACTTTGGCATAGGACTATGTCCAATAAGTTGAATTTGATAAACGGTCAGTTGGAAGTGCTCTTTTTATGTGGTGTAACTTTGTCTAATGTGCGCCCATTCGGTAGTTGTTGAAGTTTACCAAACGGCCGTCAAATTCAATTATTTATTAACCGGACTACAACTAAAGATTTGTATAGAATAGTGAGGAAGTCCGAGTCGATCCACAGGGAGTTCGGATATAGCTTATTCGGATTGTAGATGTAAGGGTATGTGACGTTTAGGCGGCCAATTTTTATTTTTCCTTTGAAATGTGAGAAATACTCTTATGAAAAAGACTAGAAAATGCTTTTGGACTAAGAATTAAAGGCCGCAAGGCATTGGAGTAACTAACGCCCGTAACTTAAGCCAATCAACTTTTCTCAATGAAAACACGATTGAATCACACGACATAGGTTATCAACCGGAAGGTTTAGCTATGAAAATGGTTAGACTTGATATAGAGTTTGAATAACAAGCTAAACAAAAGGCGTGACATCGCTCCCGGAACCATGTGAGCGAGCACATGATCACCGGAGATTAACAACGCCAAGACTTGAATTCAAATTAAATATCAAGGTTCATGGACTAGAAGCGTAGTTTGGAAAGCGAGCAAGTTCTTTGGTTCTTTTGGCAAACACGAGGCGAGACATAGCTCACGGAACCATATGAGCGAGCATATGATCACCGGAGGTTAACATCGACAAGTTTTGTTACATAAAAGGGCAAACTACGCACATTTACAAACCAAACCTCAAGTCTTAAGTTGAGAAAGACAAGATAAACATAAGTCACGAAGTGTTAATCACCCCATGGCCAAGCTTTATCGACTACTCACACATACTAGGAAGATGAAGCATGCTAGAAAAATGAGACATAAGATTTAACCGTAGGAAACAAAAATGAACTTAATATTAGGAAAGATCTAGAGCATACAAACAACTTTAATACTCGAGAAATTAACGTAACGTAAATACCTTAATGTGTTCTTGAAGGAAATGACTTGAAAAGCTTAATAACATTAATGGAGTTCCTAGAAAGCAAGTAGAAAGACTTAGACCTAAAAAGGACTAGAAATGGCCATCCTTTCTATAAAAGGCATATAAGCCCATTTATAGGGCTCTAAAGTTAAGTTACAAAGGACCAAAAAGTCCCCAAAATATTCCATAAGTGAAAACTTTTCATAAATGGAAGGTTGAAAAAGAGAACAAAAATCTGCAGATTTTCCCAAGCAGTACTGGTACTAGGCAACTCCCAGTACCGGTACCAGACTTGAACGGGCTGGAAAATTGATCTTTGGACACCCAGTACCGGTACTGGGAATTCCCAGTACCGGTACCCTCTTGACAGATTTTTGGGCAAACTTTGCAGGCTCGCTCCGAACACTCCCGAACTCGGATTTAGTCGTTCTTTGGACCTTTGGAAAGCTCGTTGAGTCTACTTTCTAACCCAAGTGGTTTGGATCAAAAGTAATTTTTACATCAAAAGTTATGACAATTCTACCCTCAGTTGGTCAGAAGAGTGAGTAGCTTTGGTAAAATCCTCACTTCTCTTTCAATTTCCTTGACTCTTGGGCGACCCGAGCAACCTCCAAACCATCTTTTGAGCACCAAAACGGGGTGGCACGTGGCCTTGAGTACTTGGTTGCACCCGGAGCATTTCTTGGCGTTCAAACCCACCTTATTTATACGAATTACTTGAAATACACAAAAACCTACCTTACGTGCAATATCGCATAAAACGACAACATATATGTACAAACACAACATACTAGAGGACTTAAGCATCAAGAATATACATTATTGGGTGCTTATCATCTATATAAGTGCTGAAATCTATATTTGACTGCTAAAAATTTATATTTGAAGTGCACTAGTTCATGATTGGTACATTTGGGGTGATGGCTAGAAGCAAAGCTACGAATAGAATTTAATTGAGTACATGATTATGGTTTTATCCTTATTGATCATTGTTATTCTCAGGTTATGGTTGGAAGATTGGGAGGGCAGGGGCCGCAGGTAGGGGTGTATACGAGCCGAGCCTCGGCGAGCTCGAGCTCAGCTCGTTTACTTAACGAGCCTAAAACTCGAGCTCGAGCTCGGCTCGAGCCTTAACGAGCAGAGCCCTTAATGAGCCGAGCTTAGCCATTTACTAAACGAGCCTCTCTTAATCGAGCCGAGCCTCCCTTAACGAGCCGAGCTTTTGTCGAATGAGCCGAGCTCCACTCGGCTCGTTTAGTAAATGAGCCGAATACTCGAGCTTGAGCTTGGCTTGTTTAGTAAACGAGCCGAGTCGAGCCTTAACGAGCCGAGCCGAGCCAAGCCGAGCTCGCGAGTAGCTCGGCTCACTTACAGTCCTAGCCGCAGGGCAGCTTGATTACGTGTGGTTGCTAACTTAAAAGCAAAAGAACGCGAGAGCGTAGAAAATTTATGGGCTAGAACTATGGGACCAATAGCTTTACAAAGACTAGTGGAGACTCGAAAAGGCAGTGAAAGAGATTGAAGCTATTCAAGTGAATCGAAGGCCTAGAAAAATGATCAATTTGTTGTAGTTTGGAATATCAATATGTACTAAGTTTTGTAATATCAAGGTGTTGTATTGCAAAACCTAACTTCGTATGTAATTGATAATTGTGATGAGAATGGCCCGGCGTGGATTTGAAATTTATTGTATTATGGTATTCGTTGTGAAATGATAATTTGGCAATAGATTTTGGCTATGAATGTAGCTTGTGATTGTTGATTTACAATGAGAAAGGTCCGGCGTGGACTTGTGCATAACCTAGTTTGGTTTCTATTGTTGTTATGGTTGTACTGGCTGAGATGCGAGACGTCGAGCTAGGACCAAAAAATAAAGGAGACCATGCCGAAATTTTTCCAGAACCAAATACACTAGCATAATTCTAGTATTGCTATTGGTGACTGAATTCACCTCAAAACTTAGTACTAGTTTGCTTTTATTCTAAGCTATCGATAACATCTTGAACTGACCAAATCATCCTCCATAAAAAAAAAAAAAAACTTTCAAAATCTTATATGATGGAACTATGAATTCAACAAGCAATTAGTTTATGACATGCCAAACCATGAGCATGTCGATTGAGAAATGCCCGGTGTGGGCTTGTGCGTAAGCTGATATTGTTCTTGTTGTACTAATTGAGATGCAAGACGTCGGGTTAGGACCAAAAACAAGGCAGACTCTATCAAAAAAATTTCAAAACCTACCTTTGTGATTAGTTTTGATATTCTACCAGATCTTTGTCCATCTCCAACTTTATGCCTAAGCGGAACAAGCTTGAACCAATTTATGGAAATGGATTTAGACAGGTTCGTTCTCGAAATTTTTTGACAGAATCTCCCCTATTTTTTGGTCCTAACCTGACGTCTCGCGTCTCAGTCAGGACAATAATAACAACAATAGAAACAACATGAGGTTATGCACAACCTCACGCCGGACATTTCTCATTCTAAATCACCATTCACAAGCCACATTCATAGGCTACAATTGAAGTTAGATTTTGCAAAACTTAAACTTGAAGCTACAACTTAATATTCTAACAAATTACAACTTTATATTTCAAATTACAACAATTGATCATTTTCTTGGACTTTGATTCATTTGAATGACTTCAATCTCTTTCAACGGCATGTGGCATCTCGAAGTTGTTGAACTGCCAAGCGGAGTCATCTATGTGCTGATATCTCTTTGTTTAAACTCATGAATCATCTTGGCCGCTGCAGCATTTTCCAAACAAAAACTCTTCTGCTTACAATTTGGGGGTTTAGTTGCATACAGGCAAGCCTTGCTTGGATAGAGTGATGCTGAGGAACGTATTGGGCTGGCTATGTCTTGCTCCCCACATGTCCAATTATCTGTAGACGGAAAAGAAAATCCACTAAGAAAGTTCCCTATGAGGTGATAGTATTGCTTCATACTTAAATCACAAAAAAATTACTTCTCTTTTATGCATAAAAATTGATTGCGTAGACTTTACTTCTCTCTTTTGTAAGTGAAGAAAGAAAGCATTACGAGTCTACCAGCAGATTTTTCATCACAGAATGTATATAGAACTAAACTATATGATGACCGCACAAGAAACTAGAAAAAAATAGGATTATCTCTTGACATCCAATCTATAGCACTTGAAATGCTAAAGCAAAACAGCTAGTGAAGGTCAACTTGGTCGATAATAGCACTGTGATTGTTTCTCCCTATCAAGACCTTATCAAAATTGACAAGCCGCTAGTCAATATACTATGAACAAGCTGCTATAAAATATGTCTGCGGCTACACATGAGAAAGCTCATCTATATTCAGTAGATGTCACTAGCCATGTGCTGCGCCACCGTTAATCGTATCCAACTACCAAAATCCACCCAAACAATTGTGCAGAGAGATTTTTTTCCATGGTAAGTGTTAACTATCAAAATGTTTCCAGATGTCCCTAATTCTTTTTTTTTCTTTTTTCTTTTTTTTTTCTGATAAGTGTCCCTAGTTCCTTTAATCTTAATGAAGCTCAAAATCAATCTCCATAGTTTGCAAACGTTACTACTTAAGAAAGGGACGAATTTCCTTCCTCTTGCGTGCGAGATTGGTCTTGTCGCAAGTCGAATTCCATTACTTCTATGGAACAAATTTATGGTAAGACTTGTAAATGCATATTAACAGCTGAGTCATAATTTCATTACTTCTATGGAACTACCTTGATCCGTTGACTGAACCACAGTACATACTTATTGCTGCTTATTTTTTTCCTGGGTACAAAGTTTGTGGGTTCATAATTACAGGTGATATCTATTCCTTTTTACTGCCCAAAAACTTGAGAAATACCCAAGCACGGTCTTCAACCATATGTCGATATTGAACAGCCATCCAAAGTATAAACTCTTTCACTACCAGAAAAAATGAAACTTTAATTTTCGAATTGAAGCCCTAATTTACGAATTTGGGTTTTTTTTCTTCAGAAACTCAATTTTTTTCACCAACTCAATAAAGGATACTAATTGAAACAAGGAGAGAGAGACCTTCGTGGTGGGGCAACGTCGGACTGCCTAGAAGTCGGTGGTGGTGGCGTTCGCCGGCGGTGGGGAGCGCTGGGTTGGGTTGGGTTCTGGTGGTGGAGGTGGGAAGAGTGGTCGCCGGTGGAGGTGGGAAGCGTCGTCGCAGGTGGTGGGAGCCCCCCTCTCTTTGATCAGTGGTGGTGACTAGTGGCAGTCGCCCCTCTCTCCCTTCTCTGAAATTTTTGAGCTTTAAGGCGGGGAGGGAAGGGAAAGAGGAAACCAGCGAAGCGCGAGGGGTTTTTTACTTTTTTTAAATCAAAACGACGTCGTTTTGATGATGACATCAGCGAATGTGTGAATGGTTGTGCGTCTGTACGTTGTGTGCCTATCATTTTTGGAAAGATAAATGGCGTTTTATTGTATTTCGTTTTGACTAGTTTTCAAGATGAGAGTTTAATGAATTAACAACCCACCATTAATTGGTTCTGGACAATTTGATCGACTGTGTTTGTTGGAAAAATTAGTAGTATAATGCACAATTTCTATCAAATTAAAATATCCCAATAAAGTAAATCAAAAAACAATTTCCCTGAGCTATAGCGCACGCCGATGGCGTTTTCCTTAAAGGTTGATTCGCACCCCCTCGGAGCCAATGACTCTATGTGTTCTTCATGGTGGAGAGAAATATGTATATCACCATTTCAACGTGATGTGTCGAAATGTAATTGGGTTGTGGATCATTAGTTTTTGTTTTGGTCATGGCCAGTAGGCCCAGTACTTTAGAATTAAAAAGTGGATTTATTGGTAGTTCCCTTAGGTGAACAGTGCTGATGTTGTGATGCGTTTTGTTGCTATTACATGCACTGTGCATCTTTCAAATAAAGCCCTTTTGATTATGAAATGGTTCATCTGATGAATATATGATATCCTTCATGGATTTTTTGCTTGCGGTAGTGTTCAGTAAAGAATGTACTTGAAAACCTTGTAAACTGCTCGAGCTGCCAAGCATGGTCCTTAGGCATGCATGTACAGAACCTCACACTATAATTCCAAACTTCGAATGCGCATAAATGTAAGTAATGAACATGGTACTCGTTCATAGCACGCGGATGCCCACCTAGTCTTGTTAACAATTGCATAGGGCTATCCAGAGTTGTTCATCTCTATTTTGTTTGTGCCTAATTAGTAATTTAGTAGTACTAGACTTAAGACCCACGACTTTGCAATAATTCTGTCGTGTGAAATCTAGCAGTATAGCCATTGTAACTTATTCCTCGTTCAAGAAAATAATGCAAACTGGTACTGGTATGAGCTATGAGCATTTTTGCCGAACTAGTAAACCTTTGTCTTTATATTCAAGCATACAAATCAGTGATTACAAATATCAAGATATCACAAGAAGACCATAGATACCATCTTACATTCTTGAGCAATGCTACAAACACAACTCCGGACACCACCGTGCCTGGAACTGTTAGATGCACATGGATTCACATACATCTAATAGTTTTTTCGGAGTTGTGTTTTAAAGGTGTGAGATAGACCTTTTGTAAATTTTTCCCACTTGGCAAAGGACGGAATAGTTGTCATACTTATTTTAGCTTTCAAAAGGCTAAACACTTAACTTGCATACGCATATGAATTTTTTTGAAGTACCAGTACATGTTTCTAAAGTAGTACTTGTTACGAAAAATGTTGCGATATGATCGGAAATGCAAAGTACAATTCCATTAACGACAAAACAAATTATAGATTATGTTTGCATGAACAGAAACGAAATATACAGAAAATTTGTTATACTGAACCGAGCCCTGAATCAGTCTCCTTAAAACAGATTCACCGCCTCACCGTTGGGTGTTGGAGGTTGACCGGCGTCTGTCTCCCAGGATAGAACGGTTAGACCACGGCTATCAGAACACCACCTGTAATCCGCCTTGGCGAACTGAATGCTGCGTTTGCTTTCTCTCTCACAAAAGAACTCTCTTCAAAGTGGATTTGTGACTTGTGAATTCGTGTCTCTCCTGAAAATGGGATGCTGTTTGTATAGCCACAAATGGCCAGGTGTAACAGGTAGACCATGAATTCTGCCTTGATTACCCAGCCATGAATAGGAGATAATGCATGAAATTGCCAGGAAATGAATTGGAGGAGTGAATTCTACCATAACCTCTCTTCATGGGGCATTTACCAGCTGTAAACGGCTGGGACTTGTAAGGTCTTGTCCAGATACAATGAACTTACGGGAGACATTTTGGTTGCCTCGAGAATGTCCCAATTATCATTCACCAAATCTGGAAAAAATTTCCAACAGTACTCCAGTATATTGCACTAACAGATTGGCAAGTAAACAAATGACCATGTCATCAAGTGATGAAATTCAGCCTCACCAACTCGATGGTCACGTTAGTAGCGATGAAGACAACTTGATGGACCTCGAAACACTCTCTATGATGGAAGGATAGTACGAAAAAAATTACACGACATACATTCCCTTTATCTGGTAAAGCATATACCGCATTTGTGTTGAACTCCAATCCACGTAACATAAAAGATATTTTACATGTCAACAAACATACATTCAGAGCGTTGGTGCTTGAGCTAGTTGAAATGGGCCAGCTTGAATGGGATCATAAGCACATCTCTGTCGAAGAGTCGTCGGCTATTTTATTATATATTTGCGAACAAAGTACTGTTTGGTCGATTCTGGATACACCAATATGATAGAGTATCTAGCTCTATATCGAGGACAACGATATCATAGGGACTAATGGAATGGCGCTAATACAATATTCCACTCACCGTACGAGTTGTTCAACTACTAGCACTCGTCGTTGGGGAATATAATTGAGAGATGCTTTGGGGTTTTGAAAGCGAGGTTTTCCAATACTAAAGAGTATGCTGAATTATAACAATGCTCGACAGTTGATGATTGTGATGGCTTGTTGTGTTATCCACAACTTTATCTTAATGCATCGCGGGAGAGATGAATATTTTGACGATTACAAATTACAATGATCCTGGCAAATAGGAGGGAGAAAGTTATGGAGAGGACGGACAAGGCAATGGTGGTGATGTGGGTGTAGTAGAGCATATCAATACTTGTCGTGAGAGTTTTGGAATTGTTGGCATTTTTTCCCCTCAATATTGTACATATCAGCGAGGGTTAGTAGGGAAGTTAGTGAGTTAGTCCACAGGGGGTTCAGAAGCTATCTATAGCCTTAAACCCACAAACAGCCCACAAAGGGGCTTGAACCCTGGTCTCCTACAAGGGAGAGCTAGGAGTTACCCAACTGGACTACAACCCCATTGGTAATTGATGGCGTTTAGGTAGGCCCAAATTGATAATGCAATCTATTTTTCCATTCATTAATCCAAATCTAAACTATCCTAGGGGAATTGTGGAAGGGGATGGAGCTTACGGGGATTGAACTAAACCCATGTGCATGAGAGTATATAAGGGAGGCCAACTTGTTTCGTTGCATTAACAAGTAGTTTATTGAGTTTTATTTATGTTTGAGTAGTTTGAACAATTCTAAATTAGTGTTGTTTATTATGAGATTCACTGCTATCTTTTTTATTGTTCAGATTGCATAAAATGAGATCTTTTGCTCTCTTTTTTTTATAGTTCACTTAATAGGTTGCCCGCGGATCAGTTTTGGATGGATCGGTTTGGTTCCTAATTCCCAATCCGATCCTTTCGAAGCGGATTATCGTTTTCTTCATCCGCCAACCATCCGTGAGTATCGTTTGGTCAGTTCTGTTTGGATATGGTTTGGACGGTTTATGCAAATTTGAGCATGCAAATTTTTTTTTATAGATACACCAAAAAAATAGAAATGCTAACCACACAAATAGTATGTGCACAGATCGTGCACATACAGCTTCGTGGGGCCCACTACGGGGTCCACAAACTATTCAAGCCGTCCATTATCTTTAAATTAATTTTCTAAATCATCGCACAAAAAATCAGCTCAATCCAATACCTCTAAAAACTTAGGCCCCGTTTGATAACAATGATGGATGGTTGAGATTCGTAAGGAGATGAGATAATGATTGAGATTGATAATGGGAAGGGATTGGTGATGAGTATGTTTGTTTGAGATGAGATTAGATGATGAGATTATTAATATCATGTTTGTTTCTCATGGGAAAGGATTGGATTGATAGTATACATTTTCGTTTTTGCCCTTCACATGGGAAATGATTGGTAAGAAGATGGGATTGGTGAAAGCTATTTTCGTATTCGTGCATTGGTAAGGATGGGATTGGATTGTTAATACCAAGTGGGAGAGACCCTTCTCAATACCCCTTAATACCCACCTTGCTAGTCCTAATGACTAATAATCCTAACTCATTTTTAGTTACCAACCACAGTATTAATAATCCCTTGTAATTGGTAATCCAATTCCAACCCCCCAGAGGTTTATCAAACGGGCCCTTAATCTAAACTTTCAATTTTTTGCTTTGACTTTAATCTGAAGAAACATTTAGATGATTGGATCAAGCATTTAGAGGTATCCAATTGACTTGATTGTTAACGTGTTCTTGGATTGTTTGTGGGGACCCTATCGTGGGCCCCACAGGGCCGTATGTGCACATGCTATCTGTGTAGTTAACGTTTGTGATTAAAAAATGATACAAAAGAGAAATCTTGTAGTGATACATTAGGGAGCATCATGCATAATGATAGTACCTCACATATCACTACATCTCATCTCACTGTTTTTTTTTTTTAAAACAGAAAAGGAGAACACCCGAAAGTTGGTAAGACACAAACACCCAAAAGAAACTCAGCTCAAACAAACGGGCCTGCCCCAAACACCAAAAAAAACTAAATTAACCCTAACTCAAAATCCAAATCCTACAGCAGCCCAATACGCATCTGCACACGATCCACCACTGCCATCCCATGGCCAATGGAAGCTGTCAAACACCTGCAACCACAACAAAAATTCGGCCACCAATGCAACCCTGCAAACGCCGTCCATCGACACAGACCCAACCACCCACCACCATCAGTCGCCACCGTTGCCGTTTTGGGACAAAGCCCAGAGGCGGTTTCGCACGCATGCACCCAACAACTGCAGCAAATCAGACCGTGATGGACAGCCCACTAGCCGTTGGCATGGTGGTCCGGTTTGGGCGAATCAGTTCATCCGCTAGGCAACCCTAGTGCTCATAATTTAGGAATGAGAGTAAAAAATTACGTGTTCGTGGGGAAGAACCCGGGCATTTATGATACTTGGCTAGCTTGCCGTGAACAGGTCAATCAGTTTTCAGGCTCAGTGCATAAAAATTATGCCTCATGGGATGAGGCCTACACTGCTTGATTAACTTACAACGAGCAAGTTGAGCAAGCGGCGCCACCTCCTCTTCTCCCATCGCTGGATGACGCAGTTGGATACTCATCAGAGGACACACCTCCGGCCAAAGATTGCTTTATGTACTCCCTTATTCTCACTATGGCTTTTTGCTTGAGTGCTTGGGTGTGGTTGTTGTTTTATAATAATGCTAGTTTGATATTTGGCATTGTGTTTTTTTTTTTGGTCATAAAAAAAACATGTGCTACACTCTTAATTTTACACATAAGCCCAAACCAATAATCACAACAATTTTAAATCATCAACTTTATTTTTTTAATTTCAGTCCACGTTTTTATACTTTTCCGATTCATTCCATTAAGAGAAATGATTAATTCTTAAAATTACGACGAAGAGCTTAAACAAAAATTACAAAGACAAAAATATTACCGTGAACTCACCACCCTAAGAGAAACCAAACAAAATCCTTCAGTTATTTTTTTGAAGATAATAAGGTAATTGATTTTTATACTTTCTTTTCTATAACTCTAATTTTCTTTTTGCTCTCTTGTGATGTGAATTTAAAAAATAAATTTTATTCGTATATTCTTTCACACCTAGAATGGTACTATTATAAATATACTTTTTTTTTTGTCTTTTAGCCAAAAAATACGTACATTTTTAATACTAAAAAATAAAAAATAGAATGTGGATATAAAAAAAATAAAGTATGAAAATCAATTCCCAAATGCAAAAGCTATATGGGTGTACTCAGGCGAGAACGGTGTCCATTTAGAACCCCCCGCCTCTTATTTTTCTGACTGCGACACATGGCACACACTGCGAAGCGAAACCCTAAATAGGGCTAGACTCTCTCTCTCCTAAATCCTTTGCCACACAATTTATCGTGCTCTAGCGCACGCTCCCCGCATCAGAAATTCTCACGTCTCTGTTTTCCGTTTCTAGGGTTTTCGTTTTCCGTTCCAAAATCTATTCTAATAAACGGAAACAATTACCTCGTCGAGACTTGTTTTCGACCGTTTATATCTAGTGTCGTGTTGGATTTGTTTCGATTGCGTTTGATTTTCTCGATTTTCTTTTTGTTTGTTTTGTCTAATGGTTGTTTCTGTGTTCTGAATGCAATTAGGGTTTGGGATTTTTCTCAACGTTCAAGGCCTGTGAACCGAACAAAGTGGTGAGTTCATCAAATTAGGGTTTGGTGTTGGCTTTGGGGGATATGATAGTTTCCATGAGTTGGGTTTGAATGTGATTTTGGTTTTCAGCCCCTTTTTCAGATCTGTTTGGCTCTAAAGTAAAATGATAACCATGGGCAGTTTTCTGAGACATCTGTTTCTGGCTTAGAGAAACTTTTTCGAGAGAGAATATATTGGGTTGTTGGGAACATTATGGAAAATGTACGCATGGAAATGGTTAAACCCCTAAAGACATTTGATTTTTTTTTGGTCGTGCGTGGTTGGTTGGATTATGCTGTGGAATCAAGCTATGCTTAAAGATAGATAATTGGTAGTTATTGTGAAGTCCTGCCTTGGGTTTTCACTTTTCAGTTATGCCCATGGCTTTGTGTATTTCACTTGTTGTGAGCGTTTTGGGAAACATCCAAGTATATGTATGCATAAAGCCCTAGGAACATTTTCTTCATTCAGTTTAGTTAGCATTTAGTCTATTTTGTGGGGGGCATGGAAAACATAAGTATTTTTATTATATTCACTGGGGGGGGGGGGGCGTTTGGGTGATAGGTGAAGGAAATTAAATAGTACGTGGGGCCTTGGTTTTGTGGGGTTGCAACACTAGAAGGGTTTCATACTCTTCAAAGTTCTCTCAATGCATTTGCTTTCTCACTGCAATGATCATTCTTATATCTTTACAATGATAATGAGATTCTCTCTGTTAAAAAAAAATTATATTCAGTTGAAGTGGGTTGCTCATCACTTCAATCATATCTCGATCACTAGAAATAACATGAAAATGCATTTTTTCTTTCTATGAAATGGGTTAGAGTTGTCTATTTTGCGTGCCTAAGTTTGTCTAAACAACCGAGTGGATATTCGTGTTTTTTGGGTCGTGTCATGTTGATGATCTTGTGGAAAAACAGCCTACTCTATTCCGCCAACTTCGCGTAAGCTTTAAGTTGGGCATTTTGATTGGTGGATTCACGATAACCCTGCCCAACCTTCCTTTTCCTTTTACTAATTGTCTTTGGCTTTTTGATTGGTGGATTCATTTTGAATAGTTTGCATTTAATCAGGTTGAATCTTTGCTAGAAAAAGAACTTGGGAAATATGAAGACACCGTCATCATATCCAGTTCTTGACAATCGACCAATTGATCAATGGAAGGTTACGGAACTAAAAGAAGAGCTTAGGAGAAGGAAATTGATTACAAGGGGGTTGAAAGAAGAATTAGTTAAAAGGCTGGATGAAGCACTTCGTAATGAAGATGATTCTGCCAAGGGAAAAGTTGATAATGGTTTTGATGGAACTCCCCCACCTGTGGTTGAGACTGAAGATGGAAGCACAGTTCTTATTGTTTCTGAAACTGCTTTTGCCATGACGGATCATGTTTATGAAAACAATGAGGTGGATTGTGGAATGGATAAGGTTCATGTTGACGATACTGCAGTGTTATTGGGTGAAGCAAAGGCTCAACAGGGGGAAGAAATAGGTGGTAATGCTTCTGCTAGGGATGAGGAGATGGTATTTCAGTCTCAACCCGTAGATGCGAGGACAGTTCTGTCTGTTTCTGAAACTACTGGGGATATAATGGATCATGGCAATGACACGATGGATCACGTTTTAGAAACTCCAGCAGTTGTATCTGAAACTACTGGAGACTTTATGGATCGTGGTAATGACAGAAATGAGGTGGATCGTGAAACGAATCAGGTGCAAGTAGACAATACTGAATTTTCTTCGGGCGAAGGGAAAGTTCAAGAGGGGGAAGTAACAAGTGTTACTGGTTCTGCTATGGATGAGGAGATTGTAGTTCATGAAACTTCTCTGGAAACCAGCATCACAGAGGAGGAGATTGTAGTTCATGAAACTTCTCTGGAAACCGGCATCACAGAGAATGTAGTATCTGAAGTAACAGTTACAGTGCAAGAGTTACAGAAAAGTGAGTCCCCGATCGAGAATGAGGAGATAAAGCCTCCTCATGAGGATTTTGGACTCGAGTCTTCTGATCCAAACTACCAGGTATCTGAGGTCAGCACTGTTTTAGGGTTTCAAGTAAAATCTGATTCTATTTCTAGCGATTGTGTCTCAATTGATGAAAAGAATGAACTAAAGGATAATATAATTGCTGATAATGTCAAATTAGAACTGGATGTTAGGCCTGAGATGGTGCAGCCATCATTGTGCAATGTTCTCCCAGATGGTGACGAACTACATCCAATGGATGTTGAAGAGCCATGGGAGAACAAAGTACCTGTTGAGGAGAGAGATGATATGAAGGCTGTTAATGCAGAAATGAGCGAGAAAAATGATATTGCAGATGCGATTTTCTCAGAAAAGTTAAATTTGGACATCGGTGATGATTCCGTGGATGACGACGCATTGGAGAGTAAACAAATAGATTCTAAGGATGTGTCGTATGAGTTGGGAGATATGAGTGAGATAACTGAAGCGCCTTTGGTGAAGGAGGAAGCTCCAGTTGATGTTATGCAGGATGATATGTCTGTGGATAAGAAAGACATTAATGATGAAAAGAAGAGTGCTTCTGCTGCACCTGTAAAACGAAAGCTTCATGGTAAGCTTGCTTTCATAGATTTTTTTCTCTCTGTTGCAATATTTTCTTCTCTGCTTGTGTTCTCTGGTGGTTTACTTTTCTGAGTCCTTTGGTAGCTAAACTATTGGTTTACATGAGTGCATAATTAGTGATCCCTTTTGATTGAACATGGTAAGTTGGTGACAGCAGATGAAGATTTTTACCTGCACTTTGACATGGATACCGTTTGCATGTTTTGCATCTTCATCTGGTTTGATTTTCTCCTTTTACTGGTTTACAAGATCATGGAAATGTTAAAAAGCAGTCGCTTTCTCCCCATTATAGCACATGCTAGTTTTCCATGGGTTTGCAATTTGCATTATCTTTGAGCGATTATAGGCACTATGTGTGGGCAGTGTGGCTGTAGAGAAATGAAATTGCTGAAGGCATCGAGATGAGCAAGGTCTGGTGTTTTAATGTGGCATGAGTGATTGCTTGGGCCTTGGTATTGTGGTTTATTTCACCTCAGAATCTGTGGACCTATTAGGTTGTCACCAGACATTCTACACCCTAAACCTAGATAATTGATAATCATGCAAGTATTGAGTTCTTTGATACCATTACTTTCGTCCATATAGTTCTCATGTCTAGCCGTAAACTTGCTTTCTTTTACAAACTGGCGTGTGGATAGTGTTAGCAATGAGCAGTAGGTATTGAGATGGCTGGACGTTGCCACCTGAGAAGATGGCGGACGCTTTAATGTGGCCCGTCACCTTTGGAGCTGGTGGAGGAGAATCAGGAGATAATTCGGGCGGTCTGAGGGTGATATTGGAGAAATGGATCTCCTGTCAGAGAGTTAGGATTTGGGAGATGATCTAAGATGTATAGCACTTTGGCTGTCACAATTCTCTTCCTTGCATGCATGGGGCTTCCCTCATGTAGGAGTTTTGGAGTAGGATGCCATCTCAACTACCTTAACTACCCAAGGGTTTCAAATGCGAGTTTATCCAAATGGGAAAGCCCAACCTAGGGGTCTTGAAAAAAAAACTGCCGGACCCCGACCGACCAAATAAAACAACCGGTTTTTCGGTTTTTGGTCGGTTTTTACCTGGTTTCGGTTCTGGAACAAGAAAAAAGTTAGTTTTCGGTTCGGTCTCGGGTGGCTGGAATTTTAAGTGTTCTGAACCAAAATTAAATGGACTGACTAGGACCGAATTGAACCCACTATGTAAACCGAGGTTTTTGTTATATATATTTTACGTTAATCTGGTCCGTTCATCTATTTGTTTTTAATCTCTACCATCCATCTCTCCTAGACCACAAACCCTTAGGCCCAACTAAGGAATGTGGCTCAAAAATTTCTTAAATTGATTCATGGGTTTGGGCCATTTGGCCCACTGTCGAGTTTTATATTTAGCCCAACTAAGGCCCATTTCATGCAGACCGAAATCCCCGACTGTACCGACCCACCCTGAACTGACCGAATCGAACTTAACTCCGGTTGGGATCGGTCTTGGAAATATTCATTGGAAATATTCACCCGAACCAAATCGGCCCTCAAAACTTTTACCCCGAACCGACCAAATCCAAACCGAAATCACCCCTGGCCCAACCTTGTCATCTCTTCACTGTACCATCAAGTCACATTGCCCCCTTGATCCTAAGTGGCGGTTTTTAACCTTCTCCTAGCCCATGGCAATATTGGATTCGTGATGAGTATTGTAAATAGTAACTGCTTGAGATGGACAAGGCGTGGGAGTACTGGTTCAGTGAAATGGCTACATTACTCAGCGTTTCCCCTTGGGAAAGGCTTGACATGACTCCAAGGGTCCATCCTGGAGACGATGTACCTTTAGGTGGCTTGCTACTTGGATATTGTTCTTGGGTTGTTGGTCACATGGTGTGCGTAGAGCTCCAGATGTTGATTGCTAATGTAAACATCCAAACTTTGTTGTGTTCTTTTCTTGTCAGTTGTCACCAAAGGGAAACGAAAACTTGATTAGTTGGTGCGCCCTTGATTGGTAGGGACCTGGGGATGGTGGACAAATGATCAGTTTTTCCTTGAATTGTGGATCTTGATATATATATATATATATATATATATATATATATATATTGTTGTTGTGGGGGGGTGGGGGTGGGGGAGGGATTGTGGTGGAGTGGCGGCAGTGTTATTATTAATTGCATTAAGACCACATGCAAATGCATGTTTTTGAAATGTAAAGTGATGGGGTTCTTTCTGTGATATTTTCCTGATATAGCTTGTTTTGTTTACTTACAGTAACATTGTTGATGTTCTATATTGTATGATATATGGGGCAGCCACTTGATAGAAATACTCGGAAAAAATATTGGTAGGGACCAAAACATATAAGGCTTGTTCGGTTGAAGGTTTTTGGATTTGAATTTATAATGATTAGGGTAGGGATATAGGGTATTGATTGGAGAGATAGAGATAAAAATGAAAGTGGTGGTTGGAGTCTTGGAGATAGGGGTAATGAGTGGATGTTGGAGTAGGGTAATAATTTTTTGAGTCCAGAATCCCAATCCCTACCCGAACAAGCCCATAATGCTTTCACCTTTGATGTCCTAGACTCCTAGTACATGGTTACCTACATATTGTGGGTTATTTGTAGAGAGGAACACAGACTATATAATGCTGCATTATGATTGTATTGGAATGTTTGTTGCTAATAAGGTTCTTCATGTAGGAATGAAATTAAAAAATTTCATTCTAATCTTGCTTCATCATCTGTTGATTTCGTGGATGCATTATTGAACAAGAATGTCTTTTATTTGTATGTTTCTTAATAGCAAGCATTGACTGTCTTTGTGTTGTTCACAATGGTTAAACAACTGATTGCACAGAGCAAGTAGTAGGGAACAATGAGACTTCCAAGAGGCAGAGGAGGTGGAACACTGAAACCCTTAAAGTTCCTGAACGTCAAATCGACCCTGCATCTTCCACTACACCTAGAGACACACCACTGTCTGCTACTATGAAACGCAGCTTCTCTAGATCTGATTCCACAGCTAGTGAGGATCCACCAAAGGAGCGTGTTGGTGAGTTTTCATGGTTTTTGTAAACAGATATTTAACATCTCTAGAAATTATTGCTTCAGCACGAGAATTTCCTCACTCTCCCTTCTCATTTGGCAGTTCCACCATCTCCGAAGTCGCCTACTAATTCTCTAAGAATTGATCGTTTCCTGCGTCCATTTACACTAAAAGCTGTACAAGAACTTCTTGGGAAAACTGGTTCTGTAACCAGTTTTTGGATGGACCACATTAAAACTCACTGCTATGTCAGTGTAAGTCGTCTCTCTCTCTCTCTCTCTCTCTCTCTCTCTCTCTCTCTCATGTGCAAATGTGTTTTTTGCATGAGGATACATGTGGGTGTGTTTGTTTCCTGGTATATTTTGACCCCGTAGCCTAGGGGAGGGGGAGCCAAACTCATGACCTCCTAATGAGGTGCAAGGCTTTTGGCGAACTGGAGGATGCATTGGTTTTTTGATAACTTGTATACTACAGGCCTATGGAAATGTAGTTTCCATTATCAAGCAATAAGCCTCGGCTCTGTTTCTCACTCTTACGTGGCATTTTGTCATAGAACTTCTTTCTTTCATTGTTTTTTTCTATACTCCAAAATAAATGTATTGCCTACAAAATAATTTTGGATAGACCCAGAAATCAAAATTGAAAAGAGGAACAAATGAAAAATTCTAACTTAGTCTGACTCTAAAATGATAAAATAGGAAAATCAATGTTTGATTTGTTCTTGTGGAAATCCATTTTCTTAGAAATTTGAATGCATCGGAATAACTGTACTTATTGCCGGGTAATTACTTTCTTGATGCAGTATTCTTCTGTGGAAGAAGCCATAGAGACCCGAAACACTGTGTACAATTTGCAATGGCCCACTAATGGAGGGCGACTCCTTGTGGCTGAGTTTGTTGACCCCCAGGAAGTGAAAGTTCGAGTGGAGCCGCCTCCCCCGCCTGCTCAGGCACCAGCAACACCCGTCATTACGTCCCCCACCATCCTTCCACCTCCACCTCCTCCCAAGTCGCAGCCCCAACCTTCTTCCCGCCCGCAGGTTCAGCGCCAGCAACTCCCGCCACCACCCTCTCTTCCTCTTCCCCCTCCACCACCATTGTCCAACCCTCCCCAAGCAAGGGAACGGCTTCAACTTCCGCCGCCACCTCCACTTCCGCTGCCAGAGAAAGTTGATGCTCCCATTCTTACTCTCGATGATCTGTTTAAAAAGACCAAAGCAACCCCGCGTATCTACTACTTACCATTGTCCGACGAACAAGTGGAGGCGAAGCTGAGGGCGCAGGGAAAAAGCACCAAGCAGTAGGAACTATAGATTGTCACTTGAACCCAACAGCTGCTATTCGGATTTTCTAAATGGGTTCGTCAGTATCTATAAGATAGTAAGTTGGAAAGTATATCATATAATTGAGTCTTTGCAGGTCTGCAGGTGTTGCTTGTGTGAAGGAATTGTTCGGGGCAAGGTTGGACGTGAGGAGCTGGTTCGTTGATGGACTAGGGTTTTCCAGAGGGCTGTTTTGGCTTGGCTGAATTTAAGTTGGGTTTAGAACCTCAAAATTCTAGGTTTCTCTTTGAGTACATGGACTTAATATTGGTCTTTCTTGTTTTCCTCTTTAGCCGGAGGACCAACTTTATTGAATTCCGTTAGTATGTACTAGTATTTTAGCAGACGAAGATTGGATCAATGTTAGATTCGGAAATATCTTTGCTAAAATGTCAAACATGTGAAATTGCAGCTTTGCTTTACGTTATGGCGATCAATCTTGGGAGTGCTCTGAGTCTGTATGTTTTGGTCAAATGTTTTCTCGTATGGTTACTGTGTTAACAATGCAAATTTTTCCTTTGATATCTTAATTTATCAAGTTGGAAAGCGACTTTGGGTGGCAGCATCTCGCTTCATAGAGTAGTATTTACGGGCTTTTTGCGAAACAGTCGCTGTATTGTATTCGGTACATAAACAGTAGTAGGTTGTTTTATCGATGTTTGTTAAATCAGCGGTAGACCAATAGCTTATCTGTGAATAGAAATGGTTTGGGTTCGGAATGAGCCAGGATTCTCGTGTGATCTCTCAAATGATGCAGAATGGTATGTACGGGTATCATTTGCTTACGAGAAAGCTGTTCATCTTTATTGCCGATCAATGTGTTTATCAACAACAGGGAAAAAAAATCAAGATTGACATTGATTCCATGCTGTTTGTGTCACTGAAATTGATTGAGATCTGGTCGGAAGTTTAGTGGAGGCTAACACCAACAGTTTTAAGGAAGAAACAAACGATTGTGGGTCTTTTTTTTCCGCGAACTATTATTATCCCATAAATATCTAAAAAACCAAATAAACAGTACAATGATACGAATAAAAAATGGCCCACACAAAAGCCAGCACAAAACAACCCGACAAACAAGACCAAACAAAACACCCCCCTGCAAAATCTAAAAGAAAACATAAGCATTCCCTCAACACCGAATGCACAAACAACTAAGCCTGCAAAACAAGGATTAGAAACAAGAGACAGAGATGAATCAATGTAAAGCACGGCGTTGTGGGTAGATTAACACTATAACTCATCTAAAAATTAAGCTATTGGAGACATGGTAACTTTGTTACTTATATACTCGTATAGCCAATCTCTCTTTCATATGGGCTAAACATGTACCAATAATAATAATATAGGTGGTGAGGTTCGGACATAAGATCTATCACTTGCTTTGATATTATACTTATAACAACCCGCCTCAACTGACCTGCTAACCATCCGCCTAACCACTTATATTATTATTATTGGTACATAATATCTATCCTTATATATTACCTTTTTTCCTCACAAAGTTCGGATGTGGGACTACTTGTTAGCGAGGTCTCACAATCTCCCCACCTTAGCTGCAATGCCCTCGTGGCATTGGCTCCCGCCTTGGCTGCAATGCCGTCGTTGCATTAGCCCAGCAACTTTCCCCTGGTGGTCATGGTGTGACACTTAGTTCTGTACATCACAATTAGTGTGCTCATACCAGATTTTAGAGGTGGCCCCCACCATGTAGATCAGGGTTGTGCTCTGATACCAACTGTAACGATCCGCCCCAGCTGACCTGCTAACCATTGGCCTTACCACGTGGCTCAAAAGATTAACCTCAAGTTATACAGTAGCTGGTCGAGTTTTCCTTATATATTACTTCCTCCGTCCATCTTTAAGCGTCCTGCTTCGTAACTCCAAGTTATTAAAAATACATATCATCATTACACCTTTCACATTAACTTTTACATCCACTTTCCCTATTTACCCTCTATGGAGACATTATCATTACACTTTTACTCATTAACTTTTCAAAATGGAATTCACTTTTAGGGGCAAAATAGAAAATGCACCAACTTTTACCCATTAATTTTACAAAATGACCACTTATTAAGGAACATCCCAAAATGGAATGCTGGACTCTAAAAAAGGAACGGAGAGAGTACCTTTTTTCCTCCCAAAGTCCCGATGCGAGACTACTTATTAGCGGGGTCTCACAATATCATATCTACGGATGCCTATGCCTAAATATACGTTGGAATGTAACATAGTCTCAACTTAAATAAATCATCTATTTTACCCAATTGCTCTACGTGATAGTTGCAAATCACCACAAAGCATCGGTTATCATTTTGATGTATGTATGTATGTATGTATGTATGTATGTATATATATATATATATATATATACACACACACACACACACACCACGGATCAAGTGAGGGATCCCTCATTTTGATAAAATGCGAGACTTTCATTTCCCGATCAAATTTTGAAAATCCGAACCGTTCAATATGTGCAGAACGTGATTTTAAGGCTCCTCTTAAGAAATCAGCAAAAAAAATGACCGGGAAGGGCTTCATCCGAGCATTTTTTTGAACCGTTCAATGAAAATTGCTCGGATGAAGCCCTTCCAGGTCATTTTTTTTCCTGATTTCTCGCGGGGACCCTTAAAATTACGTGCTGATCACTTTGAGCGGCTCGGATCATCGAAATTCAATCGGGAAGGGAGTCCCGCATTTTATTCCGCATTTTAATAAAATGTGAGATCCCTCACCGGAACCTGACAGTGTGTGTGTATACATATGTATATATCCCTAAGGAAATATATTATTATAAAATATAATATTTAAATAGAGATACATTACCTAAAAAGTGAGGGTAGTTAGGTATGGATTTATTAAAAGAATATTTGTATTCTTTTATAAAGAAATAATCCGATAGCTACAAAGTTAACAGAAATTGATGTTACAGTAGATGTTGCTCTCGTTTGTATTCTTAGATATTATTAACAAAAACAACTCTGTTTTATAATATGAATTGTTAAAGTAACTAATAAAAGCTTAGGGTATTAGAGTATCCACAGTGCTATAATCAAAAGTAAAATGTTTTTAAAGTTAATAATGTTTGTGCAAAATATGGCTCATAATGCTACAATCAAACTTAACAACCTCCTTAGAAATAATCAAATTCTGGACTTTGGATAACCAAAACTAGCAACCTTTTGACAATAACCAAATTTAATAGACTCTATATATTCTCAATCAAAAACACCAATCATTATACAAAAATGTTCTATCTCTCTCCCATTTTCCTCTCTCACTCTCTTTTGAACAATATCTTTGAAAATAAAAATTTTAATAATTTTTTATTTAGAAAACAGTTTTTAAAAATAATTTTTTTCAAAAAAAAAGTTTCAAAAACTATTTTCTATTTCTTGTAAATAGTTTTTATTAGTTTCAAAATTATTTTTAGGAAAACTATTTTCTACTGTTCACAGTTTTTAATTTGTTGTACTTTGAAAAGATGATGTGACAAGTTTTGGTTATCCAATTTTGATTATGCCATTGTAGACATCTACATCGTTAACCTTAGCAATCTCTTAAATGAGTAATCAAAAGGTGATGTAGCAACTTTTGCTTATCAATTTTTGATTATAGCATTGTGGATACCCTTTAGAGGGAGAGAAAACACTAGTACTCCATAATTTATATTCATTAACAGTCTGGGATATAGTCCAAAATCTATTAAGGATGCAACATCTCTTTCAGGGTGGAGGAAGCTCTCAATCCCTGCTTCTCTTTATGCATAAAATGATAAAAACAATTCGATCTTCATGATGCAACTATTTTGAAAAGCTCGTAGGAAAAGTCACCGGAGAGTTGCCGGAGGAGCGTCGACGGAAATCGCTCTCGAGCCACCCCTCTCGAATTATTCTTCTCGAAACCTTCTCTAAAAAAAGTACAAGTATTCCTAGATTAATTATGCATAATACCCGAAAACACGTATACTCCATTTTCATATTTAATCAACCATCAACATACTTAATACACACAAAAAAAAACACATGTTCTAAAGTAACTATATTCTTAATATCCAAAAAAGGTAAACATTTTCATCGTTTAATCACTCAACAATCATCAACATAATTAATATCCACAAATAATACCTGCATTCCGTAGAATAATATTATTTTTGCAATAAAAAATAGTTTTTTTTTTCCCGGAGCCGGGAGTGGCATGTACCACCCCGCCCCCATGCTACCTCTGCCCCTGCCTACCTTAACCTCCTCCTTCATCCTTGTAGCCAACCCAATCTCCACAGGCATAATGTCACGCCTTTGATTTTCAACATAAATAAGGAAATTTTTTTCTTAAATAAAATGCTCACAATATCTAACATAATACCCCAGAAGAGTTAATTGTTGTCATAATATCAAATTATAGTCTTAACTCCTATTGTTCCCAATATTACATTTTTAGCACAATGGCCCAAAAGCATAAGTACTAGATAATAAGAGTTCAAGGTTTACAGTTATCCATATCCATAGTCAAAAGAATATAGTTAAAGTTACGGTTACATCTTCAAAAGGAGCGGTATACAAAAGATGTGAAGTAACTCCTCCTGTCAACTTTCAAATTGTATGGTCAAGCATGCACAGCACCCAATGTCACACTATTCTTGGTTAGTACTTGAAATAATGAAGGGTTGAGCTACACTAGCTCAGTAGAAAATCTCAACTAAATCCATATGATTATTGAACGATGAGTGCAATAACGATTAGGAAGATAAAAGAGATATACATTCTGTGGAACCCAACTTGAAATGCTTAACCTCTTGGTGCACCATTTGAGCGATATATCAAGGCTTAACCTATTGCATTCCATCAAGGCTTAACCTTTTATTTAACCATAGCATCATACAAAAAACTCAATCATAGCTTTACACTAGTCCTTCATAATCAAACAACATCAACAAAACATGTTCTAACAATTCCACATGTCAAAAATACACACACCGACACGATCCAACAATGGCAGGACCATTCAAACACTATCTATACACCACACATTCACATAAACATATGGAGAGAGAAATTCCCTACCGAAGTGGATTTTGAGCAAAACCCTAGGAGAATCAAGTGGATTAAGCTCAAATCTACCAAGAATAAGCTCCTCTCAAGCTTTGCTATAAAATCTAGAGTAAATACAACCCAAAAATAAGATAAACAAGTGTGGATCAACAAGTGATTGAGAGAAGAGAGAGAAAAATGTGATTTAGAGTCAATGAGTGAGAGCTAGAACATAACACTTACCCCTTGTTCACCAAACTCGAAAATCAAGTGTGTTTGAGGTGAAAAACACTTGGATCTTGAAGATTTGAGGTAGAAATCAAGGATCTTGGATCTTGGAGTGGGGGTGTTTTTAGGTCAATTTCATGGTTATGGGTGTGAAAAATGGTAAAGGATTCTATTTATAGTGGTCTGGATTGCGTGCTGAGATTTCAAAATTTTCTCAGCAGGTACCAGTACTAGCACCAAAATGTCAATATTGAATAGCCTTTGGACAATGGGTATCGGTACTGGAGATATGTAGTACCGGTACCGCCTGGAAAGTTTCAGAATTTTACCTACATTCATTAAATCGAACCCCGATCGCTACCAACACCTCTAAACATCGTTTCAACACAAAACTCAAAGCTTAACTATCCACCGAATGTCCCACACATGACGACATGTCTATCCATACAACCACGTTAATGAAATACATGTTTTAATTTGAAATACGGTTCTCCATAGTAACCATTCATTTAGGAAAAGAAATTTAAAATCACGGGTATTTACACATATATCCGGCGAGTTGGGTAAGTGGCAAATAATCAGAGATGAGTTAGTGATAAGGAAGATCCACTTGCCTTGTTTCTTTGCTCTCAGTGGAATAGGAAGTGAAGGTAATGAACGATCGAATTACTATTCTCATTCATAGCATTTAGGGGTGAGCAAAAAATTCGTCAAACCGCGAATCCAGTCCAAACCAATCCAAACCGGAGGGTTTGGTTTGGATTTTTAGTTGTATGGTTTGGTCATGGTTTAAAAAAATTAAAAACCACGTTATATGGTTTGGTTTATGGATTCACGTTTACGGTTATGGTTCCAAACCGATCCGAACCGTATAATACATACATACACACACATATATATATATATTAATTATGATTCACCCAATAAATATGGGAGCTTTCAGTCAACTACTTTATTAATTTATTGATTCCATTAAATTCACTGCAATATTTAATTTTCCTTCACTGCCAAGATAATGATATGAACCTTGATATATACTGATATCACAAGTTGGTTTCTACCATGCTGCTACTATTGCCCTTTTGCTATCTCATTTCAATTCAATAGTTTTAGAAATTATTTTTGGCATTTTATTTGGTTAAACTATCTTAAGATATTTAGTAGTTGGTATTCTTAGTTGGTTCATTTAAGTGACTTACCAGCATTTTATTTTCTTGATTTAAGACTTGAGGCAATTTTTGGTTTCCTGCTCTTAATTAGTTGGTTAATATTAGTGTGTTTTAATAATTTGAATGGAATTGGTTTAAATATATGTATTTTTTTAAAATTTATCTTAATAATGTTAAGTACTTTAAATATTTTTTGAAGACAATAACTTAGTTCAAAGCAAACCGTGGTTTAAAATCGAAACAGAACCGCAGTTAAATGGTTTGGATTGGTTTGGTTTTATGCCTTTTGTGGGTTGGTTTGGTTTCCCAAATTCATTATCCGTAAGTATTGGTTTGGTTCTTGGTTTAGTATGAAACCGAACCGATCCGGACCATGCTCACCCCTAATAGCATTTAACCAACCGAACAACTATATGCTTCTGGTCGCATTGAATGTTGGGCTACTTGTTGAAGATAACAGTACATAGAACCCACATAAAGTTTTACCATGAGCGGATTATATCCGTTGAGCAAATATAGATACAATCAATATTTGTTTCTTCGGAGTACCAAAGGCAAGCATGATATCATTACAAACATGAAGTCCCAAGGTATGTAACCCTAGAAAGAGGTGCACGAGGCCATCTACCCCCTTGCACATGCCTAGAGCCACTGTTCGTGTTCCAATATGGCCAACCAGGCTTTCATTTGTGTTTATTCCCGTGGTTTGGGTTACCCATTTGTTGAGGTCTCTACTACTTCTTCCCTGATTGACATTATCTTCAAATTGTATTTTAGAGTTGCTTTGCGTTCCGTGTTAATTGAGCTCAAAGCTAGCTCACGTCTTGCTATAGATAGTGGCTCTTGCCAAACGTTTGTATGAAAATCTCCATTTTCGTCATATGACGGTGCAATATTCAAGAAAAGATATTTTCTGAACACAAGTCATTTTTATCACGAGTCGCGACATGGCGATTTAAAGGTATCACTTTTGAAGTTTGAACATGTGACCATAAAGATATTTGAAACTTTGAGTTATATTTTACAATTTGGGGAATACAAATTCTGTTTTTGAAAATCACTAGTTGGTGTGTCTCAACTCTCTCATGCATGGGTGCTTCATGTTCACCTATGTGCTCCTAATACAATATCAATGTAGGACCTTAAAAATCCGAATTCCAACAAATACCCCGACTTTACATAGAAACTCACTGAAACCTCTCTCTCTCTCTCTCTCTCTCTCTCTCTCATAAATCCTTTCCATCTCAACAGTCAACACTTCTACATGCACACACCGAGATTCTTCACAGCCAAACACACCCAAGAAAAAAGAAACCCCACCTGTCTAGGGTTTACAAACTTTGTCCCATTCGATTCCTAGCTGTTCAATAAATCCACCGGGATTCACCTCATTCAATTCAAATCCTCTCTCTTTCTCTCCATATCTGTCTGTAACTCCCGACCTGTTCTTCGCCACCTGTCCGAATCTGAGTCGTCAATTCTTGCCAAGTGTCTCCCCACATAGGGTTTATATATATCAAATGCAATTCTTCGTGAATTCTCTCTCGCTATATTTCACGCCTCGCTGTGGCCTCTGCATTTGCTTTGACGGTAGGGTTCAAAGTTCAAACATCAAAAAATAGTAAAAGTTTTTGAATTTTGAGAGTTGTTTGATTTTTGGGTTTTTGTTTTTGTTTTGATTGTGTTTACAGGGTGGGATGAATAGTGTTTTTGAGGAACAGATACTGGCAGAAAAGCTTTCGAAGCTCAATTCTACTCAGCAATGCATCGAAAGTATCCTCCTTTGTTTGGTTGAACTGGGTTTTCAAAGTTGATTTATCCTTTTTTTTATAGTTAATTTGCATGCTTATCAAATTCTCTATCTACTGGATTTAGGGAGGTACTTAAAATGCCCATATCTTGTAGTTGGTAAATTGCAACCTTGTTTTGTTTTATGATCTAAGTGGTTTTGGTTCTTTCTACTTATGCAGCAATTGGTTCAACCTTGTACGGATTGGTTATTTACCTGAATTGGCAGTGATTCTTCTAGGTTTCCAGCTTGACAAGATCAGGCTAAGATTTGATTTATCCAGTTTTTGAGGCTTAAAATGGACAAGTCCCCAATTTTTGGTTTGTGAATTGTTTTGTGGTATTTATTTATCATCTTCTCAGCTTCTTGAAGTCACCATGTCAATGAGTCATTCCCGCTGATTGGTAAGGTTGAAAGTTATGTGATTGAGGTTTTTACTCTGGGTGGAATTGGGTTTTTTTGCTGACATTCCGCATATAGGGCAATTTTTGTCATGGGTGTGTTAGTATTTATTATGTCGATTAAGATCTATGGTGATTTACGTGATTGCATGGGGATGGAGATTGTACGTGGCAAATCCGTTTTGGAGACAAGCGTGTCCACTCGTTTGCTTAAAATAGGAAAGAATTCCGTTTGGTCACCCCTAACGTGATTGCATGGGGTTAGGTTTATATGTGCTAAATCCCTTTTGGAGACGTGTATGTCCATGTGTTTGCTTAAAATAGGAAAGAATTTCATTTGGTTGCCCCTAACTATGAAATAACGGTTCTCTTGACAACTCATGGCCACCTGTTTGCTTATTGGATGAAACGAATTCAGTATGGTTGCCCCTTCAGTTAATAATTATTAATGGAAACAGCATCCCATTCTTTTAAGAAGAGAAAATGTGAGATGTGATGTGTTTTTAGTCCCAGGAGGAAAGTGGTAATCACAAGAGTATGGTGATGCTGACAGGGAATGTGTTTGTAGTATATCACATCTGCTTTCCTTTAAGTCCCTTATGCAACTTCTGTTGGACCTTTCCTGTGGCAAGGACCAGAACCTGGACCAATAAGTCATACATACTTACATTATGTGATAAAATATCCAAGACACTATCGTGTGTGTGTTTGTCTTTATGCTACTTCGCTTTTGTTTCTATTTTACGGTTATAAGATGGTTTAAGGAGCATTGTCTTAATCAGGTCACCATTTTGTTTTCTAGCCTAACAAGATACGATTTTTCTAAACTTTTTGATAAATCATTAAAAGGTAGTAATTAATATTTGTTTGATATGACGATGAGGTTTAAGTTTCTTGCTTATTGTTGGAGTTTCGGGGAGTGTTGGAGTTTGTCCCGCATCGGTCAATTATCTCCTCCAAAACTAGTATATGAGTCTGGGCGGCTTCTCCGCTCATTGCCAATTGGTAATGAGTTGGATGTTTTAACATGGTATCAAAGCTTCAGAGAATTTGTTCCCCCTTGTTTGTGCCATAAGTGCACCGTTGTTTGTTGTGACCCATATGTTCTAGATTGTTTGTTTACCTCTCTACATGCGAGTCGGGAGTCGCATGTGGGGGGAGTGTTGGAGTTTGTCCCACATCGGTCAATTATCTCCTCCAAAACTAATGTATGAGCCTGGGCGGCCTCTCCGCTCATTGCCAATTGGTATTGAGTTGGATGCTTTAACACTTATGATGAAGTAAATAATAAGATAGCAACGACCTGTTTTATTTGTATATACTGTGTAAAATGCCCTCCTGCAACGATCTGCATTGAAGGTATCATGGAAATCTCTTGGTAGATCTACTTTGCCATTGATGATATTTTTATATGCACGTGTGGTCAAGGTCCACTTGGACTGCTGAGTAAACAACTTAAACCTGAGCCATTTACCTTCGTGAAATATTGCATTGGTTTAAATTTATTTCCTTAGTTTGTTATCTTGACATTCACTCTTAGCTTTGTCACATTGGTGTATTTTCCATCGGAGCAAAGCAGAGATAGTTGTTGCAACTTGGGGTAAACAGTTCCATAGCTCACAGATGGTTCAAAAAATTCCCCTTCTGTATCTTGCGAATGACATCCTACAGAATAGCAAGCGTACTGGAAATGAATTCGTTAGTGAATTTTGGAAAGTTCTTCCCGGAGCGCTCAAAGATATCATTGAAAAAGGCGATGATCATGGAAAGAATGTGGTTTCTAGATTGGTATGACCTCTTCCATTTGCTTCGGAGATTGGATAGACTGAAAATATATATGTTTATGAGATTATTGAAATCCAAAGCGTTATTTTCTCTTTGATGTTTCAATGTATCGGTATTGTGCGTATATTGTTTTATTTTGCCTGGTGGTTGTCCATCAGTAGATTTGTTTGTCAGGTCTTGGAAATATTACATGTTATTGAACTTTTTGACATGTGTTAAATTAGGTTTTCATATTATCTTCTGGCAGCCCCTCCTCCCTTTCCCTCTCCTTTTTTTTTTTTTTTTTCCCTGAGATTGAATTTGCGTCTTCTAGTTCTTTAGCTAAAGTTTTACTAGGGTGCCTTGTTCTGTTACTTATTCATTTGTTCTCTAATGGAAGTTTATGCTTCCAATAAAGAAAGCTAATTTGTCGTTCATAAGCCACCAATATCCAAATGCTGATGTGTCTCGGTTACAGATCATTCGATTACATTGTTTCCTTTAAATGCTCAGAACATTGACAAGATCTAATAAAGTAGTGCTTAATTACTTGATAGGTTGGTATATGGGAAGAAAGGAAAGTTTTTGGATCCCAAGCACATGGTCTTAAAGATTTAATGCTTGGAGAGCAATTACCTCCACCCTTGGAGTTCAGCAGAAAGCGTTCACGGTCGGTGAGAATTGTAAAAAGGGATTCCCGCTACATTAAAACAGTAAGAACCCTAGAATCATGCTTCTTGCGACCTTTTTTTACTTCATTCTAGAATCATGCTTTTTTTTTTTTTTTTGGAGGAAGTAGATGTTCTAATTAAAACCCAATTATGTTTCATTCATTTTCGTGCTTATCTTTGGGACATGGCTCATCATGCAATTGCTTTTGAACCTAGAAATTGACCATTGGAGGTGCAGAAGAAAAAATAGTTTCCGCATTTCAGTTGGTAGTCGGTGAACATAGAAGTGAGGATGAGGAAATGAGTATATGCAGATCGGCTATCCAACGTGTAAAGAAGATGGAGGAAGAAGTTGATATGGCCTGTAGCAAAGGTAGGGATGGCAATTACTCAAAGTCCGATTGCCACTTGTGAAAAGTATGATTCAACTTTATTTTTTGTGATTCAAACTTTATTTTTGCTTACGATGGAGGAACAATCTCTACAGTCAATTCACTATATGGACCTGACTGCTTAACCCAAATCTCTAGGGATGCTAGCATGGTCACATCAATCATGGTCCCTAACTTATTTCAGGTTACTCATTCGATAAAAAATTGAACTTCAAATCCCTTGAAAAGTACTTCCAAAACCTAGGCATCCATCCAAACTACTTGTGCAACCCTTAGGTATGTAGTTCAAACTTTATTTGAGGATGTGATGGGTTAACAGAGAGTTGTGAAATATTTCTTGATAAGGTGAAAAGTAAAAACAAATATATCATGGTCATAGTCAAGATATCACTTGAGAGTATCAAATTAATGTAATTTATTCAAAAAGTGATTATGAAGGAGTTCTCTATTCATGCTTACTCCAACTTAATACTTTATTCAATTTATTCCATAAATTGAAGGAGTTATGAAGGAGTTCTCTATTCAATTTATTCCATAAATGGATTGTCGGTGTTCTTGTTCTGTTTTGTCTCCTCTAAGTGTTTCTATGCGTAGATCGTTGGATCTCCATGTTTGGGTTGCTTAGCTTTTGTTTGTTTGTTATCCAGCTAAGGATCCAAATCGAAAAACTTTGTCCAGAGAACTGGAGGGGGAAGAACATGTTTTGAAAGAATCCATTGAGAAGCTTAAAGTGGTTGAAGCAAATAGGACAGCTCTGGTATCTCAGTTACAAGAAGCTCTGCATGAACAGGTATTGGGCTATTTCTTCAGTGTTTTTTTTTCCCTAAAATAAAAGTGTTGTTGCATTTGTGGGACTAATTATTCTATTATGTGATTTGGTAGTATTAAATGAATGCATTCTTTGTCCTCACGAAATTTTCAGGAAGCTGAACTGGAGAATGTTCGCACGCAGATGCAGGTATGGTTTCTGCCTACTATAATCTTCAAATTTTCACAAGTTCACTTGTTTCTTCTGCTAGTTAAATAAATATGGGGCATTTGTCAATCAGTTGTTGACTGTGACCGATTATTTAATGCCACCAGACTTAGCCAACTGGGATGCTGGTGGGAAAATCTATGGTACACGGGTACTCCAAAAAAGGCCACATAAAAGTATATGATACATTTCTGATATGTCTAAAGTGTCCAAAAATTTACTCTTCCGTGTTTCAATTTCGGATTGGGTGGGGATATGGGAAGGCCATGGGAAGAATACATGTTGGAGTCAGAGACAACTGGGAATAAAGGAATTTTTGAAATATTGTGATGTGGGTGGAAATGGAAAAGTGAAATGAAAATGAAAGCGGTTACACTTGCCCTATGAAATAAAAAGTTGCACATTCATGGAAATATGGTCATAATGTATTTTTTCTTTAACTTGTTTCAGCTTTGGTGTGGCATCAATGCATCATTGTCATGTATTGACTGATTGATACAACTAGTTACTAAATGAATTCTGATTGGTCTGTTTGATTTTATTTTTTTTATCACTTGCCATCATTGATTGTAACCTGCTTTTTTAGGTTTTGTCGAATGGCCGTATCAGTATCCTGTATCCCTATTCATACCTTATGGGAGGGGTTTTGACAGCAAGGCTTCTTAGGATTGGAGTTGAGATTATGATGAAAACCTGTACCATCACATTGTTCTGAAATCTGAAGGAGATATTAAAGTGCTTTACTTCCTCATGAATTAAGTTTATTCTAGAAGTTACAATCTTTTGGGAGTTAAGTTGGCTGCAGGCTAATATTTTCTCATGTATCTCATGGCCTATCTCATAAATACCTACTTTGTGCCAAAAAAAGAAAAAAAACCCCGTAGGTGATAGGTCGCTTGTAATCTGATTACCTTTTTCTCATGTTCACTTATTCTAATTTCTAACTACGATATCCATTTGTTGTGCATCAACCATTATGCTAACTTACCAAAAGGAAGAGGTAATTATGTCCTAGTTCCGATTAGGGTCAGCAGCCGAATTAGGTGTAGAGGAAAAAAGTGCTATCCCATTGAGGACTTAATAATCTAATCATCCATCCCAACACAGTTTTATGTATTCTATTCCACCTTTAAGACTTCAAATATTTGTGCCAAACTCAAAAGCATCGTATCCCAGCATGACCCTAATGTACTAAATTGAATTCATTTCAGGTAGCACAGGCTCGGGCAGAGGAAGCCTGCAAGATGCGAAAACTACTGGATGATGACGAATATATTGCGGTTGCCAAACAATCAAACACGACCCCACCGCCCATATATACAAGCGCGAAAGGTGGACAACAGCCCAAGAAGTCAGCTGCTGCCATTGCAGCCGAGGTTGCTGACCGGCTTGCAGCTTCCACCTCCTCACAATACATTATGCGTTCTGTATTATCTTCATTTGCAGCTGAAGAGGCAAAAAATGCAGGGCTAACAATGTCCTCTTCCGCATTTTCTTCCTTCCCGACCCCGGCTGTCAGCTCACTCAGTCACTTGCCACCTCCACAGCTGTCGACTGCTCCGAGCACCACATATCAGTCACTTTTGGTGCAACAACCGACGTTGCGGCAGACCCAAACGCTGACCTCTTCCCAAACCCAATACCATATGGTTACAACCCCTTCTCCTCAACATTATGTACAACCTTCAGGTGTGATGGTGAATTCATATTCTTATGTGATGCCTCCCTTGCCTCCAGGGCCACCACCACCTCCACCTCCACCCCAACCACACATGGTTAGTCACGTCTTACCTTTGCTTTTTTTGCCCTAACATAAGTTTTTGCATTTTTGTGTGTGCTTGCTTCGTATCTGGATCATTTTGAAAAGAGTTGACGGGAGAAAAAAGTATACTTTTTGAACTTTTTTCAAAGTTTGATCTATGTATATTATTCCTGGTACCTCTCGTCGAGACTAAATGGATTATGAAGATTTTTTTCCGGAAATCTAAGTAGTCCATTAATGACAGAAATAAGTCTTCATGTGAAAAGTAAGTTCAAACTCAATCTCAGCAACAATTGCAGATAACTCAGCAGCAGTCTCCGGCGCTAACAACTCAGCAGCACTCAATGCCATTACCTCAGCAACCGCCTGTGCCCCCAAGTTTCCGTCCTCTTGGTCTCTTTCAGCCTTCCGAAATGGTTTACTATGGGCACCACCACCAGTCAAGTTGACAATTCTTCGCAGGTAAACATTGCGTTATGGCGGAATCTTCTTAGGAAGTCGGGAATTTTGTTGTCTAAATGTATTGATGACACAGATATGAAGAGGCTCGACAGTAATTTGGCCGTCCCGCATTTAGAAAGCAACTGATAGTACTGGGGAAGATTAGCTGTTGCTTTTTTCTTCTTTTAGAACTTTGGGGGGGGAGTTAGGGATTAGCACAAACGGATTCGTATGGTCCGGCCTTCTTCTTGTCGTAATTATACACATGCATCTGCATCTTTGTAAAATTATGGTTTAGACACAGAGATAGAGAACAGTTTTGTATTTTCTAATCAAACTGGATAAAGCAATCTCTCTTTAGATAGTTCTCAAATAAATTTGCGGAATTTTTTTCTTTAGTAGTTGCGGATTTATTCTGTATATTAATGAAGGGGATTTTCGGGTGAAGCAGGTACGTTGGGGTGAATTCTGAGGGTGTTTTACGAGTAATAATTTCCCAATAAAAGTTTAAGGGTTATTTGTTGTGAGAGAAAAATGATGCAACAAAACCAACTGGGTATTTGTTTTTTTCAACCGAAATCGTCTCATGCGTAGGGAAAGTTCAAAAGAACTGTCACCGTAAAGGCGGATTGGATTGGATTGGATTGGATTGGATATCCGTCTGCCTCGGGTGAAATTTTCATCCCTACTTTAAATGGTTGATCAAATTTCTGCATATCAGTATATCAGTATGAAACTGGAAGAATTAATCCAACAAAAAATCGAAAGAACAAATTTGTTGTCGAACACATTCTTTTGGCTTTTCTACTTCTTTCTCCAATCACTAGTAAAATTATATTGATATACCCTTTTTGCTGTAGCGATAAGTAGAGAATGCTTGTGGACCACTGTGAAGCCAGCTATGTTATGGTTATTCTCAATCATTCTCTTGGCTCGTGATCGTACTTTCAAAATTCTAGTCCATGTTTTTGAATTATATAAGATGCACTTATTATCCATACGTTGAAATAAGCATGAAAATAATCTCGAACATAATGGAATCAAGCCATCGCTAAGGGAGAATTGAAATTCAATCAATGTGAGATTTTGAGGCTACGAGCCTCTTGAATGCAGTAAGAGATGCTTTGTGAATTTTGTTAGAGAACTTGAAAACGAAACGAATCTTCGAGATGTTACGAACATCTCTCTCGTTTGATTAGCAGAGTGTAGTGAATGTGCTCTTTCTCTCTCAATCTCAATTTCGTTTGAGAACTTGATGGCCGCCGAAGAAGCAACTGCGTAGTGAAGGGGGAGAGACAAGCGAAACCCTAGTCCTTGGTTCAGAGGAGAGAGATGGAGATGGGTCTAGTCGATTTAGGAGAGAGAGAGAGAAATCCATCTAAACCATGGTCACAGTGTCACACAATGTGGTTAAGTTTTTTTTTTTTTTCCCCTAAAAGTTTATCCGGTTGCGAATAAGTAGCTAGTATTATGCATTATTTAATTTGACAGCTATGATGGATTAGAGGGTAGAAAAATGGGGTGATATTGTCTCCCTAAGACAGAGAGGGACTGATGTTCAATGAATGCATAGGAAATAAATAAACATCACCACACAGGCGCGCGCAGAGAGAGAGAGAGAGAGAGAGAGAGAGAGAGAGAGAGAGAGAGAGAGAGAGAGAGAGAGAGAGAGAGATTTTACTACAAATTTTGAAAAAAAAAAAAGAGAGAAAATTTGTTAAATACGTGCATGCCTGCTTGTCACTTGAAAGCAGGTCAAGCAAAAGCAGGATTATCTTTCCAAAACCATTTCCATCAGTTGATGCAAACAGAAGAGGTATATATTTCTCACCATTTGCATATAGCTGACCTTATAATGGAAAATTGTCACATAACCCCAGAAAATTCTCATGGGGAGATCAAAATAGACAGAATTTAACGTTATTTCACACTCATAATGAGTAGTAAATTTACTCTTCCTCAAGCTAAAAGATGCTAAAATCGATATACACTCAAATTATCACTATCTGGTTTTTGATCAGGCCATCACAATACTTTCTGAATTCCCATTTAGTTCATGATCCCCGGACCCTGAAAACAACTAATCCACAATACGTACCCCCACCACAAAATACTCATTACAATCCGGAATTGAAGGATACGAAGGGTGTGAAAATGACAAACTGGGGCAAGCATCTCATGCAGCTGGGAACAAACCATAGTGAAACTTGCGGCGATAAAAAGTTTGATAGCCAAACTGGATGAATGCATGTGCTTTCATCAAGATCCGGGAGCATTAAGGTTGCGGAATAGCTCTGGAAGGTGGTAGTTGGTCAGCCTAGTCCTCTTGTTGATCTCCTTCTTCTTCTTGGCCTTTGGCTTGGAAGGAATAACGTGAATCTGTCTCGCCTCTTTGCAGTGTTTGTGGCGGGCTTCATCCCATTCTTCTGAAGATCCTTCTCAATGTCAAAGCATATCGTGTGGTAGTTCGATATCCCGGAATAGCTGTTTCAGGTCGTCACCAACGTGTACCTTGATGACAACTCGAGGGTCATTAGGATAGGCTATGTGACTATGTCCTCTTGAGAGTCGAAGTTTGACAACAGCCAGATATCACCAGCCAGATTTCAAAGCCTGTAAAGAATATACAAACTTCGCTCTTAAACTCTAGCGAATAGAAATTAACGATGGTAATGAAAGCCTATTAATGAATATACGTACAAAACTCCAGGGTATATATATTATAGAAATAAAAGATCAAAGAATATAGAATGTAACAATTTAACTAGTGTTTGAGGTGGCAGACAACCAGAAAGACATTCCGTCGTCTCTGTCACAGAGAAGACAAATGACAGTAGTACATCTGCACATCGGCGTTCTTGCTTTCAGCTCTACACGTGGCAACGATCTAAACACAACAACTTACATAACCTCTCACGTACATATGGGGCCCACTTTTTGATATTGAATATTACCTGTAATATAATATCAAAATACTATATTCCTATGCAAAAATTAAAATTGTACGGACTCATTCTAACGAAAATAATCGCAAAAATTGTTCTTATTATGAATAAATAAATAAAACAACCCATCTTTACAATTGGTGTGAAAAAAAAAATGTTTACAATTCATGCTTGTATAAATAGCCATTCTTCTCAACCATCTAAACAACTAAAAGCATAGAAATAAGTGAGCCTCTATCACGAACTGTACCGGCTCCATCTTAGCACTCCCGATTAACTGAAAATTGAAAGAGCAACTTAAGCATAATGATTCCATGGGAGATAAGAGTCATATCAAATACTTTTCTAGTAACACAAACATGAATGCAATCTTAATTCCTAGAAAAATATACAATCAAAATATCAATCCTCAAGTGAATCCAACAAATATAAAAGATATCTATTGCCAAAGAAATGCTAGAGAGATAGAGACCTGACCACCAACAAAACATTTGCAAAATAGAGGTGAAAAGGGATGAAACAAGCCAAACGTGGAAGTCAGATACATACTCCCTCTTTTGACCTTACAGAGTAGAATACAACACTGACTTCACATCTATACCAAGTGTTCAACCATCTAAAGGACTTTCCACAGGCACTACGTTTTTTCAACAAGAAAAAATAGCTCAAGAATGATCAGGAGATGTAAGCAAGATAGCCTTGTTTTGGGGGCTTCCATTAACTGATCGAATTGCGGAAAGTAGAAAGATGGCTAACAGAATGGATTTGCCTCATGAACAACTCTATGAAATCTTCAAACCACCCAAGTTCTCAAACATCTAGGAATTAAACTTCGGGAAAAAAGACAAGGAAAACGTCTTTTGCTATATCAGTATAACAACCTCAACACTTCAGATATAGATATAAATTTAAGGGCCTTTCGCGCCATCGTTAATCCACTTTTTGAAAGGCATTTTATTTGTTCTTGTCCCCCTATTGTATTAACATTCTTAAAGCTAAACTTGGTTTTCTATTACAATTGAATTCAAATCACGGACGCACATTTCATGATACCTCATTGTTAATGTCACGTATACATTTCATGATACCTTAGTGTTAATGATCACGTATATCGCAACCACTTCCACCGCTTTGACTACGTTAGAATGAACCGGCTACACAGAAAACTTAAATAAGGTATATCTCTGTCAATAGCAAAAACCAACATTATCATTAAGAGGTCAAGGATTTGAGCCTTCCAATTGACGGTACATGGTGCGATTATTTAACTTAAGTGCGTCTTCTATCCCATAACTTAACCACCACGTCAAAAATTAGAAATTAATCACCAAAACCATTCAAGCTACAGTAAACTTATAAGATACAACAAAAGTATTTGAAGAGAAAGGACTTACTTGGGGATAGAATTCATGAGCATAGCAATGCCTCCAAAACTACAAGTCTAACAACAATTAACACCGTGGCAAACTCACTCCAGCATTTCCACACAATAGAAAACTTAATGGAAGGAGAAAAGATCATAATAACTAACCTTTCTCAAAGATTGATGGGGAGGCATGCAAGCTGCTTATTTAATCTTCTAGGAACAGTCTAGCTCGAATTTGTCCGAAGTATTCAACTTCTGAAATGATTCTGGCAAATCGATATGGTGTTAGCATGTCTTGCAATGACTGAACAAATAAGGATTTGAAGGCCCAAAAAAAATTACTTTTATTCTAAGATACCACAAGAGGAACATATAACTTGAGGCAAACTACCAAAATTCTGAAAGGGAAAGGTACCCAAGTCTGAAAATTTTGCAAAACAAACGGGAAGAAACTTATAGCTCGATCAAAGGAAAATCTTAAAAGAATCCGCACCTGTGGTGTAATAATCTTGATTTGGGTGGATTCAGAAATGGAGTCAAAAAATTCATCACCATTGCCATCGAATTGACGGAAAACCCCGAGGAAGACAAGAAGAGACAAAATTCAGCATTAACTTAAAGAATGAGAAACCATAAACCATAACATTGTTGACTGGTGAAAAGCATAGGAATCTTACGTAAAATTGCAAATTTCTTCCAGATCTGAAAATACAAGCACTAACCGCCTCTAAACAGACATGAAAGGGTACAGATCTACATACGAAGGGACTGCTACGACATACGTATATATACACTTTGAGAAAGATCGATCGAATTGAATTAGTTATGGATTTCTTATCCGGAAACGGAAACGAAGCAACGTGCAGTAATGGCTTCCCGGCCTATTTTGAGAGAGAGAGAGAGAGTACTAAGTACAAACCATGGGGAATCGGCAAGGGATTGCGATGGAAGCCATGGTTTAGGCATTTGCAGAGACGCCTGAAGGTATGTGCTAGGGCAAAAAATGAGAACCTGAATTAGATCGTGTATTCGTGTGGGTGAAATTTTATTTGGATCCCGATTGTAATGAACGAGGTCGTTTCATATTCCTACTATTTGCCTCGGGATGGGTACTGAAGCAAATCACATAGTAGTGTGTGTGGAGCTCACATGTATGTGAGAGGTTGTGTTTGGTGTTGTGTTTGGATGGTTGTGTGAGTATCATTTTTGGGTCTATAAATAGATGTCTAGAGTTCTCATTAGATAGTTTTCGATATTTGAAGAATTATATTTCGAGAGCTTTTGCTAATTGTATCCCATTTATGGATTTCTCCCCCTTATTAAATCTATCCTTAATTTGGTTTGCATATCATTTGGTATAAGAAGCTCGATCCTAGCCCTTCATCTCAGAGATTTCACCGCAAATCTAAACCTCGCAAAGACTCTTAAACGGCACTAGAAATCTCGCCGGAGTTCCTTTTCAATAGATCTACCTGTTTTTGCACCTCTCTTAGACCCAAAACACAACCTAAATTCCTAAATCGAACCCTAAATCTACGAATTCGACCCTCAGACCCTAAATCGCTATCATCCCAACCCCCAGAACCGTAGATCCAGCCCAATCGACCTCAATCAGAATCAAAGCCTTCAAATCGCGCTATTTCGAACATCGATCTTGCTGAATCAATTCATTCGGACCTAATCAAAGCAACACAAACCAATATCAGACCTATTTGAAGTCAAAGATCGAGTGTATTCATGACTTTCAAACCCTAATGTACCTTTTCCCATCATGAAATTCGCGTGTATGGTCTGCTTCGAGCCTTGGGTTGCTAGGCGCTAAACGGTGGGTCGCCGCCCGACTAGCGCCGAGTGCCTTTTAGAACACTGAGTTTAGTGAAGTCCATGTAGCATACGTGCAAACATAATAGTACTCCCTCCGTCCCATATTATTTGGACTTTTTCGATATTTGTGTCAGTTTTCAATCGCTTATATCTTCCAACATGAATCTCCAACAATGTGCAATATGGATCTTGTTTGATAGTTCTCGATTAGATCTATAATACAAAGTTTTCAAAATTATAAAAAATATCATAAATTTAGAGATATAAGAGTTTAAAAAATAGTGCGAATATCGAAAAAGTCCAAACAATATGGGACGGAGGGAGTACATGAGAAGCACCCCTCCAAAACTTCTCAAGGAACACAAGACCAAATGCAAAAGTTAGGTAACCATTAAGATAAAAATGGTATGAATATGTTAATTGGCTATGGCTGGTTGAAGCCAAATCTTTCGCTATGATCTCCTCTAGTCCTCCGGTATTTTGTAACCCTAGTAGAATTGATATTGATATTGGACAGGTTATGACAGGACAAGACAATTTCTAAAAAGGCCTAGCCACAAGCACAACTTTAATACTACTAGATAGATGCTCTCTCATTTTAGGCTTTTCCATTTCCCCCTTTCACAGGTCAGCCCGCCGCCGCGCCCCCCCCCCCCCCCCAAAAAAAAAAAAAAAGACACAGAAGCTATAAGCTTGGCAAATTTGATATATGCCCCTTTGATCAGGGAGGATTAGACACCAAAACATAGCAAAGTTTCAGGACTATTTGGAGGCCGCCTTCCACCACCCCCATCCAGGACTATTTGTTTATCATACCATATGAGGGAAAACCACCACCACGGTCGCGCAAACCTCAGACCATCTTCTTTTTTGTCGTCTTCCGTACAGTCCACTGTTGTTAATGGTGATTAGGGATGCAAAGAACTATGTTTTTTTGCCCAAACCCAAAGGAAATCCTAACGTTTTCTTCTTTCTGCTCGGGACCACAAAGAAAAGATGAAGTAATGGGTAAAGTGATGGGTTTCGCTTGGGACGGAGTATAACGGCGAGGGTCTAAATTTGGAGATTTTGTTAGTACGAGTGTTTAATTAAAATAAACTTAAGTTCAAGTGTACATTTGGTGCAAAGTTCAAGTGCCATTTTAAAATTTTTTCCAAAAAAATACCAGAATTTACCATTCCGTTAACAATAAAGCCCCGTAGTCCAATTCTGTCAATTTGTAACAGATGGAGCTAACGGAAGGCGCTTACCATCCTTTTTTTCTAAAAAAAATTTACTTCAAAAAATTATTTTTAACTATTTTTTAAGTAATAAATAACTACGCAATAAAGTTTTTTTATTACTATTTATTAAAAATTACTTTAACCCTCATTTTTTGTAAATAGTAAAAAATGGGAATAGTAAAAAAGAAAGAATTTTTTTGCCCATTTATTTATACTATTAAAAAAAGAAAGAGAAAAAAGTAATTTTTGGAAGTAAATTTTTTTTAAAAAAATAGGAAAGTTACCGCATTCCGTTAGCTACATCCATTACAAATTGACGGAATTGGACGGCGAGAGCTTATTGTTAACGAAATAATAAGTTTAGGTGTCTTTTTGTCATTAGTTAAAGTTCATGTATCTTTTTTATAAAATTCTTGAAAGGTCAAGAGGTTTCTTAAAATTTTCCCACATGTATTCTCATAACTAAATGGGTAAATTACCAAAACTACCCTAACATTTTGAAATATTATAGATAGTTGTCCCTTGTCTCGTAACAGACAAATTTGATCGAATTTTCCAGCGGCTAGATCACGACAACGGAGTAATTTGTTGCGAGGCTTTGTTTGTTTCTCTTTTTAATATGGTGTTATAAACATTATCCTATTTCTCTTTCCAATCATTGCCCTATTTCTCCAATTCCATTACACCGAGAGAGAGAGAGAGAGAGAGAGAGAGAGAGACGTCTGTTTCTCTTAAAACTGCTTATTAACTGTCATACAATCAACACAAGTAGTTAGTAGACAACAACACGGCTGTCCTTTTCCTCATGCATCAAATGTGCTTACAGTTAAACAAGTAGAGGCCAAAGCCGAAATATTAACACCTTGGAATAGTATTATTGTAGGATATGATTGATATCCAATCTCAGATTATCCTCTCCGTTCAACTAAAACTTTTCCCAAAGCGTTAACATTTCATTGCTTTCCTAAGAATAAAATCTTTGACAAACAATGGAAGATGGTACACGATTGCCAGTATGGTGGAGTATTGGCCATAGGAGAACCAAGATGGTGGGTTCTTTTTCAGCAGTGCGGCCACAGTCTTCTTTGCAAACTCTTCCGACGGAGTTGCTTTTGAGCCCTGTGATAAGTAGGCTCGTGATCTGATTGCTTCTTCAAATTGTTTGTATAACTTCCATTCGGGCATTCGGCTGTAGCTATTTATAGCCGAGTTTCCTATGTTTGACTTAACTGCTCCGGGGACAACATTGATAACATCGATTCCAAATGGTCTAAGTTCCAATCTGCATAACCGTTGATGAATTTAGATTCGATCATAGATGGAAATTTCTACAGGGAAGTATGACAGAGAGAACTTAAATGCCAAAATCCTACAAGAAAGGTTATGAGAAACAGTATGCAATCGATGTTTTCTTAAGCCAAGTACGCAAATTACCCAAACGTGCATAGAGAGTATTAAAAATTGAAAACTTAAGGAAAGAAAAGTAAAGGGGCAATATGAGGAAAATGAGGTGCACGAGATAATGCGTATCTTGGTCTTTCATCATTTTCCTTTCCGAAAATAGAATGTCCATAAATCCATGATCCAAAGCCTAAGGAAAAAAGTCTACCCGTAATTTTAATGCTAAGTTTCCACATAAGACATGGGAACCATCAAGTGATAGGGTCAATGTCTTGATATATGGCAATTTAACAGTTGTACCAAATATGGTCACTAATGATTTACTCCACTTAGTAATATTTTCGCCCCTTCGTACTGATAAGCAGACAATAAACTAAGCTGACATGGAAATATATTCTGCTGCTTCTGCAGACCTTAATGTATCAGTCAGTGCATGGAGAGCAGCCTTTGATGCAGTATAAGCACCTGCCCATGGTCCAGGGGCCAAAACAGTAACACTTCCCACATTCACAATCTTTCCCTTCTTCCTAGAGGCCATGTGAGGGACCACAGCTTGTATCAATCTCATGGTACCTGCATGCCAACCAAATATGGATTTCTTGTTACTCAATCTAGTAACTTCTCATACAACAGCATTGATTTTCTTGCGTATCGAAGATGCAACAAGCGTAGAAGGTAGAACATTGAAAACTATATTGAGAAAACATACTATCAATCCAAGTTTGTAGTAGACAATGCAGATAATTCTCCTATTTATGTATCGAAATGAGTTTAGAAAAGAGAGGCCAAAAAAAGGTTAGCCACTGAATATGACATCGGACACATCCATATCTGCACCCAACACCCCATAGGATGCCTTACAACCAACATATAGATCCGATTCTCAAAAAACATACTCCTAGTACTAAAAAATTATTCTGTCGTCCCATCTTGCTGACTTGGGAATTTCGTGAATATAACAGGTAGACACATACCTGCACCCGACACCAGTTAGGGGTCCATGCAACACAGGTTTCAACACCGCTTGGACAACAAACAAGTATGTGTAGCTTTTTTTTTCCTTTCTCGTTTCTCATGTGCAAAACTCGGAGTTCATATGTAGCTTAGACACAGCTCACACCTATGTGTAGCTTTTTTTCCCTTTCTTGTTTCTCATGTGTAGCTTTTTTTCACAACTGAAGTTAACATAGGTCCTACTATCAAACGGGTGATTGGAACACTGATTTCTCTCCGCACAGAATTTCAAACTTTAGCTCCTTCCTTTTTTTTTTTTCCCCGTTTTTTCTCCCTACCTGTGCATTCAAATCAACAATCTCAAACTAAGACTACACCTTAGGGTAATTGTCCTCATTTATTAATATGCTAATTTCACGTTTTAGGCAAGGCTCAGAAGCCTAATCACTGTCTGCCAAGTTCTTAAACAACATGACAGCCCAAGTTTGATAATACAACAAGACAAAAGTTTGATAATACAAGAAGAAGTTCATATTAATAATTGCCCAAAAAATTATTACAAAAAATTTGGACAAAGTCAAACTAATCATCTAATCTAACTATTGTAAAAGGAGAAAGCACAAGGCAGTCGACGTCTTTCCACCCCGACTGAGACGTAGCGTCTGACACAAACAGCGGCACTCGAACATAAATTGATTAATCCAAAAGAAAATTAGCGCTAATCAGATAAATATTACTAACAAAAATCGATAAAAACCAATGATCACAGACATTGGTATTGAAAATCGGTAAAACCAATGTTACCCAAAAAAAATTGTCCACACACCCACTTACCATAAACATTGGTGTTGAAAGTATGTTCAATCGAGGAAATAGGGACCTCAGCCAGAGGTCCAATGCACTGAACCCCAGCGTTGTTAACGAGTACGTCAATTCGGCCGAACTCCTCCAACACCCGAGAGAGAACGCGCCGGACGCTCTCGTCGGACAGCACGTCGAGCTCCTGAGGGAAGAACCTGGGGTCGCTGCCGTCGAGGTCCGCCATCGACGGCAGGGACCGAGCCGTGGGCACCACCAGGCAGTTCTCGGTCGCGAAGGCGCGAGCCAGAGCGTGGCCGATACCACCGGTGGTGCAGCCGGTGATTAGTACCACTTGCTTGTCGTGGGGATCCATTGGGTTATGAGATAGATTTGGCGGATCGGAGATAGAGAGATTTAGGCGGGTGTATTCATGAGTCAGCGGCTATATCTGTATATATGTAGTGAGAAATTTTTTTGTGCCGGGTCTATCTCACGTGGTATCCGTTCAGTACATTTTGAACGTCTATTATATTTTTGGACGGCTCAATTTAAAACACTCTCTATCCTCATCCTAACATTTTCTCTCTCCAATCCAAGCCGTCCAAAAACACAACGGACGGCTCAGATGCAATGAACAATCGGCACTGAAGTTTTTTCCATATATAGGGGAAGGAAGTTATTGATCTAAAAATGTTGTTTGGCAGAACACCACACTAGCATAGCATAGGTGGTTTGTTCTCCTCTCTTCTCCATGGTGAAGTTTCACGAGGAGCATATTTGGGATTTTAGGGTTATAAATAGCCTTTAAGTCTCTCGTTAACTAACATACTAACACTTCGCCAACATTCACCGATGTATATTGTTTGGCTAAAACAAAGAAAGTTGTTTTGGGCCCTTCCTGAGCTAACAATAGTGATCGGAATCGTACATTTTGTAGAGCTCGTCGAGTATGTCATCCACACAAAAAATTAGCCCTGTTTCGTTCATGTATCTATCGATGTTCAATCAAAATAATTTTCTACATGAATGACATATTCAACGAGCTCCACAAAATAAACGATTCCGATCATTGTTGTGTGCTCGGGAGGGATGGCACAAAACTGGACCAAACTAGACAAGAAAAAACTGGACTGGAAATGCTCTTTACGTGGGGTTGTTTGGTAGAAAAATTATTTGGTAGTTTTAGAGTACCGCCACGTGATATCCCAACACATTTACCTCCCATACATTTTTGTATGACTCAATATTAAATATATGAATTCATGAAAAAATATCAGGTGTATGAGAACGTTGGGGCACCATGTGTCGATCCCACAAGACCACTGAACAATTACTCTGTTTGGTAGGGATAGCTAGCCCAGCCCAACTCAGCTCTTATTAGGGCCTGTTTGGAACTTGAGGCCGAAGCTTGACATAACACAATTTTTTTTTAAACGGCAAAATAAAATTTTCATTTTTTGGATTATGCAATCTCAACTCAGCTCTTAGGGCTTGTTTGGAACTTGAGGCCAAAGCTGACATAACACATTTTCCTTTAACATCAATTTTTTTATTTTTTATTTTTGGATTGTATATATATATGTACAAAGAATAAAAATGATATGACAGCATGACAATAAGGAACAAGCATCCCAGTTGAAATAACACATTGGAAGAGTATTATTGTATGATGCACAATCTCAAATTCTCTCTTCCCTAGCCTGTTCAATTAAAACCTTTTCCAACAGAAGCAAGTTGGCTATGTGAGAAAAACTGATGAAAACCACCTCCCCCCTATGTGAGAAAAAACTGAACTTCTCTGTAAATCGAAGTGTTAGCATTTCCTCATTTTCCAAGAAGAAATTCTCTCACACCCAACGGTTGACTGTACATAATGGCCAATATGGTGGAGTATTGGCCATAAGGCCATAGAGAACCAAGATGGCGGGTTCGTTTTCAGCAGCGCCACCACCATCATCTTCGCAAACTCTTCGGAAGGAGTTGATTTTGGGCCTTGCGAATAGTAGGCTCGTGATCTGATTGCTTCTTCAAATTTCTTGTATAATGTCCATTCGGGCATACTGCTGTAGCTGTTTATAGCAGAGTTTTCTATGTTCGACTTTTCATCTCTGGGGACGACATTGATAACATCGATTCCAAAGGGTTTAACTTCCAGTCTGCATAGGGTTATGGATGAAATAAGATTTCGAATATAAATGGAAATTTCTACATGGAAGTATGACACAGAAAACTTAAATGCCAAAATCCCACAAGAAAGGTTATAGGAAAAAACTGGATGCAATCGAGGTTTACTTAAACCAAGTACGCAAGTTTTTTGGGGGGTAATTGCCGGACATTGGGACCCTGCAGCGCCCCCTAGCGCGCTGCAAGTTGCAGTGTTTGATCTTGTCCGTCCGTCTCTGCAATCAATAGTTTAGATTTTAGAAAAACTTTTATGGGGAAAAGTTTTCTTAAAATCTGGACCATCAAATACACTTTTGTACGGTGAGATGCAGCATTGCAAGGTGCAACACTTTAGAGGCACTGCGCCAACCCGCCTTCCGTAATTACCTAGTCAAGTATGCAAATGACAAAATAGTGCATAGAGAATATTAAAACAACCGGGCTACAATAACCGTACTAAGTTCACCTCATGTGTGTGGGGCTCATTCCGTATCCCACAAAAATACAGAAAAATATTCATAAATTTTAAAATAAATTTTTTGGCGGCCCTATAATAAATCCAGCTCCAACGGATATTGCTAAGTATGTAAGTTCGCTACGACTTTCAAACGTATATTGTATAGGGCCATTTGGAATCGACGTTAATTAACACTAACAAGAAAATAGCATGTGATATACATATATACTCATTTTCAAATTGAATAATAAAAATTGAGGTGAGTTCGCCTACGACTTTCAAACGTATTGGGCATGTTCTAAAGGAGTGACCCCTCTATGGGAAATTTCTAGACCCGCCACTAGAAAGATTCTCCATTAGACTGAAACAAGGAGATAAGATGCTAGCCTTAGCGCAGAAGGGCATAACTCCCCCTTAGGCCACTAGTTGAGGTGCATAAGCTGATCCGAAAACCCGTGACAATAAAACCAAAACAAAGAAATGTTTTCTACTACCTTGTATCCCTGCAAACAATGAACTCAGAATAATATGGAAAATGTAGGTATTAATTCTATAGAGTACAGACCTTAATGAATCAGTTAGTGCATGTAGAGCAGCCTTTGATGCAGCATAGGCAGGCTAATTAACGAGAGCATTAGAGTCAAAAATTAATTATGACCCTTTAGAATAAAATGATTATAGAAATAAGATCTTCGCACCGATTCAAATGGACTGAAAATTGGAGCACTTAATTTTTTAACCATATTTTTTAATATATAAACTGCCTAAAGATGGTTTAAAAATTAAGTGCTTCAATTTTCAATCTGTTTAAACTGGTACAAATATCTTTTTTATGATCATTTTATCCTAAAGGGCCATAATTAATTTTTGAATCTAAAGCTCTTGTTAATTAGTCCTAAGAAAGTAGTAGAACTAAATATTTCCTAGGGCTAACCAACGAGAGTCTTAGAGCCAAAAATTAATTATGACCTTTTAGGATAAAATGATCATAGAAATAAGATTTTCGCACCCGTTCAAACGCATTGAAAATTGGAGCATTTAATTTTTTCTTAGCTTTCCACCCACCAAAGATGTTCTTTCGGCCTCTTTTTTTTAAAACCCTTTGCAACCCAAAACCTTCCCATGGTCCAGGGGCCAAAGCAGAACAACCTCCCACATTCACAATCTTACCCTTCTTCCTAGAGGCCATGTGAGGGACCACAGCTTGTATCAATCTCATGCTACCTATATGCCAAATCATAGATGTATTAATTTCAAGTGCAAGAAGTTGTAGTTGGAGGAGGGTATGAATGAGGCTGATAAGGAATCAACCAACCAACCACAAAGAGAAAATCAAAAGAAGCAAACAAAACCTTAAAATAGGGCTGATCGGATATCATTTGACATGACTTTGGAACACATTTTTTTTAGAACATACTAGCTACTACACTGAATCCAAATTCATTTAACTCATTCATTTCAAGACAAATGCATTTCAGAATTATATCAACCGGCCGGTGTCCATGTTGTGCCTTAATGATCAAAATCCAAAATCCCAAACACACACAAACACAAAGACAGATTTTTATGTGGTTTTTCAAAAATGGGTACATCCACGGAGGAACTAAAGCAATCTGATCACTAGAAACATAGAAAAGCTTTACAAGGAGTTCTTTCTCCACTCCACACTCTCTCTGATTACATTGCTGTCTCTCTCAACTCACTACACTCTAATTACATCGCTAACCTCACTGATTTCTCTCTCTCTGTTGCAAACGATTGAGCAAGACTCAATTATAGGCATTATAAGAGCATCTCCAGCAATTCCTAGCCATTTGGGCTAGGAAATATGTCAGAAATTAGATTGGCTAGTCACCAAATTTTACAATCCTCCAGTAGACTAGCCTTTAGGCTATGCAAAGGAAAAAAAGGAACGGTAACCTGCAAAAAAGGAAAACAGTAACCTATTTCCCTAACCAACAGCTCTTTCTTTCACCAGCTTTCTTCCACTTCCAACAACTACATAGATAGATCGAACAACTTTTTCCTTTCATCCATATCCTCCACCAACTTTCTTCCCATTTTCAGGACCATCTCAAATCCAGTAGGAATATTAAGATTAAAAACCTCAAATAAGTAACTGCTACTGCAAATGAAACTGCTACTGCTATTGTTGCAAATGAAAATGCAGTCCCATAGATTACTGCTACTGCTGCAAATGGAAAAAAAAAAAAAAAAACCCGCCTGAATCATATTAAAGCAACTGGAATTTTTTGCCTCATAGAGGTAAGCCCATTGAGGATGCCTGTCTCCCAAATCCCCTCCTTGTCTCTGAAAACTCGGCCGAATCAATTGGGAAAGACCATTCTATAAGTCTAATAACTCTGCATCCAGTAGGAATATTAAGATTAAAAGCCTCTACCAAAAATACTAGACATTAACGTGGTCATATCGCCGCAAGAATTCTCCAAACATTCCAAAAAAGCCTGATGATGACACGAAATAAAATGTTCCCAGGAACATTATCATGTTGCATAAAATCTGGTCAATAAGGATCAGCCATGCAGTAGCAGCAACTAGCTGTCAAAAGGCAAATGCAAAACGCTACTGCACATGAAATGAACATGCACAGGCTGGACCAAACTTGGACACAGTTGAACCCAAAAGAAATAGTAGAAGAAATAGGAGAAGGCTAGGGACAAGCCCCCAGAAAGGCTTAAACATCCCAAGGACAACCCCCCAAGGGTAAAGAACACAACACTACAATGAGAACCAAGGTATCAACTACAACTTGGACAACAAAAAGGTATCAAAATGACTAGCCAATAGCAGCCACAACCTGGACAGCAACAAAAAGGACAGTCCAGCAACAAGCAACAACAAGAGGACAGTCCTGCAACAAGCAACACCCAATACAGAGCCAAAAGCTGGAGTAATAATGGCAACAACAGTAGCATAGCAGAACACAAACAGAAGCAATACAGAATAACTTCAACAACAAATTCCAAACAGCAACACTCATGTAGAAGTAACTCCACTTGTTCAAACTTGACAGTAAGAACAACCAAAGCAATTATAGCAGAAATCCCGACCAGAAGAACCTGTTAGCAGAACTTATGGAGAAGAGACAGACCATCAAACAAAACCAGGCCAATCACATAATAAGTACATCCGATAGAAACAGTCAAAAGAGAGGCACACAACCTGACCCAGATTAAGGAACCCCAAGTTCTATAAATCTATGAAGCAAATATTACAAGAACACCAAGCACAAACTAATATTTACCAAAATACACCCAATCCTTAGTTCTAGGTACAATAGCATGTGAATTTTTTTTGCAATACATGTCCAAAAAGTTCGACCCTCCAAAACGTCTAGATGTCCAAACTACTTCAACCCTCCAAATGTCTAGATGTCCCACAAAAGTTCAACTACCACCACTACTTCAATCCTCCAAAACGTCTAGATGTCCCACAAAAGTTCAACTACCAACCCTTTTAAACCTTTTTCCCGTTCTTGAAGGATCTCCATTTGCCGGCTTTGATAGTACTCTTGTTGCACATCAGGCAAGGCACTTGTATCCAATAGCATTATCCTCTCCTTTTCTTTGAACTGTTTCATACGTAGCTTTTCTTTCTTAATAGCATTTCTCTCTTGCTCTTCACGTAGTCTCTCTTTATCAAGTTGGTGTCTCTCTTGCTCTTCAACATGTAGTTGTTGGATGATGTCCATTTTCTTGTCGTTCGTTTTCTTTTGTTCTTCCTTTATGTCAGTTAGTATTCCTACAAGAGGAGAACTAGGAATTTCAGCTAATTTTCGTTTTTTCTTCTCAGCTTTGGTACCTATAGGTCTCTCCAAGTCCACAAAGGTGGCATCACTTTCTCCAAGATCTACCAACTCGGGAGTAGAAGAAGAAGGTACCGTCCAAGTTTTGTTCTTCTTTGGTTTTTTCTTCTCAACATCGACATGCCACTTTGGTTGGTACTTTAAAATATTCCAACAGTGCTCAAATTGAAATGAGCTTCCATGGAGTTCCTTGTATGATTTGTTTGCTTCAGAGACCTACAAACATGTAAACAATTACCTCGTTTGTAAAAACTGTGAAAGCAATAATCAATGTAATTATTTATATTGAAGCTCAATACCTTGTCTTCCTCATTCATACCACTTTGATGTTTTGCTTCAATTCCAGCAAAGCATCCACAGAACTTGTTAACGGAAAGTTGAATGGTCGACCACCTATTCATCAGAGAGTTCTCATTACGCTGAGCCAATGGCATGTGCTCGTGGAAGTAATCCCACACTCTTCTCCAGTATGTTTTAAGTTTCTGGTCATTCCCTTGCACGACATCTAAGCTAACATTCAAATATGCCGATACAAGCAATTTGTCTTCTTCAATGGTGAACTTGCCACCACGTTGCGCTCTCTTAGGAGTGGATCCCTTTTGAGTTAGGGGTTGAGATGCTTGGGTAAACACTTGAGCATTTGGATTTGCAAAAGTAAATCCAAATTCATCTTGAGGCTCCCTCTCAAAATGATCTTCAAGGATCACACCATCCTGTAAGAGATTCGTGAAATATGCATCTGGTCTCGCATCCATCCCTAGAAGAACAAGAAGGTAGTAATAAAATTTCGGGAAATGTTGATTAGGATTCAAACCGTGTTGATATAGTTCACTGGATATGTTTTGATTTATGTAAAATTTAGGCCCTGATACCTTAAGCATCATTGATCATAGATGCCTATGCTAGAGCTACTTGCTAAACTAGTAATGCTGATGAATCAGAAGGAAAGTAAATTACTAGCTCACTAACAGTAGTTTAGCACTCAATTATGGAGGAAACAAGTATGTAACAAGGTTAGTCCATTACTGTCCCGATATGTGTCTGGACATAAGGCTTGACTAAATTGCCTCTTTGCAGCAAGACTATTTATAGCCACGTGCCCATGTTCAACTGTGTCCATAATTAGTCCCCTCTCTCAAATTACCCAATTGTTACTCTCCACCCCAAACTTGATTTTAGACGGTAAAACATAAATATACAATAAGTCTAGGAACAATCTTACCGGCCACTTCCCAACCACTTCTCTCTCACATATTTGTATGGGGCCTTACTAACCGAGCCATAATGACAAAACTGACACTAATCCTGAACGAAACAAAGAACCCAACAAATATTATTCATGGAACAAGCATTTGGCTTGATTTGGATTTGTAGTATCGTATGAAAAATTGGTTAGCCAGTCAATAGAAACTGAGCCAATAGTCGAATCTTTTGTTTTGCTTCACACATCACATAAAAGCAAGCATGAAAATCCTACTTTTCCTAAGCCAAAATAGAAAATCTAACTGACAAAAAAACTAATGAGCAGTATCGAAATAAAAACTCACAAAAAAGTAAAAAAAAGAATCCGATGAATCACTGGCGACACTCGGATATGAATGTACAATCAACTAAGCACAATCCAACTGTAAAATCAACATGCAAAAATACAGTACAAAATCCTAGGGAATTGCGGTAACACTAGTTTGACATGTGATTTAGGTACCAATTCTATAACTATGATCTAATTCACACAAATAATCTTCTCCGATTTCATACCCCAATTGACGTTGATGAACAAATAAATCTCGACACAGGGAGAGAGAGAGAGAGAGAGAGAGAGAGAGAGAGAGAGAAATACCCTGTTGATGTTGAGGATGATGAAAAATCTCCACAACCCTAGAGTATAGAGGGAAAAAAGAAGAAACTTCGCGGGAAAGCGAGAGTGGGTTGCGCGGGAGATGTAAAATCGAGGGGAGGAGAGAGGGAAAGGAAGAAGAAATCAACGGAGCGAGGCTGAAATACCTCACTCGGATGAGCGAGGTCCTGTAGCACCACGCCATTTCGCCCATGGTGAAGCGAGTCTGCTGGATTACCTTTTTTGTGCTTTGGCTACCTTTTTTGTTCATCAACGTCAATTGGGGTATGAAATCGGAGAAGATTATTTGTGTGAATTAGATCATAGTTATAGAATTGGTATCTAAATTACATGTCAAACTAGTGTTACCGCAATTCCCTAGGATTTTGTACTGTATTTTTGCATGTTGATTTTACAGTTGGATTGTGCTTAGTTGATTGTACATTCATATCCGAGTGTCGCCAGTGATTCATCGGATTCTTTTTTTTACTTTCTTTTGTGAGTTTTTATTTCGATACTGCTCATTAGTTTTTTTGTCAGTTAGATTTTCTATTTTGGCTTAGGAAAAGTAGGATTTTCATGCTTGCTTTTATGTGATGTGTGAAGCAAAACAAAAGATTCGACTATTGGCTCAGTTTCTATTGACTGGCTAACCAATTTTTCATACGATACTACAAATCCAAATCAAGCCAAATGCTTGTTCCATGAATAATATTTGTTGGGTTCTTTGTTTCGTTCAGGATTAGTGTCAGTTTTGTCATTATGGCTCGGTTAGTAAGGCCCCATACAAATATGTGAGAGAGAAGTGGTTGGGAAGTGGCCGGTAAGATTGTTCCTAGACTTATTGTATATTTATGTTTTACCGTCTAAAATCAAGTTTGGGGTGGAGAGTAACAATTGGGTAATTTGAGAGAGGGGACTAATTATGGACACAGTTGAACATGGGCACGTGGCTATAAATAGTCTTGCTGCAAAGAGGCAATTTAGTCAAGCCTTATGTCCAGACACATATCGGGACAGTAATGGACTAACCTTGTTACATACTTGTTTCCTCCATAATTGAGTGCTAAACTACTGTTAGTGAGCTAGTAATTTACTTTCCTTCTGATTCATCAGCATTACTAGTTTAGCAAGTAGCTCTAGCATAGGCATCTATGATCAATGATGCTTAAGGTATCAGGCCTAATTTTACATAAATCAAAACATATATCCACTGTGAACTATATCAACACGGTTTGAATCCTAATCAACATTCCCGAAATTTTATTACTACCTTCTTGTTCTCTTCTAGGATGGATGCGAGGACCAGCTGCATATTTCACGAATCTCTTACCAGGATGGTGTTGATCCTTTGAAGATCATTTTGAGAGGGAGCCTCAAGACTGATTTGGATTTACTTTGCAAATCCACAATGCTCAAGTGTTTACCAAGCATCTAACCCCTAACTCAAAAGGGATCCACTCCTAAGAGAGCGCAACGTGGTGGCAAGTTCACCATTGAAGAGACAATTGCTGTATCGGCATATTTGAATGTTAGCTTAGATGTCGTGCAAGGAATGACCAGAAACTTAAAAACATACTGGAGAAGAGTGTGGGATTACTTCCACGAGCACATGCCATTGGCTCAGCGTAATGAGAACTCTCTGATGAATAGGTGGTCGACCATTCAACTTTCCGTTAACAAGTTCTGTGGATGCTTTGCTGGACATTGAAGCAAAACATCAAAGTGGTATGAATGAGGAAGACAAGGTATTGAGCTTCAATATAAATAATTACATTGATTATTGCTTTCACAGTTTTTACAACGAGGTAATTGTTTACATGTTTGTAGGTCTCTGAAGCAACAAATCATACAAGGAACTCCATGGAAGCTCATTTCAATTTGAGCACTGTTGGAATATTTTAAAGTAACCAACCAAAGTGGCATGTCGATGTTGAGAAGAAAAACCAAAGAAGAACAAAACTTGGACGGTACCTTCTTCTTTCTACTCCCGAGTTGGTAGATCTTGGAGAAAGTGATGCCACCTTTGTGGACTGGAGAGACCTATAGGTACCAAAGCTGAGAAGAAAAAACGAAAATTAGCTGAAATTCCTAGTTCTCCTCTTGTAGGAATACCTAACTGACATAAAGGAAGAACAAAAGAAAACGAACGACAAGAAAATGGACATCATCCAACAACTACATGTTGAAGAGCAAGAGAGACACCAACTTGATAAAGAGAGACTACGTGAAGAGCAAGAGAGAAATGCTATTAAGAAAGAAAAGCTACGTATGAAACAGTTCAAAGAAAGGAGAGGATAATGCTATTGGATACAAGTGCCTTGCCTGATGTGCAACAAGAGTACTATCAAAGCCGGCAAATGGAGATCCTTCAAGAACGCGGAAAAAGGTTTAAAAGGGTTGGTAGTTGAACTTTTGTGGGACATCTAGACGTTTTGGAGGATTGAAGTAGTGGTGGTAGTTGAACTTTTGTGGGACATCTAGACATTTTGGAGGGTTGAAATAGTTTGGACATCTAGACGTTTTGGAGGGTCGAACTTTTTGGACATGTATTGCAAAAAAAATTCACATGCTATTGTACCTAGAACTAAGGATGGGTGTATTTTGGTAAATATTAGTTGTGCTTGGTGTTCTTGTAATATTTGCTTCATAGATTTATAGAACTTGGGGTTCCTTAATCTGGGTCAGGTTGTGTGCCTCTCTTTTGACTGTTTCTATCGGATGTACTTATTATGTGATTGGCCTGGTTTTGTTTGATGGTCTGTCTCTTCTCCATAAGTTCTGCTAACAGGTTCTTCTGGTCGGGATTTCTGCTATAATTGCTTTGGTTGTTCTTACTGTCAAGTTTGGAACAAGTGGAGTTACTTCTAATGAGTGTTGCTGTTGGAATTGTGTTGTTGAAGTTTATTCTGTATTGCTTCTGTTTGTGTTCTGCTATGCTACTGTTGTTGCCATTATTACTCCAGCTTTTGGCTCTGTATTGGGTGTTGCTTGTTGCAGGACTGTCCTCTTGTTGTTGCTTGTTGCTGGACTGTCCTTTTTGTTGCTGTCCAGGTTTGTGGCTGCTATTGGCTAGTCATTTTGATACCTTTTTGTTGTCCAAGTTGTAGTTGATACCTTGGTTCTCATTGTAGTGTTGTGTTCTTTACCCTTGGGGGGTTGTCCTTGGGATGTTTAAGCCTTTCTGGGGGGCTTGTCCTAGCCTTCTCCTATTTCTTCTACTATTTCTTTTGGGTTCAACTGTGTCCAAGTTTGGTCCAGCCTTGTGCATGTTCATTTTCATGTGCAGTAGCGTTTTGCATTTGCCTTTTGACAGCTAGTTGCTGCTACTGCATGGCTGATCCTTATTGACCAGATTTTATGCAACATGATAATGTTCCTGGGAACATTTTATTTCGTGTCATCATCAGGCTTTTTTGGAATGTTTGGAGAATTCTTGCGGCGATATGACCACGTTAATGTCTAGTATTTTTGGTAGAGGCTTTTAATCTTAATATTCCTACTGGATGCAGAGTTATTAGACTTATAGAATGGTCTTTCCCAATTGATTCGGCCGAGTTTTCAGAGACAAGGAGGGATTTGGGAGACAGGCATCCTCAATGGGCTTACCTCTATGAGGCAAAAAATTCCAGTTGCTTTAATATGATTCAGGCGGGTTTTTTTTTTTTCCATTTGCAGCAGTAGCAGTAATCTATGGGACTGCATTTTCATTTGCAACAATAGCAGTAGCAGTTTCATTTGCAGTAGCAGTTACTTATTTGAGGTTTTTAATCTTAATATTCCTACTGGATTTGAGATGGTCCTGAAAATGGGAAGAAAGTTGGTGGAGGATATGGATGAAAGGAAAAAGTTGTTCGATCTATCTATGTAGTTGTTGGAAGTGGAAGAAAGCTGGTGAAAGAAAGAGCTGTTGGTTAGGGAAATAGGTTACTGTTTTCCTTTTTTGCAGGTTACCGTTCCTTTTTTTCCTTTGCATAGCCTAAAGGCTAGTCTACTGGAGGATTGTAAAATTTGGTGACTAGCCAATCTAATTTCTGACATATTTCCTAGCCCAAATGGCTAGGAATTGCTGGAGATGCTCTAAGAGAGATTATGTTCAATGGCAGTATGTGGGATATTGGATATTTGCAAAGCTGGCTCATAACTCTTGGGAACTAGTTGGATAGGAGCCACACCGATGGCCCTCCAAGTCAACAGTTCGATCAACCTAATTTTGACTTGGTTGATGTTCTCTATATTGTCAACGGTTAGATTATCAAAATGAGCCCGGGAAAGACCTAGAAATTGGCTAATTAGACTCATCGACTGATGAGGATCCTCTTCCTCAAATTGGCTAACTAGACTCATGGACCGATGAGGATCCTCTCACTTTGGGTATGTGGGGTTGTTCGGGTCTAGTTTGGGTTTTACAAAAAGGATCGAAATTGTTCATTTTCCAGAATTTGTTGAGAAGAATACTCAAGCCGACAATCAATTTGATCGGACTTAGAATTTCTATATTAACAAATATAGCGGTCACAGCAGTCAAGTATCGGCATAGCTAATGTGAAGTGGGCCATAAATCGGATTCAAATATATGGGAATCAAACGTAGCCGTCAATATTCAATTATATGATTCTTTAATAGCCATAGGGCCTCTCTTCCTCGACTTTTTTAAACTTTTGGTTATAAATTATTACTTTTAAAATAAAAATACTAATTAAAAAGTTTTATAGGAATCTGATTAAATTAAAGAAATAAAAGATAAAAACATATTGACAGACAAAACCCAAAATTTGTGTAAACAACAGCATAAATCACTCACCATAAACATTGATATTGAAAGCGTGCTCAACCGAGAAAATAGGGACCTCAGCCAGAGGCCCAACGCACTGAACCGCGGCGTTGTTAACTACCATGTCAATCCGGCCGATCGTCTCCAGCACACGCGAGACAACGCGCTGAGCGCTCTCATCGGACTACACGTCCAGCTCCTGAGGGAAGAACCTGCTGGGGTCGCGCCACCGTCGAGGTCCGCCATGGACAGCAGCGACCGTGCCATGGGCACCACCAGGCAGTTCTGGGCCACAAAGGCGCGTGCCAGAGCCTGGCCGATGCCGCCAGTGGTGCAACCGGTGATTAGCATCACTTGCTTGTTGGAGGGATTTATTGCATAATATTGGGAGATAGATAGATGGGTTTGCCTGATTGGAGGAGATAGAGATCAGGGAAAGGAAGTTTGTTTAGATATATAAATGTTACGTAAACTACTTGGGCCGGTTTCGCTGGGGAGATAAATATATATTTTAAATAAGTATTTATTTTTTGAATCGAATGTGATGTATTGTGAAAGAACGACTTGTCTCGTAAAGTAAAAAATAAATACTTAAAAAATTAGAACCTTACGGAATGGGTTATAGCTAGAAAAAAAAAAAATTGCTGGCTTTGGTTTTTTTAGTGGGGGCATGCAGCGGCAGCTCTTGCGTAAGAGCGTGCATAATACGGTGTTCAAACTTATTTACCCTTGTTGAGACCTTTCCTGGGTAAGTCGTCTCGTTCCAAAAATTCAAATAAGTACTTATTTTTTAAGAATATAATTTTAAGCGTAAAAATTATGTATTTATGCAAATAATTTTCCTAACAATATAGATCTTGTTTGATAGATTTCATTAAGATTATTTTTAAACGGTGCAAAAAATGTCAATTTTATTTTTCATTTATATTATTTTTGAGTTTAAAAATATGAAATAAATTGCTTATTTTTTTAAAAAAAAAATTCTGAAATGGGTTCAAGCGAGTTTTATTTCAGGTAGAAGAGGGAGGGATCACGTGATGACTGTTCAAGAAGTCGTGCATCATAGATTCAAATACTACAAGGTCAGTCGCGGGGGTAACTTGCTCATCCAGCTAGAACTTGAGAAAGCCTACGACCAATTTGGATGGGGTGTTGTTCGACAAGTTATCACTTGGTTTAATTCCCCGAAAATTTTGGATTGGCCCTTGCCGGTATTTCCGTTAATAAAAAGTTATGAATTACTTCTTGTAGTTCAAACTGTCAAGTTTCGTAAGTTGTAGAAGGTATATGAATGAGTCAAAAGAAAAAATTAAAGGAAAAATATCAAGTACCTTGTGCTTATTTATCTTTGGTCCAACACCATTTCCTTTGTATGAACGTCGTTTGATTAGTTCTTTTATCACTCTTGTTCTTTCTCTTTCCTACATGGTTAGGAAATTAATTCCGAAGTTCACTTTGTTAGAGCAAACTACGAACCTCTTGTGCTATCATTGTTGACACAAATATCATTGTGAAGTAATACCATCGGAAAGAACCTAATCTGTAGACAAAATATTCGTTCAAAAATCAAACTAACTACTCTCGCCAAAACGAGATCAACGTATCTCTCACAGATCAAACGACTATTTTTGATTTTTGTTTTTAATTTTGGAGGAAAAGAATGAATATTCAAGTTTTAAAGTGAGTTTTTAAAAATAGAGGTAGAAAATAAAGTATTAAGTTGGAGTAAGCATGAATAGAAAACTGCTTCATAATCACTTTTTGAATAAATTACATTAATTTGATACTCTCAAGTGGAATCTTGAAAATGACCATGATATATTTGTTTTTACTTTTCACCTTATCAAGAAATATTTCACAACTCTCTGTTGACCCATCACATCCTCAAATAAAGTTTGAACTAAGTACCTAAGGTTGCCCCACTAGTTTTGATGGATGCTTAAGTTTTGGTAGTACTTCTCAAGGGATTTGAATTTCGATTTTTTATCAAATGAGTACCCCTTGAAGTAAGTTAGAGACTATAATTGATGTGACCGTACTAGCATCTCTAGAGGTTTGAGTTAAGCAGTCAGATCCATATACTGAATTGGCTGTAAAGATTGTTCCTCCTTCGTAAGAAAAAATAAAGTTTGAATCACAAAAAATAAAGTTGAATCATACTCCAAGTAGAAGCACTTATTTTTTTTATTTTTTTCAAGTAAAAGGTGATGTGTTGTGAGACAATGACGTATCTCATAAAGGCATAAAACGGGAAAATAAGTACTTAAAAAATAACCTTAGCGGAACGGGACCTCAGGAGTGTATTCACATTGTTTAACTGAATAAAAATTCAATAATTCTCTATCCACAAACACAATCACACAAACTCTCTCACATCAAATATGGGACCCACACACCCAGTGTGGGGCCCATGTTTGATGTGAGAGTAATTGTGTGTGTAAGTGTGTGGTAGTAACATAGTTGAGAAAAAAATTCAATTTTAATTGGAAAATGATAATGTCAAAACTGTTTTTATTGGTACCAAAACTTTAGTGCATAAAAATTTTGTACATTACAAATGGAACAAGCTTTTTGTATACTAGAGTTTTAGCATCAACAAAAACGATTTTGACATTATCATTTCCCTTTTAATTACTCATTAAATTTGTCTTTCCAAATGGAACATGTGTGTAACAGGAAAGAAACAGACAACTGCGACCAAAAACGTTAAAGGCAGGTTTTGGTTTTCAAATTACAATAATGCTACGGCCACTGCATGCACGGCCACCGCTCGCTTATTGGGATCTACTCCGAACCCTACCAAAATACATAAAAATATTTATAAATTTTAAAAGAATATTTTATTAAATCCTGCAAAAATCAGCTTCAGTGGATAATAGTTTCACCCCTACGATTTCAGAAGAACATACCTACCGATATTCGTTTAATCTGATTTTTTTGCAAGATTTCATAAAATATTATTTTAAAATTTAGACTTTTGTTTGGCATAAGGGGAGATTTTGGTTATGTGGACACGTGGACCGAGGACAAGCTGCCACCTCTTTGAGATGCAGAAACGCTTGCAGCCCATGAGCTGAAGGAAAGACAAATCCTAGTACTCCTATTAAATTAACCAAGTCACATACTGTATCTGTTTTTCATAAACACTCATTCAACCCACTCAATCCACCCTCCTTCCATATTAGGGCCGCAAACGAGTCGAACTTTACTGTGTTCAAACTTTCTTATTAAGTTTTTAACGAACCCGAGTTTGAGCTCAAGCTCAATGAAAACTTAACAAGTCGAGCTCAAGCCAAGCGGGCCTTGGCTTGACTCGAGCTTGTTCACGAGTCTCAACAGACCAACGAAAAATATATATATATCCTCGCATAGGCCTAATACAACAAAAAATATTTTGATTGTGAAGGTATATATCTTTCATTTTCCTATGGAGTGGGGGTGTATTGGTATGCATGTGCTCTCACCTCCCTTGGTTGCAATTGACTGGAAAGTGAAAACAGAAAGAACAAATTATGAAATAACAATAAAAATCCTAAACTTAAGTATATATACCCCGGCTCGCGAGCCACTCAAGCCGAGCTTATCCTAGCTCGAGCTCAACTCGTTTACAAAATAAGCTGAAAAAATTGGCTCAAGCTCGTTCATTTAACTTTCGAGCCGAGCTTGAACGGGCCGAGAAGTGAGCGGCTCAGTTCGTTTGTAGCCTTATTCCACACCCAAAAAAATGACAACCATATCGTAATTCTTTTACTACCTATACGCCATGACTATAATCTGTGTCACCATCCTTCTCGCAGAGTTAGTAAATGCGGTCAGTTCTGCCTTCAACATGCTCTCTACATCCATTAGACGCCCTACCACCATCGCTCGCTTCCTCAAGCTGATCGATGAGAAAAATTCGGCTAGCCGATACAAGATCGGGAAGCGGGGGAGCCGGTGAAATGCGCAGTGTGCTTATCGAAATTGGAGGAAGGGAAAAAAATTAGGAACTTGAAATGTAATCACACGTTCCACAAGGTTTGTGTGGACATGTACGTGGCTGTAGCAAGATTCAACGGTCGCGTGTCCGATATGCCGAAGTGCAATGTTGCCGGAGGAGATCATGGTGAAACTCTGTCCACGGTGGAACGACAGTCAAGTGTACGACAATAGAGTTTGAACCATATGTATTAGGCCTCGTTCTGCTAACTAAAATAAGTAAAAGTACGTATTTTTTAAATAAGTATTTATTTTTTGAATTTTTTTTCAAGTATTTATTTTTTGAATTAAATATAATGTATTGCAAGAGAATGAAATGTCCCATAAAACCGTAAAATGGGAAATAAGTACTTAAAAAATAACCTTGGAAAAACACGGTCTTAAGGGTGAATTCACGGTCATTTAACTGGAAAAAAAAAGTTTTAATTTTAATTACTCATTAATTTTGTGTTTCCAAATGGAACACGTGTGTAACAGGAAAGAAACTGACAACTGCGGCAAAAAACGTTTAAGGCAAGTTTTGGTTTACAATAATGCAATGCACCGCCCGGTGGCACGCTTATTGGGGCCCAAAAAAATACAAAAAATATTCATAAATTTTAACAAAATATTTTTATGGGGCCATTTAAAAAAATCAATTTCAACGGATATTAGTTTCGCATCTACAATTCAAAAGAACATACCTAAAGATATTTGTTAAACAATAAAACTAAGGACACATACATTTTTACACATATCTTGCACATACACATTTATGAGGCCCGCCTCGGGTCCTACTAATATGATTCGAATCGCTTATTATTTTTAAAATAATATTTTTAGAGTTTCTGTAAAAAATCAACTCGATAGAATATCGGTAAAGGTTTTTTCAGAAATCGCAGGGCGAATCAGACTGCTTCACTCTATGATTTCTGAAAAAACCCTTACCGCAATCCTATCGGGTTGATTTTTTTACAAAAACTCTTAAAAAATTATTTTAAAAATAATGAGCGATTCAGATCATATTGGTGGGACCTAAGGTGGGCCCCATAAAAATGTATGTGCAAGATATGTATAAAAATGTATGTGCAAGTAGCATGACTCTTAAAGCTGATTTTTTATAAGGTTCCATAAAATATTATTTTAAAATTCAGACTTTTTGTTTGGCTTAAGGGGAGAATTTGGTTTAGTGGACACGTGGACGGTGGACAGGCTGCCACCTTTCCTGACTACTCCAGTTAAATTAACCAAGTCACATTTCTATTTTTCATAAACACTCATTCAACCCTCTCAATACACCCTCCTTCCACACCAGAAAAAATGGCAAGCCTATCCCAATTCAAACAATTCTTTTACTTCCTATACGTCATGACTATAAAGTCTATAATATGTGTCACCGGCCTTCTCGCAGAGTTAGTAAATGGAATCTATTCTACCTTCAACATTCTCTCTGCATTCATCAGACGGCCTATCGCCACTGCTCGTTTCCTTAAAATGATTGATGAGAAAAATGTGGCTAGCCGATACGAGATCGGGAAGTGGGGAAAGCTGGTGGCATGGGCAGTGAGCTTATCGAAATTCGAGAAGGGGAAAAAATTAAGAACTTGAAATGTATCACACGTTCCACAAGATATGTGTGAACATGTGGCTGCAGCAAGATTCGGCGGTCACATGTCCGATATGCCGAAGTGCAGTGCTGCCGGAGCCCGGAGGAGATTATGGTGAAACTCTGTCCACAGCGGAACAAAAATCAAGCGTATGACAATAAAGTTTGAACCATATGTGTTAGGCCTCGTTCTGCTAACTAAAATAAGTAGGAGTATGTATTTTTTGAATTAAATATAATATATTATGAGAGAATGAAATGTCTTGTAAAGCTATAAAATGGAAAATAAATACTTAAACAATAATCTTAGTGGAACAGGGCCTTGGGTGTATTCACGTCGTTTAAATGAATAAAAAAATTTTAATTTTAATTACTCATTAATTTTGTGTTTCCAAATGGAACACGTGTGAATCATGAAAGAAACAGACAACTGCGGCCAAAAACGTTAAGGGAAATGATTTTGCCACTCTTTTTTCGTTAACGCCACTTCCTTGCAAATGTATTTTTGATGCAAAAATACATTTGCAGGAAAGTGGCGTTAACAAAAAAGAAAGTGGCAAAATCAATAGTCAATGTTAAAGGTAGGTTTTGGTTTACAATAATGCTACGCACGGCCATCGCACGCACCGAAACAGCAAGCCTATAGGGTCCCAAAAAAATATAAAAAAATATTCATAAATTTTAAAATAATATTTTATGGGGCTTTGAAAAAAGTCAACTTCAAAAGATATTAGTTTTGCAATTTCACCTTTACGAATTCAGAAGAATATACCTACTGATATTTGTTAAAGCTAATTTTTTTATAGGGTTCCATAAACTATTAGTATTTTACAATTTCAACTTTTTGTTTGGCTTAAGGGAAGATTTTGGTTTTGTGGACATATGGACGGTGGACAGGCTGCCACCTCTTGGAGCTGCAGAACCGCTTGCAACCCATGGGCTGCAGGAAAAACAAATCCTGACTACTCCTATTAAATTAACCAAGTCACATTTCTATTTTTCATAAACACTCATCCAACCCTCTAATCCACCCTCCTTCCACACCAAAAAAAAATGGCAAGCCTATCCCAATTCAAACAATTCTTTTACTTCCTATACGTCATGACTATAATGTGTGTCACCGGCCTTCTCGCAGAGTTAGTAAATGGGGTCTGTTCTACCTTCGAAATTCTCTCTACATCCATCAGACGCCATATTGCCACTGCTCGCTTCCTCAAATTGATCGATAAGGAAAATCCGGTTAGACGATACAAGATCGGGAAGCAGGGGGAGCCGGTGGAATGCGTGGTGTGCTTATCGAAATTGGAGAAAGGGGAAAAAATTAGGAACTTGAAGTGTAATCACACGTTCCACAAGGTCTGTGTGGACACATGGCTGCAACAGGATTTGGCGGTCACGTGTCCGGTATGCCGGAGTGCGGTGCTACCGGAGGAGATCACGGTGAAACTCCGTCCACGGCAGAACAACAATCGGGTGTATGATAGGAGTGATCGTGTGGAGTTCGTTTTCTTGTTGTTATCTGCAATAGATGATAGTATATCTAATCAAATTTAACTCGAGATCTCTATACATAATTTTTGCAACATTGAATTGAAACCCACTTTCCCAAGATATATAAATTTAGAAAAGATATCAGGCGATTTGTAAAAATTTAAGGATCCCGATTACCAAAATAGGCATCAAAAAGGACTCAAAAATGAGTATGACCAAACCGTCAAGGAACTGGAGAGGATCCAAAGTAATCCTCTTTGGAAACTTCATCTCCAACTTATGCTCACAATAAAAAAAGCAACAGAAATGGACAAAATTAGACATGGGAAGATTCACAGTTGAACATGAAATTTTAAGTAGTCTGTTAGTAGTAGTTCGGATGGACATTTATATAATTGAGATCATGAATCTAATGGTTTATATTCGAACGCTACTACAATGCAAAATCTATTCTACTCACATTAACCAAACATTTATGGCAAATTTACATGGGAGAAAACTCTCCGATCGAGATCCAGAGAGAGGAGAGACCCTGAGGGCCGGCCGTAGTCGCCCTCCCATGACACCGCCTCTAAAGGGAAGAGTGGTGTGGCGGCTAGGGTTTCTGTTTTAAAGGGAGGCCAATACTTCTAAAATTTGTTGGCTTATCTACCTTTTTTATCCCTACAAAATAAGTTCAGTTTCATTTTCGTCATTACAAAAATTTTTGATTTCAATTTTACCATTGTATTTTGTAACCGATTTCAATATTACCCTTTCCATTAAAATTTGGACGGAAAATACCTAATAATAAAATAACGGCGAGATGACGTGACCCTTTCACACGTCTTCCCCACTAAACCCATTGAATAATCACCCTCCTCTCCAGCCCATGCCCTCACCGGCTCCGCCACCACCCTCGCCATCGTCTACAACTCCGCCACCGTCCGCGGCATCCTCGCCCGACAACAAACCCAACAAATCCAAATCCTGGCAGCCCAACAAAAACGCCCAACAACCCATCATTCTCTCTCAAAACACCACCTCCTTTGACAACATCGCTGGCGGCCAGGAACACCCCCCTCTGCGGCATCATTTGTTTGCGCAACTTGTAGATTGAACGGTTCGGTCATCTGTTGGGGTGCAAGTGGAGAGCTTTCCAGTAATTTAATAGAGGGGGTGTTCGGCTACGAAAATGCTCAAGGACTGAGCGTGCGGGCGTGCCAAGACTTGTCGCGTCTAACGTAAGGACTGGGCGTCCCTTTTCTGACTTCGAATCTGTGAGGGCGATAGTGCTGCAAACCTAAGGGCTAGATTGCAGTGATGGTTCGTGGTTTTGCCTCTACGAGCGAGGACTTAATAATTTCCTAACCGTGTAGGAAAAGAAGTAGCAACGTAGAATAACTTTGATATATCGTAATAACAAAGTTGGGGTATAAGAGAGATATGAATAATTTTATTACGTCGTAGTAATAAAATTGGGATACAAGAGAGATGAAACTCGAACTACTTGGAGAAGTAATTGAGTAAAGGTGAGAAATGAGATAATTGCTTCACTGGGAAGACTTTGGTTGCTTCGCTGGGAAGGCTTTGATTTTAAGCGTTGAGCTTGATTGGTGTGTGGACCCTTTTTCTGTCTTGAGTTCTAGTATTTATAGGCCACGGCATTGCATGCAAAGCGGATGTGTTGGCCTTCTCTCGTGATGACACATGTCCTTTGTAACTTCCACTTCATGGGATCATGGGATAGTGGGTAGTTATTTAGAAGTTTACACAAGAATGTGGGTAAATAGTGTACTGGTCCAGATCTGGGCCAAACTTCCCATCTTCATCACGAGCTGCCATGTGTCCCGAGTAAGCTCCAGATGTTGCCACGTGTCCCAAGTAACTACCCACTAACAGATTTTAGTGAGATCATGGGTGGTTATTGGAAGTAAATATCAATTACCCATGTGTTTACTTGGATCATGAACCGTTTAAAAGGTTGAAAAAGGCCAATTAAGGTGATGTGCCTATTTTCTCTCCTTCTTTTGTGGCTGACAAAGAACCTCCAGCCATTTGACTCGGTCAAATGGCCTTCCAACAGCCAACAATTCCCTTCTTTCTCTCCACTTTTCATGGGCCACTTGGGTAATGGGCCATTTAAATAAATTAAATGGCCCTTTAACATATTTAACCCACAAAAATACTTATCAAGCTTGAACAAATCATGGGCCGGCTGAATTCTTTTTGTACATAGGCCCACGACCTCCTAATTCTGAGCCCAAATCCAACTAACATTAATTGGGCCCAGTCAATATGGGTTCGGCCCAATTAATTTTGATCCAATACATCTCTATTTCTTGGCCCAATTTAATTAAAAGATAATTAAATGGCCTTCCAAAGCTTGCCCAGGACTGGGTGCCAAAAACGGGTGTAAACAATGCCCCCCCATGCCTTGATCTTGTTCAAGATCTAGGCTTGTAAATTAGGACAGAGTACAGTTTTTGGCATAACCAAATGAGTCCTTATCGCCAGATTTGAAAAATAATCAGGCTTGTTCAGCCTAAGAATTTTAGATTCCAATATTTAAACCCCAAAAAGATAATCAGGCCTTAATTAGGCCTAACAACTTTTTGAATTCCCAAGCATATCTCTTAATTGGATCTTAAGCTCCCACTTTGAATCGAACTCTACCATTTCCCGAGATAAAAACCCCACTGAAGACCCCTATTGGCAATAGTAATCATCATCCTTTAGGGCCTAGGGGACACGTGTCAACGCCCCAGGCCTTGCATTGGCTGCCATGCAGTCTTTTCCATTGCCAGGACTCCCTTGTGTCAATCAAGAGCCCCCTCTTTTCGCTTGCCAATCAAATCTCCAGCGTGAAGAGTAATAAGTGCAACGGCGTTTTTGATTCCTGCACCGTGCTTCATAAAAACTCTCCCTCGTGTAACCCCCATTCTCTTTCTACCCTCTCTCTGTTTTCTTTTCCCTTACTCGAGAGAAACCCAGCAAAGAAAACCCTAAACCTTCACGGTTCCTGTCTCTGTTCTCGACTCTTTGCAGAGATGGCCACCCACAAAGCCCACACGCCGCCTCCAAACCCTAACAGCTTATCCGTACAGATTCGCAAGATCCTGGCTGACGAACACATTGCGATCACCAATGACGTTTTAGTGATTGCGAACGCTGATCGAGTAGGATTAGGGCCTGCTTTTCAGCTTGGGTTCCCTCCTCAACTCTCCTCGATGTACCCCCTGGCGGAAGAAGCCCTTCCCTTCGAGTCTCCCAGCCTTGATTGGAGCCGCTTTACCACAGAAATACCCTACAGACTTTGGCATAGACCTGACGCCAGGTATATCGAGTGGCTTGATCGAGTATTGGAGGCCAAAGGAGATCTGTGGAGGCAGATCGGAATCAGGGACGCCATTCTTCTCAGCCGGTCTCTGATCGACATGGATAAAAATCTCTTCCTTGCTGCCTCTCAATTCTGGTCAGTCACTACCAACTCTTTCCACTTCAAAGTAGGTCTCATGAGTCCCACCCTTCAAGACTTGGCTTTTTTGACGGGCCTCCGTCCCCACGGGATTGAGGCCAATTATTTTTTGTCTCAAAAAACCCCCTACTTTGAATACAAAGAACCCTTGTCCTTTTCCCCTTTTATCAATCATTACGCTAGAAAGGGTCCTGTTGAGGATAGTGAACACGTTGCTTTTCTCTTGTACTGGCTAAACAAATTCATCTTCTGCGTGTCTGCCAATAGAGTGACCAAGGATTTTATTGACTTGGCCTGTGCCCTAGCTTCTGGGCAGAAGCTGGCATTAGGCCCTTTGGTCCTGGCTCACCTTTACCGAGGTATGAAAGAGTTGATTAGTAACAAATTTGTCTTCGCCCCTGGTCCATTGTGGATCATCACCCTCTGGCTGTGGTCCTACTTTCCCAAATTTGCCCCGCCCATGATCAAGAAACCAGAGAGTACTTGCTATGGCCTTCATTACATTGACACCCGTGGCCCACGATTTGCGTTTGGTGTTTATTTCAAATTTTTCTACCACGAGCTCACTAGTATGGGAAAGAATTGGATGCCATTTGTAAGGGATACCGTACCTTGGTGGCTGAAACGAGGTGCCTCGGACCCAGGGGATGATTACGACGATCACATGGAGGTCTGGACCAGCTTCTTGATTTCCAGGGACCTTATGTACGGGATGGCTTTTACTCCTACCAACTACAAGTGCGGAGTGGAGTACTACAATGCGGCTCAATTTGCCAGGCAATTCGGCCTGTGCCAGCTTACTCCTGTGCCCCCATACCAGTCCTTGAACGAGGACTTCACAGACAGGCCCGTGATCCAGCCAAGGGATTTGGAAAGAGTCAGGAATGTCCTCCCTGAAGCTAGGAAAACCTTTGCCCTTCACTCCTACGTGGAACGTACTGACAAGGGAGCGAAATTTGACAGCTGGTGGGGCTACTATACAAAACTGCATTTTTCTGCCCCATATCTAGACATTCTCACCAATGTTCTGCCTCACCCAACCGGCGCCCCTGAACCTGGCATAACTGTTCCTTTGCAACAAGCTCGTCCTTCCCTAGCCTCCAGTGTCAAAAGAAAAGGTAACATAAAGAGGCTTATGCTTTAATTTCCTTGATTCTTCACAGGTTTGGACTGATTTCTCTTCTGATTGACAGGCTCAGAAGAGGATCCGAAGGAAGTGTCTGCCAATCCTCCCGCTCAAAGGCCAAAAAGGGTGAAGACCACAGCCAAAAGGCAATGGCCAAAGGTATGAACTATTTTAGTCCTCTGCTTGATCCTTCAGGATAAGGTAATTATGCCTCTATTTTCTCTGTAGGCTTCTGAGACCGTAGTTGCTGGAAGAACGCGGAGTAGTGCTAAAACAAGCTCTCCCGAAACTGATCCTTCGGGAAAGGTCTGGGCTCTCCTCAGCTCTTCTGCTTACACTTTGTTTGAATGTCCTACTAATCTCCCTTCCTACAGGTCACCTCCAAAGGCGAAGAAGAGCAGGCGGAATCAGCCCCTTCGAAGAAAAAGAGACTGAGAAAAAGGATTTCAACCCCAGCCGACTCTGAGAACACCGTGTCCGCAACGGAGCATAATCCTATCGTAAGGATGTACTGTGACATGAAATTCCCAGCATTTATGGCCCCGTATTACCACCAACTCCCTCTTGTTTTCAATCCCCAGGAACTCGATGACTACTTTGAGGAGGAAGTAGAGGTTGAAGAGAAGAAACTCGACCTGTCCGACCAAGAACCTGAACACGAGGCGTCATCAAGGACTCCAGAAAAGCCCAGATCTCCAATTGCCCAGTCTGCTCCATCAGTGAATCCTTCAGTTGAGCCTGAACTTGCCAATGTGGCGGAGGAAGATGAGGATGAGGACTTGGACTCTCTGTTCAAGTCAGCCCAGGATCTGTTGAAAGCAGCCACTTCTGGCACCTCTGGCAGTGGTCTTGGCTCCACTTCACAATCTCAGTTCTCCTCTGAAGAAGTCTCTGAGGCAAAGACGGCTCTCAGATTGGCCTTGCTCCAAAATTTCAAAGCTGTAGCCCATCCTGCTAGGGCTTCAAATATCAAGAAGGCCATGGACGTATTAGTAAAATCCCAAGCCTTAGGGGCAGAAGAGCCTGTACTCCAACGTTTCCAAAAGGAATTCCCTGACATGGTGAAGTCCCATGACTCCTCCTCCCATGAACTCAGCAAAGTACATGCCAAGATGGCAGAGCTAGAGGCGGTTGATGTGGAGCTCGCCAAGTTCAGCGCTGAATGGCTTCAACTGAAAGAGGACATGCGATTCAATGAATCAAGCATTGTCGCTACCTCTGATGAGATTACAGATCTTAAGGCCAAGTTAGCACGAGCCGAAGGCCGCTTGGTTGACCTCCGGAAGGAGACCACGAATCTGTCCAAACAGCATGACGACCTGAAAGCTGGCTCACGGAGCCAAAAGATGAAATTGAACCTTCTGGTTGAGGAGATGCCAAATCTTCGAGGTCAGAGGGAAATGCTCGAGACCCAGCTTGCCAGCCTTGACACATCTTGGGAAGAACTCAAAAACAATCTTGAAGGCCGTCTGTAGGTCTTGGTTTCTGAAATCCCACCTCTTTTCTTTTGTTTTAAACTTGTCATAACTTTGATTTTGCTCTCTCCCTGCCTGGCCTGGAACTTTCCCTTAAATGGCCAAGGCACTGGTTTGGTTTAACGACAGGTGGCCTAAGCTTGAGGCCTTTATCAATATTTGCATGACAGGTACCATGGCCTCTGCTCAGGCCTTGCTAACAGACTTTTCTATGGCTTGTTAAATTGGATTTCACCAAAGTCTCTCATTTCCCACATAGTAGGATAATGATGCTTTAAGTATTTTCCATTTGTTAAATGTTTAAACAAACCACCATTTAAGTCCATAAGAAGATAAACATTACCTCTAAGGACTTGAGCGATTTGGTAAGGTCTTTCCCAAGTTGGAGACCACTTGCCATATCTTGGATTCTTTTCTCCCAAAGGAAAAACTGCCTTCCAAACCAAGTCCCCTTCCGTGAAGCTTTTCTTTCTTACCCGTTTGTCGTAAGATCGGGCCACCCTTCTTTTCTGGACCAACATGTGGTCCAGGGCTGCAAGCCTAACTTCGTCTAAGTCCTCAAGTTCCATCAACATGGCCTGAGTATAATCTGCAGGAGTGAGGCCATGTTGATATGCTATCCTTGCTGACTTTACTGCTACCCTCCATTGGTAGGACTGGATCGTGCCCATACACCAGCATATAAGGAGTCACGTTGGTGGCTTCCTTCTTTGAGGTTCTGTAGGCCCATAAGGCCTCAGAGAGTAATTCATGCCATGCCCTTGGATTATCTTCCACCATTTTCTCTATAATGTTGACCAGAGTCCTATTGGTGGACTCGGCCTGACCGTTTCCTTGAGCATAATAAGGAGTGGAATTGGACACAAGGATCTTTTGCTGTGCAGCAAAGTTAACCACTTGCTCACCCATGAATATCGTTCCCCTATCTGCAACTAAATGTTCGGGCAGCCCAAACCTATGGATAATCCTTTCCTTGATTACCTTGATTATCTCTTGTTGATCCACGGACTTTAATGGCACAGCTTCTGCCCATTTAGTAAAGTAGTCCGTGGCTACCAAGATATAAGCATGATTTCCAGAGGAAGGAGGATAAATCTTTCCAATCACGTCAAGAGCCCAGCCCCTAAATGGCCAAGGTTTGACCACGGCATGATAATCAGCTGCAGGGACATGCTGAATTGGACCATGAGCTTGACAGGGCTGACACCCTTTGGAGAAACGAATACAGTCCTCTAAGATGGTTGGCCAATAGTATCCATACCTTCTGATCAACCATCTCATCTTTATCCCTGATTGATGAGCTCCACAGATTCCTTCGTGGACCTCGCTCATGACCCTCATGGCTTCAGGGTGCCCTAAGCACCTTAGAAGTAGGTCATCTTCAGGGCTCTTTTTGTATAACTCGTCTCCTACGAGAATATAACTCATGGCTCTCCTCCTCACCTTCCTAGAGGCCCTATGATGAGGCCTCTTAAGGAAAGAGATGATAGGTGTACGCCAATCATTTTCGGGTTCATCATCTGACTCTTCACCTGTGAAGTCAGAAGTAAATACTTCTAGCCCTAGACCCCTTCTCCTAACAGAAGGTAACAATCTCTTCCGGACTGTGATGATCTTGTGGATTGTCTCTGGGGCTAACTTTAGACCTGTTGAGGCCTGAGCTAAGCTGTTGGCTTCAGTGTTCATGCTCCTTGGAACGTGCTCGACAGTCACATTGTCAAAATCTTGGATTAGTTGCATTGCTGCCATATAATAAGGAGCCAAGTCCTCGCTATAGCATTTGAACGTTCCTGCCAGGTGATTGATGACAAGGTTTGAATCCCCAATAACCTTTACATTTCTAGCCTCTAAATCCCTAAGGATCTCAAGGCCTATGACGACTGCCTCATATTCAGCTTGATTATTTGTACATGGGAAATCAAATTGAAAGGACAATTCAGTCCTCAGGCCTTGGGGAGAAATAATAATTACTCCACAGCCTGAGACCTCCTGAGTCCTTGATCCATCAAAAAGTAGTACCCAAGGAGTGAGTGAGACCTCAAGAGCGTTCAGTCCTACATCAGACTCATCGCCGATATCCACGCATGGATGATCAGCAAGGAAGTCTGCTAAGGCCTGGCCCTTTACAGCTTTTTGAGGAACATACTGGAAGCTGAATTCCATTAGAGCTAAAGACCATTTGCCAATTCGGCCTCTCATGATTGGCCGAGAAAGCAAGTACTTAACTAGGTCTGTTTTACTCATAATGTAAACCAAAACGGGAAGCATGTAGTGCCTCAATTTTATTGCTGAAAAGTACAAGGCAAGACAAATCTTTTCAATAGGAGTGTATCTCCTTTCACAAGGAGTCAACAACCTACTTAAATAATAAACTGCCTGTTCCTTTCCTTGAGCGTTGTCTTGTGCTAAAAGGCCTCCAATAGAGCCTTCAGCTGCTGAGATGTAGAGCTTCAACGGCTTGTTCTTGATAGGAGGCATAAGGACTGGAGCCGTTGCTAAATAGCCTTTGATTTCCTCAAAGGCCTTCTGATGGCTTGCCTCCCATACAAAAGTGTCATGGTCTTTCAGCTTCAAGAGCGGAGAAAAGACCTGAACCTTTCCAGCTAGGTTTGAGATGAACCTTCTCAAGAAGTTGAATGAACCCAAGAGCTTCTGCAGCTCCCTCTTGGTGGTAGGAGGCTTTGCTTCCATGATTGCTTTGGCCTTGTTCTTGTCAACCTCAATCCCTCTATTGTGGACCAAGAATCCAAGGAACTTGCCTGCGGAGACTCCGAAGGCACACTTTAAGGGGTTTACTTTCAAATCGAATTGTTGCATTCTCAAGAAAGACTTCCTTAAGTGTTCCAAATGTTCATCATAGGACTGAGATTTGACCACAATATCATCAATGTAAATCTCCATGAAATGGCCAATGAAATCGTGAAAGATGGCGTTCATTGCTCGTTGGAACGTAGCACCTGCATTCTTTAGGCCGAAGGGCATTACGACCCACTCGAAGGTTCCTAGGGCTCCAGGACACCTAAAAGCAGTCTTAGCCGTATCGGCCTCATCGATAAAGATCTGGTTGTATCCAGAATGTCCATCCATGAAGGACAGAACCTTGTGGCCAGAAGCTCCATCCACCAGTTGATCTGCCACTGGCATCGGATACTCGTCCTTTGGGGAAGCCAAGTTCAAGTTTCTGAAATCTACGTATACTCTGACCTTGCCGTTCTTCTTAAGGACTGGAACAATGTTAGAGAGCCAAGTAACGTACCTGGCTGTGCGTATGAACCCAGCATTGAAAAGACGTTCGATCTCATCCTTGACTTGTAAATAGACCTCATTGGACATCCTCCTTGGCGGTTGTTTGAAAGGTCTGAATTCTGGTTGGATGGGAAGCTTGTGCTCCACCAGGTCTTTGGACAGACCTGGAAGCTCTTCGTATGTCCAAGCAAAACAGGACTTGAACTCCTTCAAGAGCTAGATGAGTTTCTCCTTCACGTCCTTTGGCAGAAGTTGACTAATATATACAGGTTTGGGATTCTCTGTATCTCCCAAATTAACTTCTTCCAAAGGATCTTGCACGTCTGCCTTTAAATCATCTAACTTGGCTGGGGCTGCTTCTAGGTCTTCCAAGCGGATTTCATCAAGATCTTCAACCAGGTTTTCATCCTCGTTGATGACTTCGGCCGCACAGGCCGAAAAATCTTCCTCCGGTTCTTGACTTTCCCTCAGCCTCTTCTCTAGTAAATAAGCTTCAAATTTTGACAATGTGGCTCGAAGGGCCACATGCCTCTCTGCTCCCGAAGGGCTTACTGACATTGAGAAGAGTGTTTAGACGAAGCTATAATCGGCCTGCTTGACTCCGTAATCATTGGACCGATTAATTCTTGAAAAAGTGCTTTCACTTCTTCAGCTGACTTGTTGTTATGAATGGGGGCTATTTTATGGCGGCCATACTTGTCAAGGCCTGCCACCTTCATTGGACCAACCCCCTCATCATATAAGTGGGCCTCTGCATGGTTGGTAGAGGCCTTGAATGGTCTACGGTCAGCCCATATCACCTCCACGTCGTCTTGATTCCAGAAAATAAGACATTGGTGAAGGGTTGAGGGGACCGCCAGACAGGAGTGAATCCAATCTCTCCCCAACAGAACATTGAAGGAAGAGTGTGAATTAACAACAAAGAAAGGTGTTGTCAAGGTCTTGGACCCTATCGTTAAGTTCATGATCAAAATACCTTGGCATGCTGTCTCCTTCCCGGTGAAATCGGTCAAAGCGGCATTGCATGAGACTAGGTCTTGATCAGTCTTTCCGAGCCTCTGCATCATGGACTTAGGAATGAGGTTGGCTGCTGACCCGTTATCTACCAAGATACGGTTCATTGGCATCCCGTCAAGGCAACCTGCAATGTATAAAGGCTTGATGTGTTTGTTCATTGTAGGGCTTGGCCTCTCAAAAATCACACTAGCTGCACGATCCTCACTCTTCTCTTCAGTCTCGTCCTTCAACACAATTACTGAAGGCCCATTCAGTCCTACTGAGAAGGACTCGTTGAGAATCTCCGCTGTCTGCCCCATCTCTACAACATCCCCCTCCATGGCTCTTGGGGTGTTGTCCTTGGCTTCCAGTTCTGCCGGCAAGAATACGACCATATTGCACTGCATATTAGAACCCTGTCCAGGCACAAATACCTTAGCCTGTGGATTCAACTTCGACTTGCCCCCCGAGTCTGACTTCCTTGGTTGAAGAGCTGACTTTTGGAGCAAAGTGACCTGCCTTGGTGAGGGCTGAATCCTGGCTTCTTCCAGCGTTCTTTCCAAGAGAGGTTGTTTCTTGGGCATAGCGGCTTGCTTTGAAGGTAATTGGGTAACAGCCTCCTTGTATGTTTTCCCAGCTGGGAGCTGCTTCTTCGATAAAGTGCTCGGAGGAGGCTTGATGATAGCCTCTTCCACAGTCCTTTCCAAAGGCTTGTATACTCTTCTTGCCTTAGGCTCTTCAACCATAGGCTCTTCTAGGACTTCCACCTCTTCTTCCGGGACATCCTCCTTCATTGGATCGTCCAGTAAGTTTGTTTCTTCATCAGCTCTTCTAGCTGCCTGCCTAAATCGTTGGCGGCGCCTTTTTTGAGATCTGGATAGACACTACAACACGAAAGGCCTATTGCGAGGAAATATGGCGAGGAAAAGAGATTTCGTCGCTAAAAGTACACAAGCTGCGAGGAAATTCAATTTCGTCGCTAAAAAGTTACATTTAGCGAGGAAATTAAATTTCCTCGCCAAAAGGGCTACATTTAGCGAGGAAATTATTATTTCCTCGCAAAAGGGTTACATTTAGCGAGGAAATTATTATTTCCTCGCTAATTTCCTCGCTAAATGTAACCCTTTGCGAGGAAATCTGTTTTCCTTGCTAAATGTAACCTTTTGGCGAAAAATATTATCATCTTTTTTTGGACTCATTAAATTTTTTATATGTAAGTCATTATTAATTATGTTCATGTGTCTTTAATATCACGTGGTAAGATAATCAACTACATAGTTCAATATCATAAGCAAATTTATTAAAATAAAAAAGTGATAAATGGAAAAAAAATAGTTCCCTCGCCAATCGTATTGAATTGATGAAATCAAAAATATGTTTCACACGAATTATATGAATTCACTTTTCCCCAACTGAAATTAATTGTTAACAATGTCAGTATGCTCAAATTGTACTAAAATTTATTGTTCATGTTTGAATACAAAAATTTTTAAGGACATGCTAAAAAAAAGTTCATCCCATAGTTATTGTCAACCAATTAGTGCAAATGATCAGTTGATCAAGAAAAGAGGTCCTCTCGCAAGCAACGCACTGTTGCTCACTCTTCAACTAAATCCAAGTACAAGGCTATTGCATATGTGGTCGCCTAATTAACTTGGCCGGGTTCAGTCACTCCTCTTCGAACTTAGTCTTTATATCTGTGCCACTCCATTAATGTGGTGTGATAATATATATTGGTGCAACATATCTTACAGTCAATCTCGTCTTCCATGCCCGCACAAAGCATGTTGAAATTGATTATCATTTTGTGTGCGACAAAGTCGCTCAGGGTGATTTAACCGTCAAATATATTAGCACCAAGGATCAAATTGCCGATATTTTTACACAAAAGGACTTGCGTCTTGCCGCATTCGGACACTACGTTTCAATCTGAAGGTCATGCCTCGACCATCAGCTTGCGAGGGGTGTCAACCAATCAGTGCAAATCAGTTGATCAAGAAAAGAAACCCTAATAATGTTAGCCATTTCAATGGTTATATTTTATCATTTGCAATATCTTTTGTAAAGCTTATCACTTGTAACCGTATTTATATATAAATACCCAAGGAATAGAACACTCTAGCTAACAGAGTGCATTCATCAATTCTATCGTATTGTTCTTTTGACTGTTATAAACCCAAAAAAAGGACTAGACATAGGGATTATAAGTTTGTGGATGAATGATGTGCTTTTCAGAAAAACAATGCAGGAGATATATGGATTGCTTTTCGTAGAGATAACTAATTATTAATTCATACAAAAAAATTAATGAAAAGCTAAACAAAAAATAAAGTACTTAATAATTGCGAAATGTATTTTCAAAATATCACTAATCTATTTCAAAATATGTAAGGTTAACCCCATTTAAAAAGAAACATAACAAATTATTACTATTGTAATATTGTAGTTGAGTTAAAATTGTTATGGGCGCATATACAGAGTAAGAACAGATTAACCCATCAAAAAAAATATCGTATTTGCAGAAATTTAAAGTGCTCAAACTAATTTAGGCACTACAAAAGGTTACTAAACTTAGAGAAAATTAAAACGAAGTATAAAATAAACAAATTTAGAAAGGTATAAAGATTTATTAAAGATATATAACAAAACATTAAATTATAAAAAAATTCAATCAAAGTGAATAATGTTAATGATTTAAAAAACAAGTTTAAAGAAACACTACGAAAGGACTAAAATTAGATAGAAAGGTTTAAAGAAACAAATTTAGAGAGGTGAAAGAATGTACAAAAGGTTTATATATAAAAAAGGCAAAGGTTTGAACTGAAAAGGAAGTTGGTGTGATGGATGGAGTAAATGCCTCCATACAGGAGGCCACGGTTCGAGTTCGCGCGGAAGCAAATGAGCTGGAGAACTCTCTATTTTTAGTTTCAAGAGTTTTAGCGAGGAAAAATTTCCTCGCTGAAACAATAATTGGCGAGGAAAAAATTAGTCTAGCGAGGAAAAATTTCCTCGCCTATTTTGTAAACAGTGCATTAGTCTAGTGAGGAAAAACTATAGCGAGGAAAAAATTCCTCGCTAATTGGGTCAGAATTTGCGAGGAATTTTTTTTCCTCGCAAATTCTTTTTGCGACAAGCTTTTTGCGAGGAAAACGAGCGAGGAAAAATTTCCTCGCAAATACATTTTGCGAGGAAATCAGCGTTTTAGAGAGGAAATAGTTTCCTCGCTACAAGCCTTTCGTGTTGTAGTGAGAGGTGGAGGTTTGGATGGAAACTTGGGATGTTCAACCCTGTGCCACTCGTTTAGAGGAGTGGCTGGAGGTTTAACAACCCTTGGCTTATCCTTAGAAGGAGCAGATATCCTCAAATTGATGAGCTCATCTTCAATTTCAACCAACCCTGGCTGAATTCGGTTGAACACAGATTCCCGTACAACCCTCCTTCCTTTAGATCTGTGAGGCTCCTTATGACTTGACTCAACCCTTCCAACAATAATGCTCTTCAGGGCCGGTTTGTTAGGACTGGCGTGGTGTCCACATTCTGTACACACCATAGAGCAGGTTGGTTTTTCTGGTTTCTTTACTCCTGAAGGTCTGGACCACCATGAGTTTTGCTTTTCGAACCTCATGACTCGCTCAGTCCTGACATCCCCTTCATCATAAAAGGAATCCCAGAACCTGCCGGGGCTGGACTTGTACGTAGCTCTCGAAGGGGCTCCCAAACTTATCTTCGGCCTAGGGACAGCCCTAGGCATGTCTCTCATGTTGACGGAGACCATATTCGTGCTTAGTCCTGAGGGAAAGGGATTGCCATCCACTCCCATAGGCTGCTTGTCTTTCTCGGGAAACTTGAACTCCCCTCGTTCAATCTTATCCTGGATGTCATTTCTGAATACTATGCAATTATTAGTAGTATGACTCCAGGAATTGTGATACTTACAATATTCTTTGCCCTTCAGTTCTTCCGGGGTAGGAATCTTGTGACCGAAAGGCAGTTTGAGCAGCTTATCAGCGAGGAGTTGATCGAAGATAGCTTCAGCCCTACCCACATCAAAAGTATAAGTCCTGGTTGACTTATTGAAAGTGTTCTGGACTGGCTGCTTTGTGGGCTCCATCTTGACAAAAGCCTTACAAACGTATGGCTTTTTGTTGATGATTTCAGCCACTGCCACGTCTGGGTCTACCTCTGCTTCTACTGCAGCCACCTCATAGTTAGGGTCGCGGTAATACGTCCCTTTGGATGCTGTCTTCCTGTCCTGCTCTTCTGCCAAGAACTTTTCATAATGAGAAGCCTTGGAAGATAATTCAAACAGGTCTCTGAACTCCGTTCCATAGAACTTCTTCTTCATTTCAAAGCTCAGGCCGTTTAGTGCTATTCGCACGTATTCGGCCTCAGGAAGGACTATCTTGCACTTGAATCTAGCAGTCTTGAAACGTAGGAGGTAGGACTCTACGGACTCCAGATGGGTTTGACGATAGCACGAGAGATCTGCTAATGTCACTTCTGGTTCTACCCTATAGAACTGCTGGTGGAACATCTCCTCCAACTGTGCCCAGGTCTGAACCGAGTTAGGTGGCAGATTGATGTACCAAGTGAAGGCTGTCCCAGTAAGAGAATTGGGAAAGAGCCTCAACTTCAGTGCATCAATGGTTCCAGCCTCTCCACATTGAACTTGAAACCTGGCAATGTGCTCTACGGTTGACTGCATGCTCTCACCATTGAAGGTCTGGAATTCTGGGACTCTATAGCCCTTTGGGAAGGGTGTATTGTCCACCCCCTCGGTATGAGGCTTCCTATACATTGGCCTTCCCAAAGGTCTGAACCCAGGTCCCAACTGCTCCTGGAGTAGGTTCAAAACTTGATCTCTTCCCATGACCAGGTCTGGTTCAGGAGGCGGCTGTGGATGCGCCTCTTGAGCCTCCTGGTCCTGGACTGGACTTGCCCCCCGAGTATCAGAGCTTTGAGGAGTACGTGCGGGTCCTTTATCCTTTCCAGAGCCCTGGCCTCCTTGCGAAGGCCTTTTGTCTGTCTTGTCGGACTTGTCGGGTTTGTCGGGCTTGCTCTGGTCCTCAACCAGAACAAATCTTTGATCATTATTTGGAGGCGTCGAAGCTCCTCCAATCACAACTCCCTTCTCCTTTTGCCCCCCGAGTGTAGGGCTATTAGATGAAGTAGCGTGATAAAACATTTGGGGAGGGGGAGGTACCCCCAATAAGCCAGCCTGGTCTTGACCGTTGCCAAAGACACCAAACTGTGGAAAGCCCTGCTGCTGAGAAGCGAGCGGTAGCCTCTCTGTAAGCGTAGCAATCATTTTGTTGACTGATATGGTCAGAGGTTCCAAGGACTGAGCGAACGATTGAGAGATTGAACTCGTAACGTTATTGGAGATCTCACGTCCCGCCATAAACATATAATTTTTGACGCTGTCGGTAGCGTCGCTAAGATCTTGGGCGCTGATCTGAGGACCAGCTTCCTCGAGTAATGGCACGTCGACTGCCACTCCCTCAGGACTTTGTGGAGGGTCCGGTTGCTGCTGTTGTTGCGGCTTCTTGACCATGATAAAACCCTTAGACGATTAGGGTCCCACCGGGCGTGCCAAAAGATGTTCGGCTACGAAAATGCTCAAGGACTGAGCGTGCGGGCGTGCCAAGACTTGTCGCGTCTAACGTAAGGACTGGGCGTCCCTTTTCTGACTTCGAATCTGTGAGGGCGATAGTGCTGCAAACCTAAGGGCTAGATTGCAGTGATGGTTCGTGGTTTTGCCTCTACGAGCGAGGACTTAATAATTTCCTAACCGTGTAGGAAAAGAAGTAGCAACGTAGAATAACTTTGATATATCGTAATAACAAAGTTGGGGTATAAGAGAGATATGAATAATTTTATTACGTCGTAGTAATAAAATTGGGATACAAGAGAGATGAAACTCGAACTACTTGGAGAAGTAATTGAGTAAAGGTGAGAAATGAGATAATTGCTTCACTGGGAAGACTTTGGTTGCTTCGCTGGGAAGGCTTTGATTTTAAGCGTTGAGCTTGATTGGTGTGTGGACCCTTTTTCTGTCTTGAGTTCTAGTATTTATAGGCCACGGCATTGCATGCAAAGCGGATGTGTTGGCCTTCTCTCGTGATGACACATGTCCTTTGTAACTTCCACTTCATGGGATCATGGGATAGTGGGTAGTTATTTAGAAGTTTACACAAGAATGTGGGTAAATAGTGTACTGGTCCAGATCTGGGCCAAACTTCCCATCTTCATCACGAGCTGCCATGTGTCCCGAGTAAGCTCCAGATGTTGCCACGTGTCCCAAGTAACTACCCACTAACAGATTTTAGTGAGATCATGGGTGGTTATTGGAAGTAAATATCAATTACCCATGTGTTTACTTGGATCATGAACCGTTTAAAAGGTTGAAAAAAGGCCAATTAAGGTGATGTGCCTATTTTCTCTCCTTCTTTTGTGGCTGACAAAGAACCTCCAGCCATTTGACTCGGTCAAATGGCCTTCCAACAGCCAACAATTCCCTTCTTTCTCTCCACTTTTCATGGGCCACTTGGGTAATGGGCCATTTAAATAAATTAAATGGCCCTTTAACATATTTAACCCACAAAAATACTTATCAAGCTTGAACAAATCATGGGCCGGCTGAATTCTTTTTGTACATAGGCCCACGACCTCCTAATTCTGAGCCCAAATCCAACTAACATTAATTGGGCCCAGTCAATATGGGTTCGGCCCAATTAATTTTGATCCAATACATCTCTATTTCTTGGCCCAATTTAATTAAAAGATAATTAAATGGCCTTCCAAAGCTTGCCCAGGACTGGGTGCCAAAAACGGGTGTAAACAGGGGGACTAGTTCGAATCGATCGTGGCAGGATTGAATTTCACTTGTACGTGGATTGACTACGAGTAATTTTTCGGTCATTTGTTGGGGGTCTCGCTGGCCTAGTGATTCAACTTCAGGGTTTAGTCTTCCACTGCCCAAAGTACTCCCATGACCATGTGTCGAGTCCAATTGCAGTGATTCTGGCATATACCCCGAGTCTCAAAACATCTCTGGTTCCTGCAATATGAAGTATGTAAACCTTCGGGTGTAACTAGGGGTGTTACTCGAAACCGGAAAATCGATCGCAAACCGGAAAAACTAAACCGGACCGAATTTTTTAAACCGGTTGAATAATTTCGATTCGATTCCGATTTATAAAATTTTATAAACCGGAAAAATAATTTCGATCCGGTTTATGTGTTTTAAAAACCGGTTGAAACCGGACCGGTTATATATATGTATAATATATACATATATATATATATAAGCATAGGGGAGGGGTTGAATTATGAGTTTTTGGTTGATATTTTGTAGTATATATTGGTCTAATAAATATATTTATTATATAAAAACTGTTTTTATGGCTTTAATTATGTTTTTATGAGTTTTTTTTTTATGTATTGTGCTCAAAATTGATCCTTTTTTGATGGGCCTAAAAAAATGGTTGAATTATAGATTTTTGGTTGATATTTTATAGGTTGAATTGTGAATTTTTTGATGTGTTGGGCCCAAAATATGGCTCATGAATTGAAACCGGATAAACCGGACCGGAACCGGTTGAGCTGGTCAAAACCGGAACCGGTTTATCTCAACCGGTTTCTAAAAATCTCAAACTGGAAATCCGGTTTCAACCGAAAAATACACCCATAACCGGTCGAAACCGGACTGGTATCACCCCTAGGTAGTAACCATTCCAATTTCGGGGTTATTCCGTGGGTTTGGGTGAAATGAATTTGGGGATTTATTTTACCGGTGGGGGCTATGAATAGAGCAGGGAAGACGTGTAAAAGGGTCGCATCACCTAGCCGTTATCCACTTAGATATTTTCCGTCCAAATTTTAACAGAAAGGATAACATTGATATTGGTTACAAAATACAAGGGTAAAATTGAAATCAAAATTTTTGTAAGGACGAAAAATGAAACCGAGCTTATTTTGTAGAGACCAAAAAAGTAGATAAGCCTTAATTAGATGATTTACAGACTAACAGTTTACGCTGAAAAAACAAAGAACAAGCCAAAAAACAAAAAAAGAATTGTCGGGTTTGGGTTTGCCAACCTAGTTAGGATGCTTGGTCACCCTTGTGTTGTAGTCTTTCACTTAGGCCCCGTTCAGAACGATAAATAAGTACTTATTTTTTAAGAAAGCAATTTCAAACTCAAAAATCATGTGTTTAAGCAAATAATTTTCCTATCAATATGGATTTTGTTTGATAGATCTCATTGAGATCTTTAATACGGTGCAAAAAAAATTGAAAAATTATTTTCTATTTACATTATTTTTGAGTTTGAAAATATGAAATAAAATATTTATTTTTTAATAAGGTGTTCTGGAACAGAGCCTTAGTCCCTTTAATCTTTGCACTTTGACCTTCAAAGATTAATAAAAAAAATCCGATAAAAAAAATAAAAGAAGTAGAAGAAAATTAATTAAACCAAATTGGTATGATCTGACCAAAACTTCTATAATGCTCCCAAGTGATAAGGAAGTATGATGCTCCTATTAAATCTAAACCCTTAATTAGATTGAAAAATAGGATAATTACAGCCTTTTAGATCAAAATCACTCAAAAAAAGTAAGGTGAATTTGCTAAAAAAGAGATGGTTTAAAAAAATTTTGACTAAAAAAATGTAGTATTACTTACCAGAGAAACATGTTTTATATATCATTTCTTAAGGCAACATTTATCATAGTGTATGGCTACACTTTCTTAAGAAACACTTATTATACTTGTTGACAAAATTTACCACGTTACTGAAACACTTACCATAGAACTAAAGAAAAAACGACTTGAGAGCATGATACTCGCAAACCACTTGGGAGGCATCATAGCCTGATCTGATATTATATCCAAATGCTTGGTTGTCCATATGATTGTCATGATGAGCTGTTGATCCTGTTTCACATGGAAATGCAGTAGCATTTGTGGTGGGGGAGTGGCCTAAACTTATCTCTACCGAGATATGGTAGTATCTTATTGTTAAGATTTCAGACAACTTGAAAGAAATTTCATGTGCTTCAATACTTTAATATCCATTAGATATTTGCACCTTAAAAGAATATATAGTATGTTGCAATTAGATATTTGCCCCTTAAAAGAATATATAGTATGTTGCAATTTGTGTTTTGTACAGCTTCCTCCTACACCAAACTAGCAGTAACCCTCGGGGCTCGGGTTATGTTTGGTTGGATAGAACGAAATAGAATACTAATTCCCGTGGAACATTTATTCGAATATTTGGTTTGTCAATAGATGAAAGAACATTCCTTCCAAATTTGAATCACTATTAATCGCCTAGATGAATGAATAATTATTTCATCCGAAAAGTTACTAAGAAATACCGTTGCTTTCAAATTACTAATGTCAACTCCAAAACGATGCCACCCTAAAATTACCATTGCAATTTGCACACCAAAACTTACTGTTCCGACATCAAAATTCACTGTCATCACACCAATATATATTTTTTGAAATTAAAGAATATATATTCGGAACGAAATAGGAATATTCCAAATGATTATTCGCTATTTTAATCTTATCCATTCTAATTCCATTGCAATCTCAATTTTCCATTCTTGTGTCCATTCCATTTCAATTAACCAAACACACCTACAGGGGTGGTTTATTCCAGGTTTTATGTTATCATTAACAAACCTGAAATGTTTATTGATGAGTCAGTTCCCATAAATAAGTACATCATTCGGAAGAAAGAAAGAAAGGTCTCTCCAAGGAAATAACGCTGATACATAGGTGTGAAGATTCGAAATCCTGATTTCTTAGTCGATTCAAGAGTCCTGGCTAGCCCCTATTGGTCGATTCGCCTCAAAGATTAATAAATTAGAAAGAAAAATTCAAAGCAAGGATAGGAACATATTATTTAAGCTTACAAAGTTTCAATTTCCATCTTTTAAGATATTACATACAAGACTAAAGCCAAAAAGAAAAAAATAAGGGGAAAAATACCATATACAACTCTTTGGAGGAAATATTTATTACAACATTTGGAAATGTTTTCAAGCAGAGAAGAAGCCATTAATGGCTGCAACACCAATTTGGCTTCTGGGTTCCATAGCCTTCTTGACCAGCTCCATCTTCTCTTCCCCAAGGTTTCTGTTGATCCAAGATGACCATTCTACCCCACGAGCAAGAACAGAAACAGAGGAGAACATGTCAATCTCTTCATTCTCTCCGCCAATTTTTCTTGAGTTCTTGACCCTCCTCTCGTACTCCTCTGCAACCAACATAGCAATATCTGCCATCTCTCTCTCTCTCTCTCTCAAAATTATTGGTGTTTTATAAATGACTCTGTTTCTCTCACTAAAACTTTGTTTGATGGGCAAGACTTTCTCGTGAGGGGTATTTATAGAGAATGACCCGACACCGGACACCGCGGATTGGTCACAGTACTAGTAAGACTTGAGACTTAGGGTTCCATTCATTTTACGTCTCATTCTCAAAATTGTTAACCGAATTTTGTGGAGTCCGTCCACACTAAGCTTTCTAATTAAGACTTGAGACTTAGGTGTTTGAATTTTCTACATCTCACACTCAAACACATGGACGGATCCAGGTGGAGTTCCGCGGAGCACGGGCCCCACTCAATTTTATAAAATTATATTAATGTTTTTAAATAGATAAATTATACCTAACAAATTTATGATTGTGTTAAAAAATTACTCTAAATCTTTTTTGTGAGGATATTTGTTTGATCAATTTCTTGAGGTGCTAAATTTTCAATGTTTTGTGCAAACTCATCCCTTTCTACAAATTATAGAGGAAGTCACGTGTATAGACACTAATTTGATATTTTACCGACAAAAAATATATTAATTGAGGAAGAGATTAAATTCTTTCCACCTAAGGTGTAAAACCCCAAGTTTCCACCATCGTAATTTGCAGGTTCCATCGTGAATTTGTTACATTAATTTGAACCGTTTATCTTGTAAGACTCGCAAAATAAAATATCTATGCAAAAAATTAGCTTTATCAGATATCCTTAGATATATCAAAAATTAATTTTGATTTGTAAAAGGGACAGTATGATTCTTTAAAGTTAAGTTGTTCATGGCCTTATATTTTGTAAATCAAAATTCAATTTTTGATGCACCTTTCGATTTTCAATCAAGCTGATTTTTTACGTCGATATACTACACTGCAGATTCTACACCATCAACGGTTCAGATTTCTACAACGAACACACAAGGGGGCCCACAATAGGTGGTGAAAATCGTGGGTTTTCCACCTAAGGTGTAAAGAATTAAATCTCATTGAGGAAGATAAATTATAAACATGTGGGATAAAGTTTACTGGTTTGGGTGCCCTCACAATCCCAAATTTCTGGATTCGTTCCTCCTCAAACACGTCATCACATTATTGAATAATTATTCGTGGTGTGTGTAACTTGATCCAGACAAAATTTACCTAATGCGAAGAATTATAGACCACAATGGGGTTGTCAACTGTATTGGATAAGGTTGCCACAACCCACATGATACGCCTTTGGTTTTGAGACTTTATTTAGTGGAGTACTTGCTTTGGTTGTGTCGGTTTGGTGGTTTTGGGAAATTGGACATGGTATCTGAATTCCCATTTCCTTTGGTCTTCAGGGGATTAATGTACATTATCTATCTATATCTATCTATCTATAGTTAAATGGAAGCTTTCCTCCCAGCCTAAGGCCTAAACTTACAATTTTTAAAAGTAAGGTAAATTACAGTTGACGTCCCCATCTTTCTTCTTAGAGATTAGCACATTGTTTGGTTCAACTCTCATCTTATCTCATTTTTCTCTCTACACGTTTTTAATATTTTTTTCTCTCTATCTATTTCTCTCCACTTATTGCATCAAAAATAACTTTTAAAAAATTGAACCAAACAAGGTGTAGATCTCCTCCCATCTTCCCTATTTTCTTTTTCCTTTTTTGACAACTTTGTGATGGCTCTGGAGCTCCGGTGTCCAATTGCTTCCTGGAAGCAACGGTGGTTACAAGTAGCGACGGCGATGGAGACGGGTTTGGTGTTTTTTGCTTGATGAAGATCTGGTTCTATTAAAACCTAGTCTTGAAGTAGAATTGTGGGTTTTCCACTACTGTTAATGTTTTTTCGTGGCTTTTGTATTTTCTTTTTTCGGTTGTGTTTTCTTATGTTTTGGGACCGAATAGTGTCCTTAGTAATTATTTTTATTATGGAAAAAAATTTTGTGCTTCCTAAAAAAAATTAATAGTAAACGAAAAAATAGAGGTCTTTGTACTGCACAAAATACAAGTGCTTCATGAAACTTTGTGAATTCTTTTTCTTTTTTTTTTTCATTCCATAGATGTCTAACCTATTTCTAAAGGAACGCGGGTGTGCTACCACTAAGCCCTTATTCGGTTGTGAGTTTGGAATCATTAATTTCATTTCTCTTTCTACTCATTACCCTTATATCCAATCATTAATCTCATTTCTCTCTCTATCTCTCTCCACTCATTACTACTACCTCCAATTATTACCATATTTTCTTTCCTCACTTATTACCCAAAACCCAAACCCAAATTTTTTTCAAACCCACAACCAAACCAAGTAGGTAGCAGCATACGAGTGGGAAAAGCCTAAAGGACATCAACCATCACACCAAGCATTTGTTATTTAATTCTCACATTCTACGTGGAAGGGATGAGGAAGTATCATTAGTCTCTACAAACTACAAGCCCATTGGCAAAAGTTTTTGAAATTAGAAAATAACAATGGCTGCTGATTTTGTCACTCATTTTTTTTGTTAACGTCACTCCCCTACAAGTGTATTTTTTATAAAAAAAAAAACACTTACAAGAGAATGATATTAACAAAAAAGAGAGGCAAAATCATTTCAAATTCGACGTTATCAAAATCTTTAAAAATCATGCACCTCACCGTCATTTTCAGAATTTGCGTCATGTGTCACGCGTTTTTTTCATTTGGTCAAGCATCAAAGATTGTGGGAACCACGCGTGTAATTCCAAGGGGGCCAAAAAATGATTTTTATTTTTTCAAAGGACCACTCATTTTGCTAAAGTACCAAACTATCCCCACTCTTTCTCTTTCATCAACCTCTTTTGTTTTTTCCGAGCCCACTAGATTGCGTGGGATCCAATGTAACCGAACGAAATCAAACCGAGTCTTGCGTCACAATCAATTGGAATCGGTTACATAAATTCTGTTTTTTCATTGAACTCTGTCTAAGGCTACTTCCTCTTCACATTGATTAAGTAAACCCAAGTGCTTTCGTATTATTCAAAGTCAGTTTAGACCTTCCTCTTCTCCTAACCCAACTATCTACTACTATCGTATCACTCTTTTTGACTAGTGCATGGGATCCTTTACGGAGTCTGAAGTTAAATATCGCTTCCATTCAATTTTTGTAAACATTATTTTAGTAACTCTTGCAAAAAATCAGTTCATTCAGATATCGGTAAAACTTATCTATCTATTCAATTTTTGTCCCCGTGAATTTGGAGACAAAAATCAATCAAACATTTACTGATATCCGAATGAACTGATTTGAGACAGAGACTCAAAAATATATTTTGTACAAATTGAACAGCTCAATTATTTGTGAGTCCCTGAGGCAGATCCCACACAATTCGGAGTTTATTTGGGGGTGGGTGGGGGAAGGATCCTCTCTAGTCCGTCCAGATAAGTTTCGTCCAATTTTTGCATCGAGGTTGTCCAAAAGTATTTTAAACAATTCAAATTTATTTGGGTAAATTTTTATTAAAATATTTGTAAACACCCCGAAACTGGTGCGAATGGATGGGACAGGAGCCGACCCCGTTTATTTGATGACCCAACAGCCATTGGTAATCGAACAAAGCGTGGGCCGCCGACGAATTGAAAGCGTAGGACGAGATAACATCATAACACCCATACTCCATTACCACCGTCCACAGGACGAGATACCACAACAGTTCCTCCCTCCGATTATTCCATAATTACATCTCAGGTCTATGTATTTTGAAAATATCAATTGGGGTTTCCTTGTAACTTTTCAGAATTTTAAGGCCCTGGTAGTTGCTTTTGTGCCTAAATGGGGCTTATTTGAACAGTTCTAATAGTTCACATCTTCTAACCCATGCATAGAAAATTCGTGAAAAATAAGTTGATCGACATGGTGGCTCAATTCATTTTGAAATCAGTAGAGAGATTACTATCTTGGAGCCAAATACGACGAACGTGACTATGATATTGATTATAAAATTGATTTAACTTTATACTTATCATTAATACACATATAGCCAAAAGACGTTAGATCATTACAATGAACTCACAATATATTCAAATGTTGACAATACCATTTGGTTTGGACCCAAAGAAGTTGAACCATCATAGCACGAAAATGTACAAACAAATTATTTTCCTAGTAATCTTTATTTGGTACTTAAAAATATCCCTTCATACTCCATTAGTTCATTCTGTAATACATTGGGGAATAGGTTTTGACAAGGTCGCCATCGAGTGATTATTCAGTGATCCTAGAGCACTGGCACATGGTGCTCCAGAGCCGTTCTCCATGACTTCTCACACATTCTAAGATGAAGCCAACACCAATATGTGGCTAAAATTAGATGTTTGTATATTTGTTGAATATCCTAAAAAATCAAGACAAGGAAATGAACCAAACTGTTAAACTCAACTCGTATTTTTTTTCCCTCTTTGCAATAGTTCATTCTAGTTGGCTCATTATTCATGTAACAACTGCTCTTTCTACACCTCCAGATATCTGGTGCCAAATCCTTACCTTAAAAGCGAGACCTTCCAGACCTTTCAAAAAGAGAGATTTGAGAATAGTATCCTCCTTTAATGCATAAGGCCATCCATAGTGGTATAATAAAAAACGGATAATCAAAAGTTAATACATCAGCTTTTGATTATTCACTTAAGAGGTTGCTAAGTTTAATAATGTTGAGCTTCACAATGGTCACTTCTAATCTATAACCAAAATAAGGGTCCATTACAATTTCACTCTCTCTCCCCCTCTGTTTCTTGCCATTCACTTCCCTCAATTTACATTTTTTTGGGCAAAAATATATCGATTCCCTCTCTTAATTTTGGAGAAAAATCGGTGATTTTCTTCCCTTCTATTATGAATTTTTTTGGGGGAAAAAAATAGAAACGGAAAAGAATAGTGAAATACTTTAATCCGATGATGATAGGTTGAATTGTAGATGATCGAGAGATATAAACTTCTCTTTTTGAGGGAAAGAAAGATAAATAGTTTATGGGTGAAGTGAAAAAGCTATAGAGTAAACGGAGGAGAGAGAAAAAAACCAATTGAAACACGCGTGTATACAAATTTTGGAACTAGTTAACTTATGTGGTGTGGAGTCCACAAATTTTGATTATTGAAAAAGGTTGCTAGTTTTGGTTATCCAAAACCCAAAATTTGATTATTTCTAAAGATATTGCTAAATTTGATTATACTATTGTGATCCATCTTTTGCACCAATATTGTTAACTTCAAAAACAATTGGTTTTTGATTATACCACTGTGGACGACCGAAGAAGGTGGTGTCCCCTCTGAGATTGGAACAACTTAGCGCCGGAAGTCCCACATGTTGTCTTAGCCGCGCCTCACCTATTTCCCTCATAATCATTTTTTAAGTTCGTTAACACTCGTAACTTGACTGAATAAGCTTGAACTATTCCACAAAAAATAAATTCAAACTACTACTATCTCAACTTGTCCATATTTAGTTCGTCAATAGATGAAAGAATGTTCCTTCCAAATTTGAATCACTATTAATAACCTTCAGTGTTTTAAAACAAGAAATTAATCGGCGTCGTTGGTGGGACCTATCCGATTAGGTTCGACTAGCGATTAATCATTGATTACTAAGGCTGTGTTCCAGAAACAAAAAAAGAACTTATTTTTTGTTAAATAAGAAGGGTTGTTCCGGAAAATAAGAAGGGTGGTAATTATTTTCGTAGAATTTATATAGGTACCAATGGGCGGCGGGAGGGAAATCGTACTGGCGGCCGCGCCGGGCCGTCTCCGGCTACCGGACGGCTGATCCGAGCCGTCCAAAAATTCTATAAAAAAAACCAAGGGGGCCCACGCGGGAATCAACGACATCCGAGGTGTGTAGGGTGCTTGATCCGAGTATCATCATATATCCACGGAAAAGGGGTGCTCGGATCAAGCACCCTACACACCTCGGATGCCATTGATTTCCGCGCAGGGCCCCCTTGGTCTTTTTTTATAGAATTTTTGGACGGCTCGGATCAGCCATCCGGTAGCCGGAGACGGCCCGGCGCGGCCGCCGGCGCTATTTCCCTCCGCCGCACCCATTATCATAACAACAGTTTTTTTTTTTTTTGTATAAGGCAACTTCAAGCTCAAAAAATCTTGTGTTTACGAAAATAATTTTCCTATCACTATGGATCTTGTTTGATAGATGTCATTAAGATCTTTAATACGGTGCAAAAAAAATTGAATTTTTTTTCATTTACATTATTTTTGAGTTTGAAAATGTGAAAGGAACTTTTTATTTGGATTTTGTGGAATGACCCTTCTTATTTTTGAATGAGAAGTGGCAAAATAAATACTTATTTTTTAAGAACGTTTCCGGAATGGGGCCTAATTAATATATATCGATTTATCGCCGATTAATCCAATTAATCGCTTGAATGTGACCGACCGTCCGACTAGCGTCTAGCTGCCTAGTGACTTTTAGAACATTGATCACCCAGATAAATGAATTATTATGGTGGGGGCTATTCGCAGCCCACTTCCTGCTACTCACAGCCGATTAAAATTTTTACCAATTACGGACAAAAATGCCCTCGTGCAGTTTGACCATTATACCCCTAAGACCTCATGTTATTTGACCATTTTACCCCCCTAAGAATATTACATACAACCACATACTCTCCCTCTGATTTCCCTGATTTTCCCTCCCCATTTGAAGAACGACGTCTCCTCCCTCCCCATTCAAACTCCTCCATTTTCATCACTACCCAACTCCCACCACCCACCAGCAACCAACCTTGCCTATCTTCCTCCCATCCTCTTCCTCCTAAATTGTCAATGGAAACCTCGATTGTTTCCTCTCCCTCTATAGCTAAATAAGAAATAGTTGACTCATTAATACACTACGATTTGGAGTTGGAAAATTACAAAATGAAAGTTGAGAAACAAGTTGATAACATAGATGTTGTAGTGACGGAGCAAAAATCGCCACTGCAAGAGGTAAGCCTGCCCTCCATTTCAATTTCAGTTCTGGCCCGACACAGTCTGATAAGCACCCGGAAATGTAATAAAAGGGTGCGCTAGTGTCTAGGTTTCGTTCATTTTATCTGTTAATTAGTTGTTTTTGAATATGTTTGCTCGTAGAGTTCGTTTGTGCCGTTTTGCAGGAGAATCGCCAAATAAGGAGCTTTTGTGGCTTAAGGCGTGTTATGGCCTGAAGTTGCCCAACGGCCAGAGCAAGAGCCAAGGCAAAAGTAGAACAGCCCGGGCGAATGAGCAACGGCCAGTGAATTGGCAAGGCAGAAGGTGTCCAGCCAAAGTTACGCCAAGGCAAGACAATGGAATGGCCAAGCCGTGGCCAAGCTGTGGCCAAGGCAACTCAAGGCGTGGCCAAGCTGTGGCCAAAGCAAAGCAAGGCAAGGCGTGGCCAAGGCGGAAAGAAGACAAGGTTAAGAACTGATAAGAGCTCGCGATCGATTGAAGTGATTTAGTCCAATCGGTACCGAGCTGCTTAACATTGGCCCTAACTGGTTCGGTATTGATCGAAGGTTTTTAGTCCAATTGGTATCGAGAGCTTATCTCAGTAATGTAAGGCTTGGCAATCGGTACCAAGGGACTTAGCGGGGCATCTTCAGAGCATCTTTTGGGATATTCCGTGCGCGAAACAGAGGCGGTATAAATACCCCGTTATGTCACCTTTGCACGATTTGGACAGAAATGTACCCATAATTTTAGATCTAGGAATAGATTTCTTTGGAATTTGAATTGTTCTTACTTTGTTCTTCATTTTCAGCACTTATTTCTTAATTTACTGCCTTTATTAGTTGTCTTTTGCTACTCTTGCTTTAATTAAAGTTGTTGCTTAGTTCCCGATCTATTGTTTAAGCTAATTTTCTTCTAGTCTTGCTTTTCAATTATGCTAAGTAGATTTTTGCTTGCTCTTATCTTCATAGATATGTGTGAGTAGTTTCAAGGGTTAGGTCATGGGATGATTAGCATCCCATGGCTTGGGCAAAAATTACATTTTTCACCAATAAAGCTTCAATCTTTTGATTTGAAAATTGATGTGGGGTTCGGATTCGTTTGGTAAATTACCGATGTGTTAACCTCTTTGATCACATGTAGGTGGGAGCATCGACTACCCACCACACGTGATGCTTAGAGCTCTGTCGCACGAGGTGTTTACCAAGAGAATTCTAGAGCTAGCTTGATTTTCAAACCATCTCTATTTTCGGGTTTAGGAACCTTAATTGCGTATCTTGAACCGCGTGATTTGGTGAAAATGTGATTTAACTCGAGTCATGAGGGCTAGTGATTCCTAGACCTAGCCTATCTTTTTCCTAGTTTATTCGTTTCAATTTAGCATTTCTTTTCCACCATTTCAAAGTAAAACTCGGTTGGCTACCTAATAGCCGAAATCCTTGCTTACATCTACAAATCCGAGCTAAGCCGTATAATTATTCCCGTGGGTACGATCCCGGTCTTCCGGATTATTATGCTTCAAATGACGTATTAAGCCCTACGCTTGGGGCGTTATTCCTTATATCGGAGAAAACGAAGCACAATCGGACACACAGTGCCGAAACTTTACTAACTTTTCGAACTCTAATGTCTGAATTATGTACAACTATTCGGATATTAATATCCGAATATTGTCAATATTTTCGGACTCTTATATCCGAATTTGGTGCCAGTTTTCAGATATTAATATCCGAATGAAACTGCAGAGAATCTTGCGCTTACCTGGTTTGTCTTTAGGTGCTACAGGATGACACTTCAACACTTGGTAGTTTTGTAGGGCCATCAACTATATCTACTTCCATTCATCCTCCATGCAATTATTGGAAAGACCACAAAATCCGATGAAGGAGAAGAAAAAGGAAAGCATTTTTCGGAGAAGGTTCCTCAACCAAAAGTTATTGTAGAGGCCATAAAAACTAACAAAGGAAAATGATTTGTTGCGGAAAAACGTCCTACTCCCCTGTACATGAAATGGTTTCCGATCGGAATTAAAAAGTACATTGAGAAAATTATAGATGTCAAGGGGGATGGAAATTGTGGGTATCGAGCAATAGCAGTTGGGTTGGGTCATGATGAAAAGGAATGGATAAATTTTAGAAAGATACTGTTCATGAAATTGGAATATTATTTTTCCCTTTACGAAGGGACATTCGGTAGAAGAGTTGCGCCATAAATTGAACTTCTATTGAAGTCCTGCTCCAAAGAATAGGTGGATGATCATGCCAGAAATCAGTCACTTCATAGCATCCATTTTTTAGGTGGTGATCGTTTTCTTATTGAATCATCAATATCTTACGTTCCTCCCACTATGATATCTGCCTCTTTCCCCTGAGAGTCGACGTTTGATTGCGCTCGGACACGTTAATGGCAATCACTTTGTAACGGTACATTTATGATCGAATTCTCCCATCCTGCCTATTGCAAGGAATTGGTATATACATTGCTACTCATCCGCGGATGGATGGGATACATGATATTCAAACAAAATCAAAAAGTTTAAAAGCATAGTGGAGAATGATGTGGCAACGACGGACATAATCGAACTAGACTAGGTTGGCTGAAAGGACTTTTTTGTAAAATTTTAATTCATAGAATCTTATTGTAAAATATGAAATTTATTCAAACCCATTCTCGGGTAGTGTATTATGTTTGTCTAGAGCATTGCCTGTCCGTATGACACTCGTCATTTAAATTTAAATTTTCACATACGAGTATTGTCTAGCGAATTATTTGTGCCTAGAAAAGTATCAAGAAGGATTCAAACCATAAAATTTATGTTTTTAGTGCCCTACTTAGCATTCATATTTTCACAATATTCAATTATCACAAATATGCTAATAGTTATTCGCAATAAAACAAAAGTCATTCCACCACGGAAATTAGTCCATAAACCATGGCCATAAAGTGTCCAAAATAAATACAAGGCCATAAAATCCATCAAAAACAAGTCATGGAAAAGACAAGTCTCAAGTATGGTCATGGCGCCGGCACCTAGTGTAACGACTCGAGTAACGATCCGAACTAGGGCCTGCTATGCTCTCTTCAGCAGCCTCCGGTCCCCTCAAAGTCCTCCGCACTTCAACAAGTGCTTGTCGTAGATCATACCGGCAAGTTGAAGTCGTAGCCCTAGTCCCACCCAAAACACTGTCCAAAATGGCCAAAGCTGTGACATTGCGCTCTTCTGCACTCTTGGTAAAAGGGTGTTCCGATTTCTCGGAAAAAGAATTTTTAGAAAAAGAAGGTAATTTCAAGTTCAAAAATCATGTGTTTACACAACTAATTTTCCTACCAATATGGATCTTGTTTGATAGATCTTATTAAGATCTTTTAAACGATGCAAAAAAAAAAATTGAAAAAATATTTTTCATTTTCATTATATTTGAATTTGAAATTATATCCATTTGAAAAAAAGAACTTTTATAAAAAGTGGAACACCACCTAATTCTGTGCAGGAAACACAATTTTTCAGTAGAGCAATTTGTGATCGAATATTCATTAAAAATCTTGTACTTCATATTTTTCAATGATTTCATCGCCAAAACAACAACTTAACAATCTTTAAGATTCGAAAGAACCCATAACCAATAAACTTGTCTAAGTATAACAAATTTGATGAAAAACGTAGCTTTGGATGCTGCCCAGATTTTTCAAAATTTCTCAACATCAATAGCAGTAAGCAATTTCAAAATTCTACAAGTTCATGCTCATAATCCATCTATATACCAACTAACATGCATCAATCTTGGGTACAACACAAGAATTAAAGATAGAAGAATCGGATACTAATTTATGAATAAAGATAAGTGAATCGGATTCTAATAACCGAAATAGAGGAGACTAATTGGACTATAATGTCTGAATGGGGTATAAAAATTTGGATATTAAAATCCGAATGAGGCAGTAAATTTTGAATATTAAATTCTAAATGAGCTAACAATTCAACTTCCATAATATTCAAATAGCATTTCTACAATCCAATTGAAACTTAATATTTAGCCATTTTGAATAACCATTATAGACAATATGTGTATCCCCGAGTTCTAGCATACTTATAACTTATCAAGCAACAAACCACCGTAAGCATTACAGAAACTCATTAGAGGGTATTAATCGGACTGTAATGTCCGAATGGGGTATGAACTTTTGGATATTAAAATCCGAATGAGGCAATACATTTTGGATATTAAATTCTAAATGTGCCAACAATCGGAAATTAAAATCCGAATGATGCAATCAATTTCAGATATGAAAATTTTAATATGGGGCAAACAATCAGATTTTAATATCCAAAACTGTGGAAAACAATCGGACTCTAATGTTCGATTAAATCTGAAACATACGAAATAGCAATACGTACTTACTGTGGATTCCTCAAAAAAATTCAACAAAAATCGAACAAAAATAAAAAAATACCGCATAATAACAAGATTCAAAATTTTACCGATGTTCAACTTCGAAATAGTTGGTGATGCCGGCGTGTTGTGCTTTCTTCTCACACTTCCTTCACCTCAAAGTTGTATTGCTGTTATGGTGTGGTGAGAGTGGTATTGTGGTGGTTGTGGTGACTGATGGAGGAGAAAAACAAATGGGGCAAGAGGAGAAGAAGAAATAGGGGAGAGAGAGAAAGAAAGAAAGAGAGAGACGGGAGGTGGGGGTTGGTGCTAGCGGCAATGGTGGGGGTTGGTGGTGGCGGCAATGGTGGGTAGGTAGGTGGTGGCTGTACCCATGGGTGGTGGAGGAGCGGACTGGAACGGACTGAAGCTGTGGAGAAAACTTAAGTTAGAAAAGGGAAGAGAATGGACGGAATGGATTGGGTTCTATGTTTATTGTATAGAAGGGCAAAAAGGGAAATTTAGGGATAATTTGTTGGTTGCAAGTAGCAAATCCTTATAAGGTGGTGGTTTGTAGGTAGCAATCGACTGTGAGTAGTAAGAACTGGGCTGCGAATAGCGGCCACCATTATTTCATCCAAAAATTACTAAGAAATACCGTTCCTTTCAAATTACTAATGTCAACCCCAAAATGATGCCACCCTAAGGCCCTGTTTGATAGGAGGGACTTGGGTGGGTCAGGACTATTAGTCCGCCCACCCAATTTAATCCGATGTTTGTGTAAGATTTAATCCCGGCACCGATAATCTCAACAGACTAATAATCATTTTTGAAGGGCACCATATAATCCCGATTGTGGGATTGATAGTCCGGGGATTAAGGGAGGACTAGAGGTTAAGTTACCAAAATACCCCCATAGTTGCCCTAAGAATATAAAATTCTCTACTGGCGAAACCCAGATCGGGTCAAACCACTAGAAACCTTCTCCACCGCCGACCCATGGCAGTTCTCCACCAACTACCGCGACTCCGATGCCAGCTTCTGCAGCAGCCGCTCATCCGATGCCAGGAGATCTTGACCCGGACAGGTGATCTGTTTCGTGGTGACGGTGGTTTGGACGATTTGGGTGAAGGAGGGGCAGTAGGTTTGGTAGTAGGTGAGAGAGAGGAAGGGGGATTTTGGGTTTTCAGTTTGAGAGAAGAGGATTTGTGGGTGTTGGTTCCAGGTTGTGCGTGTGTGTGTGTGTGTGAGAGAGAGAGAGAGAGAGAGAGAGAGAGAGAGAGAGTGAGTGAGGGGATCTGTTCCACCGATGTTCAGAAGAAAAGGTGGGTTTTTGGATCAACAATGGCGTATGGTATGGGGCCATGGCGTATCCTGTTTTGATTAAAAAAAAAAAAACTTGTTTCATGTGGGTGGAACACGTGGAAGAATAGAGATTTTTATTTTTATTTTTATTTTTTTCATCCTTGGAAGAATAGATGGGTACTGAAATTGGACGGATTGGATTTAAAATGAGTGCAAAAATAAATTTTGATTCCGTTTCCCAAACAGTTCATTACAAGAGACAATTGCATTAGGGGCAGTATGGACAATTGAACCATTAATCTTTCTCAAGAAGTATTCAAAATAAACACAGATATACGGGATTGATCTCGTTCGTTATCGAATCCCAGGCACAAACAAACATACATGGGATACGAATGACTATACTCCCAAAGAGCCCCCCTTGACTACAGTCTCTCCTATCAAAGAGGCCCTAAAATTACTATTGCACACCAAAACTTACTGTTCCGACGTCAAAATCCACTGTCATCACACCAATATATATTTATTTTAAAAAATGAAAGAATATATCTTCGGAACGAAATAGGAATATTCCAAATGATTATTCGTTATTTAATCTTACCCATCCTATAATTCCCTTGCAATCTCAAATTTTGATTCTTGTGTCCATTCCATTTCAAATAAACAAACACACCTACAGAGGTGGTTCATTCCAGGTTTTATGTTATCATTAACAAACCCGAAATACTGATTATAATAATAACTGAAATGTTAATTGATGATTCGGTTCTAAAAAATAAGCTCATCATTTAGAAGAAAGAAAGAAAAGGTCCCTTTAAGGAAACAACACTCATAATTTTTTAATGAAATGCAAGAGTCCTGACTAGCTCTTATTGGTCGATTCGCCTAAAAGATTAGTAATAAATTTTCTTCTGTCAAGAAAGAAAAATTCAAAGCAAGGAAAGGAGCATATTATTTAAGCTTACAAAATTTCAATATCCATCTTTTAAGATATTATATTATATACAAGACTAAAGCAAAAAAGGAAAAATAAGGGGAAAAAATGCCATATACAGCTTTTGAGAGGAAATATATAGTACAAGAGATTTGGAAATGTTTTCAAGCAGAGAAGAAGCCATTAATGGCTGCAACACCAATTTGGCTTCTGGGTTCCATAGCCTTCTTGACCAGCTCCATCTTCTCTTCCCCAAGGTTTCTGTTGATCCAAGATGACCATTCTACCCCACGAGCAAGAACAGAAACAGAGGAGAACACAGAGGCGGCTGTACATTGAGGATTCAGTGGTCACATGAACACCCAATAATATTTATTTTGTTTAGAATACATGTAAAAATTATAGACTAATCTTGTTTTGAACACCCAACGCAAAACAATTGAACACCCAATTCTAAAAGTCTTGAACATCTAACTCAAAAACAATTGAACACCCAATCCAACCAATTAAACACTCAACCACAACTCAATTATAGTCCATCAATGCAGGTAATTCATATTTGATTACCTAACACATTACTTCAAATAAAGCTCACAATCCTAATGGGAAAAAAATTTAAAAAAAGAAATCTATTGATTTAAGTATTATACTTTGTATTCTCTCTCCATCTCTATTGTCGATAGTCTAATTGTGTTAATGTCGCATTCATGACAATAACGACTTTATTATTTTTTGTCTAGTTAGCTTATAGATTACAAACAAAGCTTTAAAAAATTCAACTACATGGCAGGTCCCTGTTAAACTTGGATAATATTCCTTCGAATTTAAGACGACGATAAAAAGTCTCATCATGTCAACCTAACGAACAATATATTTTTTAAAATGTTGGCCCCAACATACTCGCTACAATTTCTTTCAAAATAATTCTGGTAGATTAATACGCCGGTTAAATATTGACACAAAATATGAGAATTCGTCTAGGACAACTATAAAATTCAACACCCTCCATTCTCGAAACATTGTCTACTACGCAATACGAAAACTTTTTAAAAAAATTAAAAATATATACTATATATTTTTAAGTCCTCATTTCGCCTCGTAGTTAATTTTTTTACATTATGGTTGTTTTTTTTGTCTATACTATATATTTATACTAATAAATTAAATGAGGTTTTGCACATATATTATTGGTCAATACATCAGCTCATAAAGTTAAGGTAATTTCTGAACACCCTATTACAAATTTCTGGAGCCGCCATTGGGAGAACATGTCAATCTCTTCATTCTCTCCGCCAATTTTTCTTGAGTTCTTGACCCTCCTCTCGTACTCCTCTGCAACCAACATAGCAATATCTGCCATCTCTCTCTCTCTCTCTCTCTCTCTCTCTCTCAATTATTGGTGTTTTTATAAATGACTCTCTGTTTCTCTCACTAAAACTTTGTTTGATGGGCAAGACTTTCTCGTGAGGGGTATTTATAGAGAATGACCCGACACCGGACACTGCAGATTGGTCGCAGTACTAGTAAAACTTGAGACTTAGGGGTTCGTTCATTTTACGTCTCATTCTCAAAATTGTTAACCGAATTTTGTGGAGTCCGTCCATACTAAGCTTTCTAGTTAAGACTTGAGATTTAGGTGTTTGAATCTTCTACATCTCACACTCAAACATAGGGATGGACCCAAGTGAAGTGCCATGGAGCATGGCCCCCACTCGATTTTATAAAATTATATTAATTGTTTTAAATAGTTAAATTATACCTACCAAATTTATGATTGTGTTATAAAATTACTGTAAATCTTTTTTGTGAGGAGAGATATTTGTTTGATCAATTTCTTGAAGTACTATACACATGTTGTTTTGTGCAAACTCATCCCTTTCTACAAATTATAGAGGAAGTCACATGTATAGACACTAATTTGATATTTTACCGACAAAAAATATATTAATTAAGGAAGAGATTAAATTCTTTCCACCTAAGGTATAAACCCCAAGTTTCCACCACCGCAATTTGCAATTTCCATCGTGAATTTATTACATTAATCTGAACCGTTCATCTTGTAGGACTCGCAAAATAGTATATCTATGCAAAAAAATTAGCTTTATCAGATATCCTTAGATATATCAAAAATTAATTTTGATTTGTAAAATGGACAGTATGATTCTCTAAAGTTAAGTTGTCCATGACCTTATATTTTATAAATCAAAATTCAATTTTTGATACACCTATCAATAATCAATCAAGCTGATTTTTTACGTCAATATACTTTATTGCAAATTCTACAAGATCAACGGTTCAGATTTCTACAACGAACACACAATGGGGCCCACAATAGGTGGTAAATATCGTGGGTTTTCCACCCAAGGTGGAAAGAATTTAATCTTATTGAGGAATTATAAACATTTGGGTAAAGCTTACTGCTTTGGGTGCCCTCACCATCGCAAATTTCTGGATTCATTCTCCCTCAAACACGTCATCACATTATTGAATAATTATTTGTGGTGTGTGTAACTTGATCCGGACAAATTGACGTAATGCGAAGAATTATAGACCACGTCCTGAATGGGTTGTCAACTGTATTGGATAAGGTTGCCACAACCCACATGATACGCCTTTGGTTTTGGGACTTTATTTAGTGGAGTACTTGTTTTGGTTGTGTCGGTTTGGTGGTTTTGGGAAATTGGACGTGGTAGCTGAATTCCCATTTCCTATGGTCTTCAGGGGATTAATGTACATTATCTATCCCTATAGTTAAATGGAAGCTTTCCACCCACCCTAAGGCCTAAACTAACAATTTTAAAAAGTAAGGTAAATTACAGTTGACTTCCCCATCTTTCTTCTTCAGAGATTAGATCTCCTCCCATCTTCCCCTTTTTTCTTTTTCTTGTTTTTGACCAATTTGTGATGGATATGGAGCTCCGGTTTTTGAAATTAGAAAATAGCAATGGCTGTTGATTTTGTTACTCATTTTTGTCCCCGTGAATTCGGAGACAAAACGGAGACAAAAATCAATCAATCCTTTACCGATTTCCGAATGAACTGATTTGTGACAGAGACTCAAAAATATATTTTGTACAAATTGAACAGCTCAATTATTTGTGAGTCCCCGAGGCAGATCCCACACAATTCGGAGTTCATTTGGGGGTGGGTGGGGGAAGGATCCTGTCTAGTCCGTGTAGACCACTTTCGTCCAATTTTTGCATCGGGATTGTCCAAAAGTGTTTTAGATAGTCTAAATTTGTTTAAGTAAATATTTATTAAAAAATATTTGTGAAAACCCCGAACAAATCTTGTGCGGACGAAACTGGTGCGAATGGCCTGGATGGGATCCGACCCCGTTTATTTGATGACCCAACAGCCATTGATAATGGAACAAAGCGTGGGCCGCCGACGAATTGAAAGCATAGGACGAGATAACATCATAACACCCATACTCCATTACCCCCGTCCACAGGACGAGATACCACAACAGTTCCTCCCTCCGATTATTCCATAATTACATCTCGGGTCTATGTATTTTGAAAATATCAATTGGGGTTCCCTTGTAACTTTTTCAGAATTTTAAGGTCCTGGTAGATGCTTTTGTGCCTAAATGGGGGTTTATTTGAACAGTTCAAATAGTTCACATCTTCTAACCAATGCAAAGAAAATTCGTGAAAAATAAGTTGATCGAAATGGTGGCTCAATTCATTTTGAAAATAGAGAGAATACTATTTTGGAGGCAAATATGATAAACGTGGCTATGATATTGATTATCAAATTGATTTAACTTTATACTTATCATTAATACACATATAGCCAAAAGACGTTAGATCATTACAATAAACTCACAATATATTCAAATGTTGACAATACTATTTGGTTTGGACCCAAAGAAGTTGAACCATCAGAGCACGAAAATGTACAAATAAAAGATTCCTAGTAATTTTTATTTGGTACTTAAAAATATCCCTTCATACTCCATTAGTTCATTCCGTAATACATTGGGAGACATGTTTTGACAAGGTCGCCATTGAGTGATTATTCAGTGATCCTAGAGCACTAGCACATGATGCTCCAGAGCCCTTCTCCATGACTTCTCACACATTCCAAGATGAAGCCAGCACCAATATGTGGCTAAAATTAGATGTTTGTATATTTGTTGAATATTCTAAAAAATAAAGACAAGGAAATAAACCAAACTGTTAAACAAACTCAACTAGTATTACCCCCTCTTTGCAATAGTTCATTCTAGTTGGCTTACCGTAAAAGCGAGACCATCCCGACCTTTCCAAAAAGAGAGATTTGAGAATACTATCCTCCTTTAATGCATAAGAAGGTGGTGTCCCCTCTGAGATTGGAACAACTTAGCGTTGGAAGTCCCATATGTTGTCTTAGCTGCGCCTCACCTATTTCCCTCATAATTATTTTTTAAGTTCATTAACACTCGTAACTTGACTCAATAAGCTTGAACTATTCCACAAAAATTAAATTCAAACTACTACTATCTCAACTTGTCCATATTTGGTTTGTCAATAGATGAAAGAATGTTCCTTCCAAATTTGAATCACTATTAATAACCTTCAGTGTTCTAAAACAAGAAATTAATCGGCGTCGTTGGTGGAACCTATCCGATTAGGTTCGACTAGCGATTAATCACTAATTACTAATTAATATGTATCGATTTATTGCCGATTAATCCAATTAATCGCTTGAATGTCGCCGACCGTCTGACTAGCGTCTAGCGGCCTAGTGACTTTTAGAACATTGATCACCCAGATAAATGAATAATTATTTCATCCAAAAATTACTAAGAAATATCGTTCCTTTCAAATTACTAATGTCAACTCCAAAATGATGTCACCCTAAGGTCCTGTTTGATAGGAGGGAGTAGGGACTGGGGTGAGATTGGACTATTAGTCTGCCCACCCAATTTAATCCTGTCTTTGTGTAAGACTTAATCCCGGGACTAATAATCATTTTTTAAGGGCACTATATAATTCTAGGGGGATTGTGGGATTGATAGTTTAGATATTAAGGGAGCTCTGGACTAGAGGTTAAGTTACCGAAATACCCCTATAGTTGCCCTAAAAATCTAAAATTGTCCATTGTCGAAACCCAGATCGGGTCAAACCACTAGAAACCACCCATGGCAGTTCTCCACCTCCGACCCATGGCAGTTCTCCACCAACCACTGTGACTCCGACGCTAGCTTCTGCCGCAGCCGCCCATCCGATGCCAGGAGGTCTTGACCCGGACAGGTGATCTGTTTGGTGGTGACGGTGGTTTGGACGATTTGGGTGAAGGAGGGGCAGTAGGTTTGGTATAAGCCTCATCATTTAGCCCGACGGCCCACGGCCCGCCCTTAGCCCGCCCGGCCCATCGGGCTTTTACCCGGCCCGAGCCCGAGAAACGGGCGGGCTAGCCCGGCCCGTAGTTTGTAATGGGCGGGCTCGGGCCTATGAATTTTTACTCGGCCCGCCCGTAGGCCCGGCCCGTGAGCCCGCCCGGTGGCCCGCCCAGCATACCCATCCAAAAGCCCGCCAACGGGCCCGCCCATTAGCCCAAAATCCCAAAAAATCCTTTCTTTTTTCCCTTGGTTTAGTTTTGCCCAAGGAAATTTAAGCCCGTCCGTTGGCCCGCCGGCCCGCCAATTGAGCTAGCCCGTGGGCCGGGCTTGGGCTTTAATTTATGGTAGGTGGCCCGGCCCGCCCGGCCGGCAAAAAAAAAAGCCCGGTCGGCCCGGCCTGTGGGCGGGCTGGGCCGGCCTGGCCCGGCCCGATGATGACTCTTAGTTTGGTAGTAGGTGACAGAGAGGAGGGGAGAAAATATAAAAAAAAAACTTGTTTCATGTGGGTGGAACACGTGGAAGAATAGATATTTTTTTTAATTTTTTTTTCATCCTTGGAAGAATAAAGATGGGTACTGAAATTGGACGGAAAAATAAATTTTGATTCGGTTTCCAAACAGCTCATTACGAGAGATATTGCACTAGGGGCAATATGGACAATTGAACAATTAATCCTTCTCAAGCGGGATTCAAAACAAACACAGATACACGGAATTGATCTTGTCCGTTATCGAATCCTATGCACAAACAAACATGGGATACGAAGGACTGTACTCCAAAATAGCCCCTTTGACTACAATCTCTCCTATCAAAATGGCCCTAAAATTACTGTTGCACACCAAATCTTACTGTTCCGACACCAAAATCCACTGTCATCACACCAATATATATTTTAAAAAATGAAAGAATATATCTTCAGAACGAAATAGGAATATTCCAAATGATTATTCGTTATTTTAATCTTACCCATCCTATAATTCCCTTGCAATCTCAAATTTTGATTCTTGTGTCCATTCCATTTCAATTAACCAAACACACCAACCGGGGTGGTTCATTCCAAGTTTTATGTTATCATTAAAAAACCCGAAATGTTTATTTTAACCGAAATATTAATTGATGATTCAGTTCTCAGAAATAAGCTCATCATTTGAAAAAAAGAAAGAGAAGGTCCCTTTAAGGAAACCGCTCATACGCAGTTGAACAGATTCGAATGTCTGATCTTTTAGTGAAATGCAAGAGTCTTGACTAACTCCTATTGGTCGATTCGACTCAAAAATTAATAAATTTTCTTCTGCCGGGAAAGAAAAATTCAAAGGAAGGAAAGGAACATATTATTTAAGCTTACAAAATTTCAGTTTCCATCTTTTAAGATATTACATACAAGACTAAAGCAAAAAAGGGAAAATAAGGGGGAAAAATACCATATACAGCTCTTGAGAGGAAATATTTAGTACAAGATTTGGAAATGTTTTCAAGCAGAGAAGAAGCCATTAATGGCTGCAACACCAATTTGGCTTCTGGGTTCCATAGCCTTCTTGACCAGCTCCATCTTCTCTTCCCCAATGTTTCTGTTGATCCAAGATGACCATTCTACCACCCCACGAGCAAGAACAGAAACAGAGGAGAACAAGTCAATCTCTTCATTCTCTCCGCCAATTTTTCTTGAGTTCTTGACCCTCCTCTCGTACTCCTCTGCAACCAACATAGCAATATCTGCCATCTCTCTCTCTCTCTCTCTCTATCTCTCTCTCTCAATTATTGGTGTTTTTATAAATGACTCTGTTTCTCTCACTAAAACTTTGTTTGATGGGCAAGACTTTCTCGTGAGGGGTATTTATAGAGAATGACCCGACACCGGACACCGCGGATTGGTCGTAGTGCCAGTGGTCCAGTAGCCGCTGATTCATTTTACATCTCGTTCTCTAAAGTGCTGCCGGATTTTTGTGGAGTCCTTCCACGCGAAGTTTTGTAGTTAAACTTGAAACTTAGGTGTTTGAATCTTCTACATCTCACACTCAAACATAGGGATCGACCCAGGTGGGGTCCCGCCGAGCACGGGCCCCACTAGATTTTGTAAAATTATATTAATACAAAAAATGGCTTTGTTCGGTTCCCATTTATTTTTAGTTTTAGTTTTAAAAACCAATCATTACCCTATTTCTTTCCCCAATCATTATCCTATTTCTTCAATTATTACTTTCTCGTCTCTCTCTATCTATCTCCAATCATTACCCCTATTTTCAATCATTATTCTATTTCTCTCTCCACCCACTACCAAAATTAAACTAAACTAAATTCTCAACCAAACACTACCAAAGTAGCGTGCTTTTCTCGTTGGGCAAGTCCAAATCTAACTAATAATATTTTTAAATATTTAAATTATACCTAACAAATTTATGATTGTGTCATAAAATTACTCTAAATCTTTTTTGTGAGAAAATTTGTTTGATCAATTTCTTAGAGTGCTAAATTTTTACATGTTTTGTGCAAACTCACTCCTTTCTGCTAATTATAGATGAAGTCAAGTATGTAGACACTAATTTGATATTTTACCAACAAAAAATATATTAATTGAGGAAGAGATTAAATTCTTTCCACCTAAGGCATAAAACTCCAAGTTTCCACCATCGCAATTTGCGGGTTCCGTCGTGAATTTGTTACATTAATCTGAACAGTTAATTTTTGTAGGACCCGCAAAATAGTATATCTATGCAAAAAAATTAGTTTTATCAGATACCTTAGATAATCAAAAATTAATTTTGATTTGTAAAATGGACAATATGATTCTTTAAAGTTAAGTTGTCCATGGCTTTCTATTTTATAAATCAAAATTCAATTCTTGATACACCTATCGATTTGCAATCAAGTTGATTTTTTACGTCAATATACTACACTGCGGATCCTACAAGATCAACGGTTCAAATTTCTACAACGAATGCATGATGGGGCCCACAATAGGTGGTGAAAATCATGAATTTTGCACTTTAAGTGAAAAGAATTTAATCTCATTGAAGAATTATAAACATGTGGGTAAAGTTTACAAGTTTGGATGCCCTCACAATCGCAAATTTCTAGATTCGTTCCTCCTCAAACACGTTATCAAATTATTGAATAGTTATTTGTAGTGCGTGTACCTTGATCCGGACAGATTTACGTAATGCGAAGAATTATAGGCCACATCCTGAATGGGTTGTCAACTGTATTGGATAAGGTTGCCACATGATATGCCTTTGTTTTGAGAGACTTGTGTTAGTACACTTGTATTGGTTGTGTCGGTTTGGCGGTTTTGGGAAATTGGACTTGGTATCTGAATATTCCCGTTTCCTATGGTCTCTAGGGATGAGAAATTTTTCATGCTATGGGGGCTGATTTCTGATGAATCGTCTTGACTTGTTTGAACCGAGTGACGTGGCACCGGACGTCATGTACCTGCAGAACCGGAGGGGGTTGTTCCTCCGGGAAGAAGCTCCGACGATCTAATCAGAAAGAGGAGCTAAGAAGAGAGAAGTTTGGTAAGAAGTATGCTCCAGGAGGAAGAAGAGTGTTTAGAAGTCTCAACCTTTTACTTGGTGGAAGTACCCATCTATTTATAGGCTAGGATAAAGGGAGTAAGTATGGTGCAAGCTGTCTCTGACGCCCATGTGCTCGGATGACGTCATAAGTCAGAGGCATTAATTGACTACCGCCTGTTGGGAGAAGGGGAGCCGCCCAGTCAGAGTAGGAAGGGTCACATCAATCCCACCACCCTCACCACTACCATTCCATCACTACCACCACCACAATCACCAAATTAAAGAGAATTAGAACTAAAATTAATTCATTAATTTTAATTTAATGCTTAATATGTTTATCAAACAGCTCTTCAGCTTAAAAAATTCGGCATTCAGTACTTAACTTTTCAGCTTTCAGTTTTAGTTTTACCAAATAGCCCCTAAGCTTTCCATGAAACCTAATCCATTTTAATTTATACCTGAAATATTGAACCTTGTTACTGACACAACAAAACTGTGCACAGATCATGCACATATTGCATTGTGGGGCCCATTAAGGGTCCCACAAAAATGATCCGAGCCGTTCATTATGTTTAAAATATTTTTTCAAGGGCTCCCGCAAAATAGTAGCTCAATCTAATACCTGAAAAATTAGCTCAATCCGATACCTATAAATACTTTATCTAATCATCTAACTTTTCTTTCAAGTTTTTGGATCTTAATCGAAAAGTTAGACGATTAGATCGAGTACTTAAAGGTATCAGATTGAGCTGAATTTATGTAGAGGTCCTTGAAAAAATATTTTTAACATAATGAACGGCTCGAATCATTTGTGTGGGATCTGTTATGGACTCCACAACGCAATCTGTGCACAATTTTGCTGTGTCCTCAAACTTTCCGAATGTAAATGCATTGGGTCCAGAGAGTTGAGAAATGAAGTCTCAACTCTCAACGAATTCGTGTTTGTGCATGCCTTACAAGGCACTTCATTTAGCAGTTCACCTTTCAAGCTGACAATTAGTACCATCTTCTCTTACAAATAAAGTAAATAATGAGTTCAGAGGTTTACCACATATATAGTAGAAACTACGGATATATTCCGTATCTTGCTCTCTCTGTCTGGAGCGTCCGTTGAGTTTGGCCCGGCGTGGTCCCCTTTCGACAGCTCTGTCCGCCGACCTGTGGTGTCCCTCAGCTAGTTGGCCCTCTTGGCGTTTCCATATCTGTGTTGCTCGAGGCCGGCGCAGTGGTAATAAGGTGTGCAGTTGTTTGGGGTTAGGGTTTCTTTGTTTTTTTTTTGTTTTCCGGCCGTTCTTGGCTCGGGTTCTACTGGCGGGTCTCCCCTATCCGGTCTGTGCCAGTCTAGTTCGCTAGATCTGGTGGGTGTTGGGTGGTGGGTGAATAAATTTTTTAGTTAGGGGTTTGGTGGCTGGTCGGAGTAGTGGTTTTCAATGGTTCAACAAGAGTTTTGGTTGTGTTCTGGTTTATCTCAGCATCGGCAGCGGTTATGTTGGGGTGTGCCGGGATTTGATCTGGTACTCTGGTTAGCTGTGGTTTCCCTATTTGGTTGGTGGCCAGCAACAGATCTTGCGGAATGGAGTTTTTTGTTCTTCGGTCGCCGTGGGCGCGTTAGGCCTGCCAGAGTTCTTTCTCGGCGTTGCTTTGGTCTTCACGCCCAGTGCCTCGCGTGGCAGTGGAGGTTTTGCCTCGGAGCCCCCTTGGACTCCACAGCTCTGGATTGGATCTCCCGGTCTAGTTCCGGCCAGCGGCCGTTGAGGCGTGTCCTGGGGAATAGATATTTCGTTTCATCTGTATTTGTTGTTGTGTGATTACATCTGTGCTTAGTGTTTAATGGTTTGTGCTGGGATCCTCTTTTGGTATCTCTCTGCCTAATCCCGGACGGGATTTCTAGGCCGACACTAGTGCCGGGTGCTTTTGCAGGGTGTCCTTGAGTCTGTAGCCTGTTGTGCTTAATGCAGTACTCGTGTCTTGGATTAGGTGGTTTGGTGCACTCCTGTTCTAGTGATGTAATCTTTGCTTTCGGGTATGAATTAATGAATTTCTTGTTTTAAAAAAAGAAGAAGAGGATATTGACAATGAAAGATAATTGAGGTTGGAATATAATTGGATGAAATGATATTGGAATATTCATTCGCATTCCCAAGTTTCGTTGTGCTTAGGAATAGTCGTTCGCATCCACAATGGAATGGTGTGGCAATAATAATTTTGGAGAAGTAATAGTAAGTTTTGGTGTGGCAATAGTAATTTTGGTATGGCAATAGTGAATATTGGAGTGACAATAATAATTTTGGTGTGGCACTAGCAATTTTGGTGTGACAAAATAAATGGAATGACAATTCTTTTAGTAAGGAAAATAGTGATTTCATTTAGAATTATCATTCCATCATTTGATGGTGAACCAAATATAGGAATGAGTATGACATTGTAGTGATCATTCTATTCCAATGTTGATTCCATTGAACTAAAAATACCCTAGTGCGCTATCAAGACCCCATGCAACTATGCAAGACGAAGCAAAAACTTCAAGTAGCCATCAATTAGATACGGCAAGTTACTTAATCAGGAAATCCGGGCCCGGTTGGCTATGGTGGAACTTTCAGGGAGGAGAGAGGGCATTGGGTCCTTGGATTTTTTGGAAGACTTGAAAATTGTACAAGCTTGGAAGCCGAATTATGGAGTTTATTCAGAGTGCTTGAAATGATCCAAAAAGGGATGGAAGCTATGGAAATGGAGTTAGATCCAATTGCAGCTATTGATCTGATCTTTGGGAAATTGCCTGAGAATTCTCCCCATACAGTCATCATCTAAGAATGTAAAGCCTTTTATGGAAACAACGGAATGCACCTTGAGCCACACACTCCAGAGAGAGGAACAAAATGGCAGATAGACTTGCTAACAAGAGAGTTGCTCAAAGTGATTTGACCCAATCCAAGACCAAAGGGACAAAAAAGTGCTAGCCCATTACAAAGGCCCAATTATTTACGAGGCCCAAATAAACATAAAAAAAAGGACAAGCCCAAACAATTTTATCTTTGCTGGAAAAAAAAACGAAGGGAAAATGAAAGTTTTTAATAATTAATACCCGTTAAGAACATGCTGACAACATTTATTAAAGGTGAAAATGTCCTTAGTGGATATTAATTATCAAAACATATCATTCACCGTCATTTTTCAAAGACGAATAAAAGAAATTCCTTCTCTCTTTCTGGGTACCTGTTCGGCACATCTGAGCCGTTCAAAAACGAATAAAACAAACACACAGTTTCACAACACCCACACATTGGCCTCTTAAAAAAAGCCAAAAAAAACACACTACAAAACAACACCCTAGATGTTAATACAAACCCGACTCAGGAATACAAAGAACCAACAAACTAGCAACTAAAGGGCTAAACTATCAAACTATCAAACTAAAGGGGCTTTCATACGAAGTCTCCAAATTTGGCTAATCATCCTATCATCTTCATGATTCTGTAGTGACCTGGCCTAATCTGGATCTAACGTCATCTTTAACTCTGCTGGAAACTGCAGCATCATCAATTCCTCTATTTGTGAAAAGTCTGGAGAACACAACCCCCCCCCCCCCCCCCCCCCCCCCAAAACCAACTCACACAATGGACAGCAGCAGCCAAGGAAAGTTCATAGGTGCAATCAACCAAAGATTTGCCCTTTTAGAATTGCAGAGCCCGTATCAGTGCCAGGGGATTTATTTATCCCCCTTAATAGAGAGCATGGCTAACCTCGTCTCTTCAGCAGACACCAGCTGTATCAATGCAGAAATCATGTGCTCAGGGACCTGAGATTGAATAACCCTGGCAAGGCATTTCTTAGCATCCACTTTCTGATCAAACTGGTCCCCAATAAGCCCATATAAAATTGCAGGGTTTCCTCCTTTACACCTTTAGGATCCTCCACCCTTTGCCTGGTAGCTGTGACTAAACTAAGAATCTTATTCCTAGTTCTGTGACTAAGTTTATGATAAAAAAAAAACCTTGTATTCCTATCCCTCAAAGCTAGGCGATTGATTCTGGATATTCTGCTTCTTCAAATCTTCCTCTGCAGCACTTACCCTGAATATTAAGCTAGAGTTACTTTCTCCTTAGCCTCTGTGGATGTTTTTTAGAGCTAAAACCAATTGAAGGAAAATTTTTTCAGATGGTGGATGACCGCGTCGTACCGTTTCAAAAATATATTTATAAAACCTTGGAGTTAACTACTACTTCGTAGAAACAGTGGTTAAGACCGAGTGTCGAATCCGCAGGGATAGTATGGCTAAGTTACTATAATTTCAATTAACTTTAAGATTAATTCCGAAAGAAAAGATTGAATTGTTTTGGATTGCTTTGAGTAAGCTAATTAAACTAGAGCAATTAATTAAAAGGTTTGAAAACTGATGAGGAAAGGTCTAGGGTTTAGAATCCACCCCAACCGCATAACCATGTATCGCATAGATCAGGTTAACACTCGAATCGCAAATCACTATCGCTAGGGCTTGCAATCCCTATCGATAGTGGCCAAGTAAATTTCTACAATCCGCCAATCGGCATGGATTATCCCACGGCACGAACCGTCTCACTAGCGCGGTTTAGCCGCCTAACGGCACGGTCCGTCTCACGAGCATAACCCATCTCAATCACCCAGATTGCGAACAATGAAAACCATTATATGAACGGTATTTGAAAACCATGGATACAAATACTCAACTGATAAAAAGAATTAAAACTATTCCATTGATATCATAGAAGGGAGTTCTTGAACACATAATCTGATTCGAATAAAAACCCTAATATATGCAAATACAAAGTTACTTGATACGGAGCTTCATCTTCCCCCTAGAGAATGGAGTTAGCCGGCCATGGGAGCCGGAGTCATGCTTCTTTTCTGTGCCGTCATCTTCAATTCTCCGTTAACCCCCGAAACTGACTTCCCCGGCCGAGAATCCTATTTTCCCGTCCAAAGCTCCAACCAAAATAAAGTTGCTGGAAAAAGATAACATAACCTAAATAATAAGCTAAGCCTCCTTTTATAGTTGGCCCAAAAAATACACTTAAAAGAAACGAAACAAAGAATAAATGTGCTGCTGCCCGCTGGTCTGGACAAGCAGCTCCATTGTCCGGACCAAAATATCAGATTGTTCAATTTCTGTTCCAGACTTGGTCGTCCGGACTTGCATAGCCTTGGTCCGGACCAGATTTTCCGCTTTCACCTTTTCGCTCCTCTTTTCGCCACGGATCCCTCCGGAACATCCTTAACTCACGATTATTACTCCAAAACCTATCCGAATGCTCTGTAAGCCCTAAAACACTACAAACCAATTAAAGCTAGTTAAATAACAATAGATAGGACCGACAAAATCTAAATTAATGGGCATAAATGGGTGCTTTTCAGCACCTATCAGTGGACATGAGAATTGACCGGCCATAAGTAGGCAAGCAAGTCGACATAATATGGGTTGGGAAGTTGTTTGCAAGAGTCTATTGCAACCATGGCTATTGTCACTTATGATCATTCCTGGGAAGGGTCTTTTGGAGTGACAAAATGAGGTTTTGATGGGCTTTATGACGGATTTATAGTACTAATAACTAACAAGTTTTGACGCAGTCCTGCTCTTTGTCGCAAAGTGGGGGTGATTAATTTTGTCTGTAATTATCTCTCTCTCTCTCGGCCCCTCTGTTTTTCCTGGAAGGTGGCAGCAGCCATGGCTGCGGCTGCCATCACCACCCACAAACAGCCCCTCGCCTCTCCTCCTTTCTTTCTCTTCCTCTCTCCTCTTCTCTTCCGGCCCAAACCACTGCCACCACGCTGCTGCTGCTACTGCTCCCCTACTCTCCCCCACACCCCTCTCTCAGCCCTCTCAGACACCACCACCAACTGGGCCCACCTCACAGCCACCCGGGAGCCTTCCCCGCAACTCTCCCCGGGACTTCTCTTTCTCCCTGTGGTCTCTCTCTCCCATAAGCTCTCTCTGAAACTATTTTCTAAAGTGAATTTTATAATTGTTTAGTTTAAGTAATTTGGGCAGCCCGTAATTTTTGGTAAAATTTACCAGAGGCGTGTCTGCATGACCCCGGGAGCCCAATCTGTTGCCGCATATATTTTTTCGGGTCATGGAGTGCGCCTGTCGAACCCAATTTGTAAAATGAGTAATTGAGCGTTTAATTGAGTGTTAATGTTGCTATAAAATTATGTGACCCAAGCAGGTACCATTTTCAATCAGTAAATTATACGCGCAGAGTGCACAGTAATGAACCTTGCTAGCACCACATACACTTACACATCCATACACACTCACGCTGACATGAGTGGTGGGTCCCACACATTTCAAGTGTGTGTGGGACCCTCAAATGTGTGTGGGACCCACCACTCATGTGAGCGTGAATGTGTAAGTGTATGTGGTGCTAGAATTATTAGCGCAGTAATTAGGGTCCATGTGGCAGAGGGGAGTAGGCAATACTTTGGTTACACATGCCTTTTCTTTAAATGTTTTATGTATTTATATATACTATTATGACGTGCATGATGCTGCAGTTATATTGATATGTGGAATTAAACGTTGATTCATGCTTGATTTGGAAAATGATGATTATTTATAACAATTGAGATTGATTGAAAAAATAACAGAATACATTAAATTAAATCTTGATGTAAAGGTTAGTAGTGAGCCTATTAGTGTTGGCGATATAAAAACAATTTGAACATGAGGTCTAGGCATAGAGATGTGAAATGGAGGGCGGGTTTGGTGTTGTACAGGGAGTAGGGCACGGCCAGGTACCCTAAGGACTTCATATCAGTTCCTCGCTTTCTTTATCGAGGCGCTCCCACTATATGGTACTCCCTCCGTCCCTTTTTTAGAGTCCGGTATTCCATTTTGGGTTGTCCCTTAATAAGTGTCCATCTTGTAAAATTAGTGGGTAAAATTTGGTGTATTGTCTATTTTGTCCCTAAAAGTAGATTCCATTTTGAAAAGTTAGTGAATAAAAGTGTAATGATGATGGGTAAATAAGAAAAGTAGAGGAAAAAGTTGATGTGAAAGGTATAATGATGATATCTTTTTAATAAGTTGGAATTACGAAGCAGGACACTTAAAAAGGGACGGAGGGAGTATTAACAAAGGAAAGCAGCTAATAAGGAAAGGAAAACTGCTTGTCTAGCTAGGAAAGTATGTTAATCAGTTCGATATTACAGGGTAAAGGTTGTCAGTGAACTTAGTGAAAGCTCTGCTCTCTCTCTCTCTCTCTCTCTCTTCGATATTACAGGGTAAAGGTTGTCAGTGAACTTAGTGAAAGCTCTGCTCTCTCTCTCTCTCTCTCTCTCTCCCTCTCTTTCCTTTGATGATTGACGATTTACGTTGAAAATTATTGAAATGTTCTTGCACAACAGAACGTTTAATCTTGTATATATCGTATTTCTTACCTGAAAATTGTTTTGTGTTGGTGAAACTGTTTCAGGAGACTTTGAGAGGAAGCTGGCTAAATGACAAGTCTTGTGTTATTAATTATCCGTGTCTTGTGTTATTAGTTATTAATTAATTATCGTTGTCTTGTGCTATTAATTATCCGTGTCTTGTGTTATTAGTTACTCCCTCCGTCCCAGTTTGTTTGTCTAATTGTCGAAATACGTGTCCTTCAAAAAAATACTTATATCTTACATTTTATAATATTTTTTTTATTTTGAAGATTTTGTATAATAAAACTAATTGAGATCTATCAAACAAGATCCATATTGCATATTAAAAACATTACGAATTGAAAATTATAGCCAATTCTTTGAGAGGTCAAACGCTCTTAAAAGGTCAAAAAGGGAACAAACAAACCGCGACGGAGGGAGTATTAATTATCATTGCCTTATGCTATTAATTATCCGTGTATCTCAAGTGACGTTGACTATAGTGGTGTAACTTCTTATTATGTTATTGTTTTATTTGGTGATGCAAAGTAGTTGGCCACAACAGTTTAACGCCTCCCCCCTCCCACTTTCCCCCCTCCTCCCCTCCCTCTTTCCCCCCTCCTCCCCTCCCCTCCCCTCCCCTCCATCTTTACTCAAAACTTCATTAGTATACATCATAATTAATTAACGAACCCGCGCGTCTTAAGATTTTAACTTTGGTAAAAAATATTAACAATTTGCCCAAGTTCACAGTTAAAACGCGACCAAGAGAGTAGTAAACATTTAAAAATCGCCACCAAAATTGTGGAAAAGACTCCTCGTCTTGTTGATAAAAACTTGAGGTTTTCTGTAATAGCATATGAGTCTCATACATAGGGCAGAAATAATTGAGAAACTGTTTTTGCATCTCGCCCCATGTACACATTGACTCTGAGCTCAAAGAACATAACCAATCCTTAGCACTATCTTGCACTAGATAATGGGAATACTGTAAGGAGGTCCACTTCATCTTCGAGACAAAGCTCCTCGATCGAGTTTGTTAAGATGCTCACATGGATTTTCTGACTCCAAGCCATAGAAAAAAGGAAGTCGAAAAATTTATTGATCATGCTTCAACTCAAGGGTTTCTATACTAGATGGAATATCTACATACGATGGACAATAAGGTACTTCAGGTTGCCCATAATTGGGCACATGGTCCATTAAACTGGAAAATTGAACTCCGAACTCTCCACTGTAATCTCCAAAATAGGTCATTTTTTTTGTGTTTTTTCTTGAGACATGAAAAGGAAAAGAATTTAAAAAATTACAGTCTCAACAACTTTAAATTCTAGGATAGTAAAAAGCTAGAAAATAGAACTAACGGTGATTTAAATTTAATGAAGGGATACTTAAAAATTCATCCTCAACCCATATTCTACTTAAGTATTCATCCGGCACTTTTTGAACACTTATGTTTTCATCCCCATTTTTTATAATCCCAACAGTGACCATATACAATACATCGAGTCTGTGTGTATATTATATATATAATACAATTCGCGACGGTATGGTGGCCCACACATTTGTTTTGCATAAATCTTGATCTTTTCAAACGTAGGCGGTGATCATAGAGATGAGAGGAGTGCAAGATGGTAACCGAATGGTTGGAAAGAGAGAGATGGTATTTTGAATTTTGAAAATTGTAGAGAGACACATATTGAGAGCATGTACATCAATAAAATATAAAATGGCTATCAAAATGTTATCTTTTGTATTTAAGCCAACCACTTTTTTCCTCATCTCTACAGCAAAGGTAGCTATTTTACCTCTATTTGATAAAAATATTATTACTTCAAAAAGCTGGCACTTGTGTGGACGAGAGAGAGGAGGGTGCAAAGGGAATAAAGTACTCCACCAGGCTAAAGAAATATAGTAATTCTTTACTTTTTACATTCGGAACAATACCTCGCTGAAAGTATCGAGGTTTTTTGACAAATGTATAATACCTAGATGATCCCTAGACTGCTGTAGGGGTGTTTTCAACACTTGGTTCTCTACTTTACCTAAAAAGTAAGATATACCGAATCTGATGCTGTTGCTTTGAAACCAGAGTTAACTAGTATAGTGATAGCTTGCAATCTCATCCCTCCAATTTCAAGATTATTCTAAACCTTCCAATATTATGTCGTTAATATGAACCCCCAATGCTTAATATTTACAAAAAGTCCATCCAAAAGTTAGTTAGCGAGAGGCATATTTTTAGACCCTTGGATGTGTAGAAATGAAGGATTGAAATTGGTAAGAAAAAATAATATTCTTTTGGAATTCTCCCTTTGATTGTTATATGGATAATAACATAATTTTGAGGGTACAAAATACGACACAACAAGTATTAATTTTTAATTTTATTAAATAAATTGACTCATCATGTTATTAGTCATAGAAAACTAAAATTAGTACTACACAAATGCCGCTAATTAAGATATATACTTATTTATATTAGTTTAAACACCAGCCTTCACATGGATGCCCTTAACTTGCTAAAATGCGGACTCCCCTTTCTCGATCTAATTTTAATAATCCGAGAAGTTCAATACGTTCAAAATGTGATTTTAAGGGTTATCACGAGAAATCGGCAAAAAATATGAATAGAAAGAGCTTAATTTGAGCAGTTTTTTATTGAACCGTTCAATGAAAAATGCTCGGATGAAGTACTTGTCGATCATATTTTTTGCTGATTTCTGACGAGGGTGCTTAAGATCATGTTCTGATCATATTGATCAGCTCGGATTATTGAAATTTGAGTGGAAAAAGGGAGGTCCGCATTTTGCTGAATAAGGTGGCCCTTATAAAAAGGAGACTATTATCTATATAATATGGGAGGGTGGTTTATCTTTTCCATCGTTAGATTGGTACATATTTTCCACCATTGGATTGGAAATACAACTCTGACCGAATATATGACTCTTAATATGGAAACAATATATGACTCTTAATATGGAAACAATATTTTCCCGGGAAAATTTCAAAATGGCACCTGAACTTTGCACCAAATGTCACAGAGCCACCTGAACTTAAGTTTATTTCAATTAAACATCTGTACTAACAAAATCCCCAAATTTAGACACCTGAACTTAAGTTTATTTCAATTAAATACCTGTACTAACAAAATCCCCAAATTTAAACCCCTGCCGTTATACTTCGTCCCAAAAATTGCTGACATGGCATCTCCAACCTGTTTAAGTTGCCCTATTGCACATGTTTCTAACAGAGGACGATGTACCCAAGCGAAACCCATAGGCAGACTTCAGGTCTAGGGTTGAAAATATGTGCAATGGGGCAACTTAAACGAGTTGGAGATGCAATATCAGCAATTTTTGGGACGGAGTATAATGGCGGGGGTCTAAATTTGAAAATTTTGTTAGTACATGTGTTTAATTGAAATAAACTTAAGTTCAGGTGTCTAAATTTGGAGATTTTGTTAGTACGTTTGTGTAATTGAAATAAACTTAAGTTCAGGTTTCTCTGTGGCATTTGGTGCAAAGTTCAGGTGCCATTTTGAAATTTTTCATATTTTTCCCCATTGAATTGGAAACAATATATGACTCTTATGGTAAATAGATTTACCTATTTCTATCTTCGAATTTCCTTTCTATCTTCAAAACAAAATACAAGGCAACCATTCCAACAGAATAGAGAAAAATTGGGCATGATGATGAAGGCACGACTTCAAAAAAATCTAGAGTACAATATAATCTGAGTGGTTGGTGCAAGTTGTTAATTCTTTTTCCTTTCAATTGTTTCTTTAACTCTCTTTTTTTCATCCTTCCACAAAAATTTTACCTAATTTGTATACCGATGTAATTTGCTTCTCAAATGGTTTTTTTTTTTTTTTTTCCATTTTGAAATTAAAAAAAACACTACGTTTGCAGAGGTGAAAATTTTGTTTTCGGTTGAAAGAAAAAATGAGAGGGAGAGAGATACAGGTAGAGAAGAGAGAAAGGAATTAAGTCGTCGTCATCATCATCAACACCATGGTCTTCTTCCTTCTTTATACTTCTTTGGCCGAATGAATGAATGAGAGGGAGAGAGTCAGTGTAGAGGTAGATTCTCCAACTGCGGAGAGTCCCTGCAGTTAAACTTTTCTTGACCGTTAAAAACACTATTTGACAGTTACTATCACTTTGACCGCATTTCTGACAAGCCTGATTTAGTGTTTACGGGTGGACAGTGTTTGAGGCAGCCCATTATCACCACATCCCAAATTATCTCCTACAGCAACAACATCGAATTAGACACCCCATTCCTTCCATTTCCTGCCAGCCAACGTACCCATGTTAATGCCGAAATTTGTGGGGCCAAACGATGACTTTAACATTTAATACAAGTTTTCATGAGGCCTCCTTTATGTTTGTGTGAAGAATCACTTAGATGTGTTGACTGTTGTACACGATTTTGAAACTAAACGTCAGAGGGATGGCTTCCCAGTTAAAAATATTGTTTAACAAAAAATAAAGGCATATCGAGCCTTACAAAAGCTCGAAGAAAATATAAGTGAACAATATCTTATAGGATCATGTGAACCTACAATATTTCAAAGACAAGTAGAAAATGGATACAAAGACATTTCGGACATTTATGGTGAGGATGTTTGGACGGACCAGGGATCCTGTAGGGCAGAGTGCCCTATAGGGGTTGTAGTGCAGCGCACAACCGTTGATCTCATTAATCAATGGTCCAAATCAAAAATTAATTATGACCGGTAATAAATGATTCTTACCGGTCATAATTAAAAATCATATCCCAACCATTCATTGTCAAGATCGATGGTCCGTGTACGTCTATAGGGTGTCTTGCAAAGCCTTGCACTACATGATTTTCCAATCCTGTTTGAACACGTTCGACGTTGTGTTTGTGGACAGATTTTTAAAGGAATACTCTTTTTGTCCTCTTTTTATCATTTGACTCTTTTTTGTGAATATAATATATTTTTTTTGTTTTCTTTTTAGATGTCTCCTCGAGGTACGTATTTTCATTGATGTGTATCATTTTTTATTTTTATTAGTATTTTGGATCGAGATTTTTTATTGGATCAAGTTTTATGCGTTTGAGTTTGTTTATGGAAAAGTTAGGGATTGAATTTTTTTTTCTTTATTTGCTGATTCAAGTTAACCATGCCAATGGATATGATGGATTATTGTTTTTCACGTACGTAGTTGAATTTGTTGGACTGGTTGATAAAAGTGCATGTGATTTCAGTATTTATTTGTGTATGTTGATTGTTCGAACCGTACATATATAGCACACGAGTTTAGCATTTATTTGAGTGTGCTGATTGTTCAAGCCGTGCTTTTAGGCACGGACATACACTAGTTAATTTAATTAAATAGAGGATATTTTGTCATTTTATTTTCAAATTTAACGGCGTCAAGGTGACGAGCTAATTGAAGGGGGAGTTTGGAAAATACTTTCAAAAGTAAGGGATGACAGTGTTATTTCATACACCTAAAGGGAGGCCTCTGTATTTGTCTAAGGCGGTTATCTTTTCTTTCTCCTTATATATATTTATATCCCGACCAGACTTTCACAAAATTAGAAGGAGCCGAAAATCGATTTGAACAGGTACAACCCCCCCGCCCCCTCTCTCTCTCTCTCTCTCTCTCTGCGCGCGAGCTTTTGCTTGCTTGTGCGTCTCCTCCCTCTCTCTCATCATCTATTGCTCTGTGATGTTAGGTTTTTTTTTCCCTTCTGGTATCAAAAAAACGGAATCAGAAGCAGCCCTAAACTGGTTTGAACAGGTACCTCTCTCTCTCTCTCTCTCTCTCTCTCTATGTTTGTGTGTGTGTTTGCGCTTGCTTTTGCGTCTCCTCCCTCCCTCTCTATCTCATCGTCTGTTGCGAGTTTGATCTTTGATGTTAGGGTTTTTTTTTTTCCTTCCGTTGTAAATTTTTTTTTTTGTTTTTTGATGAATACTCTTAAGCTTCTTTTGTTTTCTCCCTTAATATACAACTATTGGTTTGGATGTTGTCGTCATCTAGGTGTTTGATCGAACGTCTCATGTCCAATTTGGTGAATGCTACGGTTATAGAAGTAGCTATGCTTGGTTAGGCGATTTTAACAATCTTCATCTTCAAGTATTAAGAACAACACTGATATATATTTAGCAACTAGTAATTTAGTTTCCCCGCATAAAAAGCTTAAGTTTCTGGTATAAAAAAACGCGTGGGATACATTCAACACAGATAATAGAAGAATGAACCAGTTCTGTATTTGTGTGACTTTTATTCTCTCTCTCTCTCTCTCTCTCTCTCTCTCTCTCTCTCTCTCTCTCTCACACACATCCACACACACACACACACGCATTTATGAAGGTTTCTTGCAAAAGTTGCTGATTGGTTCAAATACTAGTCCTCAGTAATTGTGTTATTTAAAACAATGCATGTTTGGTGGCTTTTCTTCACATAACTTGTACTCTGCTACTGTATACTGTTTTGGGACTCAAATCCACAGCTTAAAGGTTTGTAGGCTGAGCATGGGCGGTTATGTAGATAATTACGTGTGGACCTCATGAGTTGGGGCACTTAAATTTTACTTTCTTGCTTGTTCTAACCATAATGTTCTGTCCTTTTCATAGTCGTCAAGGAGTTGCAGAAAATGAAATTTTATTGTGCGTTTCTCCCAACGAAACTTTTGTAGTGGTCTATGTGGTTGTCCCTTTTCCTGGATAGCATTTCCTGGCTAGGACTCCCATGAGGTTTCTAAATGCACTGAACACTCTACTTAAGAAACTTTTGTCTAGATTCCCTGGCAATACTATGCCAGAAGTTCTCTTAAACAATGTTGTTCACTCATGCTGAGTTGGAGCTCTGAAATTCTACTTCCTTGCTTGTTCTGACCATAATGTTATCAATTTCCCTCCTTTTAATTGTCTTCAATGGGTTAATAGAAATGTAAATTGTTCATGCGTTTTCCCAATGGAGTATTTAGAGAAGCCCATTTGGTTGTCCCTTTTCTGTATGGATAGTGCTTATTAGTTAGAAGCAAAAAAGTGCCATTCGTTGTATGGTTCTTCCCTGGACTTGGTGGGTCCCTTATGGTTATTCCTCTCGATTGGTTGTTGCCTGGTAGTTTCCTAGCCATTTTTATAAAACGGAAGATGTTAGAATGCACTGACATGGCCAGGACCTCCCATGAGGTTTCCAAATGCACTGACAGACTGACCTCTCTTACTTTTGGAAACTATTTTCTAGGTTCCCCCGCAGTACCATGGCACTAATTCTCTTAGACAATGTTGTTCATTCAAGCGGATGTCCCACATTTTGTTAGAGTTCAAGATGCCAAAGATGCCTCTTAAATAACAAGTATCTGAAGCGAAAAAGTAATGAAAAGTTAACCCGTGGATTGTACCACCACGGTAGTTCAAGCTCCAAAGTTCATTGGGGAATTAATAAATATGTATGTGAGAAATACATAGAGATGGGTTTGGGGGGAAGACTATTAAACAAATCAACAATGCTACTCACACAACAATCCAAACACAACAACTTACACAACTTCTCACATACATGTGGGGCAACAAATAGAGAGAAAAGAAGAGACACAAGAAAGAGAGGCGATGAGGAGAGAAGGAATAGAAGTGGGAAGTTGAGACAAGGAGGAGGGTGGAGGGAGCCAGAGTACAGACAGAGAGGGAAGGAGAAAGTGATTTTATGAATCCATACCATTTGTTACTTCTTCCCAAGCCTGTCCTGTGGTGAAAGCAATAATCAATTAATTGATGTCTCACACAAAAGTAGGTCATTGTTGGCATTAGTAATATGTTTTAAAGGTGTCTTGGGAATTGTGGTAGTGCATTTTTTTTGGACTGTTTGGTTATAGAGATAGATTAATCGTTAACAGAACGTAATCTATAATTTGGAAAAGATTCAGGTGTGAACATGAGGGTATAAGCTTCGACGGCATTTTCATCATGTTTTGATGAATTTTAACATTATCTGGGCCAAGTTACAGGGAGAGGGTAATCTTTGCTATAGTTCAAAACTAAGGGAGGTTAGTACATTTTCTAAAACTTGAAGGGAGGTGCCAGGTGTCAAAAACTATGGGTCGTTCAGTGCATTTTTCCCAATTTAATGCAATTCAGGTGTTGATATCCTTCCAGTTTGGTTACAGAGTTGGTTTGTAATGTACATTTCTCTTGGTTTTTTTTAAAAAAATTTCCAGTGCAAGGGACAGGAGGAGATATGGCTCATGATAGACGGATGAGTTTGCTGAGGCTGGAGGAAGGATTGGAACAGAGGATTCCCCTGGCAGCACATGACGTTAACAAGCGACATCTATGGCAACTATCTCCAATAGAGGAGGATAGAGTGGTGAAAAAACAGAAGGAGGATAGAGTGGTGAAAAAACAGGACAATGATGATAATGATGTTAACCAAGAGCAACGAAATAGCCCATGGATGAAACTACCCCCCTTCCCGTTCGCTGCTTGGCGCAAATTAACAAAGAAAGAGTGGAAGGATTACAACAAGTGTTTGGAGAAGAGCGAGGTATGTACGTAAATTAAAATACGCATATACAAATGTCAAAATATTATTTGCTTAATTTCCTTCTTACATGTATTCTCTCAACCTCTCCTTGAGCCTGGTATCGTTGCTTGGCTTTGTACAGGGGTTTGATTGTGGGGATGTTCCTGATAACATATTGGGTATCCCCGTTACACCACTTTCGCTGGACGACCCTGACACAATGAAGGATCTCCAAATGTATTCAATCTTTGCCCTTAAAAAGTGCACCAAACTTAAGGTATATGTTTTTGTCAGTTGCCCTTTGTCAGTTCGTTAAGTTATGTGTGGCTTGAATTTAATGAAGGGGCCCATTGGGTCAGTTGGGCCCGTGAGTTGATCTATAAATATGTGCGTTCAGCAGTCTCTAGGGTTTAGAGGAGAGGTGAGAGAAACTTGTTTTGGCGAGAGAAATCTGGAAAGACAAAGAGATGCACTTGTGAGATCGGAGCTTGTAATCCTAATTGGGTATAGTGAATTCATTCGTCCCTTCTCCCCATGGAGTAGATACACAGCTTGTGTATTGAACCACATAAATCTCTTGTGTTCTTGTGTGCTTGATTTCTTGCTTTCCTTTCGTTCTTCATCTTATTGTTCTTGTTTGAGATTGACTTTGCTTGATATATACGTTGTGCCTTCTGCTTGTCACACGACATTTTTCATTCTCACCTGTTTGCTGAACTCGTCTTTCAGTGTAATATGTTTTAACTTCTTTCTTCAAATCATAGAAAAAGAAGTACCAGTTTGTGAAGGTCCTCAAAGCAAACGTCCGCCTTCGTCGTGGTTTTCTCTATCATATTACCTTTCAGGCTGAGGATATTGCTGGTTCTGGTTCTCCCCCTCTCAACTTTCGAGCCATAGTGCATTCTCTTCAGGGTCGGAAGACCGTCGAATTTTGTGAACCGGAACTGTAATTCTAACTACTCCAAGGTACATTTTTTTCTCCGTCATACTGTTATTTGACTGCTGATCTTCCTGTGCGCTATGTTACCTTTTCTTTAGCGACTGACTGATTTTTTCTTTGTAATATTGTGTCTTTCTTGTCCTTAACTACAGGGACAGCTTGATCTAATACAGTGATGGTCAGCTGAACGGACCGCCACCGAATTCATCTTCCATGTGAAAGTTGCACAGCTGAGAAATTCTCCCTCCGACTTAACATCAAGAGCATTGATGCCAATTTCTGTACCTTGTAAGAACAGAGCTCAGACTTTTGCTACGGTTGTATACCGTAGCTAGTCTACTACTATAATAAAAGCGGGAGTTGGCAAGTGACATTCGTTGATGATGGGTTATTGTAAATCACTTTCCTTTTGTCCTCATCCATGTGAATTTTTACTACTCATGAATGTATTAATTCTTTGTGGCTTTAAATGCTGATTTTGTAATTCTAGACGAATAAAGCTAAAAAATGGAAAACTCATTTCCTTTGAAATAAGGCTTAACGGGGATATTAATGATAGTATTCTCATTGCGCATGAGTTTATGCATTCTTCAAAGAATAGGCGGTATGGAAGGAAAGGGTGGGTTGCTCTTAAACTAGATATGGCCAAGGCTTATGACCGCAAAGAGTGGTCCTATTTGGAGGCAGTGCTTCGCAAATTTAGGACCAATGATGCATGGATTAGGTGGGTTTGCGTGCGTCACAATGGTCTCTTTTGCAACTTGTAATTAATGGAGAGAAGGGTGAGCTTGTCACGCCCTCTCGTGGTATCCCACAGGGATGCCCTCTCTCCTTACCTATTTATTTTATGTGTTGTAGGGTACCACTACCATATCCAAAGGGCCATCGCGACCCTGAATGGTGTAAAAAATAGGGCAACATTGCCCCCGGTCTTGCATTTATTTATTTTTTGGTAATGACTCGCTTCTTTTTTGGGAAGCCACATCCTTGGGGGTATCATGCTATCGATGAAATCTTGCGAAAGTATGAGGTATACTTCTGGCCAAATGGTCAATAGGGACAACTCCTTGTTCTTTAGCCCAAACACCCCCGCAGGCCACAGATGTGAAACAAGGTATCTCATTGAAAGTCATGGTGGGAAATATTTGGGATTGCCCTCTATTATTAGTAAATCGAAAACCAGTGTGTTTCAGTATGTCGAAGACCGTGTTCTTGCTAAACTTGAGAGTTGGCAGGATGCGACATTGAACTTAGTCGGGAAAGAGACGACTATGCTTAAATCTGTTGCACTTACGATGCCCAATTACATCATGCAATGCTTTCTATTGCCGAAACGGGTATGTAGAGTCGGCCTTGACTTCAAGTTTGGAAGCTGAATTATGGAGTTTATTCTGAGAGATTGAAATAATCCAACAAGAAGAGATGAAAGCTATGGAAGTGGAGTTAGATTCAACCGCCACTATTGATCTGATCTTTGGGAAATCGCCAAAGAATTCTTCCCACACAGTCATCATTCAAGAATGTAAAGCCCTTTATGGAAACAACGGGATGCACCTTGAGGCACACACTCAAAGAGAAGAACAAAGTGGCAGATAGACTTGTTAACATGAGAGTTGCAAAAAGTGATTTGGGGGCATACTCATCCCACTTTGGTCTTTCCTTTAGCTTGACCCAATCCAAGACCAAAGGGACAAAAAAGTGCTAGCCCATTACAAAGGCCCAACTATTTACAAGGCCCAAATAAACATAAAAGGGCAAGCCCAAACAATTAACACTTTGTTTGGTTTACATCTTAAAAAGTTATTTTTGAGAGTTGAGTGGTAATGATAGGAGAGATAGAAAGAAAATTTTATTGAAAACTGTGTCGAGAGTTAAAAGTTACTCTAAAAAAGTTGAACCAAACGGAGTGTTTATCTTTGCTGGAAAAAAAACGAAGGGAAAATGACGGTCCATGACGTGTTTTGATAATTAATACCCGCTAAAGACATGCAGAGAACATTTGTTAATGTTGAAAATGTCTATAGTGGATATTAATTATCAAAACATGTCCTTGGCCGTCATTTTTCAAAAAAACGAATAACAAAAATTCCTTCTCTCTTTATGAGTACCACTTGTACCTGCTTGGCGCATCCGAGCCGTCCATTGCATTTTTGGACGGCTCGGATTTGGAGTGAGAAAAAGAAGAAAGAAAATTTTAGGATGAAAAGGGAAAGAGTATCAATCTGAGCCGTCAAAAAATGTATTAGACGGTTCAAATGTGCCGATTGAGTACCACATTTAATATGCCACCCGGCACCGAAAAATTTCCCCTCTTTCTGACTCTCTCTGTCTCTCTCTCTCTCTCTCTCTCTGGCACCACCGGTCGTCGTCGGCGATTTCGGAAGCCATGTTTTTCCACATAGTTTTGGAGCGAAACATGCAGCTCCACCCCCGCCACTTCGGCCGCGACCTCCGAGAAAAGCTCGTCGCCAAGCTCATGAAAGACGTTGAAGGCACCTGCAGGTTTGCTTTCCCAACAAACGGCGACGAGTCTTGATTAGGGTTTTTCTCCTGCGTTTCCCCAGCTGATCGACTAAATACACTAAAGGTAACCGATTTCGCAATTGTTTCTTTTTTCAGTGGCCGACACGGGTTCGTGGTGGCGATTACTGGTATCGAGAGCGTCGGGAAAGGGCTAATTCGAGACGGCACCGGGTTCGTTACCTTCCCTGTGAAGTACCAGTGCGTTGTCTTCCGACCATTCAAAGGAGAGATCTTAGAAGCTGTTGTTACCATGGTTAACAAGGTAGGTATGCTTCGTGTTTTATTGCTATATATTGACTTAGTACAACAAATTTTTCTTTGGCAATACATGGAGGCCCCCTTGGCCTTTGGATTGGTGGGTGTAATAATGTAGAATGAGTAATAACATCAGACCTAATAAGGGATTATCAATACCACATCCCAATAGGGGTGCAAACTAGCTGAGCCAAGCCGAGCCGAGTTTTATAGTGTTCGAGCCAGAAAACTTGAGCTCAAGCTCGGCTCGTTTTTAGGTTAACTTAACAAGCCTCTTTAAACAAGCGGAGCTTTTGCGTGTCGAGCTGAGCTTTTGAGTGTTGTGCTCTGTTCGTTTACTAAAAGACCTAAAACTCGAGCTTGGCTCGATTACTAAACGAGCCAAGCCGAGCGTTAACGAGCTGAGCCACAAGCTGCTCGCGAGCAGCTCAATTCATTTGCAGCTCTAATCCTAAATATTGGAAATCTCTTGTTTGGCGTCCAATGAATATAGGATCCCTCCACCGCTGTGGCATTCTAACATCATAATACGGTCCAACAACATTTTAAAACAGTCCCGTATCTAATCCCACCAATCAAACCTGAGCATAGTGTTTCTATAATATAGGATTACGGAGATAGAATTGTTGCTTCTTGTGGCATTAGGGTGAGTATAATACGTTTGGAGTTTGCATTGTTGGTTTCTATGTACACACCCATGTATGATAATGTGAAGTATGATTTTATCTTTCGGTTATCGCAGATGGGATTTTTCGCTGAAGCAGGGCCCGTTCAAATTTTCGTGTCGAATCATGTGGGTTTGTCATTGTCTTAAATATTTTGTCTGCTCCAATGTGTGTTTGCAGTTTGTTTTTAACTTTATAGGTTGAATTTTATCCCTATCGCTTGTGAATCTTCAGTAGGTGGAAAGAAGTGTTTTTTCTTTTTGCCAACTGTGAGTTTTGTTGCAAGCAAACAAAACGGAGTACAAGGAAGGAGCTAAGAAGCACGGATACGTATACGGATTCGATACGATAGGAATATGCGGATACGTGATTTTTCCAAAAAGAAAGATACGATACATTGGAGGATACGTTGAATATAAAAGTAAATAAAAAATATCTTATATATATAATTTTTAATTCCTAAAAATACAAGTTCACCGTTCACATGCCGAGAGAGATATATTTACATACACACAACGAGAAGGGGGGGTGGGGGGGGGGGTGGGGTGGATATCGTCGGTGTGTTTCTGATATCGATTGGTGGGAGAAAAAGAAAAATATAGTCCTAATTGCAATTTTAACTCATATTTTAAGTAATAACATATTCACCTTCGCGTGTATCCAAAACGTATCCAAGCATATCCAACACGTATCTGCGCATTTCCGAAACGTATTGGGACACAAAAAAATAATTCTAAAAGCAGGATACTTTAAAAAAAAACATATCAGATATGTATCCAGAGCGTGTCCGAGAGTATCTGTATCCGATACGGATACGACACGTGATACGGAGGCCAAAATAGAGTATTCGTCCTTCATAGGGAAGGAGAACCTTCCAAAATGCAGTAACCGACCATGAAGGAGGAAACCTAAGAAAGAGGAATGGTAAAAGAACTGTAGAGAAGCATTTTTTTTCCCCCTACCAACACGATGGTGCATGATAAAGAACCATACAGTATAGGTTGCATTATAAAGCATGAGGAATTATCATTTTGCTTCAGTTATCTTTAAGAATCTTTACCACTGCCTTCAGGAAATTTTTCTGAAACCATAAAAAGTCCAATGGTTACATTTGTATCTTTGTGAGCATGTATTTAACTTATCCGTTTATGCATACCTTTATGTCATCGTCTATTGTTTTCAGTTGATACCTGATGATATGGAGTTCCAATCTGGAGATATGCCTAACTACACAACTTCAGATAGATCAGTACGTATAGGTTTTTGTACTTGGATTCAGGGGAGAATGAATTTCTGAATTTATTGACTATGCTGGGGAAATTACTCACTACAGTCCTTATGCAGGTCAAGATTGAAAAGGAAAGTGAAGTACGGCTAAAGATTATTGGCACTCGGGTGGATGCTACAGAGATTGTATGTACTCATTTTTTTCTCTCTTTCTCTATAATATTCCACATTCTGTGACTCTTCGTTGTGGCACCAAATTGAAACATACATTTTGATCAGCAAATTGGTTCTGTAAATTTTCTTGCATTTTGTGACTTGAAGTTCAAGGTAGATAGTGGATTTTTGTTTATAAACCAAATCCAGATGGGCCAGAATCTTTGAATGGTACCAAGCCATAGGGGTGGTTCTGGTCAGGGTTTTTAAGAGGTGGAAAAAAAGAAATCCTGTTCAAGAGTGAGTAGGCATATGGCATAGCTCCAGATTTGGAACCATTATGAGGACTTCAGAGGTTTCACTATTGAGTTTCGAACCTTTAGCGCATCTACTAATGGTTGTGTCTATACTTATATCAATCTGCATTGTTTTTTCAGTCTGGTGTTATGTATGCAGGGATGTTGATTATCTCTTCTATTTCTTTTTGGGATAGTTGTTCATCATTTGATGCGTGTAGTTTTTTTTTTTTTTTTTTTTCCCTTTTCAGTTCTGCATTGGTACAATAAAGGACGACTTCTTGGGTGTGATCAGTGATCCAAGCGCTGCCGCTTAATAGCTCAATTTGCTTTTAAGAAATCAGACTGTTTCAAAGTGTGAACTATTTTGTGTTTCCTTAAAGTTCCTCCTTCCCAAGAAAACACGTGTGCTCCATTTTTATGTGCGAGTACGACACTCAAGGATTGTTCTGCCATTGCTGGCAGATTTACGTGGTAATGGGAGGAGGAAGAATTCAGATAGTGCTATTATTTGTGTGTAACATGAAGCATGTGCAGAATCGAGAGTGTGTCACTATATTTGTCTGTGGCAGTGGGTTATTTATGCTTGGTATGAAAAATTAGTAAGCTCTAGAGAAAGGTGAAAGATGTACTTGGTGCTTTCTAACTTGGACAATTTTGTTGGAGTCCCAATTCAATATCACCAATTTCCACTACTTGCGTGGTCTTTTGCTCTCTGAATATTTTCTCGAGTTATTACAATTATTCTTTATACATTTAACTATTGTACAAATTTGGGGCAAAAACTCTGATGGTTTAGAGCTTAATTGTATATGATCAGGACCCCTTTTTGGCCACTAAACTTATTACGATGTTTAGTTTGAGTTGATGGAGGGTTCGATCAGGACACCTTTTTGGCCACTAAACTTATCAACATGTACGCTGAATTGGACTCCATTGATCATGTACACAAGGTGTTCGAAAGAATTTATAACAGAACTGTATATGTTTGGAATGCGCTATTTAGGGCTCTTACCTTGGCAGGTTGGAGCCAAGAGGTGTTCAGCGGCTACCGCGAGATGAATTGCATTCCTTGGTTTACGTACACCTATGTGTTGAAGGCATGTGTTGGTTCAGAGACATTGGGTTGGTGGTTGTTGAGAGGGAAGGTGAATCAGGCCCATATGTTGCAACACGGGTACGAGGCCCACGTCCATGGTACGACTACTTTGGTGGATGTGTACGCGAGGTTTGGATGTGTGGTATGCAAGTTGCGTGTTCAATGAGATGCCAGTGAAAAATGTGGTTTTGTGGAGCGCTATAATCTCGTGTTACGCGAAAACTGGCAAGGCCTTTGAAGCATTGGAACTTTTTCGTGAGATGATGATGCTTGAGACCCTGGCCTCAGTTCCGAATTCTGTGACAATGGTCAGTGTGCTCCAAGCTTGCGCAGCACTAGCTGCTTTGGAGCAAGGTAAGTTGATACATGGGTACATACTTAGATAAAGGCTTGATTCAATTTTGCCGGTTATGAATACCCATGTATGCAAGATGTGGTAATCTGGAATGGGGCAAAAGCATTTCGATCAGATGGATAAGAGAGATGTTGTTTCTTGGAATTCCTTAATTTCAAGTTATGGGATTCATGGATTCGGAACAAAAGCAATCAAGGCTTTTAACGACATGGCCAAGGAATCCCTCCTAGTGCCATATAATTCATTAGTGTTCTTGGAGCTTGTAGCTGTGCGGGGCTTGTTGAGTAGGGGAAATTCTTGTTTCAGTCTATGGTTAAAGAACATAGAATTTATCCTAGTTTGGAGTTCTATGCCTGTATGGTTGATATTCTTGGCCGTGCCAATCGATTAGATGAAGCAGCTAAGGTGACAGAAGATATGTGAATTGAGCCGGGAAAGGACGCTTGGGGTTCTCTCCTTGGAGCACGCCGGGTACATTGCAATGTTCAACTAGCAGAGAGAGCAAGCAAAAGGCTTTTTGAGCTTGAACCCACAAATGTAGGGAATTATGTACTTCTAGCTGATATTTATGCAAAAGCTTAAGATGTGGGATGAGGTAAAAAGAGTGAAGAAGTTGCTTGATGACCAGGGACTGCAGAAAGTCTCAGGTTGCCGTTGGATTGAAATTAGAAGGAAGGCATATTCATTCACATCCGTCGAGGAACTCAGTCCACAAATTGAACTGGTCCACGCTTTTGTGCTAGAAATATCGATGGAGATGAAGGAGAAGGGTTTTGTGCCAGCGACTAAAGTTGTGCTCTATGATCTTGGTGAACAAGAGAAGGAACAAATCATATTGGGTCATAGTGCAGTTGGCTTCGGACTGATTTACACCAGCTAAGGATAGACCATTAGGATCACCACCAACTTGAGGCTATGTGAAGACTGTCATTCTGTCACAAAGTTCCTTTCCAAGTTTGCAAATACAGAGATTCTAGTCCGAGATGTAAACTGGTTTCACCATTTTTGAGACGGGGTTAGTTCGTGCAGAGATTATTGGTGATCTTATTCAAAATTAAGTGATGTGGGGTCCCTCACCTGTGATAAAGTTTTTTCACTCTGGAATTCCTTGTTAGAGCTTATAGAGATTTCCAACATGTACAGTTTCAGCTTCCAATTCCAAGCTATAAGCATGTCTACATTGGTATCACTTTGGAAAGATGAAGTTAACAAGTACCAGAACAGTTCATGATGTGCTTGTTAGTTCCAAGTCCCAACTGCATTTTTGATACGCCTGTATCAAATAGATATCAATCTTAAATGGTCCCTATTTCAGGTTTGAGTGTTTTTTCTCTTCTTCCTCCTCCTCCTCCTCCCCCTCATTGTTTTTTTCACCTAGGGGGAGGGGAAGGGGGAGCGGCGGTGCCTCCTCTCTCTCTCTCTCCTTTTTTCTCTTCTTCCTCCTCCTTCTCCCTCCTCCCTCATTGTTTTTTTCACCTAGGGGGAGGGGGAGCGGTGCCTCCTCTCTCTCTCTCTCTCTCTCTCTCTCTCTCTCTCTCTCTCCTTTTTTCTCCCTCCTTTCCCTGGCCGATCGGCTATCTTCTTCTCTCCGTTTTTCTCCATTGTCGTTCCTTTCTATGGCTTCGTCTCCTCTCCGTCTCGCCGTTCTCCCACCGGGTTACCACTCTTGGGTATAATCCCTTTTGGCTAAACGGCAAGGTGGACTTCTAGAGGCAGGACGTGGCGTGGTCTCCCAGTGGTTAACACTCTTGGGTGTATCCAGTTTAAGCTCAATGGCATCGTGAAGTCCTTGCGGCTGTTGTTGGTGTGGTTGTGACGGTGGGTTGTGCCTCTGGCCAGTGGCAGATCCAGAATTTTTATATAGATGGGTCATCTTTTGAATACAAGATCGATCCTAAGATTTCATGGTGAAAGATGAACCTTAAATATGGAGCCCTCAAATATTTTTTTTTTACAATAATTGAAAAAGATAAAATCATCCCCAAAAAATTAAATCTTTGTTATGACATTGTTAAGTTTTTGAATTAAGATCATGTAATAGGCCAAAAAAAAAAAGAAAGAACAACTTGCCAAGAATATCTAAAACAAAAAAGAGTCCACACTAGTACTTCTAAAATTGAATAAAATCTTTATAATGATGTTTGAAGTTTAGTACTTAATGAATTGGTTAAATGAAAGTTCAAAGTTGTGAGTTGCAGTGAGAAAAAAAAAATTGAAACATTAAATTTCAGTGAGAAAAATTGTGCACAGGACTAGGGGAGAAGAGAATACTTGTGGAGCATTAAAAACAAAGCAAAAGGCGCCAGGAAAAGTCAAACCCGGGTTCTCTTTGAAAAGACACGGAGCTCTTACCACTGCACCACAAATAACTTTTGTGAAAAATGATAACATAATTATTATTTATTAACATTCTAGCTGGGTCACATGACCCAGCTGGGCCTACCTTAAATCCGCCCCTGCCTCTCGCCATTTGCAAGATCTGGGTTGATGACCAGTGGCAGTGACAGTGGTGTTTGGAGGTGGTGGATGCTGTGACGAGGCGGACGGCGGCTCTTGGGGCGGTGGTGGCTGATGTTTAGGCTTAGGTTTTGGATTTCTTAGGCTTGAGCTTGACTCAATAAGTGTATGGGCTTGACCCAATTGGTGTTGGCCTTGGTTGGCTTCTTGTCAATCTTGGTTTAGGTGTTTTGGACTTTGTCCCATCTGGTGTTTTTTCATCCAACATTTCTCTCTCCCTACTTGATGTATCATTTGTCAAGTTTTCTTGAATAAAATGTCACTTTTACCGATTAAAAGTAAAAAATGGTGACTATTTCCATTCAACCCTTTCCTTGCGGGTTGCATTTTCGTTTTGTATGCACTTATGAAGGGCATATATATGTTGTGCGATATGTTTCATCAGTAATCAATACCCTATACAAATGTTTGTGCTTCCCAGGCCTCTAAATCCCCAATCCTAATTTTCAATTATCTATCATTTTCAAAACACAACGTGGAACGCGTTCCTTAAAAACGTGCCCCAACTTCCCCTCCCTTTTCTCCAATATTTACCCAGCGTCCTCTTTTTATTAACGGGTTAGGGGGTGTTTCACTTTCCAAAAAAATTACTTTTTGGAAAAAGAAGGTAATTTCAAGCTCAAAAATCATGTTTTTATGCATATAATTTTCTTGCTAATATGTATCTTGTTTGATAGATCTCATTAAGATCTTTTAAACAGTACAAAAAAAATTGAAAAAATATTTTTTATTTTCATTATATTTGAATTTGAAATTACCTTTTCTTTTTTTTTTTTTGTCAAAAAGTACTTTTTTTGAAAAGTGGAATACCACCTTACTATCTCTCACTTAAGTTTGAATCCAAGAATTCATAAGAACCACATGACTACCACTTCACTAATTGAAAAATGGGTTATTTACCTATACACCCCTCCAACTTTATCCACTTTTCACGGTCACCCCCTCCCTCGAATTTCGCTACGGCCAGACCCCCTCCGTTATCTTTACTTTACCCATACACCCATTCTGTTACCATTCCATCCAGAACCGTTAACTTTTTAACAAAAAAATGGTTTAAGCTTCCAATATTGCCCCTAACTCTAATCCCTCTGTCACCCTCTCTTCTCGACCACCACCGCCACCGCCATCGCCACGGGCTGGTCCTAATCAAGGTGTCAAAACTCGATTTTGACCAATGGGTCTTATGCATCTCACTTAGACGAGCTCAGTGGTGGTAACGGGGTCGAGTTTCTTCACCAGAGGAAGGCGCACGGGCTGTTCGACCGCGGCGGGCGGAGGCGGCGATGTAGTATACTGGAGCTCAGACCAGGAGTGGTTGAACAGTTGTTTTCAGCACAGGGTTGTGTTCGTCTCGTCGAGACGATCCCGGCAATACTCGGATTGTCGCCGAAGGTGGCCGGAGGAGACTGCACGCGCCGGTCAACGGTGGCGCTCTGTCAATGTTGACCGGCGCGTGCGGCCTCCTCCGGCGTGCTCCAGCAACTTTTCGACCACTCCCGAAATCGTCTTGACAAAGCGCTCCTGGATCTGTGCTCGAATCTTGAATCCGAGCAACCACGACCTCGGGCTTTGTAGAACCGTACCTCGCCGCCACTCTACCGCCTTTGACCAGCGATTGCCACCACCTTCGAGCTCCTCCTCCGACGGGCTACCCATATCCGTGCTCGTCTCGACTAGACGAACACAACCTTGTGCTCAAAACCTCCGTCGAACACTCCTGCTCTGAGCTCTAGTAAATTGTACCGCCGCCTCCTCCCGCCGCGTTCGAACAGCCTGTGCAGCCTCCTCCGGTGACGAAACTCGACCCTATCACCACCACTGAGCTCGTCTCAGTGAGATGCCCAAACCGCCGTACTCTAGTCATCTTCTCCGGTGAAACCGAAAACTCTCGGTGGCGTTGACGGTGGTGACTGACTTAAATTTTGAGGGAGAGAGAGAGAGAGAGAGAGAGAGAGAGAGAGAGAGAGAAGTTTGGACTGCTGTGGGTATATAAGAGAGGGTAAAATGGTCTTTTCATCGATTCCATCCAAAGGCGTTAGGCCCCCCAAACGAAAAGATTAATGAGGGGGTCTGGCCGTAGTGAAATTTGAGGGAGGGGGTGACCGTGAAAAACGGATAAAGTTGGAGGGGTGTATAGGTAAATAACCCTTGAAAAAATGTCCCACGTTTCCTCTCGCCGTAGGAAATTCTATTCTTCTGTCCTTTGGGAGTTCGTATATTCGATGAACATTACGAAGCATGGATCCTTCCATTGTGCTTAATTGAGAGGATTTTGAGAAGATGGTTTGTTTATGTGGAAAGAGGGGATGAAGTCAATTCCGTGAACCTCTTGCCTAATCCTTCAATAGACATGATTATCCAATTCGTGCTGAGTCTCTGTCCAAATTATCTATTTGAAGGATTAGAAAGTGAATCGAAAGAGCATTTTTATGTTTTGTGGAAAGTTATTTGAATGCATGTTTTTCGTCCTTTCACATAAATGGTTAAATTGACTTCTTACGTTTCTCAACAGATCCGTGTAACTTTATTCCGTCCTTTTTGTTGATGCACGAGGAACATAAAACACATCAATGTGAACTTATTATTATATTGTCTTGTGCATCAAACGGGCTCAAACTCTAGTGGGACCAAAACAAAAGTGTTTTGAACGAGGACAAGAAAGTAATTCCACAAAAGTGTGATGGAATGGGCTAAGGCACCTGTTGTAGATTGGGAAATAATGCTCTGTCCTCTCTCTCTCTCTCTCTCTCTCTCTCTCTCTCTACAAAACGCCCCACAAAACAAAAACAGGGGCTACATAACTGGTTACTTCAGTTTGATCAGATCTAACTTCTCCAAAACTTAGTTTTGTGAGCACTATGTTGGTTTTTTGCCTGTTCCTCGAAACAAAAAACGCAGAAGAAGCAAGACTATCCAACCTCTGCAACCAAGGCTATGATCTCTTAGCGAAAATATTCTGTTGGTCTCGAAAGCTTGGTAAGGTATTTGCACAACAGTGCACTTACTTGGGAACAAAAAAACACCAACTTCAAATTTACGAAAATACATGGATATGTCTAGAAGAATCCTACTACAACCGAATCCGATCTTACCTGGATATGTCTTCCCAATGGTGTAGTCTTTAAATGGTCAATTATCGTCCAGACTATCTCCTTACACTGTTTTAGAATGCTGGGATGAAAAGCAGTTGGGATAGAACACTAGATTTGGTTTGTGGACGTCCACCTGAAATCTGCTGGTGCCAGGATGTTCTCCGAAAAGTGCAGGGTGAGATCAGTACACACTATTTTGTTTTCATTTTCAGGGACTTGTTTCAAGTGATTTCTGGAGATTTGGGAGGGAAAAACTGACTGACTTGAACTTCAATTGGCATCCTCGCAACGATCAACCGTTTTATGAGCTAAAAAACTACTTTGGTCGACGAAATAGCCCGCGATTGGAAATGCTTTAAGTAGCAAGGGCCTAGACATCTACAACACGAGTGCCATGAATTGGGATATGTGAATGCTCCCTCATATGGGTTTAAGCTATTACTTGACCTGTAACTTCACCGAGAGCATATTGGCGAAAAATTTCGTAGTCTAGAACCAATGCACATGACTACTATTTCCAAACGTCACTCAAACCCCTCTACTTCTTGTCACCAAACTATAATGCCACCAATTTCACCTACTGGGGCAACAAACATTTTACTGGGGACGCCGCGCGTATAGATGAAAATAATAAGGCAATGCGATCAGAAACCTACATGACTGCCACGTCTCATTCAGCCCGATGGAACAATTAATCCAAGGGACCAATGACGCCGTCCACTAGGGTGCAATCAAAGCCGGACAAAGCCCCATATGGGTGGCTACAAGTTTCGCAAATGCCCTTTCTTTTCTTTTCTCTCTTGAAGGCACAAACCAACAAAAATACTCCATAAATCCAGCATCCAAACACAACTTCAACGCAACAAAAGACAGTTTTCCAGAAAACATCAGCACAGAAGGCATTCCTATAGAAAATTGTTCTCTTTTTTTCCCGCCATCTAAACAGATTATCCATATTACAGTTTTCTCAGGCAGACAAAGGCAAAGGGTGCGATTCACAGATTTATTCACATAACTGGACATCATCAAATGTATTTGGGAATTTCTTAACTCAGCTGCTGAATAAGATATAACAATTTTCCTCTGGACTAGATTGCATTCGATTCAAAAGGCCACAAAAAAGACTGACCTAAGATTAAATAGAGCTCCAGTCCACCTCCGCATGCTGCATTCACTCATGCACTGTGATTCTTCATTATTCTTCATTAGGTTCATAGAAGGCCAAGTGTTTTCAGCTGTTGAACATGCTCCGGTGGGAGAGGCGGGGGAGACCAATCAGACCCAGTCATCTCTCCATCAACATCCTCAACAACATATTCCTAATTAAGCAATAAAAATAATTTCTGAAAGATCGCCAACGATTATTATAAAATTGAATACAAATGGAAATTAGACGAGAATTTAAGTCACATAATCCTAGTCAGAATGCATCGAAATATTAACAACTATGTAACACAAGTAGTCAGTCTTCCATCTGTAAAATTCAAACTTGGAAGTATTGCTTCTACAGAAAAAAATAACAGCATCAGCGTAGAGAAAAGAAGAAGAGCTTTTAGTTAACAATATGGAGCCCCTAGATATCCTATTATCATATACTGAGTTCAAATCCAGCAGACACATAAAAATGGATTCCTTGAAGCATGGCATCAACTAAATCTTATTTGTCAAAAGCATGTGAAGCAGTCTTCAGAACTTGAGCATTTGTGAGCAGGATTTAAAGAGCCATATTTTGTGAAGAAAAAATTGGTGAATAAGAGAAATTAGACAGAAAATAGAAAATGATGAGAAATTTGTTAAAAATAATGTGAAATAAATAAAATAGAAAAGAGAATAAAGATGTGAATGTAGTATAGAGGAAATTTGTGAAAACCGAAATTAAGAAGGAAAAAGATGCAAAAGGAGAAGTTGAAGATAAATTGAAATTGAGAAACAAGAAATTGCAACTATGTAGAAGAATTATGAAAATTTCCCAATCTTCAACTCTCGCATAGACTTATTTGTCTAGAGAATTATGTTATTGATACAGGTTGGACAAGAATGAAGCAAATTTTTTAGCCACACAAAAGTAAATAAAGCTTCAGGAAGCAAGAAAAAATGGACAATGAAGATCAACCACGAGCTTGTAGAAAAAGAAAACAAGCTGGAGAGCATGTCAGAAGACGGTGACCAAGCCAAGCACAAGCATGAGATTAGACAAGATGATTATTGCATTCAAGTTCAAGATGGAGGAGCATTCAACTAAACACAACTATTGTTTCAAGAAGGGGAAAGTGCCAAAGCAAGTTCACATTATCCAGATCTCGAATGATGAGAAAGATTTGTTAATGCATAGGTGAGTTCTCAGTGACTAGGTTAGTACCTAGTTTTTAGAGTTTCTACGTGCTAACGATTGTATTGAGAGTTATACTATTCTTAGTTTAAGTAGATTTGATGATGCATCAGGTACAAGCATGAGAGAGAGAGAGAAAGGAGGGGCGGGGGTGGGGTGGGGGGGAGAGAAGTGGGTGAAGAGCTAGTCAAGAAATTCAGCAATAGAAAATACATTTGACTAATACAAAATTTCCAGCAGTGATAGCACCCAGTAATTCCATCATCAGTGCAGGTCTGGTTTTTGTGCTATGATCATTGATGACAATCTAAGTGTTGCAGGCTTTCATCACAAATAAAAAGAGGGAACAAGAGAGCCAACTCACTTTTGTTAGCATCCTTTTAGCAAGTATGTGATAATGTCGCTGCCAAATCCTTTGTCCAACCATTGTTGCCACCAGTACACTGTAGAATATGCCAATTACAGTAAACAACCCAAGCACGATCAGAGCCATAACAAACAGCAATGGCAGCCCAGCTTCACCAGCACCTCCTAAGCAACCACATTCACCAGCTGCACTTGCGCAACTTTCAAAGCATGTGGTACAGTCAGTCCACATACAAAGAGTCCCCGGCAAATGGCAGTCTGCACACATTCTGCAAAGATGACATAACCAAAACTAGCTCCAGTCATTCGTCAAATCATCAGAATTTATGAAGCTAACGAAGTGGGTATAAAGCGACATGTCTCATTCTAGGTGCCCGAATCCGAGGCATGTGCACTAAATTTAAAATGCCAATCGATAAAACAGACATATTTCGAGAGCAGATTGTGAACTGTTTCAAGCATCTACGTTTCGAATTATCCCATAATTTGTCTAACAAAACATAGATGTTTTAAATATGTAATTTAAAGAGCTGAAGGAAATCCTTACAACCTATGTTACATGGATCCATTATTTTGGGAAAAGCACCCGTGTTGACACAACACCGCACGACATGGGTGTGGGTGTAGGATATGGCCGAGCACGGCATTTCAAAAGGCCATTTCAAAGCCGAACATGACATTTCCACCTGCACTATGTTAGCTCGTGTAGTGCACACCTATCCTTACTATGATTTTGTTATTTATTGGGCTAAGTCAAGTAAAACTGTAAAAGGAAGTCTAATATGGGTTAATGGGTTGACAACTTACTAAAGAGTTTGGACTTTGGAGCGTTTATTGGCTTATGCAAATTTCCCCCCCAACAAAACTTTATACACAAATGGGCTATTGGAGAACTTCTTAACTTGGGTTTATATGGAATAGTACATTATTAAATAATTATTCAATGTATCTTTGCACCTGTATGTATATCCATATCTCCATATCCTCCAATTAAAGGTTTGACCTGTCAGACCATTACATATACACCCTATACCCACACCCGAGTCCATGCGACATAGCTTACAACCAGAACCAACATTCAAGGTGCCAAATGCCAATCCACCTGGCTAGTGCACCTTTTGGGATCATTCCTTTAAATCTTTTTATCATTCTTCATTTTTCTTCTTTTAACCTTCCCAATTTTTTAGCTACCTGATAATAATTCAATTCATAGTAGTTATTTACCTTTCTGTTGCAAAAGCATCCATACAGTTAAAACCTTTACATTCCATCCTCTTTTACTTATATAAAGATTGCACCCCCTCTGGCGCCTTCATCGAATGCTTTACATCATACATATTCACTTACTGCAGATTGTGGGCCAGGGCCTTATACCGGAGTACATTGAAGCACAATCAGATTCAAGCATGAGTGCACAAATCACATAAATTCCTATCCTAGATCAACTAGGATAGCACATAAGCTACTATGAGGCATCATGCTCTGTTAAAATTTAACAGACTTAACAAGCAAATCTATAAGGTCTTAATAGTGTGCATCTTTAAGACATGGTCAAAAAGCAGTAGATGGCAGTGCCACATCAACCTCACATAAAAACATCAATCCACCTCACATCCAGTGCAAACAGAATTTACAGGGCCATTTTTCACACTGAGTGTGTCTTTTCCTTTCATGTGGGTAGCAGTCTCCCGTCATACACAGTTCCTACTAAATATGTTGAAAATTTTGAAAGCCTCTCACACTTTTCTTCTCTGCACTCTCTGTTATTGAGATCTAGCAGATAAAACTTAAAAGCTAAGAGCTATGAAGCACCGACACCTCTAGAGGTCGAAGAATCGCAGTGTCCTGACACGGGGACATGGCGGGACACCTCGGAGATACGTACGGGACACGCCACGTGGCGTGTCCCATATTTTAATATTAAATTTTGAGGGGGACACGGCGGGACACCGATAGGGACACGGCAGGGGCCAAACTGCAATTTTTTTAAAAATTTTGGGGGCCAAATTATAATTTTTTTAAAAATTTCTGGGTGTTAAACTATAATTATTTATTTATATATAAATATACACGTGGCGTGTCCCCCGCCGTATCCGTGTCCCCATTTTTTAAGAATTCCGTGTCCCGGTGTCGGTTTCAGTGTCCGTGTCCATGCATCATAGGCTAAGAGTAACCAAAGTGGACTGCACGACACAAGTTCCAATGAACCTTCAAAGAAAGGAAAAGCAATAGCTTATTCCCCTACTGTGAATTAGCAGGTTTCAAATAATTTCCTGCTGGACAAGGTCAAAGATTAAGAATTTGAGGGCTCATATCCTAATTGTGAAACAACCAAAAATACACACCGGTGGTAACCCCTCGTATTTAAATTGAGATTGATTTCATCTGTCAGACACAAAACAGTGAAAGCATCAGTAATTTTGATGACAATTGCTTAACTTAAATGATTTCATGCACCGCCCTTGACTTTCTAGAAGGAAATTTTTTTCAGAACGTTGGAGCTTTGGTGAGAGAACTGTGACATGCTCTCATTGTGGAGCTATAATGTTGTTTGGGGTAAAAGTGAGAGTCCAAGAAATGGACCAAGTGTAGTCTTTGCTGTCAAGGACTCAAGGCGAACAAGTGATGTTCTCAATGCTGCCGGATGCCCTTGCATTTTTGCAACAACAATTTACTATTACAATACTCAAGGAAAATACAAGGACATAAAATCCTTGGGAGGAAAAATCATTTTCTATGAGAGGGGTCCTTATGTCTTTCATAGTACCGAAACTTTCATGAAATTGGTTCGCTACTACCGAAGCCCAAGAAATGGCCTTCATAATAAGGCGGATATCATGAGGAAGAGGGGACACAACAAGAACCCATATGTCAACACTAGAAAGCTTCCAGTCAATGCTAAATTCTATCAATCCCTCTTTGCCGATCCAAAAAACAAAATCTATCAATCCCTGCGTGAAAGTTTTCTGCAAGATCTGCGTACACAAATTTTGAACCAGCAGCATTGATTGTAGGTGATGGGCCTAAAAGTGTTGAAAGTTAGGACATCATTGTTTGACAGTGAGATGGAGAATTATAAGGAAGCATGTCCTTCCCACGTGCCACTTCAATATGCCTTACTCTTTTCTATGGGATGGATTGATGGTGCAGGTCTATAAGATTTACTTCAGGCTCAACCATCTCTCAAGAAGAGGGTGTCAAATGAGACAATCCTATGTTTTTCGATTTCAGTTTCGAATTGAAGAAGGGGCACCTTTTCAGGGTAGGAGTTTGTTCAAAACAATTTGGTGATTGCTTTGCAGCCATTGAGCAAGATCAACTTAAAACTACCATATACCAGCAAAATATATGATGTACTGAGTCATGGAAAGGTCTAGGGGATGATTAAATACTTAAACAAGTGCGTAAACGAAGTCCCCAATCGTGCAACTATTGTAATTGAGGATAATGACATAAGGCCTAACACTGAAGGAAATATCATTGTTCCAAAGAGGCTGATGAGGTTGAACAATATTTTGATTGTATTCTTGTAGATGTGTCTATGCAATTGAAGCTTCCTGTAAAAAAAATTAGTTTGATTGCAAAAATAAAATCCCTCAATTGAACTGTAACAATACCATCTACTAGGTGAACAATCTGTTGTAGTTAAAGAGACTAAGAATCACCTAGCATTCCATCACTACAAAGTGGTTTAAAACACAAAGAGCGCCAGAGGACAATTTGTTAACCTATCACGAGTTTCCTAGGTCATGGGTCTTAGAAGACCAAAGCAATAACCAAATTCGAATTGTGTGAATTGGAAGGCTGGCTTTTGCACATCTGAAATCTGGCAAACACTACTGTACATGTATGCTGCTTGGGAAGGTCCAAGGAGCAAAGTGCCATGAAGAAATCAGAACTATCAAAGGCACTACATACCAACAATCAAGGACACAAGTCTTGCACTTGGGTTGCTTGATGATGATAACAAATAGGACACAGCTTTGACTGAAGCCTCAACTTAGGGCATCGGGTTGGAAATGACGGATTATATATTTCCCTCAATTTCATGTTATTGGAAGTCACGAAATCACTTGAATTAGGAGACAATAATTAGATGGACCTCACTGATGATCTGCAGAATAGGGTAAGAAGGTTTGCTGGAGATGAAAAATGTTGAGATTTGTCAAAACTGAACGTATATTCATCTGGAATGGAAGGCCTCCTAATTAGTACACTAGATCTAAGGGTAGGGTATGCGAAAGATATGAAATTCTAAGAATGCATTCACGCAATCTACTAAGAAATTCTTAAAACTCAAGAAGGCAGCAAAACAAAAATTGAACTATCTACAAAATCAGTAAGAGATGGCCCCAACTAGTCAAAGGCCATCAGTATATTGCATACTCAACAAAAATATGGATAGTAATAACTCTTGATGACCCTAACCCTCGTAACACTTGGATGCTTAGATGACGAATTAATATTAGTAAAGACCTTAAATCAAACAAATCGCAAAAAATGGAAAGTATAACAAAAAGACAGCATGTGGAGGAAGATGCATCTATCCCTCACGTGTGAGAGAGAAAATGTCAAAAGTAGCACACGTTCTTAAGACAATTGTGCATGACCACATGGTGATATACTACAAAATTAGACAAACAAACCCAACAAGGAAGACAAACAGCTCATAAAACCATGCAACACTTGCATACCCGGGATGACAGCAACAAAGACACAATTCTCTACATGGCTGAGCCAGATCGTTCCGCACTCTTCGATCATAGCAAGTTATGAAGCAACCAGATAACCCCAATAGAGCAAAAAACAACAGTGCCCCTGTAATCACCAATAGCAATAATGCGCATCAGATATATGGCCAGCATTGCGTAGGTAGGAAGTCAGCTGTCAACCAAGCAAACAATATTTGCTATTTTTCTTCAAATTTGGGTGTAATAATCACACTAGTCTGTTCCCAACTGTCCATCTGTCGTTTATGCATCTGTGCTGACATGATCGTTGGAACATGGTGGAGAATCAATGTGTGCCGATACGATTGTAGATTGTTCATTGGTTTCTGCAACTTTTTGATATTCAATGCCTGACAATTCTGTTAAATCCTGGATCATTATGTGCCCCAACGGAAACTAGACAGAGGGATCGGGGTTGATCAATCGAGGCAAGGAGAGCATGTCATTGAAAATCATGTCTCAATTTCATTTGACTCGGCGATAAGATCATTTTTCTTTTGCTCCACAATTTTGGTTATGAAACATTGCTTTGTAGTATAAATAAACCAAGTTAACCTCTGATGCAAAATAATTCAGCCACACACAAGGTAACACTTGAATCATAAACCTTGTGAGGAACAAGTTCAGAAACCAAAGAAAATCACTAAAAGGAAATAAGCAGAATTACTCATTTAAAACAAGAAACTATTCAGTCGTGCCCTGCAATACAAGGTAAGACCGTAAGAGCAATGATAAGAACAGCTAGCATTAACTGTAGCATTGACAAATTACAAAAAGTACTAACACAAACAGATGACAAACTTCATCGCGTGATATCTAGAACTTTTAATAGAAGCTACAACTTTGACACTAGTAAACGCATGCCCACCACATGCCAAAATTGTCTTTTCATTGTGGTTATTCTGATGCAACTTGAACGAATTTGTTAGCCATCCAGTACCACGGCACACGGTGTCTACAGCATGAGAAACTTTACTTTCTGTTTAACTTTACTTATCCTTCAATGCAGGTGGTAGCCTAAGCTTTCCATGAAACCTAATCCATTTTTATACCTGAAATATCTAATAATTCAAGTCTGTTCCTACCTTGAGTCACAAATGACAAAACTACTTTTTCAAAGCTTCTGTAGAATGTCAATGCATTGGGTGACTTTTCAGTCCAGAGAGTTGAGAAATGAGGTCTCAAGGAATTCATGTTTGTGCAAAAGTAGATGCCTCATAGATCCGACACTTCATTTAGCAGTTCACCTTTCAAGCTAACAAATGTCCAATCATATTGTGGAGGTATAGTCAATCAGCTACAGTTTTTAAATGAAAGCAAAATACAAAATACACTTTGTGTTCTAATAATAATTACCATCTTCTCTTACAAAAAAAGTAAATAATTGATAAGCTCCCAATAATGTTTATTCTTGGTGCTTAAGTCCTTAGCTTTACCGCTTTATGTTTAGTTAATTTAGCTTTTTATTTGATATTGCGCATAGGGTATGTTAATTCCATTTTGTAGGAAAACCGCCTAATAAGAGGGTTCTAAAGCTTAAAGCGAGCTGGAGGAGTCCAAGACTCAAGATGATCAAGAAATGGAGCCACCGGGGTCTAAGAACAAAGTGTTGAAGACCCGAAGAGTGGCCAAGACCTTTGAAAGCCAAGCCGGAGGCTGAAAGCTGAAGAGCCCAAGAATTCAAAGGCGGTATCGATACGGCGTTCTTTCGTATTGATACCCGGTTGAAACAAAGAAACTAGGAAATGCCAATTGCAATTGAGTATCGATACAGCGTTTTGCTGTATCGATACCGGTTCACTACGGCGGCCTAGTGGATTTGTCTCAAAGCTATCCGGTATCGATACAAGAAACCCTTGTATCAATACCAAAGGCCTTCACAACAGATTTTAGGGCATTTTTGGGATATTTTGTGCGTGAATGAGGGCTAGTATATAAACGTCATTATGTCACAATATCCAAAAGAGCACTTTCAAATCTAGAATAGGATTTTCCATTACTTGTTGCTTACCCCTGCTTGTTCTTCATTGTTCTTGGTGTTCTTAGTTAATTCTGCACTTTGCTCCCTTCATTAGTTTTAGTTTGTTATTTTACTCTTCATTAAAATTGTAGCTACACTCTTGATCTATTTTAATCTCTATTTTAATTTGAATTCCGTCATGTTTTCAATAATTACCTTGTTGATTCAATTTCTAGCATGAGTGAGTAGTTAATTAAGCTTGGTCATGGGGCGATTAGCACTCCATGACTTGGGTTGATCATGCTTTTCTCTCAATAAATCTTCATGTTTAATTGGAAAATCAAGGTAGTTCGTGTTTGTCTATCAAATCTTGGCGGTGTTAACCTCTTTGATCATGCGTAGGCAAGAACGAGCCTACTTGCCACGCATCGATGCTTAGAGCTATGTCATCCCTTGCGTTTGCTAGATGAATACTAGAACTCTCTTGGTGTTTCGACTCCTTTTCTAGTAAATGGGCTTAAATGATAAATCTTCCGATTTAGGAGATAGTTGACACGTATCTCAACCCGAGTAATTCGAGAGAAAGCTGATTGATTCGAGTTGTGGGTGTTGAAATCTCCTAGACCTGGCCGCTTAGTTTAAATCGTTTTCAAAACACACTTTTAGTGCACAATTTATCCGTTTCAAACTATTCCTAAAGTTGGCCGTCTCAAGGCCGCGAATCTTACTTCTACAAATCCAATCGAGCCATGATGATATTCTCTTGGGTACGATCCCGAACTTCCGGATTATTATGCTTCAATTGACATTTTAGCCCTACGCTTGGGGTGATCATATATTTTGATATATCAACGGACGAAACAATAATGAGTTCAGTTCAGAGGTTTACCACATATATAGTAGAAACTAAGTGCACTATCAAAACCCCATGCAAGACGAAGCCAAAACTTCCGGTAGCCATCAATTAGATACACCAGATATGCCAAAGAAGCAATCACCTGATGCGAGGAATGTGAAGACATAAATATCAGGATATCATTCTTTTATTCCAATGGACAAGAAGAGAAAAAAATGAGAAAGAACGTCCAACTAAAAGGACCAACGACCTACAAGCTGAACGGAGACAAATATGAAACAAATGTCTCTAGTCACAAAGAATCGAAATTTCAAGGTTCGCCATTTCCTATCAGCAAGAACATGGACTCTTAGATGATAAGGAGCCTTGCAGGTTGTGCAATGAGCAAAAGCGAAACCCTCCTGCAGAAAATGGAACCATTAGGCTAAAGTTACAACACTCATTGTCTGACTATATATGATCGGACAAAAGAAACATAGTGCACCTATATCGAACATATCATGATTGCTTGAATGAGTCATTCAGAGACTGACAATGGATAACAATATTGCTAGCATATTAAAATAACCAAACCAAACAGAGTAAATGATATATGACCATGGCTAGGGCTCTGAGTCTCCACTACTTGCGTGCGCGTGTATCTTTATTTATTTGCCCGAAGAAAGGCTTAAACCAGTTTCAAGCGACGATTTTTGCATCTGACAACTTACATGCACTAGAGAATACAACCAAACGAAGAACAATGCAACAGGATATAGCCATTATGTAGCAGAAAAAAGCAAGAGAGATGACAATTATACCCTCACAGCTCGCCAATGATCCAGACATTGCCTGTGAACATACTTTGACGTTCCTTTGCACTTGCAAGGAGCAATAAAATCCCTACCTGAAGCAAAAAAGTGAAACCCATTACATCAGCCTAAAAGTGGTTTAACCATTTTTCTGAAACTGCAAAATATAAGCAACTAATCATAATATTAACCAAAATTGCAAAGATGAAGCAAACCGAACATTGTTTAGTACTACTTAACTACACATACATAGCAGTTTTCGGAGTTAAAACCGATTTTGACTCTTATTCAATTTCTTTCACTAAGTATTGAAAGAACTTGCAAATTATTTTGCTCTGCAAAATCAATGCTGAGCACAATATTGTGATAACCTACATTGCATCCCAACTTCAACAAGTTTTTTTTTTTAAACAACCAGGTGTCTGGGCTAGCTTGTGCGCACCTCGACTAATCCCGTGGCTCTAAAGTTAATAACCAGACAAACCTCCAGTTGCCCCAAGGTTTGGAAATTTTGGTCTTTCGTAAGATTCCACCTTGCGACCTCTTGGGGCAAGCCTTTCGTTGCTGTCTCATGCCACTTGGCCAAACCCCATACCAAAGAATAACTGACATTACGTCGACGAACCAGCTAATTGTCAGACGATCAATTACTACTTGAAAATGAACTATCCATTTCCAAAACGGAAACTTTAAATAAAAAAAAAAAAACTGAATCTCAAGAAAATATGTCAATTTGCAAAACCTTAAAAGAGATTGACTGAGTACGAACGAGTTTTACCATCAGTTTCAAGGCAAATTCGGCACTGAATTTGTTCGCCCGGACCGGCTTCGAGGTCGATCTCGTTGGGGTCGGTGATCGGAGGAGGAATGAGAGGGGCATGGTCGGCTCGATCGCCCATTGACTTCTAGAGAGAGAAATTGAGAGACAGAATTATAAGATAATTATTCAGTGAGGTTTTCTCAAATGAATTCGATAGAAATGAAGTTCATTTCATTTCACATGAACCCTAATATTGAATCCTCTTTCCTCTATTAAAATCCCCCAACAACCTCCATATGTGTGTGTATAAAAGTTCCTCTCTCTCTCTCTCTCTCTCTCTCTCTCTCTCCCCTCCCTTGAAGGAGACCCCGATGACAACGAAGCTAAAAGTCTTTGCAGTGGGAAGAAAATACTGGGATTGGGGGATGAAGGCAAAAACGTTCTTCGTTTGACAACTGTATTACGCTACGTTTTAGAAAACTTTCTTAAAAAATAAATATTTATTTTATATTTTTAAATTAAAAAATAATGTAAATAAAAAATAATTTTTTAATTTTTTTACACCGTATAAAAGATTTTGATAAAATCTTTCAAATAAGATCATATTGGTAGAAAAATTATTTATGTAAACACATTATTTTTAAACTTAAAATTGTCTTATTAGAAAATAAGTACTTATATTGACTTCCGGAAAAGGGCCGTAGTAATTTTCTTGACATGTATTTTGACCATTAAAAGACAAGTTTTCAAGTAGGAAAATGATAATGTCAAAATCGTTTTTGTTAGTGTCAAAATTTTAGTGCACAAAGGGTTTGTATCATTTGCAATGTATAAGAATTTTATGCATTGAAGTTTTGACACCAATAAAAACAGTTTTGGCATTATCATTTTCCTTGGAGTATTGTTTTCAAAAAGTGGAGTGGCAAAATAAATTATGTATCGATAATGGCCTAACCAAAACAAAAATATTGTTAAAGTTTCCGTTCCGCTAAAGAAAATAAATAATTATTTTTTTAATATTTTGTAAAACGGAAAATAAATATTTAAAAAATAAGAACCTAAACAGCTTGGCGGAATGGGGCTTAAGTAATATTTGATCAAAAAATTACTCGCATTGGCATAACCAAATTTAACAACCTCTTAAGACTTAACTAATAATCAAATTTTGACTTCTAAATAATTAAAACTAGCGACTTTTTTCTCAATAATCAAATTTAATAGACCACACATATCTTCAATTAAATACATCCATCATTACACAAAAACATTATCTTTCTTTCCTTCTCTCCCCCTCTTTTTATTTTTCAACCTGTTTCCAAAGTGCCTTTAAAAAATATATGTTCCCAACGAATTATTTTTAAAAATATTCCAAAAACTCTTCTCTTTTTTTTTTCAAAATTTTTTCTAAAATAGTTTTGCTTAAAAAAACAGTTCTTCAAAAATGGAAATTGCTCTCTATTTCTTATAAACAGTATTTATTAGTTTGAAAACTATGTTTTAAAAAACTGTTTTCTATGTTAGTTTGAAATAACTGTTTTCCAAATTTAAATTTTTTGTTTATTTTGTTTCAAAAGGTAATGTGACAAGTTTTAATTGTCTAATTTTAATTATGTCCTTGTAGACCTTTACATTGTTAACTTTAGTAATTCCTTAAATGAAAAACTAAAAGGTAATATTGCAACTTTTGGTTATTCAATTTTGATTAAGCCGATACTCAGTTAACTGATAATATTATACTCCCTGGTAAAGTTGAAAATTCTAGTCACAACACAAATCCAACACCAAATTTTATGCTTTGGTTTGATAATTAATTCTTTGACACAAACACAAATATGACATGACCTACCAATATAAAAAACTCATGGGTTGACCATCACCAATCTATGATGGATCTTGAACTCCGGCTTCTGAAGAGGGCGGCGGTGGTAGGCTCTCGGCAGTAGCATGGTGACGGCGGTAGCGGCAGAGATGGCGATGACGACGGAACTGGTACTTTGGCGATCCAAAACCCAGTCTTGAGTGGACTACGTTGGTTTTTCACTATTGTTGCTGTTCTTGTACGTAGTTTTTGGTTAATTTTTGATATTTTAGTTGTGTTTCTTGTTGATTTTTTTGTGTATGTTGTATTTAGGTAATGTCACTTTTGAATTGTGTAATCGTTTTTCTAATTTATAATATCTGCATCTGGCGTTTCCTCAACAATACCGCCAATACTAACCCTTTTTTATTTCATGATCAATTGTTTAATTTTGTTTCAAAAAATCATTGTCATGAATTGCTTTCTTCCAGTTTTAACTTTTTCCTTTAATTAGTGATCCATAAATAACAAAGAGATTAGATGGGTTTAACGTGATGGTGAATTATTGATCCAATTTATTCTCCCCCATTAATTATTATCAAATTTCTGTCTTTAACGTTTTCTCATTGTTTCCGAGAAAAGTGAATTTCTTTATCAAAAGGCTAAAGACTAACCAAATAAGATATAATCTCTAAGTTTACTTTTTTTCTCCCCTTACTAAAGTGTTTAGTGGTTTTGTTTTCATACTTACACCCATTTTGGCCTGAATAATTCGTGTATTTTGAATTATATTTGTCTTTAGTGAATTTTTTGAAAAAATTGATCATACTTTTTATACTTTTTAGATCATTCTTGTGAAAAAAATAAGTCAACGGGCTCTTATTTAGGCCATAATGGACGATCTTCTATTTTCTTGAAAATATCTTCATCCCTAGTGAGTTTAGTTTTCACTTCTCATGATCAATATTTTTCTACTTTTTTCTATTGACTATGAGGGCGTTTCTACTAAATTATATCAATTAAAATGGACAAAAGCCCAAATTTTGTGATCTGATACTTATTTGAGTTAGCGGAACGGGACTGTGTGTGTGTCTGTTTGCACGTTTCGAGGGTTGAACCAATTATAGGGTATTTTTTATGGTTGAAGTAATGTGCGGAAGTATTTTGTACCAGGCAAAATATCTTGATGCATACATCATTATGCAGAATCGTGGGTTCGGTGATTCTTAATTATTCCTCCTTATTATTATACATGATGATGTTTATAAATGAAAATGTCAACAATCTACCCTTTTCTCTTCTTTATCGAAGTTGAGTTGTCTACTGACTCAAAAGTCTTTCCATTTCGAAGAGCTGGATCGTCGGACGGAAGTGATAGAGCTAATTGCCAGTCAATCCCCTCGGGCAAAAGTACGGGTGTTTTCGGTAGTGAATAAGTTGCGAGAAAAAATTTGTAGCAAATCAAGCTGTTAGATGTTTTCGCTAGTGAATAAGTTTGTTAGGATCGTCACACACAGGCATACGATTTACAAGTATAAACAATAAAGGTAGTGTTTGGTTGAGAGTTTAGTTTAGTTTAGTTTTGGTAATGAGTGGAGAGAGAAATAGAGTAATAATTGAAGATAGGGGTAATGATTGGAGAGAGATAGAGAGAGATGAGAAAGTAATAATTGGAGAAATAGGGTAATGATTGGAGAAAGAAGTAGGGTAATGATTGGAAACAAAACTAAAACTAAAACTAAATTAAAAACCGAACAAAGCCCTTTAGAATTAACACAGAGATATACGTGGTTTCCCAAAATCGGGTACGTTCACGGGAGCGAGAGCGGCTGCTGTTCTTTATTATCACAGTATGAAATAGGGTTTACAATATAGAGTATTTATATTGACTCTATTCTAACCCTAATCTGGTATTTGGTTTGTATCTCAAAAATACTCATGTACGAACTGTACTGTATCGCGGGGGTGTTGCCTCCCGCACCCCCCAATTACGGGACACCTCCACTCCACTTTACTCCGGCATCTGGCCCTTCTTTTTAGAACTCTATGAGCCACAATTCTAACAAAGTTGTTGAAAAATGTCAAATTATTTCCGGGATAAAATGTCGAAACTTGTTGATTTTGTGTGAACGAGGTGTTAAAAATTGCTAACAAAGGAATGATTGTACAAGGAGTAGTTAGAATGCTTCAAGGGGTTAGTTACCCAAGCCAAAGTGGGAGTCCTTGTCGAAGATACCACTTCAGTTGGTAGTTTAAGTTTATGTTCATTTGATCATGTTCCTTCCTCATAATTGTACTAGCTTGGCTCATAAAACAGCCAAATTTGCCCCAACAATGGACCTCGTCGACGTCGTTCCAAATTGGGTTCGGTGTGAGGCTTCATTGGACATTTCTTTGATTAAGTGATTAATAAAGATTTATGATCGATCCAAAAAAAAAAAAAAAGATGCCAAGCTTCTCATTAGAGAAATAAAAGGTTCAAAGAGGAACTACACATGAACTAAATGCTCTCGGATGGATTTATGCTCTGTCGACAGTAATCAATCCTCCCGGCCACCAAATGGGAGGTCTTGACTTCAGCCCCGTACCCAACCAAAACATACGACTCGATGGCCCTTCTTGTTCCTAGTTAACGAACATGAGGCTGCAAACAATTAAAGGCTTGAAGCAGTTTAAGACACAAGCGCGCAACTACTAGCAGTGAAAGACAATTGACATGCATAACCGACAGGACCGACCTGTGTATCGCAACATACATGCACTAATAACCTCCAGTTTGTTTGCAAAATAACCTTATCGTTAAAAATTCCAACTGACATTCCTTGGAAAGAAGTCTTCTCCATTTCCCCTCAATAGTTGGTCTAAAATCTGGTTCCACTCAAGGTAAAACAATAGATGACACTTGTTCAAGAAACAAAATGAAAAACAATAAGGTGAAGTCTAAAATCCGCTACTTCCATTTCTCCTCCTCAAAACTGAACTGGGCCTCAAGGCAACCAAATATAAGCAATAGCTGATGGAATCAAAAGGCGCAATGGACTTTAAGAGTACCTTTGGGGCTGGGAGCACACGGCCTTCGACTTGGGTGAAGTAGTTATTCATTGAAATGCCACAAGAATGCAGCATAGGCTCGATCTGCATCGTAATTGTTGACTTTAAGAGCATGTCAAAAGCTTAGTAGCACGAAGCGGGAGAGGGAGCGATGGCATCTAGAAGCTCCTAAGATTGGGAGCACCTAAGAAGTGTATATAGATTTCATATAAATATGTATATAAAGTATCTTTAAATACTTAACCATTGAATGAAAAGTGATAACTTAAAGAGAATTTGCACGATCTTAAAGGGTGCTTATAGGAAGTAAGGTATTTTCAATTGAAATTCATATTTTTATCAAGTGGTGGCCGCATTGCGTGAATCCCCGAGGAGGAAAAGTTGAGAAATATTAAAGAGAGTGAGAACTATAGTTCTGGACGAAATACAATTGACTCCTCCATTTAAAGTGGTTTTTGCTTCTCCTTGTTCCTACGGAAGATGTAGCAAAAGGCTTGGAGACATATTACAGGCTTTACAGCTAGTAAGACAATTATCACGATTCTTATTTCCTTAGAGCCTTATGTGATTATTTAGATGGGATACGACTTATGAGTCATATGACTGATAGGTGATTGAGGACGGAGAGCAACTAAGGTGGTGTGTTATGAGAGAAAACTTTCATATATAATGTAGAATGACTAGAAAAAGTGAAGTGACTCCACCAAAGGTATGCCATATGAGGGAATGCGTGGATATTTGAGGATAAAACAGTATTAATCAAAGACAATCTTCAACAGATAGTCCGGCGGTTGCTGTCACCTCTTATGTAGCATAGACACTTAATTGGAATTTGGATGTCAAATTTCGTTAGGACACTCTGGAAAAACTACAAAATATACTCCCAACACTCTCGACGCGGGCGGTATTGAGCTGTGGAAAGGGAGATGTTTTTTATACCGCGGGTGGGATGGAGCTGTCTTTGGTGGATGAGCTGCGGAAAGGGAGATGTTTTTTATACCGCGGGCGGGATGGAGCTGTCTTTGGTGGATTCTCTGCTACGACGGGATATATTGGGAGTTCCATTGCTTAGTAGAATAGATGGGTTTACGACTGGGATAGAATTTGGGACCGAATCGGAGGTGGGATTGATGGAGGTTGTCGTTGGCGGATCCGCTGGACAATGGGGGTTTATGTGGGTTTCATCTTCACGGGCATTTGAGATCGTTAGCAGAACAAAAATGATACCGGAGGCGACTATTCGCAACCCTGTGTTTTCTCTATTAATCCGTTAATTTTTTTTAATTATATTCTACTATTAGTTATCGAAATTAATATACATTTTCAGCATACAATTATCGAAATATAATATTTTTTTTAACAGCTATTTACTGAAAATGTATATTCGGCAGTTGTTTACTGAAGGTCAAACATATTTTCGACATGTAGTTCCCGAAATATAATTTTGTTTTCAACAGCTATTTACTGAAATGTTATGTATGATTTTCAATAACTATTTACCGAAATGTAGTGGGTTAAGGGAAAAAATACGGGGCTGCGAATAGTCGCCTCCATGATACCCATATAACAATCCAAACACAATAACTTACACAATTGATATTTAATTAGGTTATTTTCGCACGTGAAATGCGCGTTACTTATTTTATTTTCCGTCTAAAGAGTTAACTCCCCCGTTAACGATTGGATGAAATAGATTGCAATCAGGAGGTTGAGGGGACAAAAATCGGTGTTTACACAGAGTTGAGTTTTGTTCACCCTCCACATAAAGAGGGTGGACATTACCCTCCTTTTGATTAGTTGAAATGGCGTGAATCCCACCATAAAATAATGTCATACTTACTAAGAAGTGTATTACAAAACGAGACCTACACAATTTTAATCAAAAAGAGGATGAACAAAACGAGTGAAAGAAAATTGCACTCATTTACTTTTAGTTTAGAGAATAAAAGCGAAAAAAAAAAACTCAGAGATTATATATCGACTCCATGTAGAGTGTATCTAATTCCTAGCCAATTTTCCCTCCACGGCCCACGCTTCCCCTCTCCAATGGCGAAAAAGAACAAGACGACCAAGCAGCAGCAAAAGCTAACCATGAAACAGCCACCGCAGCCGGCCACCAAAATCGACAAGAAGAAGAAGAAGACAACCCCGAAGAAGAAGAAGCTTCCGAAGAAGACCCCGTACGATTCCGACTCGGACTCCGACTCACTCGACGCCGACGATTCCGACGATATCCAGAGCCTCCTCGAGCCCTACACCAAGGACCAACTCATCGACCTCGTCATCTCCGCAGCCCTGGACGACCCCGAACTCCTCGCCCGCATCCACGCCGCGGCCGACGCCGACGTCACCCACCGCAAGATCTTCGTGTTCGGCCTCGGCTGGGACACCACCCGCGAGGCCCTGGCCCTGGCCTTCCAGCCCCACGGTGACATCGACGAGTGCAACGTCATCACCGATCGCAACACGGGCAAGGCCAAGGGCTACGGCTTCGTCCTTTTTAAAACGAGGCAGGGCGCGATTAGGGCTTTGAAGGAGCCGAAGAAGGTGGTAGGGAACAAAACGGCGTCGTGCCAGTTGGCCTCGGCTGGGCCCGCCCCGGGGGCGGGAGCGGGGCATGACGCTGGGGGGAGGAAGATCTACGTGAGTGGCGTGCCGGCCGAGGCCGGTGCGGAGAAATTGAAGATGTTTTTCGCGAAATTTGGCGAGATTGAGGAGGGGCCGATAGGGTTCGACACGCACACGGGGAAATCGCGTGGTTTTGCTCTGTTTGTGTATAAAACCCTAGAAGGGGCAAAGAGGGCACTTTCAGAGCCCTACAAGTTGTTCGAGGGGAGCCAGTTGCAGTGCCAGAAGGCCGCCGACGGGAAGAACAAGGCTGTGGCTGCGGCGCCTGGGCCGCCGGTGTTGGCGGCCGCGCCGCAGAACGTGGCGTTGTTTGGTCAGAATCCTTTTTTGAACCCTAGTTTTAACCCTAATTTGGGTTTGGGTTTGGGTTTGGGTTTGTTTAGTCAGAACCCTAGTTTTAACCCTAGTTTGGGGTTGTATGGTCAGTATCCTAGTTTGGCGATGAGTATGGGGGGTTATGGAGGCATAGGGTCTAGTGGCCCAATGCAGATGGGTAATTTTGGTGGGGGTCAGCAGTCTCTGCTGGGTGCGTATGGGTCTGGTGGTCCAATGCAGATGGGTATGCAGTATGCCTACCCAAGCTCACAAATCGGACAGGCGTCGTCGGCATTGCCTGCGAAAACTCCCGGGGCTGGTGGGTCTTTCAGCAGGTACCCATCGTAGTTGTGGTATGATCTATTTACTGCCTATCCTTACCATTTGAAGTTTACTGATTTTTGTGTTTGGGTCCAGCATCTGGGTTTTAATGCATGGTTTGTATGAATCTTTGGTAGAGGTAACGTAATTTAGCGTCTACTGTGCACTTTTAGGCTGTGTTCGGGTCAATGGAACCAAACTGGAAGTGAATGATTGTTCCCATTGGATGCTTATTGTGAGGGTTGGTGACGGAATGTGCACTACAAATGGTACATCATTTACCGAAATAGGTGAATGGCCATTCCATCGCTTCCCAATAACTATTCCAAGGAAACAAGCACTGCCTTAATTGTTAGTATTTGTATTGAATTGATTTTTCATCATGTTTTGAATTGATTTTTTCATTGGGAAAAATTCAAAATACCCCCCAACCTTTACACCCAAATTCAATTAGACTCCCAACCTTTTAAAAACTTCAATTTTACTCCCAACGTTATATTCCGTTAATCAAAATGCCCCATTCCGTCCGAATTACTAACGGATTCCGTTAAAGGCTCCGTTAAATATTGTCCCGATGAAATTTCGATAATCCAAGCCGTTCAATGTGTTCAAAACGTGATTTTAAGGGTACCCGCGAGAAATCATCAAAAAATGACCGAAAAGGGCTTCATTTGAATAGTTTTTTATTGGTAGTTTTTTTTTGTTGATTTCTCGCAGGTACTCTTAAAATCACGTTTAAATCATATTGAGCGGCTCGGATCATTGAAATTCAATTGGGAAAGGGGAGGTGCGAATTGATTCGAATTTTGTTCAAGTCCGGACGTCCGGATTTTGCTTCGGTTTGCAGCTCCCCTTTTCCGGTCGAATTTCGATTATCCGAGCCGCTCAATGCGATTAGAATGTGATTTGAAGGGAACCCGCTAAAAATCAGTAAAAAAAAATGACCAGAAAAGCTTCATCTGAACAGTTTTTTATGGAACTATTCAATAGAAAACTGTTCAGATGAAGCCCTTTTCGATCATTTTTTTTGTTGATTTCTAGCGGATACCCTTAAAATCACTTTTTGAACACATTGAACGGCTTGGATCATCAAAATTTTATCGGGAAATTATTTAACGGAGCCTCTAACGGAATCTGTTAGTAATTCGGACGGAAGGGGGCATTTTGATTAACGGAATGTAACGTTGGGAGTAAAATTGAAGTTTTTAAAAGGTTGGGAGTCTAATTGAATTTGGGTGTAAAGGTTGGGGGGTATTTTGAATTTTTCCCTTTTTCATTTATAGCTGATACGTAACTAGTATATTGACTTTCTATCTTATATGCTCTCTTTGCAGTAATTTGTATCGTCTCTGCTCTTTTGGGATTTGGACGGTATTCTTATATTTGAATGCTTGTGGTTTTTGTCCCCATTTTTGGTCTATATACACTTATGCTACAACAAATTTGTGATTTTATGTATCCTGCCATTAAGGAGCCACCCTTGAGCTGCGCTGTTAAGATCAGACACTTGGTGGCGTAATAGTTTTTTTTTCCTGAATTTGTTTGCTTATATGTAGAGGCTAGAGCATATTCTATGTAGAATGAACCAGTTTGAAATGCATAATTTGGAGGGTATTCTTATATTTGAAATGTATAGTTTCATAGTACTCGTACTATTTATGACAGCAAAATGCTTCGTCTCTTCGATCAATGAGTGAGTTCATTAGTCCTTAAAAATTAAAATGCTTTCCTCCACAACGTATTTCTCCTGTGCATTGCTACCTTATAAACTTTTGTTCTTGCTTTTTGTTTTGTGACTTCAGCTAGAGACTTTGATTTCCCTTGGAGTGAGTATTGTTTTTTTGTTTGTTTGAGTTGAATGAGGCCAAGATCAAATGTACATTATCAGTATATTTATTTTTCTCAAGTTTCGCAGCTATCAATGCACGCCCATATTTCCAACCTATCATTGCGACTTCCTGGTGGTCTTACTCCATAGTCCACCCCTTTGGCCATATAGACAGAACTCCATCCAATGCTTGTGATTTTCGTACGAGCATGTGTTTTCCAACCCAATATTACCTTGTGTAGTTTTTTTATTGACATAGGAGTTAATTGTGAGCCAACTTTTACTTCCTTGAAAGGGCTTGCCAAACTGAGTTTATATTGTCGGATTCGCAAGAGTTGTGTGCAAGAACTTTCTAGGTACTCTAATTGTACTCTGGGTGCCTACGTGTCATATAGCTTCTTCAAATTTTCTTGGAATTGCTGTGAAAAATGTTGAAGGCCCTAGGGATGCCATGGATTCGTGGAACTACCCTAGTTTACTGCAAGTTAGTTTCCTTGCGGGAGTTGGATTTTTTTTACTTAACATATGATATACTTTAAAGGGTTTTCTTTCTCCACTGAGGCCAATCTTTGGTTTTTGATGTATTGTGTGACTTTTTCAATCATGGGCTCCCTATTTGCAGATGAAGTGCAGGTCTGCTTCAGGATCTATGGTCATGCACTTTTGGAGAATGTCTACCTAAGGGCAGATTGTTGGTCAACTGCATGGTTGTGGAAGTTTTACCTTCAACTAGACTAGAATCTTATTATTTGGCCAAGCTTACCAAGAACTAATTAGACAGTTTTTCTATCTTGTGGTATTACATTTGGATTTGAAGACTTTTGTTTATTCTTTAAGATATTTTGTTATGCTCTTAATTTTACCCACCTTTTTTTTTCCGTTTATTTGTTTTCTTTTGCTTTTCCTTCCGGGATATGCACATGTTTGATGGCTTGGCATTTTTGCTTATTTCTTTCTTATTGTTTCCTATACACGTCAGTTGTTTTCTTATGCTTCATCAAGGACTATGAGTTGTTATGTGCTATTGGTTTTCTTCTTAATTTCATGTGCTTAGTGCATAGGCACCCCTTTAATCTTATGATAGTTTTCATTGAGCAGTATCTAGTTATTTATCTGGTTCTTATTAGATTTTGTGTGCTTTGCTGCTCAATAATGTTCAGTTGACCCCCAGTGCAGCTTTTTTTCTTCTCTCATTTGATTCTTTTGTAATCTTCTTACATTTTCCCCCTGGCATTGTCTTCTCATGGATTTTAAGGTTAAACTCTTGAGCTATTTTCACTTCCTTCAATTTCAGAAGTTTTTGCAGTTTTTGCTCATGAAGAATTTTATGGGGACCACTTTCCTAAGTTGTTAGACTGGAGTATCTTTCTTCACCTGCCAGAAAGAAAGGAATCACTTTTTGAAGGCTTGTTTTTGTTACTTAATTAGCTTAAAACTCAAATTATCACTTTCATTGGTCTCTCTCTCTCTCTCTCTCTCTCTCTCTCTCTCTGTGTGTGTGTGCGCGCGCGCGCGCGCGTGTGTCTACTTCTAGTACCTGTAACATAGGTATTAGTGAGTTCCTATCAACTGGAGAGAAGCCATAGCCTAGCTATTTGGGTTGAGTCGGTTATGTTTTATAACTTCTTCATTTCTATATGGCTAAGCTTAGTATGCTTCGCTGGGATCAAAATATTAAGCAGCTATTTTTTGGGTACTAATTAACCATTTTGATGGGCATAGTGTGTTGAGTTGGTGATGTTAATAGAAACACTATGCGGTATGAAATCAAGTTTTTGGGCACATGAATTTGCCTATGTTTTCCCAGAGTTGTTTCTGTACTTATCTATTTTCTTGTTGTAAAAGCATTAGTCTTTTTGTTTGGTAAATAATCCTATGTCGCTATGATTGCCCTTCTTGGTATCTTGGTCCATACTTTTTTGCTTATTTCCAGCTATTATAAATTTCTGTCTTGCATTTTTTCTTGTTACCTTTGCATTTGTTTGTGCTTGTGTATATCCAAAGGTTAGATAGTGTTAAAAGGACAGTTATCCCATCATGGACCTTTCTATCTTTCCTTTTTTTTTTTTCTGTCGTTTTTGGCACATTTTGTTCTTTACTTTCTTTGTCTTCTACTGCACATTCTACTGCACATGCCTGAATAAAATGGAAGATAGAGTCTTTGACGAGGTTGATCGAGGCACATGGAGTACAAGTGTAGCAATTTGTTTTTGGATCTTACTCGTGAAACAGGATTTTCTGGGATTTCTTGAGTTCTTAGGAAGATTGGTGTATTTGGGAGTGTCAGCAATTCTTTACTGCTTTTTGTTAGATAAGTAACGGAAAGACCCAAAGAATTTGAGATGCATTCAGTTGAGGTACTCTTGGAGGCTTTAGCCTTTAAGTCAATTAACGAGGCTTGTACAGACGATTTAGCATCTTGAGAATAGAGACTTGAAAGATTTGTGAAGCCTCTCCGAGTATGAAATGGGTGAATTAGCTTCTCATGGACGAGAAAGGGAAAGTTTCTCACCTTTAGAGTTCCTTTCATAACACACCTTCCTCTAGGTTCTGGGTTAAGGAGTTTTGGACCCTCTTTGTGCGGGCAAGATTCTTGTCACTTCAGGCATAGAGTTTCGTGGGAATGCTGCCTATTGCTTTTCATGACATCTTAAGATTTCTAAATGTACTTTGTAATCAGGTGCTAGTGTTCTATATAGGTAGTTTTGGTTCGTAGCATTTCAATGGTACCTTGAACTATTTGCCACCAGTTTGGGTGAGGAGTGCTAGAAAAAATTGCTCTTATGTCTCTGTGTATCGGTTGAGTCCAATCAAGTTCAATAGATGGTGTTTGGGAGACCACTTCTTTCCTTCGTATTTATTTGTGCTCGGAGATGGAAACCCATGTCGAATGCGCTAAAACATTGTGGTATGGTGTGCAAGAAAGAGGTGTACATTGATTTGGGAGCCCATACGATCATGACTTCCTCTCTTTTATGTGGTTGAACAGCACTCTAGTTAAAGTTTGAATTGTAACAGTGGGGGGAAAGACCCATATGAAGCTGTGTAACATTTGACTATCGAGACATCCGAGTGTCTCGGGCTATATATCTTGTCCTTGTTTGGCTGAAGACCATAATTTTGGTGTCTTCACATTGAATATTGAGAAGTTCGCAGCATTAGAGACATAGTTGTATTCTTGTGGGACCTCAATATCCACGGGCTTATTAGCTAAATGGCAATTGGCACATTCAGAATGCCGTGAGACAGTTCGGTCTCTATCCGGTGTGAGGCGGCTCATTCTTCCACCTGCACGGCACGCGGTCAGAGCCCCGGAGTACCTTTTGTAACATGTAGGTGAATTGTGGTAGCACATAGGCTGTTTAATGACGATGGCAAACGATATCGATTGATAGTTTGGGAATACTGCAAGTAGATTATAATGTTGTCCACAAGCTGTTATTAAATCCTGCTTTTTCTGATGCATAATTGTTATACTCCCTCCGTCCCTTTTTTATAGTCCGGTGTTCCATTCTGAAATGTCCGTCAATAAGTGTCCATTTTGTAAAGTTAGTGGGTAAAAGTTTGTGAATTTTTCATTTTGCTCCTAAAAGTAGATTCCATTTTGAAAAGTTAGTGAGTAAAAATGTAATGATGATATCTCCATAGAGAGTAAAGAGGGAAAGTGGAGGTAAAAGTTGATGTGAAAAGTGTAATGATGATGTCTTTTTAATAAGTTGGAGTTACGAAGTGGGACACTTAAAAAGGGACGGAGGGAGTACTAGTGATAAGGGGATTTTGCCTTCAATTGTGTCTGCAACCTACTTTTATGTGGAAATGTCAGCAAGGTTTTAGATGTATCCTTTTGAAATGCCCAGTGTACAAGTATTTGTGAATTCCTGTCAACTTGAGAGAAGCCTTTTGCCTAACCATTTGGGTTGTCGTTTCTTTTTAACAACTTTAAAGATTAATAAAAATTTTGCCTTTCAAAAAAAATAAAATATTTGGATGGTCAATGCCACAATTCTAATATTTTTTCCCATCTTCATACATTATACTTTAATAATATGCTTTTCCGGGAACAAAAATATTAAACAACTATGCGCATTGACCATTTTAATGAGCATGGTGTGTTTAGCTGCTAAAGAAAAGTAATTATTCAAAGTTTGGGAATATTGTCACGTGGTATTCTGGACCACTTTATAACTACACATTTTTGTGGGGTTTATACGTTTAGTGGTAGACTCTATCGGAATGTATGGTTGTAAAGTGATTGGAGTACCATGTTGCGGTACTCCCGGACTAATGTATAATTTCACACCTGGCTCTCACTCTGGTAGGGAAAAAATTGATGGAGATGGAAGAGAAGATTTTGCTATGGTTCACATTTTTCGACACCCATGGAAGAGAAGATTCATCCATTAGTTTCTTTTAAGGCCTAAATACAAATATTGTCATTGAATTATCTTCGAAAGGACTGTGGAAATACCATGGATGGAAATCAAGTTTAGAAACAGCCTTCATGCAAAGAGCTTTCTTTACTTTTTCCCGACAGCCACTAAAAATGTAAATTCAAAAAATAAAAATAAAAAAGGTTCCCCCAAATTCTTGAAACCGAATTGAACAAGATAAATAAAATCCCCTATTTATTGATATGGTTTGTTCAACTTTTCATTCTGTATATATTTCAGTAAGGAGAGAGATTAGTCCGGTTTGTTCTCCTATGCATACTGTACATATTTCAAGAGAGAGAGAGAAGCCGGATCCTAATATTATATCACTATGATTGCTCTGCTACATATATTTTTCTGTCTTGCATTTTTTCTTGTTAATTTATGCTTGTGTATAACCGAAGGGTACAACTTATAGCATGTGCAACAGCCTTGCAAAAAAGGCATGTATTTTAGTCATTTTACCAAGCCAAAATCAAGAAACCCTAAATAAACCCTTATTGGAGTAGGTGTTTTGATTTTGCTACAATACCTCTCTACATATACATACTAGCTATTGTTCACAGACTAATGTTTTGTTTAGTGTTTCTCACCGTGGAATTAGTAGTTTGTATTATTTGATAGAGATAATTATAGAGAGCATTGTTAAAGTGTCATTAAAGCAAAATTTGAGCATCCTCAATGCAATTCTAAAATGGCTCCTAGGAGAGAGAATATTTACCAAACCATTTGCTTAATTGTTGCTTTCAATGGGCTTCCCAAACATGTTCCTAAACCATGACTCCTTTAACACATTTGTTAAATTTAGGTAGCATTGTAGTTAGCTCTAAGTGAGACTCAATGTCTTTAAATATTTTAGGATTGTGGAATTTGCAAAAGATAGATTAGGGTCTTGTTCACAACAAAGTGCGTTGCGAATCAAAGGTATCAAGAACAAGGCACAAAATAGAGAATGCTCTTGCTAGTTCATCGAGTGCACATGCACTCTCTAAATTAACAAGTTTAATTTTTATCAGTGAAATTTGGACCCACTTATGCTTATGTGGGCATTTTTGGATTTAATTTAGTAGCTACTATTTTTGGATAATTGCTAGTTCCTTTGTGTTTTTATTGAATTTAAAACTTACCATTTTGTTGTGGATTTATTGAAGACGGTCAAGAAACGAAAATTATCAGAATCCAACAACAACAATAATGCGCCAGGAAAAAACAATCCAGAACAAATTCAAATGGGCATGATTTCACAACAGTAGCACAATAGATATGATGCTTTCGGAGCTGAAACAGCGACCTAACCCCTCTAGAAAAAAAAAAAAATGCACCAATGCCTTTGGCCTTGCATTATGACATTTGTCAACTTTCTTCATCCCTCTTTTATCCCCTCAAAAACGAAACTAACATGTCATTACGAGGAAGAGCCCCTTCGTTTTGATTGCTATGGAAGTCTTACCAACTTGATCTTGTTGCCAGGGGCAACAAACATGCGTGAACCATTCCACGAAGTATGTGTTCGGATAGTCCAAAGTCTCGATAGTTAGCTCTCACTCTTTCGGTCAAAAAACAATGTCGACGAAGGCGTGTAGGTGCACTATTCCGTGGTGGGGCAGATATTTCCATAGTCTAATGTATAAGGAAGGGTATGGGCTGATAATAGTCCAGCCATATGTACCTATAGGCTAGTTATCAGACTCAACCAACTGATAGGTGTACTCTGAGTAGCGAGTGGAGGAGCTTGGTAGTATAGTCGAATTTGGGACATTACGTTAGATTTTGACTTTATGTATACTATAAACAAATCAAGATAAAAAAAAAATCGAATACATTATAATTGTCCCTGCCAGTAGTATCAGAAGTGATAATAAAAGTAGGAATGCTGTCAGTAGAACGGACCACGTACACAAATAAGGGCTTCTTTTGTTCTCAGGCGCGAAGCCCTATCGTTGAAGAATACTTCGAAAATAATTATCGTCTATTAATCAATCTTCTTTTTGTTGCTTTTCTTCCAAGATTTGTTGCAAATACAAGAGAAGTTCAAAGAAGTAAAGTCAAGATGGAGTGAGCAGCTGACTTATAAATATCTAGCTTTAAGAAGGAAGCCTACTTGTAATATCTAGATAGTGTCATTGAAACATCTAGGATACTTATCTCAAGAAAGAAAATATCTTTGGGTACCCAAGTTAATACCTTGTAGAAAATATCAACTGATTAGAATCATCCATGGGTAGTATAAATAGAGGATGTTTCTAGCCATTTTGTATAAAAATCAATAAGCTGCACTCCCTTTTTTTTTTTTTTTTAAAATCTCAAGGAGCACATTTATTTATTTATACAAGATGGTGGGCTACACAATATGCCGTACTATCCCACAAACATCAAAAAGAAAGAAAGCAATGAGATACAAAAGGGGGAACAAAAGGGAACATATGCAAAACTCCATTAGACGCCAATGCCTTTTTTGCCAAACCATCAGCAACAAAGTTTGCTTTCCTGAGAATATGATTGACTTGAACATCCCATTTACGTGCTAGTAGCATCCTGCAATCAGAGATAAGTTGTACACCCTTGTTTCATAGTACAAATCCTCCATCTTTTTTTAAAAACTACTCCCTCCGTCCCTTTTTTTATAGTCCGGTATTCCATTTTAGGTTGTCCCTTAATAAGTGTCCATTTTGTAAAGTTAGTGGGTAAAAGTTGGTGAATTGCCTATTTTGTCCCTAAAAGTATATTCCATTTTGAAAAGTAAGTGAGTAAAAGTGTAATGATGATGGGTAAGTAGGAAAACTGGAGGAAAAAATTGATGTGAAAGGTATAATGATGATGTCTTTTTAATAAGTTGGAGTTACGAAGCAGGACAGTTAAAAAGGGACGGAGGGAGTAGTTCTTAATTGCTCTATCTCCTTGGGTCATTAAGACATCTATTGTTCCAATTATCTTCTAAAAACATCTCTAGAACATCTCCTTGGTTTCAAAATCGAACTTTTTAACGAAGTTGCTCTATAACAGCATGGAAGTGTGCAGTCCACCTGGGGATGATTCCAGCATTTCCCCTGGAAGATACTGCTATGTAGTCCAGCTCTTGATACTTTCGATATCGCTACGAAGGGATATATTACCACATATAAGTGAACTCCAGTATTATTTTTGGGATGTCGTTTTATGCTTACCACGCAACCTATCCTCTAATAAGGTTTGCACCTGAGCAAAGGGCTAGGTCGTTGATAGCATATAAAACCGGTAAGACCGGGATCGTTCCCACAGAGAAATCTTCTTCAGCGTATTTGGATTAGATAGTAAGTATGCAGCGAGGCCTTCAAGCGGCCAACTTGGTGATTGATTTGATTAACGGAATTGAATTTGAAATTAAACTAGATTAAAGATGGCCGAGCCAAAAGGATTGATTTACCCACGACTTAGCCATAAAACGGTTCCTTCATCTAACTCATGAGTGAACCGAAACCGTCCGGATTTCACTTGAAGAATTAAAAACTGAAGACTACTTATAACTCAACTCAAGGCATTAATTCAAACTGAACTCATTTAACGCAAGTGAGAGACGAAAATAGATCGTTCGCACGCGTAAGATTATCGAGCATGTAGCACAAGGCGATAGACTTCATTGATCAAAGAAGCCACCGACCCCATGATCAGTGCAGGAAATCATGAGTTTAATTCGTTCAACACCTTGAAATCGAACTAAAGTTTAAGCGAAACCATTTAAACGACTAATTCGTAGGGTTCATCTCACCCCATGACTTAACCTTTTAACTACTCACTCATAGGAAAAAGACTAGAAAACTTACTTAAGGAAGAAAACATGTTTAACCGATAAAAACAGAAATAAACTTGATTTATATAAAGATCCAACTAGTAGCTACAACATGAATAAACGGAAAATTAACAAACGAACTAAACTTACTTGAGTTGTTAAGGAATTAAAGACAAAAGCTTGAAAGCAATGAAAATGGAGTTCTAGGAATAAAAAGACTTAAAACATAAATATCTACCTATTCTATCTATCTTTGGGAGAGAGAGAGAGAGAGGCCTATTTATACAAGGCAACTCATCCTCTACCAAAATATCCCTGAACTTGCCAAAAGTGGCAAGTATTCCATAAATGGAAAGTCCAAAAAGCAGTAAAAATATCTGCTGGAGACCAATGTTATCGATACCATAAGCAAAGGTGTCGATAACATCCTTCAAATTCTTCCCCGGAGAAAAGAGTTATCGATAACTCAAACCAAATGTTATCGATACCCTCAGGTCTGGACAACTTCTGGACCAAAATGGAACCAATGTTATCGATAACAAATGGAAAGTTATCGATAACATTCTTCAAAACACCAAAATGGGACCAATGTTATCGATAACAAATGGAATGTTATCGATAACATTCTTCAAAACTGCAGATTTCAAGCTCAGGCTTCAGCTTCAGCAAACAGCTCCCAGCAACTTCACAGCTTCTCAGCACTTATTTTCATTCTCTAAAGTTAAGTAAAGGCTACATTTTAAACCTTTCTTTTACCTTTCCTTTACTTTAATTTATTTAATGAAAATAAGAAAGTACCCCCCATTTGGAAACAATGGCATTACCAGAATTTCAAGATTCAATTTAAATCAAAATGTCAACCCCTCACTTTTAGTACAAAATGGAAAACTGCACGTTTTTCTCAAGAGAAAATGGCTCAAAACATGACCTTGCTCTTCGAATAAAACCTTGTAACTTTGTAGTTACTCTTAGAAAAATTCAAGGATCAATTACCGCCATTTTTTATCTCGAAAATCGAAACTTTTTCAGAAAGTCATTTTTCCATAATTAGACAGATTTTAGGGGGCCGACAGGGTCTTCGGGTACTTGGAAGCTTCCGGAGCATTCCTTTGCCTCAAAACACGCCTTATTTGCACATTTTACCTGAAACTACTAAAAGCACACCTTACATGCAATATCGCTATGAAAGCTTAATAAACGTAAGATAAAACAACTTAAAGCGGGACTAGTCGCACCAAATATCTGCAATATTGGGTGCTCATCACGCCCCCCAACTTAAACTTTGCTAGTCCCTAGCAAACTAAAACAAAATGCATTTACCTAAGCTATACAATCCTCCCCAAACGAAGATACAAAAGCTATGCTCAATAACTACAACTTGGCAAGAGTCCAAAAACACCCCTTCAAATCCGATCACGTGCAATCCACGCGCAAACATGCCATGAACTAGGACGAACAAATTATGCCATATTAGTGTAGTCAAGCATGCATGCACCGCAACGAGTTTTGACTCCAAAACTCACAAGGATACGCTCTTATTCGACTTTTCACACATTAAGATACACGATACATCCCATGATAAGCGCTAGCGAGTAAATGCAATAGCCAGAGATAAAAAGCTACGCATGCTATCAAAAGAGCGCTAAGAACGAAAGGAAAGCTAATTATTGACAACTTTGCATACGAAGGGACAAATCATACTCAAAAAGCAATAAATATCAATTATGCATCAAACGGAGTTAAGTAGCTTACAAAAGATCAATGGAGGACTTTATTAGCTTATAACGACCTTGGATACAAAGGGAGAGGGAATATAAAAATGTAGTGGCCATATAATTGCATGGTTCATCTACCCTTGGCCACTACCAACCCTAAACTACCCAAGGCATGGCCACATAATGGCCAAACACCAAACAAAACTACGAAGAAGAAACAAAGAACAACTACTATATAAAACCTACAAAAACTACTACCACCGACTCAAACACACATAATCGTCAACCACATCCGGCTCCTCAAGTATTGAGCATCGAGCTCCCCCTTTCCATCGGACTCTTTCTCATCCGGAATGTAAGCTAGCCCGGAGACACACCAATCCTCTCATCATAGCATTCAACTCTCTTTCAAATATGACTTTGCTCTTTCATAGCATTTCTTTGATCTTTCTTTGAGGAATAGGGTCATTTGAGGTGAGATTTGTAGTAAGAGAGATTGAGAGGCCAAATGTTGAGGGCTTTGGAGAGGGAGATAAAAATTTGGGCTTTAGCATTTGTAATGGGAGAGGAGAGAAAGGGAATCACACACAAAATCTTCACCTTTTTTCATCCCAACCACTTTTATCACATTCACATCACTCCCAAACCTCCTTGAATCTTTGAAAATTATTGACACACAACCCTCCAAACATCCGGTTACCTAAGTTTGAACAATGGAAGAGACTCGGACTATGGTTCAAAATAAGGACAAGGTGACTCTTATGTGGTTTAATCAAGCAAAAATGCCTTGAATCATTTCCTAAGTACGCTAGCAACTCCAATAAGATGCATGAAAGATATATACACTATTCAAGCATGAACAAAAGATATTATTTACGCAATTGCGAGAAATGAGAACTAAAAACATGGGATGCTTCAAAACGAATCTCAACTCTAAGCGATGCACAACACTTGACATAACTTTTAGGCTCAACTTATTCATCAAAGTTCATGTATATGCATATGACATGGATTCAAACACACAACCGAATTCGAGGGGATACATGACTCTTGCCATTGACACAATTGAGCATAAATAAAGTATCTAACATATGAGATCACTACTAACAAGGGAGGATTGTACAAAAATAATTTAAAATTTTTACCTTAAAATTTTTACCAAAAGCAGAAAAAAAGAGACAAGTCTTATGAACGTATATATAACATATATATTCCTCCCCCCAACTTAAACGATGCTATGTCCTCATAGCATGAAGAACAACAGTAAAGAGAGGAGAAGAACAAAAGATTGTACCTCCGGGAGAATGTCAACCCCCGTATACCTCGACCAAATTGGAGGCTTTCTTGTCATTGCTTCCCTTCGTCATTGGAACTGCTTTCAAGGCTCACTCTTTGGGCTCCTCCATCAGAACCATAGCTAGTCACACAAGGTCATCGCTGGGGCTTTCTTGGTCTTACAACCGTGACACGCAATCGCACCCATGCTTAGGGCTCCTGAATGCCTCACTCACCCTAGCTTTTAGACCTAAACCACCAAGGCTGGTGTGGTAGCATGCTTACCTTGCAAAAGACTTAAGAACCAACTACCTACTAAGAAGCAAATGACATTAGTATCGCCCGGCTCGTGTTATCCGGGCTCAAAAATTGACAAATATTAAAATCCACCAAATCGTCACGTGATTACACGGGTATTACTTTTCTCCCCATATCCAACTCATAGTGTTGTAGAGTAAGTCATGCAACAACTTTGAGCTAAAGACGGGTGGCTATACCGGACCATCAAAAGAGGAAAGGAAAAGAAAAGAGATAGAGAAAGAAAGAGTTTATGTACGTTCAGCCAAACGTGGGCTTAGAACATTTATCAAACTAACGAGAGCTAATAAAATGAACATAGTACTCCACTCCACACTTTGCTTCAAAAATTGAATCCGACCATGCCACAAAAATAGATACTTGGAGTATAGCAATTGTCGAATTCGTTTCATACATTTATATTCAATCAAGTGCGCATTCCAAACTAGATTGATTTTCAGACTGTTGAGTAATTCTACGATAAAAGGATTGTAAACCAAATCAACACCCTCAACACCAAGAAAATCAATTATTAGTTCTATGATTGGCAACTTCTCAAGATTAGGCTCACACGCATTGTGTTTTTCTAACAAAAAGTGTAAAGAATCTACCTCGCAATCCACTTCCTTAGCGGTGAGAAGATCAAGGTACGGAGAATTCGAAGGGACAATTGTAGCTTCCATGGGCTCTAACTCTTCAAAGATTGGTTCATGAGCATCCTGTTTAGCCAACAAAGAATACAAGTAATCCACTTCGGCATCCATTTCCTTAGCGGTGAAAGGCTTTGCCAACGAATCTTCATAGTAGATGCCCGATGCATCAAGCATGTTCATCTCATGAGCAAGGAGTAATTCCTCCGGGGAAGGATCAAGATACGGGAGATTGGAAGAGACAACCTTAGCAATGAGGCATTTCTCCCCCGGATTATCACGAAGAGGGGGATCCATAAGAGAAGAACTCTGGACCTCACTTTCATCAATAAGCTCATCACTCCATGCAGACTCTGAAGAGCTGTCACAATCTAAACTAACAGCGTTAACAAAGATAGGCGTCTCAATATCCTCTTCCATGGCATTTGAGTTGGTCTCTTGACAATGTTTAACAAAAACCCTAGAGTGTAAAATTTGAGCCAACCGATCAAAGAAATTTAAGGCTTCAGCGGGTTCTTTATCAAACAATTTTCCATTGCATAACATATCAATGAAAGCATGACTCTTTGAAGAAAGTCCGTCATAAAAATAGTTAGCAATTTGAAAGTTTTCAAAGCCATGATTCGAGACCGCATTGAGCAAGTCCTTGTATCTTCCCCAACATGCATAAAATGACTCATTCTCTCTTTCAACAAAGGTTTGAATTTGTTTCTTACGAACCCAAGTATAAAAAATGGGAAGGAACTTGCTATAGAATGCATTTAGCAAATCAACCCACGTCAGCAGAGATTGAGGGTTCAAGGAATTGAGCCAAGTTTTGGCACTATCCCTTAAAGAGAGAGAGAAGAATTTCACCCACGCGGACTCTAATTTCACAATGGCACCAAGGGTACCAAGTTTGTCCTTGAAAGCCGCAACATGTTTGTAAGGGTGTTCATGATCCATGCCATGGAAGCGGGGCAACAAATTGGAAAATTTCATTTGTATACTAAATAGATTAACGGTAGGAGCGGTGGGGGCAACTATGCAGGAAGATGGATAAGCATGATAGGGATAACGGGATTCCCACATAGTCATGGGGACTATTTCCCCATTTGCCGCCACCATTCTATTAGATAGATAAGACATAAATAAACAGGCTAGAGGGGCTATGCCGCCACCTCTCTCAAAATAGTTCCGCGCGGTTAAGCCACCACCACATTATATGAACAACAAAAAGAAAAGGCAATCAATACTTAATATAGCTTCGTTACACCTCAAGTTTGATAAGATGATCGGTTAGAGGTCTCCGCTAGACAAAGTATGAATTGCACAAAGTAAAATAAAATGGAATACTTACAGTGGTTTGTCGAACCTCCAAATAAGCTATAATAAGACTTCCCCGGCAACGGCGCCAAAATTTGCTTACCACGCAACCTATCCTCTAATAAGGTTTGCACCTGAGCAAAGGGCTAGGTCGTTGATAGCATATAAAACCGGTAAGACCGGGATCGTTCCCACAGAGAAATCTTCTTCAGCGTATTTGGATTAGATAGTAAGTATGCAGCGAGGCCTTCAAGCGGCCAACTTGGTGATTGATTTGATTAACGGAATTGAATTTGAAATTAAACTAGATTAAAGATGGCCGAGCCAAAAGGATTGATTTACCCACGACTTAGCCATAAAACGGTTCCTTCATCTAACTCATGAGTGAACCGAAACCGTCCGGATTTCACTTGAAGAATTAAAAACTGAAGACTACTTATAACTCAACTCAAGGCATTAATTCAAACTGAACTCATTTAACGCAAGTGAGAGACGAAAATAGATCGTTCGCACGCGTAAGATTATCGAGCATGTAGCACAAGGCGATAGACTTCATTGATCAAAGAAGCCACCGACCCCATGATCAGTGCAGGAAATCATGAGTTTAATTCGTTCAACACCTTGAAATCGAACTAAAGTTTAAGCGAAACCATTTAAACGACTAATTCGTAGGGTTCATCTCACCCCATGACTTAACCTTTTAACTACTCACTCATAGGAAAAAGACTAGAAAACTTACTTAAGGAAGAAAACATGTTTAACCGATAAAAACAGAAATAAACTTGATTTATATAAAGATCCAACTAGTAGCTACAACATGAATAAACGGAAAATTAACAAACGAACTAAACTTACTTGAGTTGTTAAGGAATTAAAGACAAAAGCTTGAAAGCAATGAAAATGGAGCTCTAGGAATAAAAAGACTTAAAACATAAATATCTACCTATTCTATCTATCTTTGGGAGAGAGAGAGAGAGAGACCTATTTATACAAGGCAACTCATCCTCTACCAAAATATCCCTGAACTTGCCAAAAGTGGCAAGTATTCCATAAATGGAAAGTCCAAAAAGCAGTAAAAATATCTGCTGGAGACCAATGTTATCGATACCATAAGCAAAGGTATCGATAACATCCTTCAAATTCTTCCCCGGAGAAAAGAGTTATCGATAACTCAAACCAAATGTTATCGATACCCTCAGGTCTGGACAACTTCTGGACCAAAATGGAACCAATGTTATCGATAACAAATGGAAAGTTATCGATAACATTCTTCAAAACACCAAAATGGGACCAATGTTATCGATAACAAATGGAATGTTATCGATAACATTCTTCAAAACTGCAGATTTCAAGCTCAGGCTTCAGCTTCAGCAAACAGCTCCCAGCAACTTCACAGCTTCTCAGCACTTATTTTCATTCTCTAAAGTTAAGTAAATGCTACATTTTAAACCTTTCTTTTACCTTTCCTTTACTTTAATTTATTTAATGAAAATAAGAAAGTACCCCCCATTTGGAAACAATGGCATTACCAGAATTTCAAGATTCAATTTAAATCAAAATGTCAACCCCTCACTTTTAGTACAAAATGGAAAACTGCACGTTTTTCTCAAGAGAAAATGGCTCAAAACATGACCTTGCTCTTCGAATAAAACCTTGTAACTTTGTAGTTACTCTTAGAAAAATTCAAGGATCAATTACCGCCATTTTTTATCTCGAAAATCGAAACTTTTTCAGAAAGTCATTTTTCCATAATTAGACAGATTTTAGGGGGCCGACAGGGTCTTCGGGTACTTGGAAGCTTCCGGAGCATTCCTTTGCCTCAAAACACGCCTTATTTGCACATTTTACCTGAAACTACTAAAAGCACACCTTACATGCAATATCGCTATGAAAGCTTAATAAACGTAAGATAAAACAACTTAAAGCGGGACTAGTCGCACCAAATATCTGCAATATTGGGTGCTCATCATTTTATTACAGAGGACAAAATATAATAGTTACAGAAGTGTGAACAACGGAGAAATTTCAAATTACTATGTCATGTTTGTCTATACAAGTTTTCATCTCCTTGTTGAACCCATCCATGGAGGACTCTTCTATACATGGAAATTGCGGAATATATAATTACTTTTAGATACGTTTGTCATGTTTCGAATACATGTGTTACCTGTGTTGGGCTTCTGTTTGAATACTCAGTCCGGTATGCTTTTTTAGCATCAATTTGCCAAAAGCGGAGTTCAGTGGATTAGGAGATTGGACACTGAGCAATTTTGAGTGTGAATGATGCAGCGTTTTTGGGACGCCTGTTTTTTCCCCCCGTCCAGTGAGGTGTGTCCTTTGGAATCCAGGGGAGGCCGTTGTTGTTTTGTATCGTTTCATTGCAGCTGTTGTTGTCAATTGTGTTGTATTGTGTCCGTTGGGAAGAGGTGGAGGATAAGACAGGTATTAATTGCAAATGCTTGGGGCATTTGTGAGAAACAAAATGTAGGAAACACCTTTGTACATTTTAAAGTAGTATAGATTAAAAGAGACATGATGGACTAATGCCAAATTGCCAAATTGTTTGTAGACAATGGACTGATTTTGTTCACAGACAACAATATTAGTAGATACCATCATTGTGGATGAACCAAAGGGTATACTTGGTGGTGTTTCTATTCTAGCCCAAAAAAGTCACCTAACATTACCAAATCAATTGCTCAAAGAGCCTACTAACAAAGCTTGAATTTTCGCAAAATAAATTCAAGAGCCAAAAAGATGCGATGGATGCAATGGACATCCCAAACAAAGCTTTAAAGCTCAATTACCTAAATATGTTAAAAAAGATTCAAATTAACAATACTGTACAGGAGAGTCAAAAATTGATCACACGCAGTTGAAACTCCATTATTATGAACTCTAAAAACGATTCGAATTAACGGTGATTCAAGTTTTATGATAACACATATTCTCCCGAAACATGCCGCAAGCTCGGACTCGGAGTTCCAAAGTACACTGCTCGATCTCTACTCATGGAAAGGAAATGATACGATTACTAGAACAGAGTTATCCTAAACAAAAGCCTTCCTCAGAGGCTGAGTAAAACATACTAGTTAGAAAAAAGAGTCAAATAGAGACCAGTACCACAGAGACAACTCCATTAATTAGTCCTTCAATTCACTTCTTTCTCTTCTTCGGAGGCTGGAGTTCTTCTTCCTCCTCCTCCTCCCCTTCTTCTTCTTCCTCTTCCTCAACGACTTCTTCCTCGCCTCCTTCCCCTCCGTCGTCGTCGTCGTCGTCGTCGTCATCATCATCGTCGTCATCGTCCTTGTCGTCTTCTTCTTGATCATCGCCGTCTTGCCCATCATCATTCTTTTCTTCCTCTCCACCATTCTCTCCTGCTCCACCGGCACCTTCACCCGGTCCTTTCTTTGGGTCGCTTTTACTGTTGTTGCCATTGTTTCCAACATCCCCTACGTCTTCTGATGACAAATCCTCCTCGCCTTCTTCATAGCCACCATCTTCGTCATCGTCATCTTCATTGGCATCATTCCCTTCAGCATCTGATGGCTTGGAATGGTATCGAGTTTGATCCTCTCCTTTGACTCCAGGGATGTTACTTTGTGACCCGAAGAGATCCTGTAACGATTTGAATCTCTTAAAGTCAATCAAAACCAAGGACAGAGTAGAAAAAAGGGTACACCATTTGGTATACGCTAGGTAGCGTTGGACCTATTTCGGGGTCTCATACTAATAATCGTACCCATTTAATTTGTTTAAAATATTAATTTTTAAGGATCTCTTAAGAAAAAAGAAATTCATATTTACACACCCTTTTTATTTTGTTTTTTGTTTTGAAAGTGTGTATTTTTTTGCTAAAAGAAAAGGAGTGTGAATATCAATTTCGTAAAAAAATTCGATAAAGATTTGATCAACCATTCAGTACCCTTACCCCCTCTGTCGCAATTTGTTTGGCACTTTTTTTTAACTTATGTCTCAAAATGTATGTGTCAATAGAAATTGACTTTCAAGTATTCCCTTAATACCCTCCCTCTTATCCATTAGAGAGAGTGCCCTCTCATCCAATACCAAAAAGTAAAGGGTATTAAAGCTTTTCAAAAGTAATCATTTGGACTCCTTATAAATTTTGAAATTCTTATGGACAAATTAAATTGTGACGGTTGGACTAATTTTTTTTAGAAATTTTTAAAACATGATTTTTAAACAAATTAAATAACACCAATCATTAGTGTGGGACCCCATAGTATTTTTGTTGTTTTAATTGGGATTTTCTTATATTTTGTGAAAATAGATAGAGATCAGAGGTGAACATGAGAGTACGTGGAGAGAGAGAGAGAGACTGTGGGTCACAAAAAACTTACAAAATACGCTGGTGACACGTGTTCAAAAACCTGCCGTTGATCAGGAAAAAGCATCTAGAAGCGAATATTCGAAAATCATGAACCCGCACTGTAGACAAACAAACGAAACCCGTCTGCGGACCAAAGGGGGGGACTTTTAACCAGCTGTGCACTAAAGTGGTGCCGTGGTGACGGCCCGTCCACCCGGACGGTAGCTATGGCTCGAACCGGACATTTCATTGGCGGGTTGGGAGTCCCTATGGTCACGTCCAGGGGAAGTTGCTACGCTGGTCGCCCTCTCTCACCCTTTTGATTATTAAAAAAAAAAAACAAAGATGCCTTTTGACTTTTCTTTGAAGGAAACGAGAGATTTTTTTAAGGTTGCAGATGGGGGTCCACTTAGCACCACTAACATGAAACATCGTCCTAAATTACGCCAACAACCGTGTACTTTAATTCTATCATGTGTCTTTACGCTAAAATGTACCCAACGCACAATTTAGCAAGAACAATTTTTAACCGACAAACGACAACCAAACCGCGTACAGCCGTACAGCTTAAAAAAACAGCTCTTTTTTTGGGAACAGAATTTTAAAAAAATCTGAAATTTTCCAAAAATTACCCTACAAATCTTCAATGAAATTAACCTGATTTTAACCCCAGCACAGGATGAGGAAAGTTCCAGGGACTGTTCATGCCGGGTCATCTTTATGAGAAATTTTTCAGTGCCGGATGGGCACCATGTGCCCTGTGCCCGGCACCGATGGGCACCATGTGTCCTATGCCCGGCACCAATCTCGGCTGTTCAATGAAGTTTTAGACGATCCAAATCTGTTCGGCTATCGAGAGATATTTTAGTCATTTTACACTTTAAAACAGTCGAACAAATCTGGGCAGTCCAAAACTTCATTGGACAGCTGAGATGGTTCCGGACACGGGACACGTGGTGCCCACCCGGCACTGAAAAATTTCTCCATTTGTATGATTCCAACTATTCATGTCACAGTCCTCTTTGAAAAAAGCGTCAAATATAGTATTAATTGAATATTGATTGATACCTAATTTGGAGTGCATTTATATAGAGAATAAATCTCAATCCGAAGAGGTATTAATCCTTATTCGATTTGTATGATTTTTGACACGGCCGACGCTCTTAAATAACTCTACAACATGAACGGTTCCGATCATACAGCATGGAACGACAATCGACCAACCGCCATGACCCAAATCTAAAGATACCACAGTGGACCTGGAAACTAGGTAGTTTACTGGTAGTAGCATCTTAAACGGGGGAAAAAAAAAAAAAAGTGAAATATTCCCATGCCCATGATAGCGTAGACAGCAGAAATTGCGGTACTTTAAAAAAAAGAAAGTTTTTTTTTTTTTTTTTTTGCTTAACTTTTCAGATCTTTATGCATAAAATAAAAAAACCTCCATTATTTTACATTAGAGAGTGCAGAAAATTCCAAAGATCATTCAAAGAAACATTTTTCTAGAATCTGAAATTACAAAATATTTTCATAATAGAGTGAAGTTTTAGGATGGAAAAAGTTTAAAAAAAAAAAGGAAAAAAAAAGAAGAAGAAATAAAAAGGGCCAGAACTGAAATCTTACCTGAGCAGTATTATTGACCAGAGCCGAGACCAGCACAACGGTTAAAGCTCCACCGGCGCACGTTAGCAAAGTCTGGTTGAGTAAAGTACTGGCAGAGCTAACTGAATCGGTTCCCATCCGTACGGCTCACGACAAAGCCTCCTACAATAACCGTCCGATATGACCGTTAGATCCACTCAAATTGGTTTAAAAAACACGCAGGAAAAAAGGGGAAAAAAAAAAAACAGAAAAAGCTGAACAGACAGAAAATAAAAAAAATTACTCCACTTGAACTAACAAAAGAAAAAAGGTGTTTTTTTTTTTATAAATTTTTAGAACAAGACGACGACGAAAACTGACGATGACGTGAAATTTTCCCGGAAAATAAAGGAGAAAATGAATTCTTAAATAGAAAACGAAGTCGAACTTTTTCAGACAGACAGCGAAAGTCAAAATTGTCTGGGAAAAAAAGGGAAAGTAAGCACCAAATACATGCATATGCCAGGAATCGTCGGAATGAAAACTGCGTCCGGAGCGTTCGATGTATGCAAACCTATATGCATCGAACAGCTCTGAACGCAGGGCGAGAGTTGTATATGTTGAGTTCGGAACAAAACAAATTGAGAAAAAGTATGATGTAATTGGGGAGTAAACGCAAAAAAGAAAGTAGTAATCGATAATTGGAGAAGAAAAACTTACCGAAGATCGAGATCTGATGGGTCTTCTGAGATGGGATGAAGCGGATCTAGGGTTTTGAGGGGCTAAAACCTCAGGAGACAGATATTCAGAGCGGCGTTCATCGTGGACCGTTGGATGGAGTAGAGACAGAACAGAGAGAGACAGGGGATAGATATAATCAGAGGGAAGAGAGAGAGAGAGAGTAGAGAGAGAGAGAGGAGGTGTGTGCAGGGTGTTACTGATGAGAGAGCGAGAGGGAGAAGAGAGAGAGAGAGAGCTGACCGTGGTTTCTCACAGAGGGTTAGGGCAGTTCGGGCAGGGTCTTCGTCAAGGGAAATATCTGTGAGTTTGGGGCTGCCCGGAAAAAAACGATAATGGATAGGACGAATTGGAGGTAATAACTTCGGCCATAATTAATCCTTAGTTTATACGTAATTACCAAAAAAAAATTTAGTTTATTATAATACCCGACTTTTTTTCAATGTATTAAGATTAATTTTACTCACACGACATACTCCATCCGTCCCAAAATATTGGTTACCGAATTGGAGGTAATAACTTTGGCCATAATTAATCCTTAGTTTATACGTAATTACCAAACAAAAATTTAGTTTATTATAATACCCGACTTTTTTTCAATGTATTGAGGTTAATTTTACTCACACAACATACTCCATCCGTCCCAAAATATTGGTTACCGAATTGGAGGTAATAACTTTGGCCATAATTAATCCTTAGTTTATACGTAATTACCAAACAAAAATTTAGTTTATTATAATACCCAACTTTTTGTCAACGTATTAAGGTTAATTTTACCCATACGACGTACTTCCTCCGTCCCAAAATATTGGTTATCTTTCTTGTATATCTATAATTTTTGGAGGTGGTAAATGGGTGAATGTTGACCAGTGGTGGCGTCAGGATCTCTCTTTCCGCCTCGGGAGGTACTAAGAGTAGGAAAAAAATATGAAAAATATGAAATATTTGAATATTGATTAAGTATATTAAAAATAGAATTTAGAATTTAATTCAACATGCTAAAAAGAGGTTCTTAACCATTGAAATCACAAAACGTGGTGTTTATTATTATTTATTTATTGGAAAGGGAAATTTGAAAGTGACTATATGAGAGTGATTCTACTCCACGTATAGCAAATTGAGCAACAACCAAGGGATGGACGCATTATATTATACTTTGTTCTTCTCTCATCTTTTAGAAAAATATTTTTCTCCCTGCACTGTTCTCAATAACTTTCTTTATCTATCTCTTTTCACTCATTACCACTCAATACATAAAAATAATTTTCAAAAATGGAAACCAAACGAAAGGTTAATTTCTTGCCCGAGGTGAGTTCAAACCCCACCAATTTCATCCTTTTTCTCCTTAATTAGTACTAGTAGAATAAAATTTATCTTCTTAAAAAAATTCACATGTGAAATTATAAATACAAAAAAAAAAAAAAAAAATTCCAAGAGAGGGCCTTGGCCCCATCCAACCCCTACATGACTCCACCATTGACTTGGACAAGTCGAAATGGGTCGTAGGTTAAATAATTGGTGTAATATGGGTCAATGATTATATTCACCGTGGAATATGAATGCTCTATTGTTCATTTGACTAGTAAAAAAGAAAAAAAGTGGGTCATTGTTGTTTTTTACCCTTCATCCCCTATTCGATAATTCAAAGTTTTAAAAAGAAAAGTGTTGGGAAAAATATACTCCATTCGTTCTCTTTTTAAAGTTCAGTATTTTATTTTGGACTATCACTTAATAAATGTCCATTTTGTAAAGTACGTTAGAGTGTAAAAGTTGGTACAGTTTCCATTTTGCCCTAAAAGTAAATTCTATTTTAAAAAGTTAGTGAGTAAAAGTGTAACGATGAAGTCTTCATAGAGGGTAAATAGAGAAAATGGAGATAAAAATTGATGTGAAAGGTGTAATGATGATATATTTTTAATAAATTAAAGTTACGAAATGAGATATTTAAAAAGAGACGAAGTGACGGAGCGCAATACATATTTCCATAAAAAGTTGAGTTTCTCGTGCAACGCAAATAAAAGGGACGGAGAGATGCTACTACAATTTTCTAACGATTTTTTTTTGGGGAAGCATGATAAAAATGCATTAATAAGGGATAACAGTTACTTACAAATTACAAGGAAACTAAAAGGAAACGACAGCAATATATACAACATAGTAACCACCGAAACAAAAGATGAAGGATGGTATGTAGTAGCTCCATTAATCATTCAGTAGTCCGGGAGCACTATCATATAGTGATTCGGACCACTTTAGAACCACACGATTATGTCGGGGTTTATACACTTAATCGTGAATTAAAAGAGATCGTGTGGTTGTGGAATGACTCATAGTATTACGTGGCGGTGTTCCTGGGGTATTGTATAATTTCACTGATACCTAACCCTGGTTACATAACTAACGTTATTAAGGTTAAAGTGGGGTTTATTAAACAATGGTTAGTTTGATGCTTTTATATATTCGTTGTGGAATAAACGCTGGTTAGTTGAGATTGAGATGGGTTAACAAGTAGGAGTATCAAATCAAAAGCAAAATGCACAACGAGTGTCGGTTCATTTTTCAATAGAAAAAAGCTCTACAGAATATGAGGCCTAGTTTACAATCTTTTAGATGACATACGGATATTTTGTTCAGAATGGGACTGTAAATGAACTGAGCAGCTCGCGAGTTCGGTTCGGCTCGTTAAGGCTCGGTTCGGTTCGGCTCATTTAGTAAACGAGCAAAGCTCGAGCTTGGGTTTTCGACTTGTTTAGTAAATGAGCCAAGTTTGGCTTAGCTCGTTTGACAAAAGCTCGGCTCGTTAAGGGTGGCTTGGCTCGATTAAAGAAGCTCGTTTAGTAAAATGACTCAACTCTACTTGATAAAGGCTCGGCTCGTTGGCTCGAGCTCGAATTTTGAACTCTTTTAGTAAATGAGCCAAACTCGAAATCAACAAAACTTGGCTCGGCTCGGCTCGTTTCCAGCCCTGACTGCAGAATCATTTGATACGTTTGACAAATTCATGATTGAACTCACGTACTGTATTTGAATCTATACCTAAATGTCTATGTCGGAAGTACCTTACAAATCAAATGGCGTCCAATCCATTTTTTATTTCTTATAATTGGACCTGTATTCTCTCACATTATGATTGGACCATCATAGGGCCGGCGGCCGAATCTTATTGGAGGCCTAAGGCGGAGTAATAGTTTGAAGTCTTTGAAAAAAGGAGTGTTAGGAAAAAAAAAATTGGCAAAGAAAAGATACGTAAAATGTACATGAATGACTTAGATGTAAAATTAGAATAATTTTTCACATTAAAATTGAAGACTCTAAACACCAGAGGTAATAGGACCAATCACCTCAAAATTTATTTATTTATTTCATATACAACGATAAACTTATTCTATTTTAACCTAAGAGATTGGGGATGAGACGAGTGGGCTGAAACCACCGCCTAATGTATAGGAGTACGTAGTACCTTCCATTACCCAGGAGGTAGGCATCCAACCAATAATCTCAACAATATTTCTTTATTTCTGATGTATAACTCGTGGAGGCCCAATTCCATGATCAGCTGGACCGAGCCAAGCCCTGAAAGTCCAAACGATGTTTAATTTCAGATTATCCAAATTGGCTAAATTCGGGTAATCTCGGAATAGGCCCAAACTCGGTGAGCTGACTTATTTTCGCGCTCCGGTCCATACTCATTATCCCTAAAGGTTGATGATGAACAGCGTTTTTCGACCTAATTCCTTCGTTTAGGCTTTCAATTGCGTTATTTTGCCGTTTTAGGAAAAATTTGTTTTTTTTAATAACTTTTAGATCGTAATTCTTTTTCAGTTGATTCTTTTTGGGAAAGTCTTGTTTTTCTTTCCCGTTTTCAATTTTAGGAAAAGCCCCAAATTCTGGGACTTTTTAATTTTCAAGTTTATTTTTAGGGTTTTAGGGTTTCGGCCTATAAAAGGGTTTGTAACTTAGGGTTTATGCAGCTTTTTGATTAATAATATTGCAGAGAATTTCTCTTTCATTCTTGTGCACAAGAATTGCTCGTTGCGACGGGTTGATTATCTCGTTTGGATTAGTACGCTAACTAATCTCTTGTGAATTCCGCTGTGTCAATTTCTTATAGCCAAGCAATAATGATTTGTTTGGACATGGTGTCCCAGTAATGCATGCGCAACGCATTTTTGAATTGTAGTACACCGTGAAAGAGTTCTTCAAAATATTATTAACACAATTTAAATGCTTTATTTTATAGAGTTTGTTGAACATTTTATTTTTGTAGGAAGACAAGTTAATTGAGTACCGATAACCTCATGATCGAACAACCTAGGGTTTGTAAAAATCGAATGGTTAGTATGATTAGAGAGTGAATTGAAAAATAAATCTATCTTGATCATTTTATTAAATGTCCTACTAACTTAATTCTTTGAACAAATTAATGAACTGCTCGGCTAACTCTATAAATGATTGCTTTCAATTGTGATAATGATATCTCCAAACTCGAAAGGCCTCACTGGATCGAATTTAGTACAACTTTGTAGTGTGTTTGTTGCATTTTTAATGTTACATACACAACAATCTAAACACAGTATGAACTTGAGATCCATAATGATTCTCTCGAAAAATAACTATGCTAGGGAGGGTACCCACCGATCAAAAATAAATATTGTCCAAACCATCCAAGCACCAAGAGGCACAATACTATCTACCCTCCCATGCTACAAAATAGTTGAAACGACATGTAGTTTTTTATGAAAATAAATTATTCTTGTACATCACTTTTAAAAACAATTTAACAAAATTTAAAAACTAAATTGAGTTTTTTTTTTTTAAATTTTGGTTTGAAGAATTCTATTTTGAATTCAAAAACTATGCATCATAAATTCTACGGGAAGAAATAAAATCAAGAGAGAAAAAAGGAGGCAATCGCCCAATGTGTGTACACTTGTGTGTGACAGTGTTTGTGCTTGTAGCACTTCTCCGCAATCGGCATGCACTGCTACATTCAGTGGCGGACCCAGGAATTTGACGTAGTGAGGGCACCAATTTTCTTTGTAACTCCGTAATATGTGAGTTACAGTTAAACACATTCACACCAAAATAATTTTAGCATTCATGATAATGTAAATATTTAAAAGTATATATGCATTTTAATAACAAGTTACTTGGGCAAATTTGCGCACCTCGACTATATGTGTTAAAACAAAATTATCACATGTTTATCATCTATTTTTCTATTATTAATTCTACTAGTACAAGTTTCGGGGACCAAAAATGTACAAATACAATGTGCGAGTTCATATTGAGTACTACACAAATAATGAGAGACGGTGGGGAATGGGAGAAACCTTGGTTGTGAAAGAGTTTTTAGTGGATTTTGAAAAAAAAAAATAAAAAAAGAAAACTTCGTGGGGGGGGGGGGGGGGGGAGTTAGAATTGTTTTAGTGGAATTTGAAAAAAATTAAAAAGAGTGCAGGAGGGAATTGAATTGTTTTAGTGGAATTTGAAAAAAAATTAAAAAGAGTGCAGGGAGCGTAGGGAATCGAAGTTACGCCTCTGACTCCTTAAAGCATGTTGCCCACCATTGCACCAAACTTCAACTTGTTACAACATATTAGCATATATATACTCCATATAGACACAAAATCGGGAAATTTAAAAAAAAAAAAAAAAGGCGTGGGGCACGTGACCACACCCCACGTGCCCTATGGTGGGTCCGCCCCTGGCTACATTGAACAATTATTTGTTAATGGCTCGGGTTGAGGATATGTGTTGTGCACTAATGGGCTATGTGCCCGTTATGGGGCCTTTCTCAGCGCCCTTTATTTGAACTGAACAGTTCATTTTGTTCATCTCTTTGAGTAGGTAGTGCCCGTGAAAATTTGGGTTGATTGGTCATCGGTAACTATGTTTTCCGCATGCATTTTTCTCCGTAAAGAAATAGTTGAAGGTGATTTTTCTCTCCAAAACTATAAGTTAAATTCTCACCGATCAAATTGTTACTGATGCTCGATCAAAACTGATTTTGAAGAAAAACTGCATTTTAAGAAGTGTTTCTAAAAAAAAAAAAACTATTTTCTCTTTCATAAACAGCTTTTATTAGTTTGAAAACTATTAAAAAAAACTATTTCCCATGTTCACAATTTTTAATAAATGTAGTTCGAAAATGTGATGTGACAAATTTTGATTATTCAATTTTGATTATGTCGTTGTGAACCCATACATTGCTAACCTTACCAATCCGTTAAATGGATAACCGAAAGGCGGTGACAATTTTTGGTTATTCAATTTTAGTCAGGCCAATGTGGATGCTCATATGTTTTTTGTTTTGATCCTCTAGTCTAGATGCTCTTATGTCACATTGCTAGTTTTCTACTAGTGAATACATAGTTCAGTCAGGTTCAGCTCCAACCCTTCTATTGGGCCCAAAAGCTATGGTTTACAGGGACCAAATTTCACATTTTTGTAAACTTTGTTCAGGCCCAACTTTTATGTCATTGGGCTGTAGGCAACTGTCACTCTGAATAGGTAGGTAGGTAGTTATTTTCTCGATTTTCAGATAAGCAAAGTCAATGAGAAATGCTAAGTGTAAAGAAAATGGACAAAGAAAAAACTCTTAAAATATACATGAACGGTTCAGAGTGCAGTGCCGTTCATGTATACTTTAAGGATTTTTTCTTTGTCTCTAGCACTCCTCAAGTCAATAGAGAACATTATCGATCGTCAACACAACTGCGGAGGACTTTAATTACCGCATTCCATCGGGACTATAACTCGAAGGCTCACTGCATGCTCTGAGCGCTAAAATAGGCTGTAGAGCAAGGACGATTGCTATTTTCTGGAGATCTGTATTGTTTATAATCATGGACGAAAAAATTGAAATAGAGATCTTCATTGAACAGCCGTGAAATCATCCTAGCTCGAAGTTTTGCTCTCAAATTAAAGTAACAGGTCATTCCGAATAGTTAGTTAATTTCTCCATTGTATCGTGCGATATGCAAACGGCCTTGACCATTATTCTCAGCACCACATAGGTATCTGCAGGGACTTTTTCGCACTTTTGTCAGTGGAGACACTTAGGTTACACTGCGTGCTCTGAGCGCTAAAGAATATAGTATATGTTTAGCCAACCCAAGCGTGGAGAAACAAAATCTAAGAACGTGCCTATCGAACAAACCCAGATATATTTCCTCTCTCTCCCCTCACCCCATCAATCTCTCTCCTCTTTTTCTTTTTCTAAAATCCGAACCGTCCAAAATATAATTGGATGGTCTGAATTGGTGACGGGGTACTATGTGTGTGGTATTCTACTGACACCCAAAAATTTCTCCTTTTTGTAAGAGAGTCGCCCTGGAGGATAACCCAGTTGTTCTTTTGATCACTCGAAAGGACAATTAATTAACCAACTTGTTCTATCAAGATTTCGAATTCTGAGCTGTAAAAGGCACTTAACTTTAGAATGCACTCGAAACAGCAATCAAAGCACGACGGAGAATCTCAAATTCTCATGATTTTGGTATCGATCTCCCTCCATATTGTGACAACGCAATATTTTCGAGTTCGAAATCTCCTAAACTGTCATATTTTTGTAGAGTCGGCCCTACGAAATTTTGTTCCGACTTTCATCGCCTCTCTTAATAGACAATAATATTGATCCATCGAGATTCAATCGAGGTGCTCGTCAGCTTATCGGATAGCGTAAAATATCAAAATTTGTGATGACACATTAACCACTCTAAGTGGCAACCCACTTTGGAATGCACTCTGATAGTTGATTTTTTTTTTTGGATACGCACTTTGATAGTTGATAGAACATCACAAAATGGGACAAAGAGAAGAAAAAAAATTATGTGCAGTTGCGTGACGTATCTTTCTCTTTATCCAAACAGAGAATATATATGAAAAGAAAAATCACAACCCCTATGTTAGTCCGGTTAGTTAATGGGTTTATTCACACACTATTAAGGATCTGGAGGGCTGTAGCGCACCCCGTGTAGTGCACCTGTAGGGCGGCTATCGATCGCCGACCTCGTCAATCAATGGTTAATTTTAACCGGTAAAAGATAGAGTTATTTTATCGATCGAAATTCAAAAAAACATCGCAACCATTAATTGACGAGATCGACGGTCCGCTTGTCGCACTACATGCTCTAGTGCACCAGCTGCACTATAGCGTTTCCCACTCCCACTATTGATCAGGGTTCAATTTTTAGGGTCAAACTATAAGAATTCGTTAGTTCCGGCGTTAGTGACCTGCCACTAAGCGAACCAAAGAAGGAAATAGTCGAGATACGTGTAAGCTAGCTCAGACACCGCTAATCATAAGAAGAGAAAGGAAAATCACAAACACCAAGCATCCAAGGGCCCACCCACGATTGTTGTAACTTTACACTCATAAGTTGCATTAGGACCTAATTTAATTAAGAACAATTATATTTAAATAACCTTATCCTGTATTGTCTTTTCGTAATCTTTCCTAATCGATAAGCCCTACACTTTTAACGTGACTTAATAGTGGATGCGTTTAGATAACATCAATCAAATTATATAACATAGATTTATTACTTTATGTGGACATGTTTTTTTTGTTTTTTTTTTATTTTTCTGAATGTAACTGTTGTTTGCATTTAATCTCGTATGTGGACGATAATATTCATGATGTATGCATAATATTGCACACAATAGTTCAATCAAATTACACACATAGATTTACATTATGTGGACTTGTTTTTTTGTATTTTTCTAAATGTATCTGTTGTACGCATTTAACTTCGTATGTGGACGATAATATTCATGACGTATACATAATACTGCACGCAATAGTTCAATCAAATTACACACATAGATTTAGTTTATGTGGACACATTTTTTTAATTTTTTTCTGAATGTACCTATTATTCGCATTTAATATTACCACACATTTTAGCTACACCATTAAATACTAATTTACCTACTCTCTGAATTTACAGCATCTGAATTATATACAAAATTGGGACTCTCACTTTACACACTTTTTGGTATATAACAAACACTTTAAAATTTTGACACCGACAAAAATAATTTTGGCATTACCATTTTTCTAATTTTAGCCACCGAGATTTTCTCTTAGATATAATGTTTATATATAATACGTATAAGTAAGAACTTTGTGCTAGCATAGTAAATGCTACATTTACACATGAAGGTGAATAAGGAAGATATATATGATCTTGGTGAACCAAAAATCGACAAAAGAAAACAGCAATTAATACTATTGACTCAATAGCATCTCCCAATTACATAGAGTCAAATTAAAAGGGCCGCATATGAGATTTCAACTTTAGTTGGGGTTTTTGAGGCAAAAGTATATGATGCCATCACAAACATGCATGCATGGATAAAAAGCAAAGATTATGTTCTTTGGTATGAATCTACACCTCCATGAGAGAGAGAGAGAGAGAGAGAGAGTCTATTCAAAAGTGGTACGCAATGACAAGGTGCACAAATTGTACTTAATGATCATGATCATGACTTCGTTTAACCAAATTCGACTAGAAAATCATCACGTGGGCCATCCTAAACAAACTTCACCCCAAACCAAATCATACGATACAAAATAAAAATAAAAAAATTCCGACATGAATTTACCAAAACGACATTTATTTATAGCACAATCTAGTCTAATATTCTTATACTCTTAATTCCTCCCAATCAGCAAGATCATTCTGTACCGTTTTAGCCATGTTTTCGTAGGGCAAAGCTGGAAAGTCGTTGTTAAGCTTGCGATAGTACTCCTCTGTCTCATAATATTAATTTCTTGTTTTTTCAAATCAAACCATTTTTGAGCTTAAAAAAAAGAAGAAGTTTTGTGCATATTTTTTCTTACTTTTGCACTAATCTAAATATCCAGTTAATTTTTGAATTAGTACAAAAAACTACTCCATAAACAAAAGTTATTTTTTTAAGGGATGCTGCATCTAGGAAAGATATTATGAGACATAGGAAGAATTCCTCTAATTTCAGATTAGTAAAGATAAGCCAATAGTGTCAAAATCATTTTTTTTAACGTAGCCCATTACAGCCATTGGATTACTTAACCCATCTCTTGAGTATTTTTACAAAAGATATGCCAAAGTAGCCCCTTTTCCAAATTGGTGATGTGGACACTTTGAATAAATTTGGCTGATGGAATGAGAACCGTAGATGTGCAAGATTTGTTGGGATTTGGGAACCCTATATATATACAATAATGCTAAGGGTACGGCAAACCTTGTACAACAGCTACTCACAGATCCGTTTTGTGCCCGTTTCGGATCCCACAAAAATGATCAGAACTGTTTATTTTGTTCAAAATATTTTGCTTAAAGTGTCTGAAAAAATAATCTCAATCCGAAATTTGTAAAGACCTTATGAATCATATAACTTTGTTTCAGAATTTGGCCTGAATTTCTAAAGCAAAGTTGGATGATTCGTAAATGCTCTTACCGTTATCAGATTGAGATGATTTTTAACGCTAAAACAATATATTTTGAACAAAATGAGCGGCTCTGATGATTTTTATGGGACCCGAGACGGGTATAAAATATATCTGTACACGATTGCTGTAGGGGATTTGCTGTGCTTGTAGCACTATAGATATATATAATTGCACTTGCACCCCTACACTACAGGGGTCTAGACCGTGTAGTGCGTTATCTGAGCCGTCTATCCTGACAAATAATGGTTCACATATCATCTTAACAATGATTGGCTCAAATCTACAGAAACTGAGATGAAATTTGGACCATTAATTACTGAGACAAACAGTTCGGATCGCGCTCTACACCTTTGTAGTTCATCCTTGCATTGCAGCCTGCAGGTCCCCGGTTACCCTTGGAACGGAGTCTGAGCCAACGTTGCTTGGAATCCGTGTCAAAACTAGAGTCGCTATGAAATTATTATTTTTTAAATAAAATGTACGTAGATTTTTGTATTATTTTGAGATTGTAATTTTTGTAATAGGACAAATAGGGGCCTAGATTGTAATGTGCCGGAAAATCGAGGCGTTACAGGATGGTCCCCGGTTATAAGGCCAAGTATCAAATGCAGTCTATTTTATTTATTGATTAGCTAATTGGGGCCTTTAATTTACTAAGAGCAAGTTGTTAAAAAAATTCGATAAACCTTAAGCGATGATCTTGGTGGCTTAATGGTGGAGAGACAAATTTTTTAAATTAGGTGTTGAAGCCATAATAAAGTAGTAAACTTTTTGAAACTCCTATTGAAAATTTTGACTTTGGCAAAAAGAAATAGCAAGAGCCATTGTGGGTGCTCTAAAGAGAGAAGAACACTATTTACTTTATGACTCGGTATTGGATCCAACAAACTGTATTTTTTTCGGACTCGAGATGGTCCCCACATGAATGTAGTGTAAATATGTAATGTATCTAATATTTTAATACATGTATTGCCAATATTATCCTTGTACGTACCTAAGCATAGGATTGTAACGGTCAATGGTTCAGAAATTTAGGGCAGGAACATGCAGAATCCCCAAATTTGTAGAAAAACTATCAACCCCAAGAGGTTTGGTCAAGTGGACACGAGAAAGTAAATAAATATTTGTCTTCTGTGAGATCGCATCTTAGAATCCCACGAAGGCCAAATATTTCAAACTTTGGTGCCACCGGAGGGTTTGCTCAGTTGTTAACTCCTGAGTCTCGGAATTAATCGAGGGGTGTGAAAAAATCACTAAGCTCTGATATAAATAGTTGCTTGAAACTTTATAGTGGTAACCGAACATGGGATTTATCAAAAAGGGAAAAAGATGAGTGGTCATATGGATGCTTTAGTGGATAGAATAGAATGTGCCCATTAGTGCAATTTATGTTGCTAATTAAATAAAACTTAAAAGTGTTGTTCCTTTCAACAAGTTGGATTGCATGAGCATTATAAAAGGGCCATGAAAATAACAATTTCATTAAGTGGATAATTACATGAAAGCAAAATTCAAAAAACCTTTACCACGGTCTAGATTAAGTTGGGGTTTTTTTTTTCACCAAATATGTTTTCTCAATTGATTTCAATAGGGGAAAATAATTTTATTTTGAAACTGGAAAAAAAATATGTTTTCTCAATTGATTTCAATAGGGGAAAATAAATTTGGAACAATCAAAAAATTAGATGGATATGTAAAGTGAAGTACCTACTAGGATCCATGGGGTTACTCAATTGTTTTGACTTTTTGCATTTTGGTTATCGTGAAAGTAGAACTCAAAGAAACCTTTACCACGGTCTAGATTAAGTTGGGGGGTTTTCACCCAAATATGTTTTCTCAATTGTACATAGGTCGGTAGACTAGATTCACAACGTGCTCTCACGTGTGCACTTTGTAATAGTCTCTTGAATCCTCACGATAAAAGCAAGTCACGTGTCAAAGAAAATAAGATAAAAAAGGGGACAACAATGACCCATTAGAAGTAAAAGTTTAAGGTCGATAGCACGTCTAGTTATGATTTTCTTCCCCACCGAACATCCTAGTTGTCTAACTCCGTCTAACTAGATCGTCTGAGGGTCATTGAAGATGCAAACACAAACGCCTCCAATGCCGTCTAATTCTTCCTTTTCAGAACTCAAGAGCTCGGATTGGAACGTGTTAACATAATAGTAAGAAATACTTGTATGTTTCTTAGTTGGTTTAGATTTTTTAATGATCAAGTCTTTTTAGCTTATGTAAAGACATGTTAGAGCTAGTAATTAGATGATACATAACCGAAAACAAGTTTCTTGGCAATTCACTTCTCTAACTGAACGGGACCAAAATAGATGCCATTACAAACTGGAATACAACTGGGTTATACCTTGTCTAAGAAGTTTCTGGGTGTGACGATAAAATATTTTAATCGTGTGGGTGCTCTAATCGTGGAATTTTGGGTAATGAGTGAAGAAATATAGAGAGTAATAATTTAGAAAAAAAATTATTGAGGACCGTGCGCAGAGAGAGAATTCAAAATCCAAAATCTCAAAACGAACATGGTTGATAGTCGATACAGTCTTGCGGAATCTTGATAATTCTTCTTTAGGCCCTTCAAGATTGCATTCTTCCACTGTCGTCCCCTTAAACTCAAAATATATACTTCTACATTTATCCCACCTTTTTTGGAAATTTTTGCGTTTGCCACTGTACATATAGAATTCTATTCTGTCCATGCATGATTTAATCCACACTGACTGAATTCTCTTTTGAAACTCGAAGCCTACAGTGGAGAGATGACTTGTTAATTTTTCCTTGAGTGATACAATGTTGGCCGACAATACTCTCTCTCAGACGTTCTGCCCATTCATGGAGAAGCAACATTTTGTTGCACTACCAATATAGTATTATTTTGAATTGACCAATCTAATTATAAGGGCATGACGAAGCAAGTACTCTATTAAGTATTTTTCCTCCATGAATTCGTATGCATGTTCGAATCACGTTGATGTCAAATAATCCAAACCTTGAGACAACTATAGGGTTTGCCCGATTGTTAACGTGAGGTTCTCGGAATTAGTCGAGACGCTTGCAAGCTGGCTCGGGAAACAATAAACAAAAAACATAAAAACAAAAAACCAAAGCTTGTGACAATAGTAGTAAACTATTTCGAGATGCACCATAATACCTACCTAGAAAGCTAGCAAGTTGACATCTTTAAACTTCGTTCTACCAAAAGAAAATGACGTTTTATGCTTCCAAGAGCTTCATAATGGAGATCTAGTCACCCTATTTGGATAAGCATGGAAATGGTGGGACTAAATTAATTTAAATGGATCTTCTACGTGCACAGCTTAGTGTTGGGACAATGATGTCCAGCGCTGGTCATGTCTTGAAATGTAGTTTAGGTTTGGAGACGTCCAAAGTCATTGATCAAGCCTTCAAATTTACGGTTCTGTTTCGTATTATCATTGGAGATCTAAGGTAGTTGGGAGAGTCTCAAATAAAGTAATATTTCATTAATAATAAAAAAAAATATTGAGAAAGGGAGGAAATAGAGAGGGGAAAAAAAACTATTACCAATCGAGTCGACAGTCCTAAAACACTGAATGGGAAAAATAGGTTGCACATAAGATTTTTCATGAACTAAAGTAGTAGTACTAGATTTTTTTTTTCTTTTTTGCCAATATTATAGCGGAATGTTAGTAGGTTAGTATATAAGGGTTTCAGTGACTATCTATAACCTTTAATTTCAAATGCCCACGACAGAGGAAGAATCGGAAGATGCCAGTTGGGCGCCCATTGGGCGTAGTAGTATTAGATTCATAAAAATATAGCACGTCAAACTGTACAGTGTCACGCCAATTATTATGATTATTATTATTTTTTTTTGTGTGGTTACGAAGGAGCCTTACAGTTACAGTCAGACTACTAAATGGACTTGATTGTACAACCCAAACCTCTGGGGTTAGCGTGGTCACATCAGTCATAGCTCCCCACTTACTTCAAGGTACTCAACCAGTGGAGAATCAAACTCCAAATCTTGAAGAGTACACTCCCAAAGTCTGTGCATCCGTCTGAACCACTGGGACAACCCTTATGGCTTATGTGTGTGTCAACAACAACTGTTGTTGACAAAGACTCGGGAGCTGCTATGGGAAGGGGGCAAAACAGAGCTGTTCTGCTCTTGTAATGGAATCCATCCTGAGATTATTCAGTTTGTCTCGTTCGTCGTCGAGCATATCGCCCACGCAAAAATATATCATTGATCGGATACAGATACATCCACTCGTGTTAATATCAATTTCATTTTTGTGCGTAACTAACAACTTGACGAGTCCAACGAAATGAACAAATTTTTTTATTACATTAATAAACATAAACAAGCAGTGTGCTAGGTACCGTACTGACACTGTTTCATCATATTTATTTTTCATTAATGCGCAATTTAAAATTGAATGTGAAAATTGTAATTGAAAAAAAGAAAAAGTTTGAATGGGAGGGAATTTGTGAGGGGAAGTTTAAAATATTATTTTTTATTAAGGGGAAAATCAGCAGAGGGAGAGAGAATATTAGTCGCCAAGGAGAATTTTTGTGAAATTTTATTCGTTTTAGTTTTTAAAACTGACAGGACAACGTGTTGTGTGTCGAAATATACACACGTGCTTAGTATCTAACGAGAGATCGATTATTCCGCCACGTGATGCCCTAGATCCTTTTCAACCATACATTGAATAAGACCTACATATTTATTTTGGATCCCGCAACAAAATGTGTGGTGGAAGAAGGGCCTTGAGACACCACGTGACGGTGCCCCAATGGCGTTGAATAATTTTTCCCAACACACACAATTCCACAGTCCTTGTTGATACTTTCTTTTGCTTTTGTTGAATGACCCCTTAAAATTAGTCTTTGTTTGGATTATCGTTTTTACCCTTTTTAACTTTCGGCATTAATTCGTAGTTTGTTTGAAAAAATAAAAAAACACGTTAATCAAAAACTCTTCTAGAAGTATAGCTAAATATAAATCTGATCCAAACAGAACTTTATAGACCAAGGAAGACATTTCAAAATCTTAAAAAGATTCACACGATAACAACATAGAAACTAGAAAAGTATCAATGGGTTTATTTTTACCCAACATGCCCAATGTGACTGTCAAAAAGTAACGAGACTGTCACATTGACATGTCGTACACAATGTTTTGCCGCTTGAGCTTGGTATTGCTGGTGTACAAAATTACGAGTTTAAACCGTACTCGTTTTTAGAGTTTATCGAGCAAAACAATCATGTTATTAACCACATGGATCGTTATTTAGTCAGAGATCATTACTATATGATCTCACATTTATGTTAAGTTGGGCCCATTAACTGCAACTTGAAGTACTTTGTTTTGATCAAGTATTCATCAGTACTCTGTTCGTTCCAATTTATTTGGTTATATTGGGGGATTTAGCATAATAAGGGAGCACAATAATTGCAATTTAAAATGTTGGACTTTTCAAAAAATACCCTTCCCTCCCTCCAAATTAGACTTGTCATTTGAACTCTTGAAATAAGGGCAGAAGAGAAAACTCATAATTGCAATTTAAAGATTTGTACTTTAATTTTGTAAAATGGAAAAACAATTTGAGACATGAAAAAGTCAAACGGATGAGCATATAGGATGAAGTAAATGATATTGATCGGTACATGAAAGAGTGTGATTTTTTTAAGTAGTTTTTGTAACTTTTTACTCGATACCAGCCTATCCACCTCTTACTCAAATTTTCTTTCAAATTTGAGTAAAAATATAAGTAAAAGCTTCATTTGATATTGTTGGCTACAATGGGTAAACTCAAACTCAAGTACAAATATGCACAAATTTGAGTAAAAACTTTATTAATGACAAAGTCGTAAACTTAAAGGTGTAAAATTTGTCTTAAAAAATTTGAGTCTATAGGTTTGGTTAATGAGTGGAGGAGAATTTTGGGTGATTTTTACTCAAATTTGAGTTTGAGTCAAGAGTTTGAGTAGGGAGTGAAGATGCTCTAACGTGAGCGAGTTTAAGCTCGAAATGGAGTTGAAATGGCCCGTGCAGTCGCCTACCAAACTTGAGAGCAGCGGACTGAGCTCTACTGCAGTTTCCTTTTCTTTAGTTCGGTCTAGTTTTGGGTCATTTGTGGTCTCTCACCAGGCCTACGACAATGATTGAAACCATTCCTTTTTTAGAACTTTCGAAAAACATTGACCTTGGAGATAATCACGTTGATGGAATACTGTTTGATATGATTTCAAAATGGATTAAGCTTGTAAAAAAAAGTGTCCAACTAATTTGCAATCCATTTGACACAATTATCTAAAGATTAATGCAATTCAATATCATACCAAATGATATCCAACTCAACATAATCTTGAGATGGTCAGCCTTTGTTTGGAAAAGTTTTTATTTTCAATTTTTTGTTTTTGTTGTTGATATTTTTTGAAACAGGCACCATAAACATGTTTGTGTTACTGTTTTCGTTTACAAAGTACATAATCAATTCCACTAGTTCACGAATATTCTAGAAACACAAAAATTGCATTTTTATTTGTTTTGAAAACACTTTCGACAGCCAGAAGACAAATAAACAAAAACTTTTATTGTCGCCAATCATGTGTTTTTGTTTTCATTTTTTACTAATAAATAAACAAAAACTCATTTCATATGAAAAACAAAAAACTGACAACTTTGCCAAACAAAACCTCAATGCTCTCGATGAATTCTCTAAAAAATGAACGATTGAGATAATTATTTTGAACCCAGAAAAGGCTCACAAATGGTCTAAACTGGACAGGAGCCGGTGCAGTCGCCCACCAAACTTGAGTGCAGCGGCCTCCAAAAGTTCACAAACATTCATTCTCATATATAATAATAGTATACAGTGTATATATACTTATGGATATAGTAGTTCATAAAGTTTATAGGATTGTATTCGTGTATATATTACTAGTATTATTCCAGTTTTGATTAGCGTACAAGTATTTTCCTGGATAGGAAGTCGCGTTTCGAGTCCGCTTTCTTCCAATCGACACGGACGGGAGCTACGGTTTCGAAGAAGCCACACTCTCTCTCTCTCTCTCTCTCTCTCTCTCTCTCTCTCTCTTCCCTCTTTGGAGAGCCGGAAATTGAGCGGGAAATTTCCACCGAAAACTGAGAAATTACCACTACTAATTCCAAGGTCCGGCTTAAAAATCCCCTGTTATATACCATACTTCTAGTACTAACACTCTGTTTGGTTAAGACGAAAATAAATGAAAATAAATGATTTTGTTGTGCGGAATCACTGCTTGTTTATAAACATTTTGTTTTAATTTTTTTTTTTTTGAAGCAAGTGGGAAGAACACAAGGCAATTATTAGTGGAGTATCATTTTTTTTCTATATTCTCTCTGTTCTTCCATTGCTCTCTGAGAAACCAAGCAGGGGTGGTTTCCTGGTTGTAGTTCTGAATTTCAATTCAAGAATGGTACTCCTTGCTTCTTGAATAGTTGATCTTGAGAGTCTTGAATATGATGAATCCGAGGCTGACTCTAGGAACGGATCCAGTGGAGACGGGGTGGGGCCTGTAGCTCAGGGGATTAGAGCACGTGGCTACAAGCCACGGTGTCAAGGGTTCGAGTACCTCCTCGCCCAACCTTCCCAAGGGGGAAAGAAGTGAGGAAATTTCATTGTTTTTTCTTTTGCTATAGTTTGCAAATGGAAAGAAGCTCAAATAAGTAGTCGTTTCAGTTTTTTTTTTTTTTAATTTAATTTAATTTATTTAAATTTTTTTTTAAAAAAAAGTGTCAATATATTGATTTTTAGTTGGTGGGTTTATTGCGAAGTGGGAAGTTCTTGAAACTATGTGTTATGCGCTTTTGATTTCTCTTACTCTAGTGGTTCCAAAAATCCAACACTCGAGAAATCCGTTGGACAGGCACGTTCACATCTCTTACAACCGATACAATCCTCTGTTCTTTGGAGCAGGAGCAATCAATTTGGTTAGGTTGTTTATCCTTTGTTGATCGCCGTATAATTGGCCTTGAATTACACTTTCCGACGCATTTTTTTCCATCTGATAGTCCTGTAGTATTGTGGGACTTTCTAATGAGATTGACTCAATTGTAAGTAGAAATTATGGGAATGGTGTGAAGTGCCTGATTTTGACCGATGGAGTCCATTTTGAAACAAAAAAATGAATTCGGGTTGTAGAGATTAGAGTTGAATCACTCAGGCTACCTACGTAGTGATCTTCACATTCTTAACATCTGTTGAATCAGTGATCGATGTTTCTGTCCTTGCATTTTTGTGCTTAAGGCGAATAGGTTTCCATTCATCTTGAGAATCAGCATCGTTATTTGGTCTTCGGATCATTAGCGTTTACTGACAGCTGAGCTTTTGTTTGCCATGGTTCATCTTCTGCCTTCAATCTTGAGAATCAGCACTTCCTTTCATCTCTCTCTCTCTCTCTCTCTCTCTCTCTCTCTCTCCATGGTTACTCTTCTGCCTTCTGCATGTTTCATTCATCTTTCCTGCTTTTCTGTCATTGAAGAAGTCATCTTAGATGTATATCAAATATGTAGCCACCAGCATACCGTCCAACACTTTCTGACAAGGCCTCTGTTTGGCCCTGCAGCTTTCAATCCAGAATCCTCTCCCTCCTCTGCAACGCGTTCCATCTTTTTTTATTCCTCACTTTGTTTAGAGCAGTGTTACCCATTTGATGCACGTTTGTCACACACATCGAATGGTTCCGGACACATATGTTTTTCCCTATGTCTTAGCCTTGCAAGTTCAGATTATTTTCCGGCATGCATGATTGTTAGTCTTTTCTTCAGCTTTACTTGTAACTTGCTACCACGCCTTACATTTTGTAATGCTTTTGAAGGCTCATTGAGTTGCATCCATTAACAGTTCAAAGAGAATGAACTCTCCAACCGCGCAGTTTGTCACCTTAAGAAGGATGGGTTTATACGAACCAGTCCATCAGATGGGCATGTGGGGAGATTTTAGAGGTAGCTATCCGAATAGCTCTGGCTCTATGATTGAGGATGTGAGCACAAAAATGAACAACCAGGTGCAATATTTGAAGTTTCCTCCACTTGGTCTTTCCATATTTACCCCATACTTCTGCTTATGAGCTGAACTTGTTTATATTGGTTGATGTCTCTAGTCAGAGGACACTACTTCACAAGGATCACTAGGACCTTCAAACCAGTTCGATCAAGAAGCGACTAAACCTCCCGATAAGGTAAAGGGATATCGTATCATTGTGCATTAACTTCCATCTTTCCTTTATGGCCCCGTTTGTTTGTAGAGATTTAAGTATCATTGTGCATTAACTTCCATCTTGTATGAGTGTATCTGGTGGAATCTTTTTAGGTCAGCATCATATATCTATTGGATAGTATTATTGATACCCTCACTATTAATCCAGTCAAACAAAACCGGGCATATGCATATTGTTCTTCTTTCTCTTCTAAAATGCATTTTAGCTTTAAGCCTTGTATTCTCTTGTCAACCAATGTAAGCAATCAATAACAGTTCCAGGGATCATCTATCTGATTGTTCATTTACATTCTCTGAAAGTTAATCAATCTCCATATGTGCCTTTCTTCACCTCTTGGATTTCTATTGAAAGTGGTTAATTAGACCAGTTCAAATATTAAACTTCAGGTACTTCGGCGTCTTGCTCAGAACCGTGAGGCTGCTCGCAAAAGCCGGTTGCGGAAAAAGGTAGATAGTGGTTTGAAAAAGCTAGTTGCCTATGCAATGGACATGACTTGTCAAATTGCAGCTGCATTTAAATTTCTTTTCCAAGACCTTAAAATGCAAGAATGTCGGATAAATTTTGCTTTATAGGCGTATGTGCAGCAGTTAGAAACAAGTCGGTTAAAGTTGATTACACTGGAGCAAGAGCTTGAACAAGCTAAACATCAGGTAAAGGGAAATAGGCCTTCTTTGCCACACATCTTATTTATCTCTTGTTGTGATGATCAAAGAAGTAGGAGTAACTTTCTTCTCGCTTTCGTTGTGAGAAAAGCTAGTGATTGTAGTATGTTTTACCGCAGGGTCTGTATATGAGTGGTGGAGTAGATAACAGTCCTCTGGGATACTATGGAGCTGTAAACCCAGGTTTGTTGGTTCATCTGCTTCCACCACCATCATTATTTTCAATTTCACCCTTAAATGTGTTTTTTGCTAGCTTAGAGTGAAATAACAAAGCAGTCCTTATTGGACTTTGTTTCTATTTCCTAGTCCTTTATCAGTCTATACTTTGCACACAATTTCTACAATTCTTTTTACTCTAATACGGTTCTCATTTTCTTTCCATTCAATTTGTGTCCTGCACTTAGAGATTAAAGAACTTTTGCAGGTATTGCCGCGTTTGAGATGGACTATGGGCACTGGGTGGTAACACAGGATAAACAAACTTGTGACTTAAGGGCTGCTTTGAATTCTCACATAGCTGACATGGAGATTCAAGTCCTTGTTGATGCCAGCATGCAGCACTATTTTGATCTGTTCCGCATGAAGGCAACCGCTGCAAAAGCTGACGTCTTCTATATAATCTCTGGCATGTGGAACACATCTGCCGAACGTTTTTTCTTGTGGATTGGAGGGTTTCGCCCATCAGAGCTTCTAAAGGTGATGCATTGTTCTGTTAAGAAAGTCATTTCTAGTTTTCCTACTTGGTAGACTTTTTTGTTCTTGTTGTTGCTCCTTCGGTCAAAATTCTTGCGCCTGTTTTAGGACATCTTTGTGTCACAAGTTCCAATGAATGCTATTTGTGGGTATGTATAAATGTATAACTGCACTAACCAATGTGTCAACTGTTTTCTCCATTCTGTAAAAAACTAGTAATAACAACACAATTTGTATCCATACCATTAGGAAGAGTACTGTAGGTTTTTGGATGAATTGATGTCAACTGTCTTCTATCAGGTCTTAAGGTTGGACTGCATCTAAAGTGCTGATTGGCTTAGAAAAGCACTAGGTTTGGCCCTTGGAAAACCCCTGCGGCTAGTAATACTGTGTAAAAACATGAGAATTCACAGATTAACACCCAAACAAACACATTTTGGCTGAAAAAGAACTAATAATAGTGCTATGAAGATGTTACATGAACGGGCGGTCCGGGCCCAATGGTAAGGTTTCCCCAATGTGACCTTGTGGTCACGGGTTCAAATAGCAGAAACAGCCTCTTCGCTAACGGGGGATAAGACTGTGTATTTCCAACCCTTCTCTAGACCCTACGGTAGTGGGAGCCTCATGCAATGGGTGGCCCTCTAAAAAGCACAAATATGGACTCAGATACAGAAACTAACAAGGACACGGATAGGGACACGACAGTTCTAAATAAATGAGGACGGATATTGACAAGGACACGAGACACAACACTTCTAAATGAATGTGAACATAGACATGGCAGGGGACATCACAAAAAATATGTTTGTATATTAGGATAGATATCCAGTTGTTATTTGTATGAGCATTCCATCCGGAAATTTGTATTGTTTCCTTTTTAAATATTACAAGTCACACAAGGGTTTTATTAGATCTAAACCAATATATTTGTACTTTTTTCCTTATATTTCTGGATTATCATAACCCCTACATAAGCTTTCAATACTACGAATCATTCCCTGTCATGTTTTCATCCATGTCCAAGTTGAGACACAGGTGTCCCCGAGGCCTGAAGTATCCCCGTTGTGTCACCTGCTTAAAACTGAGTAAATTTTTTGGACACGCCATGTCACGTCTTCCCGTATGTCTCCCGTGTGTCGCATGTCTTAAAAAGTGTTCGATACGGATATGGCAAGTAGGTAGAAGTGTCAGTGCTTCATAGTAACCCTTTACAAAGATGTTACATCTTCTCATCCGTGCAGTTGGTTGTGGCGAAGAACACTAATGGACTGATTGCACCCAAGTCTCTACTGACATTTTTATGGTTCTTTTTCCGAGATTCTGGTGTCCATGGTGTTCTTTAAATAGAAGCCAATGCTTTATCATAAATATATATACCTTCATCACAGGTTCTTTTGCCACAGCTTGACCTGTTGACCGAACAACAGCGTATCGATACCTATAACCTTAGACAATCATGTCAGCAAGCGGAAGACGCTCTTTCACAAGGAATGGAGAAGCTGCAGCAAACTCTGGTTGAGACTGTAGCAGCTGGCCAACTGGGTGAAGGAAGTTACAACTCGGAGGTGGTTTCTGCAATGGAGAAGTTGGAAGCTCTAGTGAGCTTCGTCATGCAGGTAATAATAGCATACTTTGCTTCATCTGCCGACTTTAGTTGATACTTGATGCCAGGTCTAAACTGTTTTTTTTCGTGTTTTTGTTTATCCTTTACAGCACTTGTTTAGATTGTTCTATTCATCATATTTGAAAGTACTTTTATCGGGTGATTATCAAAGTAGCGTAATGAAATCTCATAACATTGTAGATTTGCCCTGAGTACTAGAACATCAAAAATCAGGAATAAATATTGGAAAATGATAATGACTGCCCGTAGGGTGGTGGATACTGTGCAACAAGTGCATAGTTTCCAAGAAATGTGTACTGTGATCTGCGAATGTGTTTAGATAGCTATAAACATTGCGTTGAAATTTTATTCTTGTGGCATTACGGAAGTGTTATCCACCGCCAAATGGATTAAGACCAATACTAAATTATTGATCTCCATTTCATCGATCCAAAGGAAGTTGGAACTGTGATTTTGTCAGTGTGGCTCTTAAAGATAAAAGCCTTGGGAGAATTCATGAGGGTGGAAGAAACTTCAGATGTTCTTGAATTTTGTTTTGTTTTGTTAGTGAAATGTAAAATTGCCTGAGCATCGTCGTTTTAGTCTATACTGTCGTATTTAGTTCTTTAAAAAGATTTGAATTTATGGAGGCCCTTGAAGGAATTCAGTTTGGACTATGAGAGGAGTGCCACATATTCTTTCATAGTTTTCGAACTACTCGATTAGGGTAGGAGGCTAATTACTCCAAGCAGAATTATGGTAGGCCAGATGTAGTAGGTTCACAATATTTGTTTGTTTTTTTGTCCAAATCAAAGCTGACAGTTTTGGTGGATTGAGTTTCTCTTATAATTCACGGTCTTGCTTTGTGCGCATAACAATATAAATAAAGGCGTATTTTCAGCGCCAAAACAGAACAGAAACCGTTTTTCCCAGGAGTTTGGCAACACCATGAGGATTCCAAGGTTGAAAGAGAATTTCGGGTGACATTATGTCGCTCAATGATAAACGATTACCACAAAAGTCGGCTGTATAAGCTCTCCATCTGGGTTGTTTACTATGTTCTTTTCTAATGGACGTGGATTTACTTGAATGAAACCTTCAAAGGACCTGAACCATGTTTTCACTAAAATTACTCATTCCCAGTGCTGGAGATAGATAATACTAATATGTAGGTAGATATTAGATTGTAACCCTGTTATAGGTACATTCTTTGATTTAATTGATGCAGGAATTTGTTACAACTTAAATGCTCTTGAAAATTACTAGTGTGTATGGTTCTTGATGAGCTCTTCCGTCAACAGGCAGATCATCTTCGACAGGAAACACTGCTACAAATGGCACGCATCCTAACCATCCGCCAAGCTGCTCGGGCCCTACTTGCCTTGGGGGAGTATTTTCAACGCCTTCGGGCTTTGAGCTCAGTTTGGGCTAATCGTTCCCGTGAGCCCGCCTAGTCATAGATGGAATAAGAGAGAGACGGATAATCTAGGGCAAAACCACCAGCAGAAACCATGATTCAGCAGCAGCCATGCCTTATCAATGTGCCTGCTATTAATCTCTCCATTCTAATACATAGTCCCAGCTAGCTGCTGTCATTTTTCGTGCAGCCTCCCGCGAATGAGAAGTTGTACACATGATTGGCTTGTTTTATCTACCAAAGCTTGTTGATCATCTTATGTTGGAAGGGCAATTACAGGTCCTGTGTGAGTTTTTAGACCGCTAGATGGAACTATATGTAATATAATACCACCAATTACAATGGTTTCTTTGTAATTCTGAGTTTTTGTCAAATGTATACATGTTATTGTAAGACAACGTGACCTTGAGCGATTGAAACTGCTATCGGCTCCGGTGTGGGTTCGAGGCAACGGATATCTCTCAGGCGTATAGAAAGACCCTTGTGCAGGGGTACAACGTTTTTTACGCGCATGTTGCCGTATAGTGCTAGATGCTTCGGAAATGGATGGATGATGCTCAACAGCACAAGCAGAAAGGAAAAGAATAACGTGTGGATTTCAATAGCGGCACCAGAATGTGAACAAGAGAATGTGAAAGACTAGCGAAAGAAGCTAAATTTCCTTCTTTTGTATGGTTGGAATTTCATTTCGTGCTTGTAAGCTCTTACCGGAACCTCAAAATTTACCTGCATCTGCATCCAAAGTGTTCTAACTAACGTCGGATTTATTTGTCTGGATTGTTTGGATATTGGATTTGTGAAGGGAGCGGAACGAAGTTACTTGCGTATAGACTTCATTTACGTGCTTTAGTTTCTCACCTTGTTTGCTTGTTAGTTTTGAGATACGTTTTTGAGATAAAAATGCTATAGGTTTGCATATTTTTTTCATTTTTAGTCAATTTTTTTAACATTTTATAAAATCGTTATACTTTTTGAACAGATTATATGCAAAAAAGTAAAATAATGAATAGCGCAGAACGAAGGAAAATAAGAAGAAGAAGAGCAATGAGCGTAGTGTTCATCCTAAAAAAGAAGTCAGAGGATGGGAAAAGAAGTGACGATGTGACGTTCCGTTGTTATCGTTATCGTCACTTTTCTACTTTAAGAAGTACGGAAGAAGCAGGTCAATGGAGGCCTAGAGAATGAGGTTCAGCCGGGCCAAACCAGGAGAGTGAGCAAGAAGAGGACACTGAGGATGGAAGAAGTTCCAGCTAGCTGGCCGGTGGATCAGAGAATACATCACCAGTTCTGGCAGTCGGAAAAGAGTAGCTGAAGAAGAGCCAGAAGTACTTTCAAGTGATTTCCAGTGATCGTTGAGACTGTATAAGCATCGCGTGCGACTCTTGAAGCCTTCAGCCTTCCCCTCTTTTATGCCTATCTTTCTGTGACTATCTTCATCTTTTCCGACTACCACAAAACTCCGTTTAACCGAGCAGTCAAAATTTTTGAAATAAGCCTTTTTTTGGGAGAAAAGAGCAAAGCAAAGTCTATGACTATCATACCATTTACTTTTCTTTCCCCACACAAATCAAAGATCACAAAATGGAAATAATTCAAGTGTAGCCATAGGTGAAATTCAGCAGAATTAAAGGCAGAGGATCTTGTAAAACACCAAGATTAATGCTTAATGCACCCTGGAAGAAGCTGTACAGAGATTAATTAGATCATGGATCCTTGGTTTCCAGAATCAAGATAGAAATATATGACCTTTGCCATTGCCTCTATATAAATCCAGTTTCAAATGTCCTGGTGCTGGTTCAACTGCTCCACCAACATGTACCCTACCATTCGCGAAATAAAATTTGCATGAAATTAGCGAGAGCTCATTGACGTGGAAAATTAGACATGAAATATGAGAATTAACAGTGAAGACGCTTTGAGACGCTCTGGGATACAGTTCTTCTAAATATCGACCATTTCGTGCACCCGCGCACACTCGTGCTTTATGTGACTTAGTGGGTGATCTATATCAGCAAAGCTGCTGAACCTCTCATGAGCAACCGTCCATGGCGATTTTGACCCTGGCCTGAATTTCAAAATTTACATCGTGACCTCACAGTGCGTCACATTACCACGCGTTTAAAGCTTGTCTGAAAAGTGCCAAGATCTTGTCATGTTTTGCCAGTGTTCAACACGTATCATGGACTCATGAAGCTTGTAGACGTGTCTGTGCTTCCTAGGTTAGGACTTAGGATGCTAAATGATAAAGAGAAGTGTAAACAATATCACCCAAGAGTTGGTATATGTTTCATGTCCCTTCGGATACTTTTTTTTTTGCACAGGATCGAGCAGATCGAAATGGATTATAAATTTGTGTCATTTGGAGAGAGAAAAAAACAGGCAAGCACTCCTACTATTTATATAGGTTCTGTAGGAAATTATTGATAAATCTCATCACACGTCTGTCTCTCTCTCTCTCTCTCTCTCTCTCTCTCTCTCTCTCTTAATATACGTAAGGGACCTCTCCATTGAACACATTCCAAAGAAGCCAAGAGTTACTGTGACCATCTTTTACTTTGGCATCACTTATCCCTTTTCACCTTCTTAATCACATTCCAAACATAGATACTTATTTATGCATTTCCTTGGTTCCTAGTACTAACCAGAAATAATAAACTCCGAAGGTTTGTCCATGAAAGAGGTTTGGTACCATTACTTTTGGCACTCCCACTCACACATTTACGACAAAAATCTTCAATGCAACAGTCATTTGTAACGTCTTCTCACATGATATAGGCCACATGTATTTATAGATCCCGCATCATGTGAGATCGGCATCACAATTACTTACAAATGACCGTTGCATTGAAAATTTTCTACATTTACACGGTATACGCTATACATCCATATATATATATATATGTCTGCTTATACATACATCCCTTTCTTTGTTCATGAGCAACCCTTTCGGTGAAACACTGTCGTGGGCTCCATTCGTTTGTTCATGGTCATCTCTCTCTCTCTCTCTCTCTCATTGCTCGATCACATATGAGGCATTGCTTCGTATCTTTTTCCCGCAAAACAACACCGTTCCATTAGTCAGTTATGGCAAACTCTGCAACAAATTTCAACGGTACTACTTCCATGAGCCACCGCTCCAGAATATACAAATCCGCATCCGAAAAGACACTCGAATCCCTCCCAATACTCTGCGACTTCTTGAGAGAGTATGGTGCGGCGGTACGGATAGACAACCGGGGCGACACGGTCCTCCATCTTCTGGCCATCAACGGCAACAAGGCTGCATTCGAAAGCCTACTCCGGGCAGGCCTCCTGACCGATGAAGCGCTGGCAAAGAAGAACGTCCACGGCAACACCGCCCTGCACGAGGCCGCCAGGTCCGGGCAGACGGAAGTCGCGGAGATCATGCTGACGAGGAAGCAGGATCTGGTTTTCTTGCGCAATGACATGGACGAGACGCCTCTTTACGTTGCCGCTGCTTACGGGAAGAGAGAAGCTTTCGGGGTTTTGGAGAATTATAGCAGCGATTGCATGACGAGGAGATGCGATGGCCGCACCATTCTCCATGCTGCTGTTGATGGAGAACGTTACCGTATGTTTCTGGTTACGTGCTTCTAATTACTCTACGTATAGTAATTGCTATGCATACAGCATATGCATATGCAATATGAGAGTGTCTTTTTCACAGAACTGTTCAATCTCTCGAGTCCATTTTAATTTTGAACGGTCCAGATTTTAATAAAATTTTTCTGGAGAAAAGTTAATCACAATTAATTATTACCGGTCATAATTGGTTTTTAATATGGAGAAAAGTTAATAACAATCAATTATTACCGGTCATAATTGGTTTTCAATCTGGATCGTCTAAAAACACTTTGGAAGGTCGCGATTGAACTTCGTAACTTCTTCTTTACGGAACTGCCGTAAAGAAGATTTCCTCATGCAATATATACATTGTCAAAAGACACATTGGGGCCAGTGAAGTGGAGTGCAGTTGGTGCCTCCTTTATATTTTCTAGACAAAAACAAAAAATAGACACATTGGGCGGTGGCAGGACCGGCCCTAATATTTTAGAGGCCTAAAGTGAATTTAACAAAAAATAAATTCAGGTGACTAATACTCCTATAAGGTAAAATGTTTTTTTGTTATTTAAGGTAAAAAGATTTAACATGTTATTTTAGTTTTGTAATTTAAGACAAACTTTTTTAAAAAAAATTTACCATTACAATTTACAAACACGAATTAAATAGGAGTATAACAAAGTACTGGCCATGCACTGTGTTTTCTCCAATGATGAGTTAAATTATTACTCCATCCGTCCCCTTTTAAGTGTTCTGCTTCGTAACTCCAACTTATTAAAAAAACATCATCATTATACCTTTCACATTAATTTTTTCCTCCACTTTCCCTACTTACCTATCATCATTACACTTTTACTTACTTATTTTTCAAAATGGAATCTACTTTTAGAGACAAAATAGACAATTCACCAAACTTTTACCCACTAACTTTACAAAATGGACACTTATTAAGGATAGTTCAAAATGAAATACCGAACTATAAATAAGGGACGGAGGGAGTATTATTATTATTATTATTATTATTATTATTATTTATCAATGTTTGCCAAAACAAATCTCCTGCGTAATCAGAATACTAATGGACATAAAGTCCCACTCCCACAACTTAAATGATGTTCGCAGGGTGTGTTTGGGATGGGTTAAAAAAGAAACTTGTACAAGAATTTCACTTTTTTTTCATTAGTAAAGTCGTTTAAAGATGAATAGTATTAATCAGAATACTAAGAGCAAGTTTATCAGTTGTTAGGTAAAAATACTAAACAGTGTACTTTTTTTCTTTTACCTTCTCACATATTTCTCAACACTACACCAAATTTAACCTATTTTCTATTAAAATATTATTACTTTTATTTTCTTTTTCTTTTCTGGAGAGAGAGAGAGAGAGAGAGAGAGAGAGAACAATTAGTAAAATAATATACACATGGTGAATAATGCTTAGATATATATACCTATTCGCTATTCAAAGATGAGTTTTACATAAGCCTTTACCTAATCTAGTGTAGTGCTCATTTGAAGGTTTTTGCTTAAAATAGCTAAAAAGCTATTGGGCAAATTTCACTTACCTCCCCTAAGGTTTCTGACAATTACAGAAACCTCCCCTCAGGTTTTATAAATTGCACTTACCTCCCCTCTGGTTTAGTTGTCGGCTGCACAGACCCCCAACCGTTAGTCAGCTGTTACTAAAGATGACGGAAATTGGTGAGGTCAGCCAAAAGTGGAGATTTATTTCCCATTTTGTCCTCATCTCTTGTCTTTAGTTTTTTATTCTGTCTTTTACATTTTAAAAAGTGCAATAAACATTTAGCGAAACACCACATGTTGATGATATACGTACACACCAACAATAGAGAATACATGTTCAACATTTTGGGCTACCCAAAAGTGACATCTTTTATGTTGTCTTTTCTAAACTTTTTTAAGTTTTGGGAGAAAAACTATTGGTAGTGTTTGGTTGGGAGTTTAGTTTAGTTTAGTTTTGGTAGTGGGTAGAGAGAGAAATAGAGTAATGATTGAAGATAGGGGTAATGATTGGAGAGAGATAGAGAGAGATAAGAAAGTAATAATTGGAGAAATAGGGTAATGATTGGAAAAAGAAGTAGGGTAATGATTGGAACCAAAACTAAAACTAAAACTAAGTTAGGAACCGAACAAATTACTTTTTTTGGTTTCTCTACATAAGAGGAATCTGAGAAGTAGAAAAATATGGACCAATTTGAAAATTATTATAATCTAAAACAAATTAAATAAAATAAACAAGATAAACCAATTTATATTGATTATTTTGGGGTTTTTTTAAAGTTTGAAAAATATGGTCCATGGTATTTTAATTTTTTTATTCTACTCATTGAGACAAACTAAAAAATTGAAAATAATTGAATTAAAGTTTAAAAAGGTTCACTAACTATGAGAAAAAAGCCAAAAAAAAAGAGTAAAATTTTAAAATTTTTAAGGTCCATAGATTTGTAATAAGTGAATGGGTGATTCTAAGATACGGTGGTGGTTTTCGAATAATAATCAACTACTTATTTATTTTTTTGGTTTCAGGCTACTCATGTATAAACTCATGTATAAATTTTTGGCATTTATGTGAAATTAAGTTTAGTTTGGCATGAATGAAAATTTATTTCTTTGCGTTTTTAGGGAAAAAAAAAAACTTGCTGGTATTCTCAACTTGCATAACTATAAATAAGTCTTTGAAAATAACCAAACATAACTCTTTTAAAACCCACCTTAAAAGATTGTATGTTACTTTTTTGAGCCAAGGAAAAAATAAAAAGAATATTTGGCATCTCAAATTAATTTTTGCTATAAAGACAAAAGAAACTACTAAAAAAGTTTTTTTTAACTATGTTTACATTTTTTTGGATTTATTTAGTTGTTACAGTATTTGTTAGGGAACTTTTATTACCTTTGATTCAATTTTATACTTTTCCATATATAGAATGATTAAGGAATTTGGTAAAGAACTAAATAAGAATAAATGAAAATAAAAAGTTTCAAAATTTTATTTTTTGAGACTCCATATAGAGAAGAGGTGACTGGTCAAATGTTAATTAAGGTGGTTAGTTTTTTGTTTTTTAAGTTATTTATTTATTCAAATAGATAACATTGTAGTAAGAAAATTTGTGAACGGGTAAAAAAGTAAAAGTGCAACTTCTGTCAGCAAAAGTTACCCGACAACTCTGACAGGGGAGGCCAGTGCAATTTTAGAAATGTGAGGGGAGGTATCTGTAATTGTCAGAAACCTCAGGAGAGGTAAGTGAAATTTGCCCAAAGCTATTTTACCTCAACTGATAAAGTTGCTCTAATGGAAGCTCAAAAGGTAACATGGGCCAAGTTGGTTTCGGAAAGTCATAAGCAAGGAATGGGAGGGGTTGTTGTGTACCAGCAGCACTACACCGTGTAGTGTGGCTGATCCATCTCAATATGAATGACTCGGATTTAATTCAAGCTCTTACAAATCTTAGCTGTCCATGTTTCGATGAGAATCCGAGCCGTCTATTATCGAGATGGACGACCGGATTGTTCGCACTACACGTGTAGTGCGGGGATGCACTACAGCAAACAAAGATGTCATTGGGTGATGGGATTTTATTGACAGCAAACTCTAGAACCGCGCGAGTTTAGAGCAGGCTGTATTCTTCGGCATTTTGGTTGTTTGAAGAACACACATTGCTCTTATGGCCATGTAAAAAACCAAAAAAAAAAAAAAACACATTATTGTTATCAAAGACCCTCACCAATTTAACCCCGAATTTTACCGCACCAATTCCATCGATCGAGAGTCATCCTCCTTACTGCATTGAGAGCCTCTATGCCAAGGGTGCTACCCATCCGCCTGTATCCTTGCTCCATCGGAGAGTCAATTGGAATTTTTTCACTCCATCGAGAGTCTCCGTGCAAGCTCATCAATTGGTTTGATCTTGCCCAAAGATCATCATCTTTCCTAAGCTTGGCACACCAAATGATGACTTCTAGCCATGGTGTTGCCGTGGTGTGACATGTGCACATAGATTTAGGGAATCTGGATTCAAATAGATAAGAAGTATAAAATTATTTATGCTTTAGTGGTTGTAGATGTTACTCAAAAGAGTCAAGATCAATGTTGAAATATTTTGCACACCATAAATGTTTTGATCATTATTTTTAATTATACTTTTTATCTTATATTGTCAAATTTGCAACAATAAAAAAATCCTATTGACTAAAATAAACCAAAATAATTTTTAATGAAAAATAATTTTTTTAAATCTTCATTTGATAAAACGCAATATATGAACGGTATTTTGTCATGTTTGATTTATATTTTTCTAGTTGTATTAAAAGTTTTAAAAGCTTATTTTAGCTAAATTACGAAGTTAAAATGTACATTGTGTACTATTTTTACCCTATATTAGCTACATAATTAGTCAATTTATTTAATAATGACATAATGAGTCAATTTTTTCCCTTAATTAATGACATTACAAGTCATGACGTAGAGAGTCAATTTATTTAATAAAAATAAAAATTATTTTCTTTTCTGTGCTCCATGTCCGTGCCCTTTCATGTCCGTGTTTTGCCCAGCTAGAACCGTGCTATGCCCGGCCCACTTTCATACCGTGCCCAGCTAAGACCGTGTTGTGTTGTGTCAAGCTAGGCCAACTTTTCGTGTTGTGCTTGTGTCGTGCCCCGTGTCTTCTAAGACCATGTTGTGCTAGGCCAAAACCATGCCTATGACGTGTCGTGCCACATTTAAACGTGTCGTGCCGGCTCAACCCATTTGACATGCTTTTGTGAGTGGTGAGCCTCCTAATTGTATATTAAGATCCAATTCTTTTTTATTTATCCAATGTAGGACTCAATTATGCATATATGTTCCTAACAATCTCCCCCTCAAGAGGCATCTCCCCCTCAAGAGGCATCGGGCCAACCCCAACCCCCTTCGAGCATCTCTACCCTTTACTCAGTTTTTTTACCTAAATATGAGTAAAAATTTAGATAAAAACTTGATTTGGTATTGTTTGTTCCAATGGTAAACTCATACTCAAGTACAAATATGTACAAATATAAGTAAAAACTTCATTAATGACACTATTCCTTGTAAATTTATAGATGTGAAATTTGTCTTGAAAAATGGGTAGTGATTTTACCGCACCCTTTTTTGATAATGTCACACCCTGCAAGGATATTTTTAACAAAAAATACCCTTGCAAGGTGTGACATTATCAAAAAGGTCCCTAAAAAATTTGAGTCTAAACCAAAATTGAGTCTGGTAGTATAGGTTTGGGTAAGGAGTGGAGGAATGTTTTGGGTGATTTTTACCAAATTTAAGTTCGGTCTTGCTATTGTCAGCCCACTGGGCTGACAATAAACACACTAGAAGACAAGGAAAACACGTATTCCTGTGTACTTTATACACCCTTTAATACACATCTACACTCTTATTATTGTCAACCCATTGGGTTGATTTTAGAATTTTCCATTTAAGTTTGAGTCCAGATTTGAGGATGGAGCGGAGATGCTCTTATGCCCCGTTATATTCATTAACTACGATTTTATACCTGAACCATCTCCAACCCCAGCCCTTTTCTCAACTCATCTCTGCGATTGTTCCCCTGCCACCACCGCGAAGCCGCTCGCCACCGCAACCCTAAACCTACCGATAACATCATTTTTCCCGGTTGCCGTCTGCCCTTTCCCTCGCCACCACCGGTTTCCAAATATACCCTCTGCCCCAATGTTGTGATCTTTACACTCAAAATTCAAAACCTGATGGAATTAGAATACCCATTGCCCCTCAAATCAAAACCTATGCCATAATCAATCCCCAGTTAATGTCCACCACCCTCAAAACAATTGAAGATTGAATATTGCACTAGAGATGGAGAAGTCAAGAGAAATGGTTGGATACAACGGCTAAGTCTTTAGAATTTTGAAGGCCAATTTCGCAAAATCCGTTTGTGTTAGCCTGGTGGTGGTCAAAGCCTGAGACTTGGGGTGTGCTCCCCCTAAGGTCTCATCCATAAGGATTTTGCCAAGGCCTTTGATGGGGCCCCAAATGTGGACGGGGTGATTGGTCATGAGAGAGTGGATGTGTCCGTAAGCTGGTGGAGACACCCATGCTCGCAAAATCGTACGAAAGTAGAAATCTTTCGGGCGGAATATACTTTCTCATCTAGGGGAAGTTGAATGAATAATGTCTTTGTGAGAAACTTCAGGGGAGGTATTTTTTTTAAAAATTACCATCATATACTAGTAGGTCTACGCATTCATTATAAAAATTGTACTCTCGGTTGCATAGCATTCATCTTGCATAGGGGTGTGGCTCCATTGAGATAAAATGCAATCCTTTCAACATTGCATTAGGTGATGTCTTTTGAGTTGTTGCCCATTCTGTTAACTATGTCATTAACCAATGTTAGTACTCCAGTGGATAACAATTTATTCTATGTTTAAAGGGAGAACAGTAGTTTTGGTGTTTCTCTTAAAATGAAGTTTTATTTATAGTTTTTTGGTACTTTCAAAAATGCCCCTAAACATTACGTTCTTATACAATTTAAATAAATGTTCCATAATGGAAATTGTTGCGGCAAAAGAGTGAAACTTGATTTGGAAACTACCCATGGTAACTATCCACTATCCATGTTAAACATTTTTGCACTAAAAGCAGAATGTTCTATGCATAATTTAACTGTGGTTTGAATTTCATAGGGCTCACATCGTGTGTTTACGACTTCTTGATTGCTAAATATTCCCTTCTAGCTGTTAACCCAACAGACTAAGCTAATGCCTACTGCTATTTTCTACTGTTCATAATGTTCGCGTGCTTTGAGTTTCATGGTGCTCGCGTTGCATGTTTATAACTTCTTGATTACGTAATATTCTTTTTTGTGAACCAGATTTGGCTGCTAACATAGTGGAGTCATACCCCGATCTTGCTTGCAAACAAGATGAAAATGGTATGACCCCATTGAATTTCTTGGTCACAAAAGCATCTTCGTTCAAAAGCAGGTCATCATATGTGTTTTACGATCTAAGCAGGACAGCCTTCATCCCCTGGCAGATACTTGAAGCTATAATATACTCCTGTAAGTAATATCATTTTACCTGCGGTTGGGTGAAACATGAAGTTTGCTGCCTATTTTCGCTACTATGCTTTTGCTATGTTATTCCAATTCTGTCCTTAGAATACAAGTTAAATTTTAATAAGCTTTCATCATAAGATTCCAATTAAAGTTTAGGCAAAAAATGTGAGGCCTCCTCTTATAGTTTTTCTATTAATGAATCGCTAACCGTGGTATTAAGCAGGTATTCCACCAATGTATGTCGAGGCGACTTCAGAGTCACACGCAGCCAACAATGAAGAGGCTCCAAGAGATAATAGAGTTGGTAACCGTATCTCCAAATTAGAAAGGTCTTTCTTCGCCAAAAAAATCCTAGGTGTGTTAACTTCTATTTTTTATTTACTTCTCCTTTTTTTTGGCTGTTGGAAAAGATTCACATTGTTGATTGATGTCCCAGCAACAAGTAATAACGGAAGGCAACAATCAGGGACTTTGTGGAGCGAGCCTCTACTATAGTAATCGATGTCGTCCACGCTCCAGCCCATTTCCCATCAACCTACCAGACAAAAATTGAAAATGGACGATTAATGTTGGGCGATGATTTTTGTACTCCACTTTTTCTCAAAATACTCATCTGTCTTTATAAGTGAAGTTAAATTGTTGCACAGATGCCCTAATTCCGTAGAACGTCATTTTTGTAACCTTGTGTAATAAATGCAGGAAAAAAAGGAAAAGAAAGAAAGAAATATTTGAAGAAAGGTGGAGTGCGACAAATAATTCTGTTGATATATCATTAAAAACCAAAACCATATTCTACTACCTCATGTATAACCTTATAAAAATACTATATGTATGTGTCGGATAGCTCGGTACACATTGTTGAACCCATTTCCTAGCAGATTAAGCTTTTGAGATAATTGGTGATTTAACATGGTATAAGAGGTTTGGTTTTTCGGATGTCTTGGGTACAAGTCCCTCTGTTTGCATTTGTTAAAACTTAAATCACCAATTATCGCAAGAATTCAACAAAGAGCTCCTCTAACGTGGGCAGAAAAGGTAGGTACACTACCTTATTACACTACATAGTTACACTACATCTTATGTGGGGCCCACTTCGGGTTCCACAAAAATCCCAAAAAATGCCCATAAATTTTAAAATATTATTTTATGCGGCTTTTTAAAAAATCAACTCCACAGGATATTGGTAAGTATTACTTCTGGATTCGTATGAGTGAAACTGCTCAACTGCACAGTTTTGCCCCTATGGATTTAGAAATAATACTTACCGATATCTGTTGGAGCTGATTTTTTACAGGATCCCATAAAACAATATTTTAAAATTTATGGGTATTTTTCTAGATTTTTGTGAGACCCACCCCGGGCCCCACATAAAATGTAGTGTAACGTATAGTGTATGTAGCAACTAGCAAGGAATTGACATGCACCTTAACATCTGAGATTTCTAGTTAGGAGTGTGCTAGGATGGCCAACTAGCAGACTATGCAGCTGATTTGCTTCTTTGTCTACAATGTTTATTTTTTCCTTTGTTTTTGGTAGGTTGTTGGTTGTTCAAAAACATTGATGACGCAAAACAAAAGCACACACTCGCCTTACTGCTCGCAAATAGATTGATCGAAAAAGAAGATTGGAGTCGTTACATTTACTTTCAAAGCATAGATTCTGGAGCCAGCTCAATTAGTAACCAAGAGCGCCTGACCCACTAATTCAAGCAACGAAGCGTGGCATTCTTGAGTTGGTGATGGCAATACTAAAAAAGTACCCCGAGGCTGCAGATTCCTTTGATGAAAATGGAAGGAATATATTACATATATCGGTGGAGCAAAAGCATAGATTTATTTATGACTACTTGATGTGTTCTGTTGCATACAAGGATAGGATGTTGGCAGATGTTGATTTCCAAGGGAACACAGTCATGCATATGGCAACATGTTCAGAAAAAAGACCACCTCAATCTCCTCCTCCTCCTCCTCCTCCTCCTCCTACTCGGTCTCCTGGAGTCGCGGATGAATTGATAGCAAATGTTCATGGTGGTCGAGGAAACACAGAGTTTCATATGGGGGGAAAGCCAGGAAGTGTTGAAGTAGTCATCCAGATGAGTTGGGATGTCCTTTGGTTTAAGGTACCAAATCTGTCACCGTTCTTGGTTTTACACTCACAAGCTTCCTATAAATATGTTACTGCTCTTGGTTTTCAAATAACAAGCTTTGTATACCCTCTTGAAGCCATCTTTGGAACTTATGATGGTTTTGTGTTACCTTGAATATGTTTGAGCATGTGATTTTTTTCCAATGGGGTCCACTTGTTTAATTGTTTCATTCTTTTGTTAAATGGGTCTATAAATTTTTTGGTTGCTATATTTAGTTGATAGATGTTGATAACTACGTCATTGGACATCAATTCTCTCCTGGTCGGCATGAGTGACCCCTGCTATAGTCATGACCCCTGCAACGTCATTGGACATCAATTTTTGGACTTCATAGAAATGTTTTCAAATCAGGATACGTATCGTGGATCGTTTATTTCATTTTATGTATTGTATCGGGATATGTATCGTGTATCGTAAGATTTTAACAACCATGTCTTAATACTTATGGTTCTGTATCGTGTCTTTTTTGTCTATGGCCTTTTATTTCGTAATTGGTTGGCATTCCCTTTGCGTCTTTTTTTAAAATTATATTGTACTCCCTCCGTTTCTATTTGTGAGTCCCGCTTTGGGAATCCAATTTTTTTAGGAGGCTTCATAATTAGGGGATATAACTTGAACTTTGCCTGTCAAAATCAATGAAATACTTTTTTTTGGAAAACTCACCACTTCCAAAATTTAGGCGGTATACTCATTGGCACCAAGTTAGAGGTAAATGTTCTGTAAATAATTACTCCCAATTGGCGGTAAAAGTGGGCAGAATTTCCTGCCAAAGGAATTCATAGTCTAGTCCAATTCAAAAAGTATCCAGAAGCATTAATTGATCCCTTAATTGAATTTTGAATAAGAAGGGCAAAAAGGGAAAACATGATCCATTTTTATGTTGACTTTCTAAATTGAACATTCATTTTGGAACACCCAAAAAAGGAAAGATGGACCATCAACTAGGAACGGATGGAGTATTACTTTTCAAAGAAAATGTCCTTAAAACACTAGTTACTGGAGGGCGTGACTTTTAGGAAAGCTTCATCGTGTTCAATAAAAGTAGGGTTTGTACTGCACCTATCAAGCATATCGAGAAGGCCAGGGATAGCTCCGCCGGGTATGTCTTGAACGTAATCGATCCGATACTGTACCACTCTTTGATCAGTTTAGATGATGGATGTCTGATTGCTGCATTGTTCTGAGGAAATTTGTCACCTCTACACCTCGCATCATTCCAAATACTTAGTCTCTCACATCTAAATCAACCATTGTTTCTTTGGGCTAATGTTTCATATTGCAAAGATCATGCATGCAGATCAGATATCCGTGTGTTTGTTTGGTAGGTTGAATCTTAAGAGTTATATTCAATTGTCATAACTTGCACTGAGGGTGTAGTTTTCAGACACTCAGTTATTGTGCCTCTCATTGCATTAGTACATGCTAGTTTCTTTCACTTCCTTTAGTTTTTGTCGTTAGTTCTGTTGACATATTTTCCAATTCAAACAGTTGATTTGCCTTGGGTTTATTGAGAGTTTCATGTGTGTGAATTCTCAATTCTATAATTGTTTACACTAAACTCACCTGATTGATGACTTTTTCTTATCCTACAGCGTGTGAAGCATGATTCTTATCCACACTTATGGCACCTTCGTAACTTTGATGAAAAATCAGCAGACGAGCTATTCGAAGAAAATCACTCAGCTCTACGAGAACAAGCCGAGAATGCAGCCAAGCACGTGAGTAGCAACTTGATAATAGTGGCCACTCTCATTGGCGCAATCAATTTCGCAGCCCTTTTTACCCTGCCTGGAGGCGTTGATCAAAACACAGGCATACCCATGCTTTTTAAAAGCAACAGGCAAGAAGTGCAGTTCTTCATGACATACATAGGGTTGGGTCTTTTCTTCACTTTCCTCACCTTAGCGACTCTGATATTAATCCAGCTATCACGGTTTGACACCAGCGATTTCCACATGGCGATACCGGTCAAAACCATTGTTTCTACTATCACGATTATCCTCTCCGCGGGCTTCTCCGCTACCGCGTTTGGGCAAGGCTATATTCTTGAGGGTGAGTTAGGACCCTTCTTGGCCACTTTTTTGATATTCTTCATTGTCCTCGTTATTATTGTGTTGGCCCTCGTAGTGATAGACACAAAGTTGTTGCTATTCGATTACATGTACTATGCGATTCGCGATTGGCTTGTTTATAAAAGGCCGGAAATGTAAAATCAGTTTGTTTGTGGATTTACATTTTTATGTGTATATGGAGGTTGACACTTCTTTTCCTTTGGATACTGGGTGGAGGAACCTACTGGAATGTCTTTTTGCGTTGTTTTGGTAGATTTACTCTCTCTCTCTCTCTCTCTCTCTCTCTCTCTCTCTCCTTTCTGGCCCTAAACATCACCAATCCCTTGCGTTAGTTGTCGATCAGCATTTTGGACGTCACATGACAACATAAACGACACGACGATGCAACGAAACACGTTTGATTTATTCTTGAAGAAAGTACAGAGCCTTGCTATTCGTACCGATGTCACGTGGGGCCACAACAGGTTCCACCTGTCACGCCCTCGATTTTCAATATAAATAAATATAACTTTCCACAAATCAAATCCTCACAATAACTCATATAATACCCCAAAATGGATTGCCCTGTTCATTTATATCGTATTTCAGTTCCAACACCAAGTGTTCCAAAATATTACCTCCATGGCACGACGACCCACATAGCATGATTAAACGGTAAGAAAATGAGTTAATTGTTTACAGGTAATCCTTTGTCAAAAGACATAATTAAAATTGTGATTACATCTTCAAAAGAGATTTACAGAGATGCTATTGTAACTCTTCTAATAAGCTTTCAAAAAGTATGATCACATGCATGCATTGCACTACATGTCATTGCCCTTGATTAGTAGTATCTGAAAATAATGAAGGGTTGAGCTACACTAGGCCAGTAGAAAAATCTACTGATGATTGGCTTATTTTATCTACCAAAGCTTGTTGATCATCTTATGTTGGAAAGGCAATTACGTTTCTTTGTATTTCTAGAGTTTTTGTCAAATGTTTACATGTTATTGTAAAACGTGACCATAAGCAAATTGAAACTGCTATCTGCTGTGGTGTGGGTCCGAGACAATGGATATCTCTCAAACGTATAGAAAGACCCTTGTGCAGGGGTACACGATGCTTTTTTACGCGCATGTTGCCGTACAGTGGTACATGCATGCTTCGGAAATGGATGGATGCTCAACAGCACAAGCAAAAAATGAAAAGATTGAAGAGTGGATTTCAATAACAGCACCAAAATGTCAACAAGATTATTTGGAAGACATGTGAAAAAGAAGCTAAATATTCTTCTTTCGTATGGTTGGAATTTCATTTCGTGCTTGTAAGCTCTTACCGGAACCTCAAATTTACATGCATCAGCATCCAAAGTTTTCTAACTAACGTCTCATTTATTTGTCTGTATTGTTTTGGATCTTGGATTTGCGAATGGAGCAGAACGTAGTTACTTACGTATGTTGGCCTTTCGTTGGTAAGTAATTGATCAAAGACGTCGATTTTTTGAATTGTATACTTATTTTCTCACACAACCAAACGACTTCATTTACGTGATAGTTTCACACCTTGTTTGCTCACCAGTTTTGAGACAAATTTTTTGTGATCAAAAGGCTATTTAAGTCTGCATATTTTTCATCTTTAGTCAATTTTTTTTGACATTTTAAATAATCTATATATTTTTGCAACAGAGTTACACTATATATGCAAAAAGTATAAAATAAACAAAAAAATTTAATAAAAAATCACTAAAAGACCGAGAAAAATGAATAACCAAGCAGTCAAGAATTTTGAAAGGAGAAAGGAGCAAAGCAAGTCTATCATACTACCATTCTTTCCCTACACAAATCAAAGATCACAAAATAGCAATAAAATTTGAGTGTGACCAACTTCCAAATTCTGCTGGAAAGTCATGGGGCAGGGCTTTGTATTTCACATAGAAGAGATGCAAGAGTCCACAGAATCAACAAAAACAATTCCACCAGTCAATAGTCTTATTAACAACTGAAGTTTTCTTTTTTATCTATTGAACTGAAGGAACATAGAAAAGCAACAGTTGCTAAGATTGCCAATCTTAAATTTTTCTACGATTTTACTTCGAAAGAAGCTTCTTCACTGGGAATAGTGCAAGAAGATTGCCAATCTTAAAATCCTTCTTGGCAGGTCGAGTGTATCTTCAATTCTCACAACTTAGACATTGCGTAGTCCAAAGCATCGACCAGGAAATCTGCACCTCGGGAAAAAAAAATCAAATGCTTAAACAGACGGTTAATCGTGGCATGACAATGCTTGAAGTGCAACATTGAATTTCTAGAACTGATGGCTTAGAGTCTTAGGATTATTCATGATTTGACTTGTGCCTTTTTTAAGCTTGAGTTGAAAACTTAACCAGGTTCGGGTGAAAGCTCAGGTTAAGCTTGTTAAAATTCTAGAACAACGTCTTAGAAATCAGGGGTTATTAATGAGTTCAGTAGACCCTAGTGTATGCTTGGGTCGGAAACTTGACAAGCGTCACAATGTCTTCAAGTTAGGCTTCCTTATCATTCAAGCTGGTTATTTCGGTCAAATTGTGCATATAAGACAAACTCAGCTCGATAAGCCAAACTTAGAAGCTTAAGTACGTTCAAAATGTGTTCGAGCTTGGTAACACAAGGAGCTGATTTCGAGTGATCTTCAAATGTCCAGACACGAGTTCATTTAGGGAAAGAATAGTTGTTCAGATTACCTGCATCATCTTTAGTGAAACACATAGGTGGCTTTATTCTGAATACATTTCCGTGTAGTCCCCCTTTCCCAACTAGAACACCAAGCTCTATATTCAAGAACAAGTAAACAATGAGAATCTGTAATCAACTTATTTGTAAATTACAGAGTGCTGATTCCCCAATTTTAGGAAAGAAGCACATATACCTCTAAGTTTCTCGAAAAGAACTGCAGTTTCTGCCTTGGCAGGTGTCTTCTCTTTTCTGTCGGTGACAAGTTCTATACCCACCATTAGGCCCCTCCCTCTCACGTTTCCAATAACTGAAACGAACAATAAAAATAAATATGAGAAGAACCATTTTAATTATACACTTAACAGAAGTTAAACTACTGCTCATGCAATGTTGTTACACAAGCAGGCCTGGTAATCAGCTAGGGGAATGAAATACCATGATTGAGGAGACCAGCTTCTGACATAATCTATACCATTTGTCCTAGGAACCAGACAACAATAGAACTAGGGTACTTAAATGGAAATTACTCTCATGTTTTTGCTGGAGATCGTTCAGACGCCCGATCAAGTGGGAACCAATATCAGCACAATGCTTTTGACGCTTCTCCTTATCGAGGACTCTCAGCACTGCATGTCCACCAGAAGAGCATACAGGGTTGCCACCAAATGTGTTGAATTGTATCTTCTGAGCCAATACATTTGCTATTTCTGGCGTTGTCACTACTGCTCCTAAGGGCAATCCATTGCCAATACCCTGAAAATTACCATAGGTGAAATTCAGCAGAATAAAGGCAGAGTATTTTATAAAACATCATAATAACCAAGATTAATGCTTAATGCACCCTGGAAGAAGTACAGAGATAAAAGAAATTAGATCATGCATCCTTGGTTTCCAGAATCAAGATAGAAATACGACCTTTGCCATTGTAACTATATCAGGAATGACACCCTGTGTTTCAAAACCCCAGTAATGACTTCCTGTACGACCAAATCCAGTTTGCACTTCATCAGCAACACAGACACCACCAGCCTTGCGTACCATTTCATAAACCATTTTCAAATATCCTGGTGCTAGTTCAACTGCTCCTCCAACACCCTACCATTTGAGAAATAATTTGCACGAAATTAGCAAGAGCTCATTGACATGGTCAAAAAACTTCAGTCGATACTTAATTATCACTGACCTGAATGGTTTCAGCAATAAAACCAGCAACTTTTCCTGAAGTACCATAATCAATATGGTCTTGTACTTCTTTAGCATACTGACTAGCATCAGAACCAAAGGTTCCACGATATGGATCTGGATTCATAACATGACTGATTTCTCCCTGGAAAGTTCCACAGTGATAAAAGATCAATCATACAATGATCAGCAATTCTTACTAACTATCCTTTGTAAATAACCAAAAAAATACTCCACAGCGGGTAGAATCTAATAAGCTCAAACTCATACACGAACATGAGAAACATCATTCTTCCAAAAATTAGGACACCAACACCTCGGGACATGTAAAAATGTAAAAATGTTTGTTTTTATGTACACCATCAGCAATATCATATACATTGTTCGAAAAACTTAAAACCTTACTCATTAGGATTAAGAAAAACAGTATTGACATTATGGTGATCCTTAGTGACACAGTTTGTGGGAATTGGCCAACACACGCGCCCTTGGTTCGGGAATCAACGGACTACAGACGAATTTGGCCCAAATTCGCGAACTCTATTTTCCCAATGCACGAACTTTTGTATCGAATAATCAGGAAAGTGAAAAACTCCTTTTTTATCAAGTGCATAAGACAATAAAACTTCACTAATTATATTGCAATAATACTCTTAAATCTCGTATTCGAATTTACTTATGTTTTATTATCTCTAAAATTTGTAATTTTTTTAATGGCAGATAATGAAAACTTGGAAAATTATGCATGAAATATGATAATTAACATATATAGTGAAGACGCTTTGAGACGCTCTGGGGTACAATTTTTCTAAATATCGACCCTTTCGCGCACCCGCATCCTCATAAGCTCGCGCTTTATGTGACTTAGTGGTGATCTATATCAGCAAAATCGCTGAACCATTCATGAACAACCATCCATTGCAATTTTGACTCTGGCCTGAATTTAAAAAATTACATCACGACCTCACAGACATAACGTGCCAAGACCGTGTCGTGTTTTGTCAGTGTGCAACACGTAATATGGACTTATGAAGCCGGTAGACGTGTCTGTGCTTCTTAGGTTAGGACTTGGGATGCTAAATCATCAAGAGCAGTGTACATGATATCACCTGAGAGTTGGTATACGTTTCACGTCCCTTTAGATACCTTTTTTTTTTTTTTTTGCACAGGAGCAGATTGGAATGGATTACAAATTTTGTGTCATTTCGAGGGAGAAAAACAGGCAAGCACTATGAGTTCATGAGGTGGTACTAGGCTACTAGCTTTCCTACTATTTATATAGGTTCTGTAGCAAAAAATTGATAAATCTCATCACACGTCTCTCTCTCTCTCTCTCTCTCTCTCTCTCTCTCTCTCTCTCTTTCTCTCACTTAATATACATTAGGGACCTCTCTATTTTAAAACCTAAGCTTTTGGGATGGTTACAAAGTTTCCACAGTTGCCATATCACATAATCAGAGTTACTAAAAGTAGCTGACCACAATTCTCTCTCTCGCGCTCTCCCTCTCCCTCTCTCTCATCACTTAGTATACATAAGGGACCAGGGACCTCTCCATTTAATAGCTTAAGCTTTTGGGATGGATACAAAGTTCCCACAGTTGCCATATCAATTAATGAAATAACCAGTTGAGTAAAACTAACTGACCATGTTAGTCCACTTTAAAACACGCATGTCAACACAAACACTTCTGATGGATCTAAATAAGTTTCTGTGATATAAAACCTGTGGTATTGGGTACTTCCATGTGTTAAGAGCCGTTAATCCAATTGTCCCAGCACTTCCACCATGATATGCATTTCTCAAGCCAATCATACCAAGATTCCCACTGTATAGTCGTGCCATTAGCATTGCCAATTCATTTGCTTCAGTCCCAGAATTAACAAAATACACAACCTGCATTTCAAATGGAGTCAAAAGATAAGTATAATACATGCATTCTTCCAATCAACATTCACAACACAAGATCTATCAGAATCCCACTGTTTGCTAAATTGACGCAATTGCACCGTGAACTGAAGATGCAATACCACAGCAAAAGCAGTACAAGGGTCCAGGGAGAGTAATGCATTTTGTGTATTGCATCCATAAAGTTCCAAAGGGATGCATCTTATCGCTATTGGATGTGATATGTATTCTGAACATCTGATGTGGTAACACTTGTATATGAGATCTAACTTCTAGTATCAAGGTAGCCAGGAAGGGAATGCAAGCTCTACACACTCGTAGTATAGAACAATTGGTCGCCAATAATCAACGATTTACATTATGGAGCATTAACCTTTAGATTTCCAGGCATCTTAGATGCCAAAGCTTCTGCAAAGTCAGCTATAGCATGATGTAGGTATATGGTTGTAGCATGCTGAAGAAGCTTGCTTTGTTCCACTATAGCGTTCAAAACTTCAGGATGACAGTGACCACAAGACACAGTAACTATTCCAGCAAATGCATCAAGATATCGCTTTCCACTCTCATCAAACAAATATTGCATCTTTCCTTCAACAATATTAAGCTGCACATATAGTGTAGAAGTTAGAACAGAAATTGACAGTAAAACAATTGTATCTACAAACATTGAAGATGATATCTGTCAAGTATGCGTCATGTATACCGGGGTTATCCACTGCGTATTGGTCAGTGATAACCATTTTCCTTGTAGCATATACAATACAACATCCATATCTTAATTTCATATAGCAGTGTGGATTGAAACTAGGTTTAGCTTCAACGTAAACTTAGGAAACTAAGTTTGCTAATCTAAATCACAATTGGCTATCTAGATGAAGTTAAAACTTGTTATAGTAAATGATCCGTCTTTCTGGAACAAAAAAAACAAACATGAAGGATTTTAAACCCGTAAATTAAACTGAATTATGTGTTCTTCGGTTGTTCCATGCAATTTAATGTCCTCCCCGAATGATATGGTTAGACTAGCTTAATAACCACCAAGGAAAACAAAATAGCAAGCTTCATATCTTTCAATTGAACCAAATAAAATCAAAGTTTGTACTTTGAATGAAGCACTGGCGCACATGCTAACACGCATCCCCGTACAGTACAATCATCCACATCCACATACCACAAGAAAAGAGATCTCTTAGAGTCTCTTTTATTAAAAAGAAAATTATGATGAAAAATGGAAGTGAGAGAAAGTGAAAGGAAATTTTATTTTCTTCTATGCGTTTGGTTTTAATGAGAAGTCTTATAAGAATCTTGCAGAAAAATATCTATACATATACTTAACATACAATAGAATCAGGATAGGAAAGTGAAAGTGAAAACAATGGCATAATGGGAAGTTTCATAGAGTTGACTACTTTCACAACAAAATAAAATTTCTTTTGTTTTTGTCATACAACGTGAAAGGTATGTAACCGATGACTCATACAAAACATATTAAAGGTCCCCCATTGTTTGGTTTGGAGATGAGAGAAAATAGAAAATTAAAGTATTGTGCACAGTACCATTTCCCTCCAATTTCCCCCTCATTTTTCTCCCACTTTCCTCAAGTTCCAAACACTGCGTAATTCTCTAGCACTTTCTACTATTTTCGTGTTAATAAAATGCCAAAAATATATGATTCCCACCCCACCACACCCCCCCCCCCCTCTGTCTTTCATTTTCTATCACTTTCACTCTAATGAAAGGCACCCTAGGAGAATTTAATCCAACAACCTCAAAAAGGAGACATGAAAGTAAGAACCAATTATACTAACCAATTAGAAGGCTTCAAAACATCTGCAAAAATCACACACACAACTAATCAATTCATCAATCATATAGACAGATTCTGCACTTGGAACTTGAACAATCAGCTCATTTCGTAACGTCAATCACATAATTCACTGTCCATTATAATAAAATCATCAAAATATCATCACAGAAAGAAGACATAGCAGAAAATTGCATAGAATTTCTGAAAGTAGTACCAATAAATATCTGCAATAATCACAAACATAAATTATGATTATTAAAGTAATATGATCAAACACACAAATTAAAATCAGTTTATTTGCGATGGCAATCAGGTAATTCACTACCGAGTAAAATAAAATGATCAAATAATCATATCCAGACCTAAATACACACAAAATCACGCAGGCTTACCGGTTTCTGGTAATAGTGGAAGAGAGATGGGCCGAGAAACTTCTTCCGCTTCGCGAGTACTTCATCGGCTGAAGGCCCCGTATACGGCTTTGGGTCGTAGTCGAACGGAGGTAGCTCCGGCGCCGCAGCCGCCAACGAAGAAGGCGCCGTCAGAAAGCTTCGGACGGCGATACTGTATAAACACTTCGCTTCCGTTGATTGGAGGCGTTGAATGGTGAGATTGCGCCGTAAAGCCATGGCTAATCACAAGAACCTCTCTCTCTCTCTCTCTCTCTCTCTGTGTATGTATATGCGAGAGTCAATATATATATAGTGGAGTAGTATATATGGAGCTGAGAAAACGTTACTTTTGGCGCCTAAAGGGTTGGTAAGTGCTGACGTGGATTTTAGATTTTTTATATAACCTAAAATTCGAAAGCTTTTTTTTTTTTATATATAACCTAGAATATTTAATACTCCAATATTCATTTTATTTAATAAAATATCGGTTTTAATTAGGAGTATTTCAATTTTTAAGAATGATAATGGTGAATTTGACAACTCTGAGAAAGAACAAGTAGATTACATGAACTTTACAGTTTTGGAGGCGCTTCTTTATGGTCAAACTATAGTGAGCATGAATCCTCCGATGACTATGAGCATGAGGGAAGTGATGAGGTTTTAAGTTTCAATGAGTTAAAGAATCCTATAATATGTTGTATAAGGAGAGTGAAGATTAATGAGATTAACTTTTAATTCTCGGCACAGTTTTTAATAAATTTCTCTTTATCTCTCTTAACTTATTACCACTCAACTCTAAAAAATAATTTTCTAAGATGTAAACCAAATAAAGTTAATTCTCACATGGAGCTAGTGATAGTTAAACAAGTGGAAGAGTTGCAAGGGTTGTTGAGCAATGTCACTAATAATAAAGAAAAGTTGAGTAAGGAGGTTGAGAGTTGAGCAATGTCACTAGTAAGAAAGAAAAGTTGAGTAAGGAGGTTGAGAGTCTTAGAGAAAAGAACAGGCTGGGTCTTGATTGATTAAAAAACCGCATCAGAAAGGTAAAATAGAAATGCTAAACACTGAAATTGATAATGCTAATTTTCTATTTGAGCGTTTAAATACAAGTTTTTTTTTTTTTTTTGAAAGGCATTAAATACAGGGTCAAAGACATTGGATGATATTCACAGCATACAAAGGTCGACAAGTGAAAAGTCGGGGTTTGGATTTTTTGAAGCTTCATCCTCAAAAACAATTGGAGGTAAAGCGAATGAGTTACAATCAGAAAGGGTAACCCCAAAATTTCCCACTATAAATATTGTCAAGAACGTGATTTAAACAGTTCTTGATATTAAAAAGAGTAATGTTGTTAAATTCATTCTTACATGTCATTATTGCTAAGTTATTAGTTATATTAGATGTAATTGTTTCCAACTTCACGACTATTCTTTTGTTGCTCATAATCATGTTAGATTCAATAAAAGTGTCTCCAAGCATCACAATGCACATAAATCTTTGGTTAATCATGCGAATTGTGATAATGATAGAAACACGATAGTGAGAAATCCGATACTTACATTTAGACCTAACAATCAAAATAGAACATCTCGAGTTAGGACTAGATCCATATGGGTAAAAAAGTGTGATTTGCGTTGTTTTGTTGCTCATACGATGTTCAAGGCTAGGAAATCTTAATAGTGATTGTTCACCTCATATGTTTAGTGATAATTTCGGTCGGGGTATGTATTATTGATTGAGCTGGTCTTTCTTTTATTGTAATCCCTATGCTTTTCTTTTCTATTGAGTAGCCTATTTTTTTGTGTTTTTATTTCTAGGTTGTGTTGTTTTATAAAGAAAATTCATAAACATTCATATATTTCTAAAAAAACTAAATAAATAAATACTTTTTGACGTAGCATATTTTTTCAAATGTGAGCCATGGGACTCGCATAAGATGCACATTTTTTAGAATGCATGCACATTTCTTGCTTATTCCATTCATGAGATACATTCGGGCATTAGTTACACCATGCCTTATGACTGTATGATCGTCACCTTTACATGCCAGGATTAGAGAGATTACTCAGATAGGTGAGTTGGTTCTCATGCCTATGGGTATGTCTCGTCTTTTCCCTTGGCAAATGACAGTTTTTGGCATCATATTTGGATACGGTTTTCCATGGGTTCAATTGAACAAGAAGGTTATATATTTATTCGTTTATCCAGGCGTCCATTGAGTATTGGGTAATGGGGTGAGGTATTCTTCCTCTGAGCGTTTGTGTCACAAAATGGATAGACCTTGTGAAGGTATCCCTGTTGTACCACTTGCTAGTAACCAGATATTGGGTATGAGGAACTCTTACTCTCAATTTTCGCGTCAAATGACAGTGGGGTAAAAGAGAATTCTTTTTTATCTTATCATTAGGAACAATTAAAAAATATATTAGTTGATTGACGGGGAGTTGCATGTTTATTTTTTTTGGTACATAATTCGTATCGATGATTGCTTGGTTTGACTTTGTAAGGGGGAGAGTGCATGACAGTACAAGAAAGAAAGAAAAAAAAGCTTCTTTATTTGGTCTCTTGGGACAGCATCAATCAAACTCTTTTTGACTGAACTATGTTCAAATCTTTTACTTCTAGGATGTTTCCTGTCCTATCTATTATATCTACCTAGTCCATGCATTCCTTATGATCTTGGTTCCTAAAATTGCTTGGTATTGTAGTGGTCTCCGTTGCTTAGTTGTTGCTTTGTCACTTGTTTATCTTGTTGATTATATCGACTAGTGGGATATATATATATATATATATATATATATATATATATATATATATATATATGGAGATTGGCAAATTGATTTCTTGTCAGGTATGTATGAGTATTGTCGTTGGGCATGCATACAGATTACTTAGGTACATTGAATCCTCTTTGGCTGGCATGCTCAACCTTTGTCATTCTGTGACAAAAAGGGGGAGTGATTTCTTGATTATAAAAGATTGTCTTTTTAGTGTTTCTATAGCTTCATAGGTATTGATCAGTCTGTTAAGGGATACGTTATACTCCCTCCGTCCCTTTTTTTGTGTCCAGCATTCCATTTTGGGCTGTCCTTTAATAAGAGTCCATTTTGTAAAGTTAGAATGGTAAAAATTGGCGCATTGTCTATTTTGTCCCTAAAAGTATATTTCATTTTGAAAAGTTAGTGAGTAAAAGTGTAATGATGATGGGTAAGTAGGGAAAGTGGAGGAAAAAATTGATGTGAAAGGTGTAAAGATGATATCTTTTTAATAAGTTGGAGTTACGAAGCAGGACACTTAAAAAGGGACGGAGGGAGTACGTGTTAAGTGTGTTTTGTCATGGAAGTGCCAAAGGGGGAGAATCTAAGGTCTATAGGCCATAACCTTTATTGGCAAATCCCCCATGACAAAGACAAACATTGATTTGTATCCCTAATTATCGAGTTGTAATTATTTATCTTCTATTTCTAGAGCATCTTCTTAGGATGTATACCAATTATATTATATAATTGAGAAATTGAATTAAGGCAATGTTGTAGAAAATTGAGCTTCTAGAAAATGTTGGTGCAAAGTTGTACCCTAAATGAGAGAATAAGATGTATATATAGGTGCAAGTACGCTGATATAAGCGTAGCCAATAGGAGGGCCGGAAAGGGCAAGCGCTCGATCCCCTTGCAGGCGCGTGCTAGTGCACGATCCCTCTTCAAGCGCTTCTCGAGCGCCATTCAACCAAAGAATCAAAACTCAATAACACTTTGAATGACGCCTAAAGAGCACACAAGAGCGCCTTTCAAGCGCATGCCACTCACTTCAAGCACACATCAAACGCTAGGCTACTGTTTTCTCTTTGCCTTGGAAAATTTTTTGCCCAACAACTCCTCATCATAAGGCAACAACAGATGCACCTTATGCCTTAGCCAAAAAAAAAAAAAATTGATTCCAACTCAGGAATCATCCCTAATCATGCAACTAAAACACAAAGTCTCATACAAGAGAAAACTGTTTGTGAAATGAAACTAATCTATTGATAAAGATAGCTAGAAATAGTGTGCTAGAAATCATGCAAAAAGAATGCCATAAGTCAATGCATGATTGATACGACGTCTTCGGATTGAATTTAACGTTGCAAGGCACAAAATGAGATACGTACACTCTTCTTCAAGACACAGCTGCAAACAAGAGGTGGAAATTCTAAACTCACTTAGACACACTACCCTCAAAATGGTTTGTCGAAACTCGGAAAACGACAATTACATTTTCAAAACTTATTTGTACTGCCTCAGCCATTGTGCGAGATCGTTTAGTAGCCTTTCTCTTAGACATGGCTGCCTTTCCACACTAACTTGCTTGATACAACTAAGTTAGAATTTTGACAGGAATAAATGGTAATTGATTACATAGACACAATGGTGCAAGGCAAACATAATTTCCAAGGGAAAAGAAAAACACTAATACCATGTATATGCAAGAAATATAATATAATAGAATAGAATTTGATTTTCATACCAACACTAGCTGAAGCCCTCTTCAAAATCATTACTCCACAAGTCAATCATTTGAACCCAAGTTTGAGGCATGCTCATATCAAACCAAATACTCCGTAATAGACAAAACAAGAAGAGAGAAATGATAGGGGGATGAATACATGTACATCCCTATGTTCAAAATCATTACTCCTCACGCCTAAACATCAATGATGTCACCTTCTTCTCCTTACCGTGCAAGACCTTTTCTTTTCAGAAGAACTAACCTATAAGGCAGCTACGATTCTGTCAAAGCTATCAATGAAATGTCCCACACTAGTTGGTCTCAAAGAAAGCTCAGTATTGGTACAATCCAATGCCAAAGAAATGAGTCGCGTAGCGACTCTTTTGCACTTGCTATCTGTGCCTATATTAGTGTGTATGAGTACCCTTGGATTAATATATTCCGCAACATGAGCCCTCAAGTTATCCGGGAGATTCCTCTTCATAAATAGTTGTAGCATGGCCACACCCAGACTGTGCAAGTCAGAGAGTGGGCTCACCGATTTTGCTGCAAACAAACAAAAAAAGAAAACAAATCAAATAATTCTTGAGTTCGGGTCCTCATTTTTTCAATAATAGACAAAAGATGGCAACCCATTCAAATGGGCACAGCCATAAACTTTATAAAGATTATGTGTTACTTGTGTAATGATCATGGTACATAGGAGTGCCCGAGTGCTTGCTTCCAAGTGTCCTCATATTACCAAAATCAGCAATGACAATTTCATGACGCTACATATAAATAAACAAGACGTTTTCTTTTCATACCGTAGTCATGAATAGAATTCAGCAAAGGAGGTATGAATCACACTTTAGCTAATCCCTCTTTAAAAAAAAGGTGAATGATTTCTAAGATGAGGTAAAACTTAATTAGCAAATTTGCTCGGTATGGGCTTGTTTGGAATGGTATATTACAAACATATGGGGGAGCAAGCAATCGTAGAGAAGAGATCATATGATGGGATGCTAAAAGATGACAGGACGGTATGTTAGGTGATCAATTTTTTTTGGTAGCTTTTATGGAAGTTTATTTTATGGACTATTAATTAGAAACTTATTTGGTTGATAGAAAGAGATTTGTTCTTCTCCAGCAATCAAACACCACAATAATATTATTTAGTTGATCAGGTATTCATGTTGTGATGGCATGGAGGGGAAGGTGGGCTTTGAACAATCCTTGTATCTTGTCTATCCACGCTACCAAAGATGTCTCAGTGATGTTCTAAGAGACCCATCTGGTATATCTATACTCACCCTGTCCCAATGTACTTGTTTTAGAATTTTCCATTTTTTGATGTCCATATTACCATTTTACCCCTCATTTTCTTTTACATTTACAAAGGCTAGAATTTCAAGAAATAAAAACAGTATAAAAATTCAAAATAGAGCACCACAAATCAAACTCATTGAATACAAAAAAAAAATTTCATTTCAAGAAGACATCTATCAGCCTCAAAAAGATGTCATTTGAAATGTCTTTTTGCAATTTGAACAGAGTTGGGGTTCTCTGAAGTTATTAGAATCATCAAAGGCATTGCTCTTGTCTTGGCTCGAGTTCAAAAGGATGGATTCATTGCGATGCAAAGTTCAATAATATTATCATTAACGAGGTAATGTGTTTGATTGATATATCAACCCAAAATAAATAAATAAAATTCAGTTGATATATCAATCAAACACGTTACCTCATTAATGATAATATTATTGAGCTTTGCATTGCAATGAATCCATCTTTTCGAATGCGAGCCAAGCCAAGAGCAATGCCTTTGATGATTTTAATAACTTCAGACAACCCCAACTCTGTTCAAATTGCAAAAGATATTTCTTCTTCTTTTTTTTTTTTGTCAATCGATAAGATGGTATTCATTGATAACAAAGGGATAACAGCGAAAGGGCAGCCATCCCAAAAGAGGGAATATAGCCACCACAAAGGAGGCCTAAACACCACGCCGAACATTCAGGACCTCACAAAACCTAATGCGCAAAACAGATGGAGAACATCTTCGATCAGCGCAACAATAGCCAAACAACCAACAAAAAGTCCATATAGGGGTTAGGAAAGTCCCCTCAATGGGAGAGAAAATAAAAAGAACCGAAAAAACATCTACAAAACAAAAAACCTACAGCAGATCACCACACCTAAGTTCTGCCGCCCATAAATGCCGACATAACGGAACTACAATCACCACAGCAGCCACACCCCACTGTACAACACCACCAACTGCTATCTCCGTCCTAAGAAACATTTCAAAGGATATCTTTTGAGGTTTCTTGAAATGAATTTTTTTTTTTTTTTTTTGTATTCAATGAGTTTGATTTGTGGTGCTCTATTTTGACTTTTTATGCACTGTTTTTATTTCGTGAAATTCTATCATTTTTTAAATGTAAAAGAAAATGAGGGCTAAAATGGTAATATGGACATCTAAAAATGGAAAATTCTGAAACAAGAACATCATTCTAAGATATCCCAAAAAGAAATAAGAGCAGAACAAAGTGGGACAGATGAGTCTCTTAATTAGAACATCACCTAGACATCTTTGGTAGCGCATATAGACAAGATACAAGGATTGTTCAAAGCCCACATTCCCCTCCTTGATGCCGTCCGAGCACGAGTAACCAATCAACTGAATAATATTATTGTGGTGTCTGCTGGCGAAGAACAAATCTTTTTCTATCAACCAAAAAAGTTTATAATTAATAGTCCATAAAATAAACTTCCCATAAAAGCTACCAAAAAAAATTGATCACTTAACATACCTTCCCATCATCTTTTAGCATCATATGATCTCTTCTCTACGATTGCGCGTTCCTTCATATGTCCGTAATATACCATTCCAAACAAGCCCATACCGAGCATATTTGATAATTAAGTTTTACCTCATCTTAGAAATCATTCACCTTTTTTTAAAGAGGGATTAGCTAAAGTGTGATTCATACCTCCTTTTGCTGAATCCTATTCATGACTACGGTATGAAAGGAAAAGGTCTTGTGGTGGAAAAAAATCGTGGTAAATCAAATGGTGTAAATTAGTTTTTTTTGGAGAAGCTAGTTAGATCTGCTGCAACTTTGACGAATTTCTCAACGTAGTTTCTGAGATTGATATTTTGTGTCCTTTTTACTAGAAGTTAATTCATATGTTTAGTTTCTTGTGTAAAAATTTTAGAATTTAATTCGAATGGTGGAATTTTATTGAAATTGTAAACCTATCTAAGATTGAGATTTTGTACCTTGCACCAAGCAAAAATGGATGAGTACACCAATGGGAGTAGTGTCGGTGTTGTGCACCCATTATTGGGCCCATTCTGGGTCTTGTTATATGATATCAACCGCTCTATTTTTTTGTGCGAGTAGGAATTCCACAGTTTGGAAATCGTACCCAACTGCGATTAGTTAGCTGAGTAGCCCAATCAATATCTCTCCCCTCTTGAATCCCTTGAACTTCTTAATGTATTTGCAACTTCTTTTTTTCTTAGTACAAAATGACTAGAACCCATCCATATTTATAGTACTCCATGAAAGGTTTTAGATATTTTCTTACAAGATAATATTTATGTAATTTCTAGATTTAGACATGTGATTTTTACTTGTAAAAATATCTTCTCTTCTAGATGCTAGATATTCTACAACTTCTAAAAATTAGATATTTATATCTCGTCCAATAATATCTTTAGTCTTGGACTTGTTTATTGGGTTTGATTGGGATTTATTTACTGGGCCAAAATGAATGTAGTTTATGCTTCAACACTATTCAGTCAACTGTTGCAACCAAAAAAAAGAGAGGGAAAATGACGGCCCATGACGTGTTTTGATAATTAATACCCACCAAGGACAAGCTAAGAACATTTGTTAATGCTAAAATGTCCTTAATGAGTATTAATTATCAAAACACGTTCTTAGCCGTTATTTTCCCAAAAAAAACACCAAATATTTGACATAAGTATATCATCAGTGGGAACTTTGCTCTCCGGTTGGGAAATGTCTCTGTCCTTTTCAAGATGCAAGGTGGGTGCAATAATGGGTGCACAACACCGACACTACTCCAATTAGTGTACTCATCCATTTTTGCTTGGTGCAAGGCACAAAATCTCAATCTTCTGATTTCTTTTGCATTTCCTAACAGAACTCTGAAGTTTTTGATATACTTGTTCGAGGGCATGACACATTAGACAAGATAGAAAAAAGTCAAACATGAAAGTTTGACTGCCGTCTGATTCGTCGGAAAATGGCACAGGATTCGTGTCTGATTATGGAGTCGAAAAAGTGAGTTTTGATCCCTTCTGTTTTTCTGGTGGAAACACAGATAGATGTTTGGGAAGAAAACAGTCAGTCGTCCGTCTCATCGGAAATGGCAGCTGAAAGCACGGTTTGTCTCCCGTGCTTTGATACCACTGTTGGAAAGCGGAAGCGAGATGTATCATTGACGGGAGTAAGAGATTTTAACACACAATAGTAAGCACACTTTTGTTCATAAAGCACACAAACGATTATATCACACAAAGCTCTTACACTTTTCTCTGTCTTTTTCTCTCACTCAGCTCCCATATTTTTACCATACAAATTTCAACCTGTATATAGGCAAAACCTGAGAAGAAATCAAAGATGTGATAAACTCACATTTATTGTTCCAATCACAAAATATATTATGAAAGCTCGAAAAGTCTTCAAACCTGATGAGAAATAGTACTTCTCCACGTTTTATTTCTTCTTCTTCCAAATCTTATCTGTAACTAAAAATCTCACTTGCTTTTCAAGCCTTATCACCAAGCCTCCATTAGAACCGTCCACGTTTTTGTCATTCAAGATTTTCAAGTTTACTTTTCAACCTGAAATGATATATATGATGCAGTCATAAAGTGCCTAGTAAGGTTTGATTTTATCAAATTCAAATGGCTTGTTGTCAAGCACAGATTGTTTCCTTAATGATACTACCCATCGTACGTTCTTCTCCTATGCAACCAAGCAATAAAACGACACCAGTAAAACAATCACCAAAGAACATAGTACCTATTTGGTTCAGAAGTTTGCCTACGTCCATGGTGGATGCGACGATAAACGAAACTAAACGAAATTCATGTACGTCCACAAACCCTAGCATAAAACTCCGTCGTGGAAGCGACAATAAACGAGATTCGTCTTCCATTTGGTTGCATTTCTTCGCTGGTAAAGGCTGTGTTTGGGATGCTAGGACGAACTAGATTTGTACGCAGAGATAGCCCAGGGGTAAGCCCATGTTCTGGCAACAATAAATAAATAAAAATTCTATGACCATTCTTATATATATATATTTATATTTTGACGAAGATTAGTACAAAGGTTAGAGATAGTTTGTTGGTTAATAGCATGCATTTAAGTTCTCATATATGAAAGGTCACGGGTTTAATACTTGTGTATTCGGCTAAATAAGTCAAATGGCTTATTAATTTTGTCTTTATTAAAAAAAAATTTGTATTTATTAATTTTTCGTCAAATTTTTATGGATTATTGCTTCGTCATGATGACAAAAGTAATCTAAAAAGTACAAAATTATGATCGAAATCTGAATTATTTTGAATAAAGACGAAAAACATGGCTTATTAGTTTATTGTTGCCTTTGTTCAAAAAATTTAGGTTTCGATCATAATTTTTTACTTTTTAGATTCCTCTAGTCAAGAAGAATCAATAATTCACAAAAAGTTGACAAAAAACTAACAAATGCTATTTTTTTTTTTGGGACCAAAAAACCAAACATTGGGGCTGGCCCTGGACCAGCCTTTCTTTGTGCAGCCCGGTGTTATTAATTGGTTAATAAAATTTTATCGAAACCGAATTATTGAGTTAATGCAGTAAATTAATTTTATTGAAACCAAACTCGTCAGGTGATATGCCACGTCTCAACTGCGGAGCACGTGCCATCTTCTATCCTATGAGAGCCCTGCAGTATAAACATTATCAGTGCCTAAAAACAAAACAAATATTCATCAGTGAACTCGTTAATTAGGCTCTGTTGCACTAACACTTATTTTATTTTATTTTTTTAACAAATGCACTTTTTGTCCTTATTCAATTTTTTTGTGTGTTTGTTATTTTTGCGCCAATTTTTTTTTTTAGATTTTTGATTCATCTCAACAAGACAAATCGAAAAAGTAGAAAAAATAAAAAAAAATTACTTTTACCCAAATACTTTGGGAAATTACCACTTTTAAGAGGGAAAAAAAGTCAATTTTTTTTACTTTTTTACTTAAAACTGATTATTTCCCAAAATATTTGGAATAAAAGTAAAAAAAAATACTCAATAATCTACAAAATTTTGGAGCAAAAAATAAGAAACGCAGAAAAAAAAATTGAATAACGACAAAACGTGCACTTTTTCTAAAAGTTAAAAGAGTGTTAGTGGATCGGGGCCTTAGGGAGTTATTATTTGTGCATATTGAATTGTATTGAAGGAGCGAAGGGCGTACTGGTCTCCACCATCTCTTCACCAGTATGCTTGAAAGAGCATCCCTCCGGCTCCAAGAAAGGAGACGAAGTAGGAACTGGAATGTAAAATGGATTGTGTGGAACCCAATAATCAGAATCTTTCAATTTGCCCAAAATATTTTTTTCCGAGGGTTTTTCGAAAAAAAAAATTAGCTCAATCAAATAATGGTAAAGGCTTGATCAATTCAATCAATTTTTAGTCTCTGTGAATTTAGGGATGAAAAATTCAACGAATCGAATGCCCTTACCGATATCTGAATAAACTAATTTTTTTACACGAATCCTCGGAAATGTGTTATAAACACATTGAATGGATCCGATTCTTTGAGTAGGGACCTGAAGTGGATCCCACATAATCTAGCGTATGTTTAGTGTACCTCAAATGGTGTACGCATATTTTTTTGCAGCAAACGAGATGTACGTAGTAGGAAACTGACTGGAAGGAGATGGCAGAGCAATGGTAAAGTAGGAAACTGGAAAGAGATGACAGAGCAAATTTTGTACCAAAAAAGGGCAGCCGATTCAACACTTAAAAGTTGATTAAGTATGTTTGATAACTACATTTTATATTGCTCGATCAAAAGATTAAGTGCATTTTAAAATGTAACGTAAAAAGTTTATATTAAAGTCATGACTGCTACCATTCACCACCTCCACCACCAGTACACCACCCCACCACTTCACCAACCCCCACCACCCCCATCGCTACACCACCACCCTCCCCACTCTTCCACCACCACCATTGCCACAGCCCCTCCACATCCACCACCACCCCACCATAACCAACAACCACTACACTGCCACCACCCTTCCACCACCGTACTCCACCAATACCACCCCTCCCCCAGCACCACCACCACAAACATCACTCTACCGCTACCACAAAATACATAGTGACCATAAGCAAAACCAAAAGAGAATCAATATAACTAATTAGGGCTGCACATGGTCGAGATCGGATCGGATTTCTATGATACCAATCCTACTCTGCAAGTCACGAATTTTTAAAATAAAATCCGTGTCCGTACCAAAAGTCTCACAGTTCAATTCCAATCCGAACCGTGAGTTGCTGTTCGGACATAGTTTTGTCCACGGATTGCTTTAATAAAAAAATAGTTACAGCACTACAATACATGATTAAATAGTTCTCAGTCCACTTCAATACATGATTCAATAGTTTCCAGTCCACTTCCAGTCCCATTGAAAAAAAAAAGAACCACAGCAAAATACTTTAATTTAAAAAAAAAAATACAGATCCAGCAGAGTACTTCAATGAAAATTGCAGTACTTTGGATTTGGCTCTCCCCCCTCAATGAAAACAGTTCCAGGAAAGAAACAACTGAGTATTGCACTTACCTTCCTCAAAATCAAAAAGATACGAATTGGTTCGGTCCGAACCGGTTTCACGGTTCACCGGATTTTTTTGCAGCCCTATAACTAATGCAATTAAAATTAATTAATCATTTGTTTTAATTCAGTGATTTATACATTTGTCAAACACCTCAAATACCTTTTCAACTTAAAAAATTAAGCATGCAACCTTCAGTACTTAATTTTTTAGTTTCAATTTCAGTTTTATCAAAAGGCACTAAATTTGGACAGTTTCATATAAACTCGGGCAGACAGCAATGGTGGCTGGGAAAGATGATGTTGTGCGTAGGTTTAGGGTTGCGGTGGCGAGCAGCTTCGCGGTGGTAGTAGGGAAACAATCGCATAGATGAGATGAGAAAAGGGTTGGGGTGCGGTGGCTTCGTAGTTGCTGTATACAGGAATTAGCGTAACATTTTAACTATTCCGTTTGAACAAAAAAAAAAAAAAAATTTTAGGGTTTGGGGTTGGGGTTGGCTCAGTTCACATATGAAAGGAAGATTGTTAGGGACATATGTGCATGATTGAGTCCTACATCAGAAAAATAAAAAAAGAAATTGAACTTTAATATACAATTAGGTGGCTCACTACTCACAAGACTTAGCTTTTTAGAAGTGTCAAATGGGTCGAGCTGGCACAGCATGACATGGGTAGAACACGTTTAAATGTGGCACGACATGTCACATGCATAGTCTTGGCCTGACACGGCACGATCTTAGTGGGCACGGGGCACGGCATGAAAGTTGGCTTGACACGGCATGACACAGCTTAGCCGAGCACGGTATGAAAGTGGGACGGGCAAGGCACGGTTCTAGCTGGGCACGACACGGACACAAGGGACAAAAAAGCAAATAATTTTATTTTTATTAAATAAATTGACTTGCTATGTCATCAATTAAGGTAAAAAATAAATTGACTCATAATGTTAATATTAAATAAATCGACTTGTTATGTGACTAATATAGGGTAACAATAAATAAGGCATTTTAGCTTCGTAATTTAGCTAAAATAAGCTTTTAAATTTTTTATACTACTAGAAAAATATAAATCAAAGATGACAAAATACCGCACATACATTACGTTTTATCAAATGAAGATTTAAAAAAATCAATTTTTATTCAATAAAAATGAATTAATAGAATTTTATTTGTAAATTTGACATTACAAGATAAAAAGTAAAATTAAAAAAAATTATCAAAACATTTATGGTGTGCAAACTAATTGAACATTGGTCTTGACTCTTGAGTAACATCTACGATCACTAAAGCATAAGTAATTTAATAAAAAAATACAAGAGTCGTATATTATCGTAAGAGATTAAATTTTTTCCATCAGCGGTGGAAACTATGAGTTTTCCACCACCGTCTATTGTGCAACAAAGAAATTCACATTTCTTAGTTTTGCTTTAAACTTTTGTGACTTATTGATTTGTCTTAACAAGAGGAATCGGAAAAATATAAAAATTTGATCGAAACTCACAATTTTTTTAAAAAAAATAATAAGTTAACTTTTCAATTCAAACCCACCCTAACTAATCAAAACTTAAACAACCCGTTAAAGTCCGACAACTCGTTAAAGTAATCTTTACAAAAGGAAATTGATTTCTACACTACCCTAATTGATTTTTTTTCAAATTCAACTGCTAAAAGACAAAAAAAAAAAAAAAAAAGTATGTACATCAATTAGAGGAGCGTAGAAAATCAAATTTCTTAAAAAACAACAAATAGACCTACCTTACCCCTAAAAATGGCAACGTGGACAATGGACGAAGGACCCAATTGAAGATTGGACCAAAATTGTCCAAACCGAATTGCAAATTTATGTTCCTTTATGCTCCAGGACTATGGATCACTACTGTTGGTCCATTGGCAGTTGAACCGATGGCTTATTCGTCCGATTTTTTTTAATGATTTGATCAATGGTTCAGTTTTCAAAATATTGCTCTGCCTTCGCGAATACACACGCATTATGTCCGTACGTAAACAAATTCCCTCACTTGTCGCCCTGTCTCCATGACACCGCATAAAGCCTTACTCTCTCAGTCATCTCTCTCTCTCTCTCAGTATATGTATATATATGTACGAACATTTTCTTGTGGATAAAGATGAACATTTTCTTGGATAAAGATTGCATCTCTACACATATGCGTAGGGATAGCTCTGCATTTTGTGTGCGCAACTTCAGCTCTCTTGTTATCCGGAAGCTTCCTCTTCGTAAGCAGTTGCAGCATGATCACACCCAGACTATGCAAGTCAGAGAGTGGACTCGCCGATCTTGCTGCAAACGAACAAAAAATCAAATAATTCTTGAGCTCGGGTCCTTCATTGCTCAGTAATGGACAAAAAGCTCTTCAAAATTAATCACCTGACGATCACCTTCGGGTTCTAGCGGCTTGATTATATATGAAAATTCCAAAAGAAATTCTCTCTTTTAGGCAGAAAATCTACCACTGTTATGCTCTAATATCACTTGTTGAGATAATTATTGAATCCCACCCAAGAAAAAAAACAATCACGCACACAAGAGAACAACACAAAAGAAAATGAGTGGTTCCCCAAACTCGGGTACATCCACAGGTGAGAGTTACTCTACTATATAAAAAACTCTCTTGGGCTCCTAACACTTGGCTCATACTACGTTTTTCACTCACCCCCAACATCTCTATTTTTTCTCACATTTTCTCTCCTCTCACCTCCCGGTCAGTGTATCTTACAGCCCCCTGCCCTTTCGTCCACGCCGTATACCACTTCTTTGCTCTCTGCCTTTTCCTCCCTCACACCTACTTCACGGCACAACACCTCTTTAAATACATGATATGGCACAAAGCAAAATAGGAAGCTCAAAGGCCAAAGCCCTCTTGAATTGACGAGAAGGTTCTGGACCAAACACCACAATTACGCCCTCTTGAATTGACGAGAATGTTCTGGTCCAAACACCACAATTACTCCTTAATGGCCGGCTTACCCATGCACAATAGTATTTCCAATGAACACATACGTGAGCTAGCTTGTTTAGCTTAATAAGTCATTTGGCTTTTTTTGTCCTTATTCAAAAAAAAATTCATATTTGTTAGTTTTTCGTTAATTTTTTGATGATTATCGCTTCATCATGACAAGAGAAATTTAAAAAGTAAAAAATTACGATCGAAACCCAATTGTTTTAAATAAAGACAAAAAGCCAATTTTTTGTCTATTAAAAAATTAGGCTTTGATCGTAATTTTTTATTTTTTAGATTCATCTCGTCATGACAAAGCAATAATCCTCTAAAAAATTGACGAAAAACTAACAAATGCAAAAAAAAATTAGAGTAAGGACGAAAAAATTAACATGGGCAAATGACTTATTAAACTGAACAAGCATACACAACCAATCAGCCATTATTATTTTTCTTTTCTTTTTCAAATCCATTATCACATGGGCAAAACCCAACACAAATAGCCCTATAAGATGTGAATTCTAGCCCTTTTCACTTAACTGAAAAGCGACAGTCCATTAACATTGAAAATTCAGTGTTGATAAATGTTTGCCCGAAGCTCTAAAGTCAGTCATTCAAATGACTACCAAAGCCATAAGATGATTAGCCTATTTTTGCTAATTAAATGGTTAATATTCACTGATCTTTGGCTATAGCAAAATGAACATCGTTTAGCCAAATTTTTAAATAAAGTTGCAGCCACTCAAGGCTAAAAACGATAGTTTGTCAAAACAAATTTTCAAATCCAAAGTTCAAATTGAACTACTTGGACTTGATTCCGTGTCATACTCAGATACGTAGGCAACTTATTCAAATGGGCATAGTCACAAACTTTGTGAAACTTTAAATATTTGCTAACCAAAGTCACTAAATAGAATTGAATTGTTTCGGAATCAAAATACAGATACTTAGGCAATCCTTTCAAATGGGTGCAGTCACAAAACTAAAATGACTTAGGAGTGGCATATGATTGGTGAAGGAGTGGGTGCCAACCTAGTTGAGATGTGTTCTTTCAATGATTCCACAATTCTTAAGTTACCAAATAGAAATGAATCTCGAAGGTTCACCAAACAACCAAAGTAGTCGCAGAGGCTCGCTAAAACTAAAGCACTAAATTCCGAACTACGGTTGACTTGATTCCCAACGGAACTTAGATACATAGACATCCTATTCACATGGGCACAATCACAAAAGTTCGAGAATTTCACTTGTTCACTAACAGATAAAAATGTTCTTAATCTGAACTACGGTTTGACTTGATTCCGGTTTAAACTCGGATACGTAGGCAATTCATTCAATGATTGCGTGCAGTCACAAACTTAAAAAGATATATGATATAACATATGATTGGTAAAGGAGCGAGTGCCAACCTAGTTGGAATGTGCTTTTCTGACAATGTGATGCCGGAAATTCTAAAATTTTGAATCTTGCACGTTCACCAAATTATTAAATGAGTCGCAAAGGCTTGCGAAAAAAATAATAATAATAACAAAATCACTAAATATGAACAACGCTTGGCTTGATCCCAAATTATAGGTACGTAGGCAGCCTAGATAATTTATCTAGGGTCAGCACCTAAAAGAAATAAAACTCAATCCTCCTTTCTCTATTTCACGAAAAGAAATTGATGATGAAGAATAGTTAGAATCAAAGAGTTTTCTTTTTATAAAAGGTGTAATTAATTACAGATATGGAATATCTTGAATGAGTTCGAACCATTTAATATAAACTCATGTGATTTAATTAAAAACAATTCGTGTTCGTTAACTTTGCACGGGATTTTTGTTTTTTGGATTATCGATTCATCTCTACGGAATGTATTGAAAAAGTAAAAAAAAATAGGGAAGTGATTTTGGCACTCTCCAAATTGATAACTGCACTTCCCAAAGGGGAGTATCAAAATCAATTCCTATTTGCACTCCCATGGGAAGAATGGTTATCAATTTGGGGAGTGCCAAAATTAATTCCCAAAAAATATTACTTTCACCCAACTTTACGAATCAATAATTGAAAAAATTTAGCGCAAAATTAACGAATGCTAACTTTTTTGAATAAAGACAAAACTTTAAAAATAGTGCTTAAAAGCTTAGCCTCTAGGGGCGTTCACGCTATTTTTTTTAGAACAATTTGTGCCAAAATTGCATGTTGTTCAACAAATTTTGACATTTTAGCATCTTATTTATATTAACAAATTTTTTTTTTGGGATAAGCACATTCCTTTTATAAAGTACAAACTCATACACAACTCTAAGGAGAATACTCCGGAAAAAAACAAAACTTAAGTCACCTGAGACAAACCTCAGATAACCACTAGAGAAAAGATGAGAAAAGTAAGGAACAAAATCAAAACAATGAAAGGACTTCCTATTCTTCACGGAACCTCTTACATATATGTGAGTCTCATATATAATAGTGTGTGGATCTTAATGTCTATGAGAGGTTGGTAAATCAGTTTGAAATAGAAAAAGAAGCTAATTGAATGTTCAGCGGGCATACACCAAAAAAAAAAAGAGAGAAAAAAGAAGAAATGAGAGGTGCTAGGGGCACATCAGTTGCAGTGGCGTAGCCAAGAATTAACGATAGTGGGGGCAATTTTTAAACACACTTCAACCAAAAAAAATCATAATTAGCAACACCAAAATAATAAAAGAATGCTTGTGCTAAAAATAAATAAATAAATAAAAAAGCTAACACATTTACTAAGGGAGGTAGTAATTTCATAAACTATCAAAACAAATCAACTGTTTGAATTGTCTCAATGGACCAAGTGTAATAGCAGTTTGATATGCAATAACTAAAATGTTAATAATTAATGAAGTATAATGCATATAACCCATAGTTTAGCCACTTACAAATTTAGACATTATGTATTGAGGAGTTTCAAATGGTGAGTGGTGACTATTTTTTTATTCATTAAACATCTCACTTCGCAAGTGTAGTGGAATTGTTGTAATATTGGAAACAAAAAGTTGAGAATAAAATATATACAAAATGTATTAAATTAATTAAACAAAAAACAATTTAAGAAACCAATTACAAGAAAAAATACAAAATCTGGGAAAAAAAAAAAGAGTATACAGTGGGGGCGCGTGCCCCGCTCGTCCTCAAGTGGCTCCGCCACTGATCAGTTGTGCCACACCTCAGGCACATTCCTCTCACATACATGTGAAATCCGTTCCGTTCCATTGAACTTCTTTGTACTACCTGAGCTGGCACAGTGACTCCCATCTTGAGGGAGGGGAGGAAACAAACGGCAAAACGATAGCAACCGAAAATAATAAAATGGGTCTCATGCACCCGGATTTGGGGGATCGCCCAACTTCCAGATTACCCAGATTAGCACCAAATTGAGTCATTGCAACAAATCTGCGCTTCTTTCTCATAAAAACTTTGAAACGGAAGCAATGCCATATCTAGCATCAAACCGACTTCATGAATACAACGTGGATTTTACACTACAGCTACTGCCAAAGCATAACTGTACCCAGTCACTCTCTCTATCTCTCTTCTCTCAGGATGGAGATGGCTGTCGAATCAGGCCTACCCGCCGGAGAAACGTGTGTTGTAACTCCCGATGATCTTCAACGTGAGTTCGATTTCACCTTTTCTAGCAGGTTTTTTTTTTTTTTTTTTGGGATCGATTTTGCTGCAAAACGAAACCCTAATTTGTGCTTTCAATTTTTCCCTACTTTGAGCTCGGTTTCTTTCACAGTTCTGTAGGTTTCTTTTGTGTGTGAATCGATTTTTTCACTGTTAAACTCGCAGACCTCTTCTTCTAGTTACTTGATTTTCGAATATCTCTCTGTAATTCAGGCTAGTTTCGACTCTCCTCTTTCTTTGGCTCTGTTTGTGTTCTTTGATTGATAAGCAGTGGTTCAAGGTCATTTTCCTCCTCTTGTCCTTCGTTTTGATGATGTTACTGTTCCTTTGGATTTGCGTAGCCCTTGGGTTTCTGTTGTTAACGTGGATAGCGTTTTTGCTAATTCTGATAATAATGTTGGTACTGTTGTTGGTTGCGTCTGATATTAGCGTTTTGGGGGCCGGGTCGGAGCCCTAAAGTTGGTATTCTGGATTGGCTAGAATAGATTTCTGCTATTAATAAGGATCATTTGAGTTTGAGCGCTAGTAATGCTTTGACTACAGAGATTAAGGAGTTGCAATCAGAGAATTCTAAGTTGCGTGCGGAATTGGAAGGGGAGATGTCTTTGCCTGCAGGGGTTGGGGATAATGATGGGGTTTCTTCTTGGAAGGATGATGTGGTCGGCGAGGATGGGGGCCAGAGGAAGATGTGTTTGTAGTGCCCCTCCCCCCCTCCAAACTATCATGCACAATGAGTTCAGGTTTGCCCTCCTGCAGATGTGGAGATCCAGGGTATGGGGAAATGTAAAACTTGATGCATCCATATAATCATCTCTGGGATGAAAGAAACAATTGGATTTTTAGGCAGAAAGGAGTGGAGTGGCAGGTGGTTTCTGAGGAGATTGTGGTTAATGTTAGCCTGTTGGTGAAATGTGGAAAATTCTATGACTAATATTAAGAATATGGAGTCTGGGAGAGTTCATAGATAGGCCTGTGTAAATTTCTTTATTCTGGTCCTAGCTTGTTTTGCACTATGGTTGTTTAGTTGTCTGGTCGGCTGGCGTTCTAGTTCATATCCTTGCTCCTTTTCCTCTTCTTTATTTTGTTATAGTACTTAACTTTCCAAAAACAAAATAAAAAGTTCTTTAGTCTTAAAAACGTAAGAGAGAGGCAGCAATGAGGTTGGAACTCGCGACCAAGCGATTGATGCACTTCTTTCCTATCTGTGAAACGTCAGCCACTTTGTTGAAGGTATTAACACATACAACATAATTTTTTAAGGCCCTGTTTTTTTGCCCGAAAGTGGGGGCCCTGGGCGTCGGCTTGGTGGGCTTATGCCCAGTGCCGACCTTAAACATCATTGCGTCGTAGGGACATAACTTGTTTGGATGTTCAGGACTTCTAATTATGCCTGTTTTCAATTCGCGAACTAAACGAGGCCGCAATATATACAGAGTATGAGAAGGTAAGGTTCATGCGTGAATTGGATCTGCTCTACTCTGGGATTTGATTGATTTGATTTGCGTATGTTCTCATTCATGTTTGATTTGGGTTATTGTTTTCCTTCGGCAGAAATATTACATTTTCCCTTATTATGTGGTTGGTTCATTTTATTCACAGGGTTTGAAGCATTGGTTGCTGCTGCCATGTCCTCAAAAAAAGCGGCTAGGAAAACTTACTTTATTGATTTGCCGGAGGTGCAACTGCTGGGATCCATTCCAACCAATAATACAGCTCCAGGCCCTGATCCTCCCGTAGTGTCTACACTGAAATCTTTCCGAGAATTAGCTGAATTTGCTGATATGATCAGGGTTAAGTTTGGTATGTTTTTGTTGTTTTTCTTTTTTTAATTTTGTTGCCGAGTTCCCTTAAGGTACCTTGCTAAGAGAGAGTATTGTACATCCTGTACGCACAATTTTCCTTGCGCCATGTACGCGCTAAAAGGCTTCTTCACCAATGCTTTAAGGGCACTTTTAATGAAAACCCAGGGGATATTTAAAAATTACACCGAACCTTTCACTCAAATAGTCAAATGTCCCTTTAACACCTGAACTTAATAAAATTTAACTTACTCACCTGAACTTGTCAACGATTACTCAATAATGCCCCCGATGTCAAACTCTGTTAAATTGGAGATGAAATTGCTGACTTGGTTCTGACTTGGCTTATTTTGTTTGCCAAGGAGCGCCATGTACCACAAATTTGTTTTGTGTAACTCATACCAACATGCATGTACCCCTACCCGACCAACCATACCCAAACCCAGCCTAATACCACACACCACTTATTCTTCTATCTCCTCCACAAACAACAGATCCCCTCTCTAGACACCATTGCAACATGTTGCTGTCGTGACCATCAATTCGAGAATTAAACGTAAAGTATTTCGTCCATAATTAATCGGAGTATCAGACATATTGTGGTCCTCCAACATGCCAAAGGCAATGATCCCCGCTATGAATATGGCCCACCCACCAAATAAATTGGGGGTTCAATTGGTTTTGAATTTTTGTTTTCCACCCAAGACACAATCAGGAGATGGATTATTGGTGAAGTTAATTTTGACAATCAGTTTTTTAAACAATTGTTGCGGTGATCTCCCATGATTGGGGCGAAATTTCGTAGAGAGAGATTAGGCGTGGACTGAGGATGAATTTGGATTGATAGTGTTGATAAAATTGCAGTACCTTCGTTCTTCTTGCTTTGATAGTTCTTGCGAGAATGTTGGAAAACAAAAGATATACATCTAACAATTTTATGCATATATTCATATATATGCATGCCGAAATGTTTTCCTTTCCTCTATGCATAACTGTAAATTATCCCTTGAGCAATTTCTCATGCCGAAATGTTTTTGCTTCTTTATGCATACTTGTAGATTGTCCCTTGAGCAATTTCTTGGTTTTGTCATGTCTTTTGCGCATCAATTGTTTTTGCTTGAATTTTCTCTTTCTTTGTCTGCATAATTGCAGGGCTTGTGAACTTCGTTCATAAATTGCGCCCAAACTATTTATTGTAGTAGATCTTGTAAGCTCCGTAATCACTCGAGGCTTTGGGCTGGCCGAAACCTAGTCGATCCTTATATTTAGGTTATGTAAAAGAAATTAGAACTTGATAAACTTGCGATACAAATAAATGCGTGATTTATCAATGCAATTCCCATTCCATCTCCAATTTGACGGAGTTGGTGTCAAGGTTTTAATTGAGTAGGCTTTGATAACCTCCGGTTTTAAAATGAGATTTTGTCGAGTTAGGTTTTTATGGGACATTTGAGTAGAAGTTTAGGGTATCTTTAAAATTTTTCTAGGAACCCATGTTGCCTTTACTTGTATAAGGTTATAACTCATTTTCTCTGTCTGTAAGCATATCAAATGACAAAAGGGTCCACTAATTTTTTTTGAAGGTACTATGGCAGACTTGCCTTGTGGTTTGGTTGTAGAAGACTTTATTGGTAATACCCTGTTTGGCCAATTGTATCGCGGAAAAATTATTCAGCAACGAGGCTTGGACAACATCCACAAGTCTAATGTTATGGTGAAAGCATGGAACTATCGTTTGCGAGAAGTTAGAAGCTTTGTTAAGCCTTCTAACAGCTTCTGGAGACAAACTGCTAAAGGAAGATTCCACGTATGTGCAATGTGTGTGTATTTGAAGGAAAAAAGAAGAAACTGTCTGATTTCATTGCTTGCTTCAGTTGCTTGTTTTTAATTGTCTTTGCAAATTATTTTCTTCTTGTGTCATAGGATGAAATGAAGCTACTGACAGCATCATCACCCCTGTCACACCATGATAACATGGTAAAGTTAATTGGAAGCGGCCTTGTAAATGGGCGGCTGGCTGCCGTGTATGAGCTAGATCCACTGGATACCCTGCGTAACCTCCTTCCTCGAGGTTGGGTTTTGTAGCCTTATTTCTTTTTTGTTTCTATCCCACAAGTAATTAACATCTAATCTATTTCTTAGTAAAATCGTGATGAAGTTTCGTCTGGGGAGAACCACCCCAATTGATTATGATCGGGCCTTCATCAACCCATAAAGCCATTCATGAATTCATCTTAACTGGCCCTTTTTGTTTGTTTGTAGATGATTTTGGCTGGTTTTCACGAGTCAAGGTTGCAATTCAATTTGCATCTCTCGTTGAAGCTTTTCATTCTCAAAACCTCAAGCTTCGCAATATCTGTGCAGATAATTTAGTGCTTGACAAGGTAATAAGTCCTACTGTTTTTGCACCACATTTTTCTTTCAAGAACCTTTTGGGAAGATCTAATAGTATCGGGCTTGCAGGATTTCCATCTGAAGTTAGTTGACTTTGGTTTGCTTATTGGTGGAGATTTTGGTGATATGCCCCCGTTCGAACAAGTGTGGGGGTGTGTTGGCTATGTGGATCCATGTTTTGCCGACACAGGTTTTTATCTTCCTATGCTCTCACTGTGTTTTATTTGAAACTCAAGGGCCATGCTGCAATCCGTGTTTAATTCACTTCCTAAACGTTGCGATTTGTAATAGTATGGTATTGAGGAGTAGAATACCAAGAAGAAAAACTTCTGGATACCAATCATTTTCCACTGAATCTACTTGATGCGTGCAATTCTTGAAGTTGAAGGTAGGACTCTAGTGAAAAAGGATCATGTCAGTCGCTGTTGACACATTGGGGAATCTTTATTGAAGAACAATGGAACAGTTACACAAGGGAGCCCTTGGCTCCAATTTTACACAAAACAACTCATTACCTCGATCCTTACCTTTCCACTCACTTTATACAACAGATTCCCTCACTAACCAACCAACTCCACTCCAGCCAACTCCAGCTGCTCAACTGATCTAACCACCTCTCCTGTACTTAACAGCTACTGCCACGTACCACAATTCCTTCTATGGCAGGTGGTGTGACACTTACAAACACCTTGTTTCTAAGGAGATTACCTAGCGGCTAAGAAACCTAGGAAAATACTCTTAAATTACAATAAAAGCTACTTCAAACCTAAGTAAAAACAACTTCAGCTCTTTAACACCCTTTTCTTCCCTTTCACCAAAAAGTAGAGTATACCACTTCTCCCACCAAAAATTGTCTTCAATCTCATGCCATAATATGGAGTTAGCCGCCAATAGGAAGAGATATTGAATCTTTGGTGAAAGCCATGGATCCTTGAATCCTTGAGCTCGTCTTTGCATCTCTCTAGCCCTCTTGAGAATGTTTGGTATACCTCAAAAACAACGTAGGGCTCCCCTTTTATAGATCCTCCTGAAAAACCCTTTTAATTGGCCTTTCTCACTCTTCAAAGCTGATAGTGGGCGTCCAGACACTTGGGTATCCCTTCCAGATGCTTGGACTTGAAAAATAGCTGACGGACCTAAAAAAATCCAGTCCGGATGCTTTGGTCTTCCATCAGGACGGACTTCTCTTTTTCAGCCTTTTTTACTCTGCTCGCCTGCTCGTTTTGATCTTGTAAATGTCAAGATTGTAAAAATTGTATTTCAAACAAAGCTGTAGCTCTTTAAGTTAGCTTTCCAACCCAAACTTGAATCATCCCAATGATCAGACAGCAGATGAGAGATACAGTATATGTTAATAATGCTAAAGGCTATGCTGAGTTGACTCCTATTTCGGGATTGAATCAGACTCTTAGCTTTCCAAATCGGATTGATTTGGATTTCCTTGAAAATTGGTCCGGGTATCCACGGCTTCTCACTTTTCTTCTTCAATCGCCTCCAAGGGCTCCCATCTTCGTATCAACCATCTAAAGGCCTCCTGATGGCCATTTCACATCCAATTATTGTCAAAACCTGAAAACATATTGCAACATGCTAAGCCACTCAAGTAACAAGAAAAATGGGTTAAGACAAAGTAACTATCAGATATTCGATGATGCAATCATGTGGACATGTTAGTGGATTGAATAAGAGTTTCATCAGTTGAAGAGCTTCAGTTTTGTAAGGACTCGATGGCTAGGGTTAACCGTTTGTTATGTCACTATGGATAAGGGGATGAGAGAGTTTTTTAGTTGTCTTTATTTGTTTTTGAAAATATAAAACACTTCGACTTTCAGTTTCCAAGAATGGTAGGATAACAACTGTCGTTGCACCTCCTTTTTTTCTCCCTATTGCTGTCCTCAGTTGCCTTCGTGTGCATAATATGCAAGTGGGAGTTGTCTCTTTGCATAATGAGCTAGTTTCACACATAGTTATCGATCTCGTATGTACCGGTTAGTGCCCCGCTTTTTGCCGCAGGTTGATCAGGTGGAGGACGTGCTTGAGGATGAGATTATTGGATCAAAACACGGTGGCTTCCAGAGGTATCTCATCAAGTGGAGACCCTACTGCCTGCCCTCAATCCTTTATTAGAAGGCGGCTCTGCTTGGGCCTCCTTAGATAATGAATGGTTGAGTACTCTTACCCTACTTAGATAGGGACCCCCAACTTAGAGCGTCACGATCTTGAATTGCTGGTACTAGCATTCGACCTGGGAGGGAGGTTACTACTTCAAAGTGGTCAATCGGCTCTGCCTTCACCTTTGTGGCTTTAACAAAATCTCCAATGAAAGAACCCGGAGCTGCTTGCTCGGATGCTTCCTGTGCTACGGGTCTGCTGAGATGTACTGTACCGGCAAAAGAATGGGATACTTGACTCTTTGTTCCATCTCGGTAGAGATACTGCTCTGATCCGGGCTGTTCCGGGCCATCTCCGGCATTTGTTTCCGTCCGGTGCAAAACTTAGGTTTCTCTCAGAACTTTGACTCACGATGGACTACTCCGGAAGAATGCTCTGAAAGTTGTATCACAATTTACAACCCTTTATTGCTCGCTTTTCTTGATCATTTTGTGAATACGTTGGCTAAAAATTTTAACTTACAAGACGTAACAGTGTAAAAGAGAGGATTATATATTTATAGATGGCGAGAGAAGAAGGCATTTGGGTGGGATTGACTTTGGTACAAGACATTGGACGACAGAGATATCTTTAGGGAAAATTAGCCATAAGGATGGTAGTTCATTTAGGGGAAGCCAGCAAAATAGTATTCAATGGAGGTCCTTCAACTTTTTGAGTTTTTTAGCCATAAGGCCAAAACATGTTTAGGCAATTTTATAGGATTTTAAGGTGCATTTTGCTATTATAGGATTTTAGTGGTTTAGGGACTTTCATAGGGTACCTTATGGTTTTAGGCACTTTCATATATAGGGTACCCTAGAGTTTAGGCACTTTCATAGGCACAGCAAAAGGTGCTTGTCCTTGAGCTCAAAAAATGTAAATATAAGGGATTTTTGGCTAAGTCTCCCATATCTTTATGGAAAAATTAAGCATTGCGGCTGGTTTGTTTTCATTTCATTAATATTTAACCTCAATTTTTTGTTTACCATTAAATTGAACTACAATTCATGATTTTCGTAGGATTGGCAGAAATTGTCAATGATTTGCAGAACTATCTTTGGGCTTGTTTTCTATGAAGTAGATAATGATGTTTCAATTTTGAAATCTATTTTGGTAATGTTGAGGAGGTACATTAAAATGTTGTAACTTGTTTATTTTTCTACGTACATATATTGAGGAATATATAAAATTGTAATTGCTGTCAATCTGAAACGGTACAAAGATATATTCTGGTACGGGTACGTACCATTCCAATGGAGAAAACAGTACTTTGACCGGGGTACGAGATTGGTAACTTTGGGTTTGCACAAATAATGGGAATGGGCTGGGCTGGGCTTCTTTGCAGTGCAAGTGACTGATGCAAAACTGTAGTGGACTAGCCAATGGTTTTAGTACTGACTGTAAATTAAAGGGCAAACTTCACTTACACTCCCGGCTGTTTGCTCGATGTGCGGATACAACTCACATAACTCCTTGTCCTATGTGGACTTATCAATTCTTATAGCATTTGCACGGGCGCGAGCACACACGTGTGTGTGCGCGCGCGCGCTGCGCGCACTTTGAAAAGGAACTCCCTGCAGAACATGCACTTCCTATATTTTGGTCTATTACTCCTTGCCCACCAGGCAATGGCGGGAGCCTCGTGCACGAGGTTTGCCCTCACTCGTTGCTGGCCAATGCGACTTCATTGAATGCCCATTCAATTACCATTGACTGATAGAATTGCCTTAGTGGAGCAAAGAAATCGTTAGCTCCAACATTGTCTCCCGCTGGAACATAATGATCTCCCCTCAACTACATCTTCAATTCCCTCAGCGGTAAGTACCACATGATATGCCCTGCTTCTAATTCCCAAACTACACGCCATCCTTGCCACCACCTCCTTGATTCACTTTGGAAAGGTCATTTTCTTGAACCCTCTCATTAGTATCCTCCTCCCAGTGAAAATGAATTCGTGCAACATTTGTTGCTTTGACAGAGACCATCCTACATAGGGCTGAGCAAATAATCTTTAACTATCTTGATTTTTAGGTTGGTATTAGAGAGTTCCAAGTGTATCTGTTATATTAGGCTTTGGTTCTTGTGATTTCACTAATCTATTATGCTTGTATTCTTTCTTAGTTCTTGGGTTGCTATTGGAGGGTTCCAAGTGTAGCTTTCATCTTATGCTTTGGTTCTTGAGATTTGGAACATCTGTTATGCATGTATTCTAGTGATTTCGATAATCTGTTATGCTTGTATTCTTTCTTAGTTCTTGGGTTGCTATTGGAGGGTTCCAAGTGTAGCTTTCATCTTATGCTTTGGTTCTTGAGATTTGGAACATCTGTTATGCATGTATTCTATATCCATTGCCTATTTGAGATCGTTGAAATCACAAGCTTCTTATGCGTTAGGGTTCCGGGTGACTTTCTTCCTCGCTTTCATGTTGTATTAGGAACTGAACTAAGAACGGGTTGTAAATCAATCGCTTTCTTCCTTGCTTTCACATTTCTGTGGATCTCTGAACAGGTAAATTTCTGGATAAATCAGACGTTTTCTCGTATGGTGTGTTACTTTTGGAGCTTGTAACAAAAAGAGCCGCTCAAGAGGAGGATTATTTTTATCTTCACGTTTGGGCCAGGGGAGAGTATGAAACCAGGCCTAAGAAGGCCCAGTGTAGGAAGGTTTGCCGACAGTGCCCCCCCGTGGTAGTAGTGCATGAAAGCTTGAGAGGCAGTACGTGGTTTGATGCAAAAGATGGAGCTGCAATCACTAAATTGGCATTGCGCTGTGTTAGTCACGACCTAGACCAACGACCAACCATCAAGGAAGTAGTTGAACATTTGGGACAACTAGAAGTGGCCAAGAGGATGTCAGTGCTGTAAGACCGGCTTAGATTGGAATTAAAATTAAATGGGGCTTGATTTGCCGGCAAATGGTTACCCTACTTTAACACAAGCCAGCACATGTTGAATTTTTATTTATTTATTTTTATTTTAGGGGAGTGCCAAAATAACCGCACTCTCAAAGGGAAGTGCCAAAATCAATCCCTATATAGAATTGATTTTGGCACTCCCCTGGGAGTGTGGTTATAAATTTGGGGAGTTCCAAAATCAATTCCTTTTTTTATTCTTCTATTTTTTTTTTTTGAAACACAAACATTGATACAGTACATGATGAATTTAAGACTACTGAATGTTGCAATTGCATGAATTTCAGGTACAGATATTTGGCGTGATGCCATCTATTTTGATTATGTCGTCCGTCTTTCTAGTTGTTTTTGTTAGTATTTGTTTTTTTGCCTTCATATCAATCGCTCATAATTTCATTTTCTGAAATATGCTCTGAAACCAAGGGATTAAATTTTTGTTGTCTGAAATATGCTCTGAAACCAAGGGATTAAAAAGGCCTTCTGTATTTAACTGTTACAATTATCTGAACCGAATGTTTTTGGCTCATATCATCATAACCTAACCTCCCTTTTTTTTTTTTTTTTAAGCTGGAACATTGTGGAGATAATAGTTAGTCCTGCTTATAGGGTATTTTTAATGTGAATTTTGTATTGGTCAATGAAAGTCGCATATTTCTTGAAGTTCAAGACTGTGACTTTTGAACAATTGGATGGCTTGAATCATTGATGCCATTATAACAGACTATAACAAGGAAAATACTTTCTTGAAGAACTAGAGAGAGAGGATTGATCTTTGCTACCAATGTATTCATCACAAAAATTAGCAGAGGTACGAGCATCTCCACTTCTTTACCAAATTTATTAGACTCAAATTCAAATTTGAGTAAAAATCACCCAAAATCCTCCTCCACTCCTTACTCAAACTAACAATGCCAAATTTGAGTTTTACTCAAATGATTCACCAAATTTGGTGTGAATCAAATTTGCGTCTCGTTTTGGTGGTTTTAGCAGTAGGCGGTGGGGGCTGCTCGTGTGGGTCGACGGTAGTTGTGGATTTTGGGGATGAAAGTTGGGTTTTAGGTGTGAGATCTGGTGGCGGTCGACAACAGTGTTGGGCTGTCGGTGTGAAATCTGGCTTTTCCGACCTAGTGTTTACACCACCAGCATAGAGAATATGCACAATAAATTGAAGAATGTATTAATTAATTAACGGCTGATCAGACGCAAGCAACCCATTTCCATTCAAATTGAAAATGAAGAAGGAATTCGTCAGGCGTTGATATTCAAACCGATGACCGTAGGTGGAAAATTGACTTGTCTTTTGTATTGAGTTACTCTAGCTACACAAGGATGTTACCTTGGTTCATGGGTTCAGAACACCGCCTGAATGGCATGTCCAAGATAAAGGGTACAAAAACTCAAACTATAACATCAACTTGGAAAGTCATTGTCAAAGCCTATATTTGTACGTATGACTGATAAGTGTCATGCGCATTGCCCGCATTGCCTAGAGCAATCAAATCTGATAATTTGGCATACTAAGGTCTCATGTTCTTGACCCATAAGACATACCCTTCCGAATGAATAATAACACAAGTTGCAAGAATCCTTCCGAAATCTCCAACTGAGCCGCTCATTCTACAAACACTAAATCGCTGCTTGTAATTCTAAATCACTTAAGAGAAGTAATAGGAACGATACACCACCCTCTATCAACGTCAATTAAGGAAAAGAGTACAGGGAGGTCCTAGTTATGGCCATGTAACAAGTAGATTTTCCAGATAGACAGCAGAATCCACAATGGAAAGCTTCACACAAAGCTAAACCTGTTAATCCCCAAAGAACCAAGTAAAATATACTCCATTTAACGTTTCTGAAATACAAAGCAATAACAAATAGGTTCCACATAGAATGAATACGATATTCCAGTTTCTTGAGCTTGTCATTAGGTTACACTCAAAAGAAAACCTCTTGTCAAGTAGCTGCGAGTTCATTGCCACATAGAAACTCCCAATGTTTTAAGAAGCACACCTCTAGCATGTTGAACAACTTCGTCTTCTACATTTCAACACTGACAATTGAAAGCTTTTCTGCCAAGACAAGTAGTAATTGTTTGTCAAAGCCATTCTTTGTTACGAAAACAAAGTTCGGATAATATGAAGAACAATACACATGGAAAGATCCAATTTCAAATAAGCATGGAGTGGCACAATACACATGGAAAGATCCAATTTCAAATAAGCATGGAGTGGCGCCATCGAATGGTCTACACATAGTAGTATGTCATACTTTCTCACAGCACCGCAACCCATCAAGAACCTCAAACCTATGTAGCACCGACACTCCAAAAGGGCGCCGTGTCCACGTATTGGACACGGGGACACGGCGGGGACACGGGGGGAAACGTATTGGACACGCCACGTGGCGTGTCCAATAATTATTATTATTTTTTGATAGGGGACACGGCAGGGACACGGCTGGGGACACGCCGGGGACACGGCTGGGGGTCAAAATGTAATATTTTTTAAAATTTTGGGGGGTTAATATGAAATTATTCAAAATATTTGGGTTAAACTGTAATTTTTCCTTTAAAAAAATTTATACAATTTGTGAACTTATTCATATACAATGGTTCATAATTTTATATATATATATATATATATATATATGTAAATATATTTATTTATACACGTGGCGTGTCCCCCGCTGTGTCCGTATCCCCATTTTTTTAGAATTGCCGTGTTCCGTGTCCGTGTCCATATCCGTGTCCGTGCTACATAGCCTCAAACCACTGTAATCCACATAGAGAGCATCCCAAGCCGTCCAACTACCCACATTTGTTACGTTACAAGAACAAATGGGAATGGGTTGGCATTAAAATTGAAAAATTCAAGAGGAAAAAGAGACCTGATTTGAAGTGCAGCTAAACCAAGCATCATAAATAGAGCCACCATGCCAGAAGAGGTTATAAACCATTGGCATCATCCAAACCCCATACTGCACAGTATCTACACAAAAGGGAAACCAAAATAACGTTACGAAAACACCACAACAAACCAAATGAGGCCAAAGCAAGGGAAGGAAACTACCATAATCTCCATCTCACCACTCCTCTGAACTTGTCACAACATCTTCTCCCTCACATTCATCTCCGGTTACAGAGCTCATCTCTCTCTCTCTCTCTCTCTCTCTCTCTCTCTCTCTCTCTCTCTCTCTCTCTGCGGCTTTTATAACTGCTTCACTATTCTGTTCTTTGCCAAAAACCACATGCATAATTTAACATTGGTTACAAAAAATTTTAAGAAGGATCCTTAACTAGATAGCCACAGCAATCATGTATTCCTGAAGTCATAGTTATGATATTCGGTACATTACAGTCTGGGTGATTTCTTAAGCATGCACAGTAATCCAAATGGACATCAAAGTGATGGACACCACTTGATAACTAAGCCTCCAAAACATTTTAACTGCCCCACCGTAAGACTAGAAGTGTAGGTGGAGGATGTCATATGGTCTGTGCTCCAGAAGTTACACCACTGTCATTTGCTATCTTATTTTTTAGTAAAAGGCGAAAGAATAGTTCCATTTGTGCTCACCACGTGGCTGCGTGTCATTTGCTATCTTATTGGGACAAGTATCAACAACTAATTTTTAGAAAAGATCTTGTATTACACGTTTACAGCAGTTCAAAAAACTTAAAGTACCAGGGTTGAAGATAAGGACATACCAGATTGCATTTCTATGATGACTGAATGAGAACAAAGTTTCATAGTGATAATTCTGCACCGTGCTGCAAACTGACCGGCCCATGCCAGCTCCCAAGTACCCCAGCCCAAAACAACCAATTTTCAATGTGGAAAAGGCCAGCAGGCCTTCATACACATTTCCCTAATTTGTAATTGGCCTCTCCTCCAAATGAATTGCCATCGAAAACCAATACAGTAGGTCCAGAACAAAGCAGAAAAATCAGCAGAAGGAGCGCCATCTTGTTGTGTGAAGCTTAGCTTTTGATGGTAAATGTAAGTTCCCTTGATTCTCGACAAGCTGTTTATCAGACCTTTCTTTATAGTCCAGGTACCTTGAAAGAATATTTTCATTTGCTCCTACCAATAATCATGACAAGAACACAAGCCACTCTTGAAATGATGAAACCGAGTAGCATCTCTCACAATGATTTCTCTCCCCACAAGTTTGGATATAAATTTGATAGCAGAGTGACAGTCATCACAAACTCTAAGGTTCTTCATAACCCTCAAAGTAGTGTTCTCTGGAGTATTTAGCAACCCAAACGCAATAGCAAGCTTTTCACTATGATGTCTAAGAATCTGCTCTTTCACCTCTTCATCAAGGTCATGCAATACCGCTTCAGTGTTGGGAACGAAACCCATCTTTTTTATTTCCTTCCAGATTTTTGCAATCAGCCGGTAGATTGCATCCCTCTGCAGGTGTAACGCGTCTTCAACCCCAAAGACATGGACTTCACCTTTTATCTGAACCCAACTGAATCCCTGTTCTTTCTTCACCTGTTTATCCTTCATCGACTTCCGAATCTTAGCAGCATCTTCCCATTTTCCACATGCAGAATATGCATTAGCAAGAGCTGAGTAGGCCCCACTATTGTCTGGATCAATAAGAAGCAATCTCTCCGCAGCAACTTTTGCCAGCTCCACATTTTTATGAACTCTACAGGAAGCTAAAAGTGAGCCCCACACAAATACATCCGGTTCGATGGGCATTTTTTCTATGAAACCTTGTGCTTCTTGGAGCAATCCGGCTCTTCCAAACAGGTCAATCATACAAGCATAATGGCTTGGCGTTGGTTCAATTCCATGTGCATCTTTCATCAGTTTATAATAATTCCGGCCTTGATCTACATATCCCACGTGTATGCAAGCAGAGAGCACACCAACATATGTAATGTGGTCCGGCTTAATTCCAAACTCCAACATTTTCTCAAACAATTCTATAGCTTCCTCTCCAAGTCCGTGTTGAGCTAAAGCTATGACCATGGAAGTCCATGAGACAGTATCTTTTTTCCAATGTATCAAATTGAATATTCTCTTGGCACAATCGATGCTTCCAGATTTAGCATACATGGAAATTAAACCGTTGCTAACAGAAACAGATGACACTTCCCCTAACCTTATGGATTTTGCATGGATTTGTTCGCCATGATTCAAAGAAGCCAAACTGGAACTGACACTTAATATTGCTGCTAGAGTATAGCTGTTAGGCTTGGTGCCCTCTCTAATCATTGATCTAAAGAGGTTTATTGCTTCATCATTGAAGCCATTCTGCACATAACCAACAATCATTGCCGTCCATGAAACCACATCATGGGTTCTCAATGCGTCAAATATTTGTCTAGCTGAGTTCATATCTCCGAGCTTGATATATCCATCCAGAAGGGATGTAAATGCTATTACATTGAGATCAGAGGTGACACTATGCTCTAAAATCTTTCGAGCAATTCCAACCCCTCCTGATTTGGAGTACATGGAAATTAAAGCATTCCCAACAGGCCCAAAAGTATTGAATTCAGTTCTTACTACGTGGGCATGGATTTGTTTCCCAAGGTTTAACTCCTCAAGATTAGCACAAGCTGATAAAACACTGGCCAAGGTGAAATTATCTGGCTTTAAAGAAGTTTCTTTACACATTCTTGAGAGAATATCCAATGCTTCGTGATCAAGTCCACGCTGATTGTAACCCGTAATCATCGAATTCCAAGAAACTAAATCTCGCTCACTCATTTGATCAAACTGCACAAGAGCGAGATCTGGCCTACCGGATTGCATATGCAATGAAATCATAGCATTCCAACTCGTTATGCTCTTCAACTTCATCCTATCAAAAACAACCTTTGCTGTCACTGGATCACCTGACTTTGCATACATGTTGAGGAGGGAATTTGCAACGCTGACATAGCTATTGAGCCCAAGTTTAACAACAAAGGTATGAACCTTCCTACCTATTCCTAAAGATTCTATAGCAGCACAGGAAGCAAGCACGCTAGTAATTGTGAACTGGGTCGGAAAAACATGACACGAAATCATCTCTAGAAACATCTTAATTGCATTTTCAACGCAACCCATTCGATTATAACCTGCAATCATTGACGTCCACGAAACAGAATCAGGCTCGGGCATTTCCTTAAAAACAAGGTAAGCATCATCGATCCTGCCCTGTTTCGCATAAGCTGATAGAATCGTATTCCAAGAGGTTGTGTTCCTACTTGGCATTTCATCGAATATGTGGTGGGCATCCGACAGAAACCCACTTTTGGCATAGCAATTGATGAGATTATTCATCAAAAACACACTGAGGTGAAGCCCGGATTTGATTATCTGAGCATGAACTAACTTTCCGGCAAATGGGTTTTTGGTCCTAAGGCTTGTTTGGAGGAGTGATGCATAAATATCGGAAAGAGGTTGAGTATAAGACTCCATTAGAGTTTTCTGCAAAAGAGGAAAATCTTTCTATTCTATAAATTTGCAAAAGAGGAAAATCTTTGTATTCTATAAATGTATAGATTTATTTACGTATCAACTGATAATGCATACTAGGTTCGTAATTTATATGCTCCAATCACAAAATGTGGAAGTAAAAGATCATAGAAATTCAAACAGTTGGGTGGCGGGAAATGAAGATGAGGGCACGGACGGCCCTTCGCATTCTTTTTTCTTCCTTCCGGTATATGAACGGAGCGGAACTCTGAAGTTAACGAATCAATAAATCCTTGCGAGGTTTGAAATGTAGAGTTTGTAGGAAACTGGGGAGAAGAATAAAGGAAACGAAAATTATTCACGGGGAAGAAAATAACAGAACAAAGAATCAAGGTAAATTTTCCTCCGCACTTTCCTCTTCCTTTTCTATGTTTTCTCCCAGCTACAGGCCCTTACCCTTTGTAGCCTTGCAACCAGGGGTGTAAAGGAGCCAAGCTGAACCGAGCTCAGGCTAGCTCGAATTGGGCTTGAGCCTTAACGAGCCGAGCTTAGTCATTTACTAAACAAGTTTCTTTAATCAAGTCGAGCCTCCCTCAACGAGCCGAGCTTTTATCGAACAAGCCGAGCTCCACTTGGCTGTTTAGTAAACGAGCCGAATACTTGAGCTTGAACTTGGCTCATTTACTAAACGAGCCGAGTCGAGCCGAGTCTTAACAAGCCGAACCGAACCGAGCTTGCACGTTGCTCGGTTCATTTACAGCATTGCAACCTTTCTGTCCATTTGGTTAGCGGGAAAAATATATAATAGAAAGTGAAAATGAGAGAAAGTGAAGAGAAAAGAAAAAGATTTAGAACAAATTAAATAGACATCCTATCTACAAGACTTATTTAGGTGTCCATCCTAGTAGGTTTGAATACTTATATTCTCATCCTCAAATTATCATGTTACCCATTATACCCCTATCTACACAAATTAATGTATTAATATTAATATATATAAATATGTTTGTACGGTTTTCAAATTCCCACAATTATAGGATATTAATATGTTGATATATATGTGATTTATACGGTTTCAAATTTCCCCATTTATAGGGATTATGCAAATCCCAATAAAATTTGTATCTCTCTCCTCCTATCTCTGAATCAAGAAACCCACATATCGCCGATCAACTCTACCGTCGCAGATCAACTTCACCATCGCCTTCAACCCCACCATCGCCCTCAACCCCATAGTTGCCAATCGACACCGTCACACCCATCATCAGTTTGGATTTCTCTCACTCTCTTCATTGATAACTGCCACTGCTGCCGCCCGACGCATCAACCCCTGGTCGCCGATCAGCCTTCTTGTCGCCATCAACCACATCGTTGCACCGCCACCCTCCCATGCCTTCAAACCATCGCCGCCGCCCGCACAGTGGCTTTGTTTTGCCATTTCACTCTGTTACGTTGGTGATATGGCAATCTGGTTCTCTCTGTGAAATGCCTTGCCATCAATCTGGTGGATGGAATACTAACAATCAAAAGGGGCAAAAACAAGTAAGGCCTTGTTTACGGCGTCGATCTGTTATATCTCAAAGAAACTAACCCTGTGGATGAACAGCCACATGTTTCCCCGTTAAAATATTGTGGAAAGGTGTCCGCTGTGGAAATGGAATCACATGAGAAAGAGGATGAACAACCACAAGTTGGATCACATCGCTTCCATCCTCTTAATTGTCGTCGTTACTGGAATATCAGTTTTAGGTATTATATTTTTCGATTTTTGTCATGTTTGTAAATTGATGATGTTTTGATCATTTACCTCGATTGAAACTACACTTTTCAAAACTTGTCATGTTTTTTATTTGATCATGTTTTGTTCATCTATCTCGATTGAAACGTACACTTCTCAAAACTTGTCATGTTTTTTATTTGATCATGTTTTGTTCATCTATCTCGATTGAAACGTACACTTCTCAAAACTTGTCATGTTTGCTGATTTTTGTCATTTTTTTATTTGATCATGTTTTGTTCATCTACCACGATCGAAATCTACACTTCTCAAAACTTGCCATTTTTTTTGATTTTGTCGTGTTTTTTAATTGATCTTGTCTTGTTCATCTACTTCGATCAAGTTTGGTTATATTTTGTGAATTGATCATGTTTTGTCATGTTTTCCGCTTACGTATTCGTTTTTTTAAGTGTCGAGTTTTCTTTTTAAATTTTAAGGGAATGAAAATATGAGAGAGAAGATTAGGAGAGAGAAAAAATTCAAAAGATTAGGTGAGAGAAATGTTTGAAAGATGAGAGAGAATTGAGATAATTAGAAAAGATAAAATAAAAAAAATAGAAGAAAGATTTGAAAATTTAGGAGAAAGAAAGGGTAGTTTAGGATTTAATTGAATTTGAGGATGGAAAGATAAGTATTTAAATGCATTAGGATGAGTACCTAAATAAGTAGGGTAAAAAGGATGGCTAATTAAGTTCCCCAAAGATTTACTATTTTTTTTGCTTCCATTTAATCAGGATGAAAGTTTTGAAAGAAAACACGAGAGTCAAAGTAATTATCGTTGATTCTCACAAGAAAACAAAATTTTCCTAAAATTTTGTTGGAAAAAAGTAAGACAAGCTCTTTAGCTATAGAGGGTTACAGGGGGGGAGTTTGCTTTGCTTGCTACCACTTTTTAGGATATTTTCAGTAAGTGAATATCAAAAAAGTATATTATTTTTCTCTTTCTTGTACTTTCTATCATTATCTTGCAAATCAAACGGATCCTTTAAAAATAAGTGATTTTAGTTGCCATCTCATGCTCATTTAATAAGAGTCCATTGGAGTTCATCGTTTTTTTTTATGTCTTGATGGGTATGTTTGTTAAAAGACTTCCTACAAATTACTACTAATAAATAAATATCCCTAAACACTAAAAAGTGTTTGTTTTACTTGTAATTAGAATGTCTCTTTAAATCTTCTTAGATAAATGGTACAATAAACATTTTACATTTGAATTCGTACGATATGTACCCCTTACTATATATAGAAATTCATTCTAAATGAAAATAAATTGAAACCAACAACTTTGAAGTCATGGCATTTTTATTAAAATACAAAGGTTAATACTCCTTTCAACCCCATTTGTTGGTTCCTTTTGGGATTCCAACTTTTTTTTTAAAAAAAATCATCATTTCACTTGTCATATATCCACTTTCTCTTTTTGCCCTTTAAGTTTAAAACATCATCATTGCCTTTTCTTATTGCTATTAAAATTTCAAAAGAGAAAAGGTAAAACAGTAAACTCAGTCCAAAAAAAAATTTTTTTTTTTTTTGTTTATTATTACTTTTAATCAGGACAACATTTTTGAGACAATAAAAAAATAAAAAAAAGACCAACAAATACGAACAGTACATGCTTTTGGGACAATTGCAAGTTAGTAAGTAGTATAAGTTTTGAGAAGTGCTACAATACGCATCCCTTATTTGGGTGTGTATCATATGCACCCTCATTGATTACCATTGGATGTTTGAAAGATGATCTAGACCCTTTAAAATGTTATGATAGGCTACTAACAAATAACCTGTTACCAGTGCAACAAGTAAACTCTATGAATTAACCAAAATGGAAAGAAAATCCCTCAAGCCTCTCGCTCTCTTCCCAACAGATATCTTTCTTTTCCTTCAAAAATTAGGCCCAATTTTATTTTTGATAGTTAATTTGTGTTAAAAATAATAATTTTATTTTTTAAAAACTTTGAAGCTAAAATTATTTCAAGTGAAAATAATTTACATCTCTAAAACACGTTGTTCTCGATAATTATTAAACCCAATTTTATTTTTGATAATTAATTTATGTTAAAAGTAATAATTTTATTTTTTAAAAACTTTGAAGCTAAAATTATTTCAAGTGAAAATAATTTACTTCTCTAAAATACGTTGTTCTCGATAATTATTAAAGAAAAAAGATACTATCATTATCATAAGGGCAAATTTTCGTAGTAGTCCCTGTAGTTTTACGGTTGTCTCACTTTCGTCCCTCTAGTTTCAAAGTGCTCGAATTTCGTCCCTGTAGTTTGTTTTACGCTTCAAATTGGTAAAATCGTTAACACCGTTAACGAAACTAACGGAAAAAAAAATAAAGTGTTCCAATTTTCAATCCGTTTGAACCGGTGCGAAGATCTTATTTTTTTGATCATTTTATTCTAAATGGTCGTAATGAATTTTTGACTCTAAGGCCTTTCAATGAGCACCCTAAGAGAGCCCTGAAACTAAATAAGGAGTCTTCGGGTGCTCGTTGAAAGGCCTTAGAGCCAAAAATTCATTACGACCATTTAGGATAAATTGATCAAAAAAATAAGATCTTCGCACCGGTTCAAACGGATTGAAAATTGGAACACTTATTTTTTTTTCCGTTAGTTTCGTTAACGGTGTTAACGATTTTACCAATTTGGAACGTAAAACAAACTACAGGGACGAAATTCGAGCACTTTGAAACTAGAGGGACGAAAGTGAGACAACCGTAAAACTACAGGGACTACTACGAAAATTTGCCCTTATCATAATGTAATAAAGTCACGGCATTTTTTTTTACAAGATTTTTAAAGGCTCATGATTTTGGCACTCCCCATTTTGTTAATGACACTCTCAGGGGGAGTGCCAAAATCAATTCTAAATTTTGGCACTCCCCTTGCCATTGACACCAATTTAAAGTGTTTCATATATGTTGCCAATTTTTTTTTTTTTTTGGAATGCTTTGAAATATGATGTTTAACATTTTTCACAATACGTTTAATTGCATAGTGAACTTTCACATGCAAATCAAAAAAATATTTCACACAAATAGTCCAATTAAAAGGAATAGAAAAGTTCATCATCTGTATTAATCAAGTAGGATACACTAACAAAGTTAATGGGTGATCAAGAGAGTGATGGTGACGAGATAAATTTATCAATACATTTTTAGAGTTATATGTAAAAGACAATAATATGTAGGACATTGTATTTATTTTTTGGTCAATAGTTGTAAATTAGTGCTCGCATCTGAATTGCAAATAACGAATACTCATATTTGATAATGTAGTCGATCACAAGTGTTATCAATACCAATTAATTACGCAATTGAAACTGCAGAGAAATGTAATCTATCATGTAATCAATTATTTGTGTTATTCAGAACAATTGATTTTGAAATATATTGCAATATTGTTTTTAACTTATTTCGCAATTGATTAGAGGACTTACTGAGACCTATCAATTAGCAAATCGATTGAGTAATCAACTTCACATTGTTTCCCAATCGTACTCAATTCAATTACAAAATCGGTTATACTATCTAATCGATTACATAATTGAACATAATAGAATTGATTACATGTTCGATTATGATGTCTAATTGAATATGTAATCAATTGCAAAATCAATTACTATATATTTGATTATAATGTCTAATCAATTTAAAAATCAATTATAAAGTCTAATCGATTATGGAAATGAACATTCACATAATAGATTACATATTTGATTAGCTACCGTTAAAAAAAAATTGATTAAGTAATTGATTGCACAATTGATTATAGAAAAGTGATGAAATGGACTAAAATGTTACGATTCCGTAGTGAAAATGTTACAAACTGAAAATGTAATGATTTTTTAAAAAAAAGTTATGAAACACACCAAAATGTTATGATTCTAAAAATGTTATGAATCTGTTGCTAAAAAGTTACGATTCATTCGTAAAAGTTACGATATGCACTAAAAGGTTATGATTTGTAAGAAAAATGTTATGAATCAAAAGTTACGAATTTTTGGTATAAAAGTTACGATAGACCTAAAATGTTATCAATGACCTGTTCAGCAGGTAATTTTTTATGAGGTAGCACAATATGGACCGCACAATAGGTGCATATGATATGCACCTTAAAGGGGTGTGTATTGAAGATTTCTCCATAAGTTTTTACTTTGAAGTCATGAATTTCTATGCAAATGTTACAGATCTTGATGCAAATATGACAAATGTAATGAATTTAAAGCGATTCAAGAGGTGCATACCGTATACATCCATTTTCCAACTTCTAAACGCACCCAGACTATTCTCTCCCATCCAATGCTACTTGGCAACTTATCCATGGTTGTTAGCAAGTATACTACGATACTATGTGCATAAAAGTAAACCACTTCTTTCCAGCTTGAGAAAGCAGCAAATAAACTGAATTTTTATTGTCCTAAAGAAAGCAGAAAATAGACAAATTTTATTCACACCATTGAAGATCATAGGATGTTGAGCACATAAAAGGAAACCATTTCTTCTTATTTTTTCTTTTTTTGATAATCTAAACCATTTCTTCGGATTCCTAAAAAAGGCAAAAGAAAATTAGAAACCAGCTGGATATCCACCCTTTCTTGGGTCGCTAACCCCCACAAGCTCCCCAAACTTTGAAGAAGCCTCCAGCTCTTGAACAACAAGTTGGCAAATAGTCCCACCAGCAAGGCCTTGTAAGGTATCGCCCTTCTTTTCTAGGGCTGCTCTTATCTCTGCAGGAACTTCAAAGTGGTCTCCAGTCACAGTTGTCCAGTTTTCGTAATATAGGATATTTGGAATCAGCTGCATAAACAATTTGTGTCAGGACTAACATTGGTTGGTTACTGTTTTTTTTTTTTTTAATAGGTAATTGGTTGGTTACTGTTGGGGACATGTGTGAAGATTGAGTCCCACACTGGATAAACATAAAAAGAGTTGGACCTTAATATACAAATTGGATGGCTCGCCACGTACAAGGCTTGGTCTTTTGAGTGGATATGAGTCAATCAATATATATTGGGTCCAGCTGATGTGGTGTGGACTCTCTGGGTACTCCTCAACAGATTGGGCCTACGCGCACACGGGAAGACCTTAGGTAGATCGGACCCCCTAACAGTTACTCATGAGGTGCAACATATAATCTTAGGTCCCTTTCGGTTGTTAAGATCTAAGCTTATGAAGCACCATCACTTTTAGAGATCACAATATCTGGACGCTCCGGGAAAACGCGCGGACACGTGTGGGACACACCTCGTGGCATGTTGATTACATTTCAAAAACTTTTATGGTGGGACACGATGGGGACACGGCAAGGGGATTAGTATACATTTCAAAAGCTTTTCGGAGGTAAAATGTTTATAACTTAAAAAGTATTGCGCTAAAAGTGTTATATAAAACATATGTGTGGATGTAGGTTAAGTCACATAATCCTTCGTAGAGCCATCCGTTCTCTCTCTGTCCTTGCGCACTCAATCCTAGCTCTCGTGAATTTTAGTAGAATGTCGCGTTCCTGCTCCCGCATGCACATGCGTATTATGTGACTTGGGGTACATGCATACACTAATGGTCAATGCTTTTGATAACCTAAATATTAGTTGTTACAATGTAGGTTTGCATGACTAAAATATTATTTCAAAAAACATGTCGTCAACCCTGTTCTTACAATGTAGGTTTGCATAACCAAAATATTATTTAAAAAAACATGTCGTGTCCCAATTTTTTGAGAATCACCCCGTCTCATATTCGTGTTCGAATCCCCCTGCCGTGCCCATGCCCGCGCGAAATAGGATTTAAGGTATCAGATTGTCCCTGCATCTGGTGGAACTTCTGCAATTAGATGAAAAATCTGTCGAATATGAAATCCCAAAAACAGGGGATATACCATCACGAGGATGTGGTGCGATTTATCCCCTCACTAGTAATCCACAAGGACTACAAGTTCATCCTGTCAAACAAGCGGGCCTACATAGGAATCGAATTACCTGATGATAATATCTTGGAGCCATGATAGAAGAAAACGGGTCCATTTTCCTGGCAAAATGATTCAAGAAGACCTCCGTCGTCCCAGCAATAATCATGCTTCCCCCACTTGCACCTACAACAGCTTTCAGGTGTTCACCCTGCAAATGAGAAATGAAAATGTTGCATAAAATGTTTAACATAAATACTCTCTAGAGAAAAAAGTTTCATAATATTGAACAAGTAATTACCACATCAAAATGTATTTTGAGTTGGTTAGGATGCGGCAAGTTAAACATGAGTTGTTCAACTCACAGGAAGGCAAGCTACAAGGAAGCACTTCTAAACCCTAGTACACATACACGTCTGCCAGCCTTACGTAAACGTGGCCAACAATTGTCTGACATGGACATAACATGAACACGCTCTGGAAACGTGTCAGACTCGCTTAGGTGTATGTTCAACATCCTTATATTGTCTAGTAGAGAGTGAGGATACACTAGGATGCGCTGGGGGCACGTTAAGACTTAAGGGTATGTTTGGTTGGATGGAATCAAGGTTGGAATGGAATAGTCATTCCAATGACTTACTTATTCCAATGTTTGGTTCACCATTAAATAATGGAATGATGATTCCAAATGGAATCACTATTCACCTTAGTAAAGGAATTGTCATTCGATCCAAAAAACTAAGGAATTGTTATTCCATTTCTTCGTCACACCAAACATTACTAGTGCCACTCCAACATTCACTATTGCCACACCAATAATTACTATTGCCACTCCAAAATTACTATTGCCACTCCAAAAATTGCTATTGCCACACTATTCCATTGGAGATGAGAATGACTATTCCTAAGCACAACCAAACATGAGAATGGGAATGATTATTCCATACTCAATTCCTCCAATTCTATTCCATTCTTAATTCTATTCCTATTCACATTCCATTCCATCCAACCAAACGCACCCTAAGAGCAGATTAGAATATCAAATATGATCTTTAATGTTGGCCTAGAGTAAAAAAAATGTTCATGGGTGCTTAGTTCATGAATACTTATTTACCAATGGTTGATTATCTATTGGTGTCTTTTACCTTAATCTAACAACAATAATATCTTTGACATCTATATGAATTTCATGAGATACACCTATACAAGTAAAATCTTATATTCAACGTGTTCGTGACCTAATTGTTGGAAAAATGGCGTGTCCGGGTTCTGTCACATTCGTGCTTCTTAAACTAAACCATCATTAGGATTCATGACAAACCAAGAAGATTAAGCACAATTCATTAAGTAAATGAGCATTATTACCTTGAGGACAATCGCGGGTGTCATAGATGACAATGGCCTTTTGAAAGGACGAATAAAGTTGGCAGGTGCTGGAGGTTTATTTCCAGCAGAACTATTGCCAGGAATGGAGAAATCATCCATTTCATTGTTAAGGACTATCCCTGTACTCGGAGACAAAAGTTGCGCCCCAAAGTATGAGTTGACAGTAGTGGTCATAGAAACAGCATTTCGCCGGCTATCCACAATGGAAATGTGACTGGTTCCATGATCCTGGATCAGATTCCACCTAATAAGAATTTAAAAATGAATAAAATCAACCTCAAAGCTTCCATGATATATAATTGTAAGGAAATACAAACTCGAAGAGCCAAAGGTCCTTACCGTCCGCCATAGTGATTGGGACTTAATGTCATGTTATCCAATATGGTTTTCTTCAAATCAGCCGCAAACTTAGGAGAGAGCATATCAACTAGGACCTTGTTGACATTAACAAAATTGGGATCACCAAGAGACATCCTCACAGCTAAGGCATGTTTCAAAGCTTCAATTTCTCTATGGATTCCAAGGGATCCAGAAACTCCCAAAGGAAATCCGTATTGAGCAAGAATGTTCAGTATCTGTTGAAAGTGACAGTGAAAAGGCCATTATTTTATGCAAACCCACCTTTAATGAAGCATTGTATTGAGAAGTAAAGAGAAATGCATGTAAGCAGATAAATTCTCTTCTTTTTACTTCTAATTAGGATATATACTAGGAGCAACTCCATTCGGTCTCTATCTTCGAAATAGTGATGAAAACACTCCAATCAAGTTTTACGACAAATACAGAGACCCAAAAAGAAAATGTAGAGGGGCTTCGGCATACATGAAAGCTGGGTATAACTCGTGAATATATAGATCCAGTGTATATAAAGATGGTACTGTAAGAAAGTATTGAGTCATAGACAATACATACAAAATGAGACTAATGTTCGATGTACTCAATAAAATGTTCTATAAAATTACAATTAAGATTTTGGAGGGAAAGTAGAATTTTTGGAAAGAAAATATGGAGTTATTGAAAATTGAGACAGAAATAGAGAATCGTACGTGAATACTGATATTTTCTAAATGGACTTGGAGAATATAAAATGATGTTCGAGTCTCCAAGTTAAATGTGGTTGGAGTTATTCTTACAAGTATCATAGCAGCTCCGCCAGAAGAAGGAGGCGGCATACCAAGTACTTTAAGCCCAAGAATGTCAGCAGACACTGGTTCTCTATGTTTAACTTGGTAAAGCCACAAGTCCTCCATGGTCAATATCCCTCCAGCTTTCTTGACATCTTTGACCAAATTCAACCCAACTGATCCATTATAAAATGCTTCCACACCATGTTCCGAGATTTCTTGGAGTGTCTTTGCAAGTTTTTGGTTGCGGCATAAATGACCTGGCTCCAATAGGGCTCCCCTTGATGTGAACAAGTTGCGAAGTCCCACGTCTGACATTATGCCTGATTCCGTTTTAACCATCTGCATGTGGAGATAGGGTGAAATCTTGAATCCGTTTCTGGCAAGTATCTCAGCTGGTTTGACAAGCCTCTTCCAAGGCAGCCTTCCGTAGAGTTTCCATGCTTGATGAAGGCCCGCGAGTTCCCCTGGGACTGCTACGGAGAGTGCACCACTATATTTCAGAGTAGCATTTCCACCGTACATGTTCTAGATGGGAAGAAATAGAAATGAAGGGGTTCAGATCATTTTGGCAAACTAAAAAGTACCTTAAAAGTTAGAAAACCTTAAAAGTTGGAAACTACTTCAGTGACCGCTATAAACATAAGTTCCACAAGGTAACCTACTAGGTATACATACGAAAAATTGTCATGAAGGAGCTTTTTCACACTTTCATTGCAAATATGACTCGGCAATGAGTGATGGAAAGGAAAATGTGGGCTTACTTGATAGCCACGGTGAAGAAAAATAGATGAAAGTAAATATCCCCACTAGAAACAACGGTAATGAGAAAATGTCCTTATTGGCATTACTGTACCAGTGTACCCCAAGATGGCACCTATGAAGCCCACACCACAAACACACACGCGCAAGCCTGAAAACCAGAAGTAAGGCTTACCAAGCACAAAAAAAGGGAAGAAAAAGATAACCAAAAATAAGAGAAAGGAAAAACCAATTCAGGAAATTGGATTGGACAATTTAACCTAATGGGATGGGAAACTTTTGACCTGGTGGATCATCCACAGAAAAAAAAAAAAAAGGCAAGTCACACTGAATTCTTCAGCTTCTGCTCAAGCAGACGCAGACAAGACGTGACAAATTGATCGAACAGAACCGAGACTAGAGTTTCAAAAAAAGAACGAGGTTTAAGTCTGGAAGTCATGAATGCTGAATATTGGGGAGAATATGCTAGTTGCCTGGAAAATTACTACAAAAGGGTCCTTATTAGTGAAACTCCTTTGTTTTTCACCTAAATTTTATACTGGTTAACACATTTGGCCTCAAAGGCTCCAACCAACCAAAAAAATATATCCAAACAATATACACTAAGAGGCCTCAATGATCATGCATTAGGTTTGGGTGCAACGTCAAAAAAAGAGAAGAAAACGAACAAAAGGGAGTAGATAGCACCCATATTGAGTACCTCTGAAGCTTTTATGGGTGCAGTTTCTCTCATGTCAAGAGCCTGTGTTGTTCCATCGGCTAACCTGATAAGCATGAATGCACCTCCACCGATGCCGCTTGAAGCTGGGCTCACAACACCTAAGCACAGAGCAACAGCTACTGATGCATCAACAGCGTGACCTCCTTCCCGAAGAACATCCCTCCCAATTCTGGAACATCGACCATCATCAGCGGCAACTACACCTCGACGTGCTGTGACTACCTCTCGTCTAGAAGAATTGAATGCGGAAGCATTACTAGCACTTGACATGAATGACAATAGTGAAAAGACGAGAAGTGTCATGGTGGGCCATATTGACAAAAGAGCTGCAAAGAGCAAACAACATCAAGGTCAGTGGATAAGGTCAACAGTTCATTCAGTTCAAGGTTGGTAATAGTTTGGACACTTTCCCGTGGCTGGATAATTGGCATTCCCTCAGTCCGTGATTCAAAAAAGTCTGGTGATGGGGTGGCTTTCAACCTTGGTAGGTACCTCAATGCCAAGGTATGTTCCATTATTCATGATGGTGGGTGGCGTTGGCCCCATAGTAGGAATGGTATTGTTAGAGAAATAATTGCAAACACTCCCTTAGATCATTTGTCTAATCAAGAGGAAGTGGATAAGGTCATTTGGTGGTTGGTTCCATGTTGTGTGGCATCAGAGATTTGTTCCACGTTGGTCCTTACTTTTATGAGTGGCTATTTTGGGGCATTTGGCTACTAGAGACAGATTAGTGGCACAGGGGATCCTAAATGATAGAAGCTGTACATTGTGTACTGGACGACTGAATCCGATGGCCATCTCTTCTTTGAATGTCAGTATGCTTCTCAGATCTGGCCTAGTGTCAGGGCCAAATGTGGTGTCCCTTCTTCTGCTCATGATCTTAATTCTGCTGTTATGTGGGGCTCTCAATTCTGCAATCAAGGGACAATTCGTTCTTTTCTTTTCAAACTTTCCTTGGCTGCATCCATTTATTATATCTGGAAGAAAAGAAATGGTCATGTCTTTCCACAGACCGGCTGTGAGGCAGATTTTGTTGCTGGCCAGGTGACGGAGGAGGTAAAAGCTTGTGTTCTATCTTGGCGGAAAATGCCTAAGTCAGTGGATGACGTCTGCCTTGGCATGGCCTGGGGTTTTCCAGAGTTCATTTTTTTGTAAATTCTGTCCTTTAGTTCCAGTTTTGAATTTTGATGTCTAGTTGATGGTCAGTTCGTTTTTCGGGTAGAGCCTGCTGTTGATGTATAGTTTCCAGGTTTAGTTTGTCTTTTGGGTGAGTTCTGGTTGTTAGTTGTCTTTGTGCTCAAGGCTATTTCCTAGAGGTTTTTGGGCTTGGTCCCTTTATAATAACTCCCTTTTCCAAAAAAAAAAAAAAACATCAAGGTCAGTGAATCTAGTTCCGTAATAGTATATTGAAGGCAATCAAGAGCTTCAAAAGTCCAAAAGGAAGAACAATTATCAACTTCCATTGCTTTGGCACTGCCGTATCCATTTCAAGGCTAGAAAAGCCGATGCTTGCTTTGGATTTCCAGATCCGGGAAGCTCCAGAAGAAGCTCCAAAACCAGCTTTTAAGTATCTTAACAACGCAATTGTTGTGGACTTGAATATCAGAACGCAGTAACACCTTGGGTCCAATTAACGTTCTCCTACTAACTGGTTTTATGTGTCCAAAACTTCATTTACGCACCCATCTCCCTATTGGTGAAAACTGTATGCATCAACAACTCGGCCAAAGATATATCAACTTTGGCCCAATATCAGCATTGCTGCCTATTCTCACAAATACTAGTCCCCACCCCCTCGAGGTTCAGATAGTGGTATCTTGGCTCCCACTTTCAGAAATTTCTTCCAAATCTTTTCGGTACTTATCGATGTTTGCAGCAGTATCTTTCCATATTCTGAACATGAGCCACTTTCTAGAAAGTTTTTTCCTCTTTTCCTTGATTCATCAAGTTCAGTAATTTATGTGTGCTTAATATTAAAGTTATTTCTCTCCCATAAACACAATCTCGCCTAAATGTGTTGAAGTAATTCCTAAAGCTGGTAGATCACATTCAAATTTTGAAACTTTATGCTTTGTTTGGTTTGTGTTCCAAAATTTTTTTTGAAAAATAGTAGAGATAATAAATGGAAAGAGATAGAGAGAGAAACGTTGGAAGTAGGAGAAATCTATGGGAAATTTTTGAAAAATTCTTTTTGAAAATGGAAAATAACAAGACATAAATCGTTGAAAACACAAACTATTAAAGTCTACAAGTTATCAGGCGCAAACTTGGTTACATTTTATGTACAAATATTCAAAGGGGAAATTTGCACTTACACCCTGTACTATAACCGATTCAAAGATATACCATTGTACTTTAAATTTAAGCACTTACACCCTTTATACGTAAAAATACAGGGCGTGTCAGTGCAAATTTTCATTCTTTCACTTCAAAGGACAGGGGTGTCGGTGCTTAAATTTGAAGTACGAGAGGGTGTATCTTCAAATTGGTGATAGTACAGTTGGTGTAAGTGCAAATTACACCTATTCAAAAGTCCCCAGAAAATTTATATGCCAAAATTATTTATCTAAATTTAAACCCATGAATATCGCTTGCTCTTTATTCAATTTCTAGCTTCATTTAGATAATCATTAAAGCCAATGAAATAAATTACCAGAAAAAGCAATATGCCTATTCACTTGAGATATTAGCTATGTTTTCCAATACTTGTAGGAAAAGATGACAGTGGAATTTGTAACACTTTCTTTGTAACTTTCTTTTGTTCAAATGTCAATAGAAAATCACTTACATGGCATGATCTTCTTTTGCAGGAATTGAGTTCAAGCCCTTTCAGAAAAACCAGCAACTGGGTTTGAAATTGCCGGTCTTTCTTCTTCTTCTTCGGAACCGATAACCCTGAGTAGGACAGTGAACCAGTGGTGAGGACATAAATAGCCAACCCCACACAGTGGGTCAAATGCCAATGAGGAGAGAGAGAGAGAGAGGGCGCACGCGGCCAGTTATTTCCCTCATAAATTGAAGAGTTCATCTTCTTTACGCAGAAGTGGTTTTTGGCCGTCTTTTTCGTCCCATACTCAACGAGCCCCCTGGAAAGCGAACTCTGATATAGCTAGACATCCACCAGCCACCACATCTCTTTCGCATATGCGTCACCCCATAATTCTGGCTCTGTTTGGAACCATGGAAAGGAAAGAAAATAAAATGAGAGGAAAAGTTTATTATTTACTGTTTTTGAAATTCTTATTTTCTTTTACTCTTTCTTTTCAAACCAAATAATGGTAGGGAAATTTTTTTTAATTTTCTTTTCTTTTCTATCGGTCCCAAACAGAGCCAGACCTGTTGCCCCCGAAAATTACTCCAAAGAGTAAAACTTCTTAACACGGCCTTCCGTAAATAAAGTTTAAGGAGGCTAATTTCTGCCGTCCAAAAGTGTTTTGAACCATTCAAATTAAAGATAAATTATTAACGGTAAAAAAATATGTATTACCGATAATAGTTTAAAAATGTATTTCAACTGTTGATTGTCGAAACGAACGAGTGAGATTACGCAGAACCGCGAATACAAGGGAGGTTTTTTCATGAGAGTATCGAGGGTAATTTAGCCTCTCTTCAAATAAAAATGAGAATGTCAAAAATTATTTTAGGTGATTCTCAAATTGTCTTCTCCATTGTTCAGTTGTTGATTTACTAAAAAAAATAAAATCAATACTCCTAAATCCGTAAGATTCACGAGAGCAAAGGTTAAGAACAAAAGCATACAACGAGAATTGAAAATGAGGAAGCACGGTCCTACTGAAAAAAATTTGACTTACCCCCTCCGTCTCATTTTGGTTGTATTTTTTTTAATGTTCATATAAATTTTGAATCGCTTATATCATTCAATGGGAATCTCCAAAAATATGTAATATAGATCTTATTTGATAGATTTTGATTTTTTCTAAAATACAAAGTTGTCAAAATTATGAAAAATTATCGATTGAAAGATATAGGCAATAATAAACACAAAAGAGACAAAAAAAAAATAATCGACAAGAAAAATGGAACAGAGGGAGTATATTTGAACGCAGCTCCAATCCAATTTCTATATATCCAATCATAAAACGGCAAATCGAATTGTTCATTTGGAAGTGTAAAATCAGGAGAAACTTTATGTATCGGAAAATTCTATGTACCCAGAAAGAGTACCCAGAAATTACCCCAAATTTGAAAATCGATGGTCTAAATTTGGGGTAATTTCTAGGTACCTAGTACTCCTCTTATATATCTCCGGTATAGGAGGGGGTGGTGTCCCCCTTCGGTTCGTTTTCAATTTTTCGGTCATTTTCCGAGTAAACTTTGATGATTGGATCCGATCAATTTGTAGAGCTTGGCAAGGACATTAATCTTGCCAAAAATCATATTCATCGGACTTTAGTAGATACATGATTAGCATGCATGAAAATTTGAAGAAAAACAAAAATTGGATTCAAAAACACATTGAATCGGAACCCCATTTTTTATTTTTTTGCATTTTTCACGTGTGTTGATCATGTATCTACTAAAATTCAATGAACATAATTTTTCACATGATTAATTTTTTGCCGAGCTCTTCAAAATAAACAAAACTGATCATCAAAATGTGCTCGGAAAATAGCTGAAAAATTGAAAACAAATTGGAGGGGGACGCACCCCACCTACTATACCGGAGAGGCGGCCGCTATTCGCAGCCCAGTTCTTGCTACTCGCAGTCAATTGCTATCACAAACCACCACCTCATAAAAAAATGCTACTTACAGCAACAATTTATCCCTGAACTTCCCCTTATTACCCTTCTGTACAAAAAACATACAGCCCCTCTGTCCATTGCTCCCCTGTACATACAGCCCTAGGTTTTATTTCTCTCTCTCCTCTCCATTGCTCCGTCCGTTCTCTCCCCAGTCGACAGAGCTCTGTCCAGCTCCCACCCCATTCCGCCACACCAACTCCCACCCCACAGCCCACCCTCCCGGCTCTCTCCTCGCCCTCCCTCCCTCCCACAAAACGCCCCACCCCCCCCCCCCCTGACTCTCTCCCTCGCTCTCCCCTCCCACCCACAAACCCCCCCACCACAAACCCACCCCCCGACTCTCCTCCTCCCGCCCACAAAGCCACCACCCCACCCCCCCCTCCCGATTCTTCTTCTCCTTTCTCCTTCCCCGTTGATTTTCTCCTCCACAATCACCACCAACACCACACTCACCACACCACAATAACAGTCAACTTTGAGGAGCAGGAGGCGTGAAAAAAACGGCACAACACACTGGCATCCCAACTATTTCGAAGTTAAACATCGGTAAAAATTTTGAATTTTGTTATTACGCGGGTTTTTTTTTTTTCGATTTTTGTTTGAATTTTTTTGAGAAACCCACAGTGAGTACGATCCAAGCCTGTATATTTCAGATTTGATCGAACATTAGAGTCCGATTATTTTCCACAGTTCGGATATAAAAGTTTGATTGTTTGCCCCCTATTCGGATTTTAATATCTGAAATTGATTGTATTTAAAATTCAATCGGATTTTAATTTCCGAATGGCCCCGTAGTTGAATATTATAAAAGTCGAATTGTTAGGTCATTCAGAAATTAATATCCAAAATTTATTGTCTCATTCGGATTTTAATATCCAAATCTTTATACTTCATTTGGACATTACAGTCTGATTAGTTTCCTCTATTTTGATTAGCACCCCTTGGTTGTAGCCAGAGCCATAGCTTTTCTTTCAACCAATTTTTTAAGGCATCTTATCGTAAAAGCAAGCCATATCGATGAGCTTTGTAGTCTGTACACATGTTAATAAATTTGTAAGATGTAATATGCCATGAACATGCTTAACACATCCGTTAGCTCTTTATTATGCTTATAGAAATGCGATATGGCTTCACAACTATAACTCAATATCATGACACCCAGAAACACTTCCAATTTGTAGTACAATAACCATAGTGAAAGTCTGTTTTGATTACACTCCTAGAAATAGTACCATTAACACAAATGCGAAGAAAACCCTTTCTTCAAATATTAATTACTTTCGATTTTGACACCAAAGTCCAATTGGCTATGTTTTTTTGAAACGAGTGACCAAAGGTTGTTAATGTATTCAATTGATAACTTGGTATACTAAAACCAAGTTACTACACCTTCATTAGTACAATACAACAGACTTTCAGAAACCTCCCGTAACTTCATTTCGGGAAAAGAGCCCACCAACTTTGATTGTTGCATATTTTAACATGTTAGCTCATTCAGAATTTAATATCCAAAATTTATTGTCTCATTCGGATTTTAATATCTAAATAATTGTATCCCATTCGGACATTACTGTCCGATTAATCCCCTCTATTTGGTTATTAGAATCCGATTACTTATCTTTATTCAGAAATTAGTATCCGATCCTCCTATCTTTATTCATGTGTTCTAACCATAGTTGTCAATATTGAATCGAATTGCATTGCGAGTTTACCCTTTTTCCCAATTATAAAAGTTGAATTGTTAGCTCATTCATGTGCTTTTATATTAGTCAAATATAAGATGTGATTAACTTTCATTCATGTATAGATTCATATCGTTGCGTGAATCGTACGATTTTGACAGCTATGGTTTGAATGTATTGTTTGCAATTTACAGGAAATGAAACGAGTTTCCTCCTACTGTTGTGCAAGGAAGAGGAAAGCTGAGCAAGCTTTAGGATCAGAAAGTAAACGACCCAAAACACGAGGACAAAGGCAGAGGGAAGAGGTTGGGATTGAGGAGGATGTCGTGGTTGAGCAACTCGGCAGGTATACTCTAGTACTAGTAGGAAATAAATACTATAATATAATGGATATGTGCATGTACATGTTAAGGATTTCTTATAAAAATGAAAGCTATATAACATAATAAAGTTTTGCATGTGGTTTCATATTAGTCAAATGCAATAAACCTTAATTCATGTATAGATTCGTATCGTTTTTTGCGTGAATTATACGATTATAAAATTACGGTTCTAAGGTATTGTTTGCAATGTACAGGTTATGAAACGAGTTCCTCCTAACCAGTTCTGCAAGGGAAGAGAAAGGCTGAGCAAGTTTTAGTTTCAGAAAGTAAACGAGGCAAAACAAGAGGAACGAAAGCAGAGGCAAGAGGTTAAGGGTACATCATGAGGTAGAAGAGGATGCGGAGGTTGAGCAGACATGCTCAGGTAGAGAGGGATTTGGAGGTTGAGGAGGATGAGCCACATGCTGATCTACAGGAGGATGCGCCACTTCATAATGTAAGGGAGGATGAGCCACAGGCTAATGTAGAGGAGGATGAACCATATACTGAAATTCATGGGGATGAGCCACATGTTGATGTACAGGAGAATGTGCGTGAGTTTGATCAACAAGAGGACGAGGTACATGAAAGTTAAAATACGATTCTGTGTTTTCTGACTTTGAAGTGGATAAATATATTTCACTCAACACTACTACTACTAGTCTACTATTTTCCATTTATGTTTCATTTAGAATTTCATTTATTAGACTAAACTATTGTTTGTAATATATATATAGGAAATGACACAAGCTACAGGACGGGGGAGAGTACGAGGACGGGGGAGAGTACGAGGACGGGGGAGAGGACGGGGGAGAGGACGAGGGAGAGGGTGTCAGGCGAGGCAAGGGGAGGTAGACAATGAGGCAGTTGGTCCACAAGACCGGAGTTTGTTAGTGATTTTATGAACCATGTTGCTGTTGATATTGGGAACGGCAGGGAGCGACCGTTGTTGAAACTGCACTCACAACGGACGCAATTTGATGAAGTGGTCAATAGCGGAGGCAGGATGAGAGGTTACTTACGAGGGTCAGAAGTTCAGGGTTGTTTCCACTTTCTCAGATTATTTCTTCATACTGCAACAAAGTAATTACTATCTGCCTTTGTGGAGAGGTGGCATCCGGAGACAAATAGTTTTCATTTTCGATTTGGGGAGATGACTATTCACTGGATGACGTGCCTCGGCTTCTTGGCCTTCAAGTGGAGGGGTTAGCGGTGCATGTAGTGGAGAAGACGAGGGAGGAGTGTTTGGCAATGGTACCAAAGGTGTCTTGGTGTGACGGCGGACGTCGCAGAGAATAAAGTTACAACAAACAATCGCGTTGAGTTTGAATGGTTGAAGAACACTTTTAGTGAGGTGGCAGATGGGGCCTCGGAGGAAATGGTTGATTGTTGCGCACGGGGCTTACTTGCTCTATCTCCTTGGCAGTACTCTATTTGTTGACAAGACTTGGACAACGGTTTCTGTTCAGTTTCCTCACTCTTTTGGAGGACTTAGGACGGGTTCGCGACTATGCTTGGGGTGTAGGAGGGTTGGGCCATTTGTACAGACAACTTGGACAAGCAAGCAGACGTAATTGCAAGCAGCTGGGTGGCTACACGTCTTTGTTGGAGGTACATCGTACATCATTGATATTTTGTACATTAATTTTGTCACACCCCACCCCGGCCAACACTCAAATGACCAATACTACACCTTATCTAACAGAACCACTGATCGAATTCCAACTATAGTATTCTATAGGTTCAAAAGAATACTACAAGACCACCACCCACTAGTAAGAAGACTTCTAGTACATCAATCTAGATATAAAATTTGCCCAAATTGGACTCCGAATGACTAAGATATGCTCAGTTGAAGTTACACATCTAAAACAGCAATCACAGTTTCAGCAGAACAGTCTGTGATCGAATGCTCATTAAAAATCACACACTCAATCTTTTCCAATGATTCCAACATCAAAATATCACCAACTGATCACTGTTTAAGACTCATGAGAACCCATGTCCACCCAACATGATTAAACTTGAGAAATTTCATGAAGAACACAGGCCAAAAGCTGTCCAGAATCCAGAACTCCCCAAAATCTGAAGTTTAATTCAGAAACTGCTATAATCTAGAAAGAATCACGACACAACCCATACATACTCAGAAAGATATGCGAGTCTAGTTTCAGAATCAAAAAACGGTACATAAAACCGATACCTGAGCCAGAAGTTATGCCTGTTTTTCCAACACGTGTCTGTGCTGTCTGCACAGACACGAATCAGACACCAGTTCAGTCCACGAATTTTGTAGGACAAAACACTTCGAGTTATTTTCTGAAAATTTAACACGATGCAATAGACTCACAGATGAACCTTCAGGATTTTTTTCAAGAATTTAGAAGATTTCTAGGTACCTTGAATAAATTCGTCAAAACAGGACAGATTATCAACCCATAACAGAACCCTAAATAACTTGACTCAAACTTTGCTGAGCATACACGAAAATTAAGCAAAAGGGACTGAAAATTACGTACTGAATTAAGGTTCAATCACTCTTCTTCCTCTTCTTTCCACCGTCCCTCTCCCCCTCTCTCTCTCTCTCTCTCTCTCTCTCTCACGTAGAAGAACCCTCTCCTGATGGTTTCCTCTCTTTTTTTCTTTTGTTTTAAAAGACACACACACACACAACACCTCAACACACACACGGCACACATGCACCATTCTTTTAAAAAAAATGCACTTTAGCCTTTAAGTTATTAACTATAACATTTAAGCACCTTAATTAAAAAGGATGTTACAAATTTGGATTGGACATGGAACATTCAACTATGAGTGAGACTTGGATACGGACACGGACCACGACACCGTGTTTGACATGGACACGGGACATGGACAACTATGGGTGAGACGGCAATGTGGACATCGACACGACACCGTGTCCAACACGGATACGGACATGAGACATTAACAACTATGAGTGACTTGCATACGGACACGACACCGTGTCTGACACGGACACGGGACATTGACAATTATAAGTGAGACTTGGATACGGACACGGACACGACACCGTGTTTGACATGGACACGGGACATGGACAACTATGGGTGAGACGGCGATATGGACATCGACACGACACCGTGTCCAACACGGATACGGACATGAGACATTAACAACTATGAGTGACTTCCATACGGACACGACACCGTGTTTGACACGGACACGGGACATTGACAATTATGAGTGAGACTTGGATACGGACTCCGACACATTCATAACTGTATGTATTCTTATTCCATGTAATCATTAGTAATTATATGTATTATCTCTAATAAATGCAGGCATGGATTCGGGAGCATTTTCCTATGTTTCGATACGCTAGGGACCCAGCTTACACGGAGGACCTACCACTGGCAGCACGTTGGTTGTCGCGTCGGGAGACTACCATGGAGACCACTTACCACTACCGTGGGATGTTAGACGATTTACGTCCTACTGAGGTTAGTGGAAAGCTTAAGTATGTTTTGACTCGGATACTTATTTTTAAAAATAATATTATGTTTCGTAACGGGGTTTTTTTTTTGCAGGTTGTATTTGACCCGTACAGAAATCGAAGGCAAGTAGTTGCAGATGTTGTTTTTTACACGGGCTGCATCCGTGCCATGAGTGTCCTTGAGCCGTACTTACCGGATAGAGTATTGAGGCAGTTCGGCATGGTACAGTTGGTCCCTGGGCCTCCTTTAGTCCCGTTGCGAGGTAGTAGAGGCGCTAATAGTCATTCGTACAGTGTGGTCTACGCGTACACAGATGGTCAATGGGAAAATTGGCGTGATCATGTCATGAATGCGGATAAACGAGTTGCAATTCAGCCTGGAGTCCCGTGGGAGTCACACCCTGACTACCTTCCTTGGTTTCTGACAGTTTCCCACTTCAGGGTCTCACCCCGTCCCGTAGAGGTGCCGTATACCGAGAGTGCGGAAGAGCGTAATGTAGCAGCTTTGGCCATTTGGACAGTGTTTTGGTGGGACTAGGGCTATGACTTCAACTTCCCCGTATGAACTACGACAAGCACTTGTTGAAGTGCAGAGGACTTTGAGAGGACCCGAGGCTACTGAAGCGAGCATAGCAGGCCCTAGTTCGGATCGCTACTCGAGTCATTACACTAGGTGCGGGCGCCGTGACCATACTTGAGACTTGGTGTTTTATGACTTGTTTTTTGACGATCTTTTGGGCCTTGTATTTATTTTGGACACTTTAAGGCCATGGTTTATGGACTACTTTCCGTCGTGGAATGACTTTGTTTTATTGTGGATAACTATTAGGATATTTGTGATAATTGGATACCGTTAAAATTTGAATGCAAAGTAGGGCACAAAAAATGTTTCCGTGTACATAGGAAAAATGTTTCAAAAAAAATCTCACCGTGTCCGTGGTAAAATGATTTGTGTGATCTTCAAAACAAGCTGATGAATCATCCATCCTACAATGGTTTTGGATGGGTTGTTTCCTTATTGATGGAGACTTGGTAAGGAATGATGCACTTATAGTACTTCGTAGAAGTGGTTAAGGAAAATTTTGATAGAGACTTGATAAGGAATGACGAAGGATAGTAGAATTGACCATGCACGGGTTATAATCATGAAAATTTTCTCCAATACCTCAAATTTCCTCTAGAAAACCCGTTGCATTATTTCACCGAATCTCATGTCAGAAAAATCTGTACACAAAATCCATTGTCTTATTTGACAAAATCTCTGGTGTCATTTAATAGTCATGTCAGCACGTATTTCGAGAAATAAATTTGACGAAGAACTACATCCCATTTTCACCAAAAATAAACAAGGGAGTTATTTTTCAAATTTTCCTTTTAATATCCATACTCTTTTTCGTCCATTACAGCCCATTCATTCAGAGAAAATTCATTTCGGAAATAAATATCCGAAATATATAAGAATTTTTGGACTTTAATTTCTGATTTATAGACCAATAATTGGATTTTAATTTCCGAACAACATGAGAACTATCAGATATATAATAACACGTATCAGACACTAATGTTCGAACTGGATCAATAATTCGGAAACAAATATCCGAAAGTTATACACATGTTCGGACTTTAATATCTGATTTGCATAACCTTAATTGGATTCTAATTTCCGAACGTAATGGAAACTATGAGATAGCTGGATGCCTTCTGATACTAATGTTCGAATTGGATTAATAATTTCGGAAACAAATATCCGAAAGTTATAAATACATTCAGACTTTAATATCTGATTTCCATACCTTTAATTGGATTCTAATTTCCGAACAGAATGGAAACTATGAGATAGCATTCTTGTTTTGAACAAAATGTCACAGACTTGACAACTATGAGTTTTCAAACAGAAATACAATATAAGAGTTTCCTTGATGATCCGAAAACTACAAGCAAAATATATCCTCCAATTTTCATAACATTACAACACATTATATAATACAACACATTAAATCATTTCTCAATCTAAAAATGGCTAATTGACATGGATGACCTCCTTTGTTGCTACGTCAACGCCGATGATCTCATTGAACTTCTGAATGGCCACAACATGTGCTGCATCCCAATTTTTTGCGATAGAAAGATGATGTCTTTTCCAATTGCAAGCTATTGGCGGCATAGGGGAACCTTTTTTTAGGAATACCTGTCAAATTGCATTAGGTACTTATAAAAGATAAATTAAGTTGGACTTAAGGAGCAGAATTCATTATATAGATGACAACAAATCATTTACGAAAATAATACCTGCACAAAGTGTCCGCCGTCAACAAACCCGATAGCAATAACCTTTCGTTTCATGGAGGGTAAAGGTTTCGATTGAAGGGGGAGGAATGTAAGACATTGAACATTTGATAAATGGATAAGGACACAATTATAAGCAGATGCTATGATGTGACCCATGTCTGGCATTGTCATCCAACGTTCCTGGGGCGCCGGACTTTCATACCATGACAAGATGTGAAGTAATTCTCTAGCCCTCTGGCTCCCCCCCACCACTTGTTCGTAGAGGTGTAAATGTGTTTCCAACTCTTTCAGCAAATCACTTCTTACCATTAACCACTCATGAACATTGCCTTTCATGAAGCCCGACACTGCCCGAAACCCACAATTCCCATCATCTTCAACATCCTTGACTGATTCAATGTAAGGTCTTATTGCTTCCGGGAACTGATTGATGAAGGGGCATATAATAAGTTGTGCTGGAACTTTTGCTTTCCCTTTCAAATTGCGCCGTGGTTTTTCTTTGACGGCCTTAGGGGTTTGAAGGGAGGCTAGAACATGCTCAAACTCCGAAGGATCCCTACGTGTCGAATTTTGTTCTTTGGCTGCATTTTTTCTTTCATTGACTTCCGACCGCGTGGTTGTGCATTCACTTTGGGTTCAAGGAGAGTACTGGTTTTCGGATGAGCAAGCGCTTGCATCTTCTTAACATAATTGAGCTTTACATCATATTGATCTTCATTCAAGAATTTGTTGTAAAAACAATCAAAGTGAGCCAAAAGCGTCTCCTCCATCGAACCCTCATTTTGGGGTGCAAGCAAAGAAAGCCTTTTCCAATGGTCGTGGATCAACTCAATCGGTAGAGGGATATTTGTCATCTTGTAAGGAGCAATCTCATGAGCACAAGGTAAGCCATGGGTGTGCCTCAAAGAACACTCGCACTGACGCTTTGATTCCACAAACCATTCGACTTGATGGGATGCCGCTAAAACAAGTGTCATGGCATTCGACGAAACAACTCCCCTTAGCCTATCAAATAGAGTCGTCCTAAACTCATGTTGCACAGAATTAAGGCTCTTCTCAAACGAAGCTTTGATTTCAGTAACTTGTAACAGCATCAATCTGTGAATCTTCTCCCATATAGTATCAAAATTGCATTGCGAGTTTTCAAGATGATTTTTTAGCTGCGAATGTGAACTCTCCGCCCTATGAATAAATATGGCAAGATATTAACCGTAGCAAACAACATAAATATATGAAAATTTGTCTAAAACGGGTGAATAACATGAATATTAAGGAAAATGCCAAAGTTGTGAATGAAGCGTTACCTATTACTTGTTAGGTTTCCGAAATGCATGATTTTGTCCGTCCAAGTTCCTACAAACCTCTCTTTGTAGGGTACCAACCAATTTTTCTCGACGTATTCAAGTGCTGCAGGAACCATTTCAAAATTACGCTTCAAAACACAAAGACGCTCCTCATATTGTGAAACACTCGATGAAAGGACGACTAGGCGCCAACTGCAAATAAACTCCTCCCACATCTTGTCATCAAACATCTTTCTACACTTGGCTAATACGTTCTTGCCAATATGCCACCTACATAGGAGATTGGTAGTATGAGGGAAAACATTTGTGATGGCATTCATAAGCGCCAACTCTCTATCCGTGACTATAACGGACGGAAGCGCGTTGGGATCCATCATCTCTTTTAGCTTTTCCAAGACCCAAGTGTAGTTTTCCGTTTTTTCACACTCCATGAAAGCAAACGCTGCACAAAAAAGTCATCTCCGTCGATGTTACACCAACAATTTGAAGCAAAGGAAATTTATACTTATTCGTCTTGTATGTGCAATCCATCATTAACACGTGGGGAAAAGCACGTAACATCTCCCCGGCAGATGGGGGAGACCAAAACAATTCCGTGACATTCTCAGTCTCGTTCCCACGGGTCCAATGAACGTAGCGGTATTTTTCTAGCCGATCCAACAAATGTTGCATTTGAGTTTTTCCAGCTTTTTCTATCACTCGATACTTTTGTCGTACATTGTACACGGTTTTGATAGACGTTACGTTCTCAGGATCTTGAACCTTCAAATGTGTTAGGATTTCTCTGGGTTTCACCAAAGCGACTGACAAATCAACCACCGTGCTAGTCTGCTCTGCCGACAACCTCCCGGCATAAGAATGACCCTCCAAGTAAACCGCTGGAGGATGGTTATGGGTGCCATTGTGGACAGAGACAGTCCGCACTCTCTTCTTCACAGCTACCTCATTTCCATCAACTTTCTTCACAAATGGCCTATACTTACCACTCCTTTCACATGAAAACCTCATCCTAGGTGTGCGATTCTTAATACATTTCTCAGAACCCATAATCACAATGATAAACCCGTGTTGTTTACCAGTGCATCTTATCCAATCTACCAACGCTTCATCGGATGGAAAAACCTACACACACATAACAAAAAAAATTATAGTCCATAATATAAGATTGCATAACATAAATACTCTATGAAAAAAACACTCACCGTCTCTGTTGTAAAATGCTCCGTATAATCGTATGGAGGACAAGTCGAAGTAGGTATAGTCGATGGCCCTACAAAACTCCAAAGTGTTGAAGTGTCACCCTGTAACACTCAAAGACAAACTAGGTAAGTGTATGATTCTCTGCAGTTTTGTTCAGATATTAATATCTGAAAACTGGCACTAAATTCGGATATAAGAGTCCAACAATGTTGACACTATTCGGATATTAATATCCAAATAGTTTGTACATAATTCCGACATTAGAGTCCGAAAAGTTAGTAAAGTTTTGGTAATGTGTATCAAACTGTAAGTGCAAGATTCTCTACAGTTTAATTCAGATATTATTATCTGAAAACTAACACTAAAGTCGGATATAAAAGTCCAACAATGTTGAATTATTCGGATATTAATATCCAAATAGTTGTACATAATTCAGATATTAGAGTCTGAAAAGTTAGTAAGGTTTTGGGACTGCGTGTCCAACTGTGTCGGGCCAGAACTGAAATTGAAAATGGAGAGCTTCTGAAATTGAAAATGGAGGGCGGGCTTACCTCTTGCTGTGATTTTTGCTCCGTCACTGCAACATCTGTGACATGTTTCTCAACATCCATTGTGTGATCTTTCGACTCCAAATCGTGGTGTATTGTTGGGTCAACTATTTCTTGTTTATCAATGGAGGGAGAGGAAGCAATTGAGGTTTCCATTGATAATGTAGGAGGAAGAGGAAGAGGAAAGGAGGAAGATAGACAGAGTTGGCTGCTGGTGGGAGGGGCCTGGTGGTGGGTGATGGCAGCTGGGTAGGGATGAAAATGGAGGAGTTTGAATGGGGGAGGGAAGAGACCGTCTGGGGAGGGAGGGAGGGAAGTCAGGAGATGATTTTGTGGTTGTATGTAGGGTGTTATGTTATATTCTTAAAGGGCAAAATGGTCAAATAACATGAGGTTTTAGGGGTATCATGGTCAAATTGCATGAGGGCATTTTTGTCCGAAATTGGTAAAAGTTTTAATCGGCTGCGAGTAGCACGAACTGGGCTGCAAATAGCGGCCACCGGAGATATATAAAATTTCTCTATAATCAGTCATCTGATTTATCGATGACTAACTGCCCATTTTGTACTTTTTTCCTCTAAAAAGTAGTAAATTGCTAATCCCCTGACACACCCCCCTCCCCGGCCCCACCTCCATTTACGGGACTACCCCCGCGCCCCCCCCCCCCCCCCCCCCCCCCCCCCCTACACACCCTCCCTCCCTCCCTCCTTTTCTTTCTTTCTTTCTTTACAGTTTGCTTTTTTTTTTTTCTTTTCTTTTCGGTTTGGGCTTTTTTTTTTTTCATTTTATTTCCTTTTCTTTCTTTCCAGTTTGAATTTTTTTCTCTCTTTAATAATAGGTTCAAGTCTAATTCTAGGCTTTGTAAAGTAATTAAGAGAAAAAAAAGTGTTTCAATTGATCATGTTTATTCGACTGTTTTATTTTTCTTTTTTTTGTCCTTTATAGATTAAAAAATATAGTTATGCAAAAAAGTGTTCCAATTTTCAATCCGTTTGAACCAGTGCAAAGATATTATTTTTTTGATCATTTCATTCCAAATGGTCGTAATAAATTTTTGGCTCCAAGGCCTCTCAATGAATACCCTAAGAGAGTCCTGAAACTAAATAATGAGTCTTAGCTCCGTTCAGTTGTCGAGAAAGTTGTGTGAGAAATTGGTTTCCAGAAAAAGTGAAGTGAGGTGAAGTAAAAGAAAAAGAAAATTATTTTCCGGTGAGTGTTCATTTGACAAAAGAATTTTGCAAGAAAAATTAAGATTTAGTTGTTTATTTGTCAGGAAAAAGAAACTTTCGGGAAAATTTTGTGAGTGTTCACTCATTTTCCTTTTCCCGCGACACAAAATCCTGTGTTTTTTGCAAGATCACTTTTGCAGGAAAGTAATTCCTGCAGGAAAATTTAAATTGGCAAGTCCTAGAATTTTCCTGCCAACTGAACACTAGAAAAGTTATGAGAAAATTGATTTTCCCATCCTTTCTTATACTTTCCTAGCAACTGAACAGGAGTGCTCGTTAAAAGGCCGTAAAACAAAAAATTCATTAAGATTACAATTAGTGTTCAGGAACTAATTATGGAATGTATTTTGCAAACGACATACTAATCCAGAATACAAATGTTATATTTAGGATTACTTTTTTTAACTATAGTACAATTTAATATATTTGTTAACCATTATTTAGCATAGATCCTCTTAACTAATTCAATAGTATGTTGTTTCAAATCACGTTTCTACTCCATAGGATTGCAAATGGCTGGTTTCTATTTTTTTTAACTAAAACGGAAACGTGGGCTTCGGGCTACTGTGCCAATGGGGCAGCAGAGCCCTTGGGTCCCCACTACTTTTTAATTTATTTTTTTATTTAATTATTTATATCTTATTTATTTAATTCCTATAAATACACTCTTTGTATATTTAAAAATATAATTCAAGAATTAAGTGCTTTAATTTGCAATTCAGTTAAATCAGAGCAAAGATCTTTTTTTTATTATTTTATTTTAAATGGTCATAATGAATTTTTTGGTTTAAGATCTTTCAACAAACACCCTAAAACTCATTATTTAGTTTCAAGACTCTCTTAGGGTGTCCATTGAAAGGTCTTGAAGTCAAAAATTTATTATGACCATTTAAGATGAAATGATCAGAAAAATAACATCTTTGTACTTGTTCAAATGGATTGAAAATTGAAACACTTATTTTTTTAACTATATTTTTTAATCTATAAAGGACAAAAAAAGAAAAATAAAACAGTCAGATAAATATGATCAATTGAAACATTTTTTTTCTCTCAATTACTTTATAAAGCCTAGAATTAGACTTGAACCTTTTATTAAAGAGAAAAAAAAATTCAAATCGGAAAAAAAGAAAATGAAATAAAAAGAAAAAGAAAAACCAAACTGGAAAAAAAGAAGAAACAAACTGTCGAAAAAGAAAGAAAGAAAAGGGCGAGAGAGAGAGAGAGAAGAAAGAAAGAAAAGGCAGAGAGAGAGAGAGAGAGGGGGAGGCGGGGGTAGTCTTGGAAATGGGAGGTGGGGCCGCCGCCGGGGGCGGGGGGAGGGGTGTGTGAGGGGCGGGGAGTAGCAGCTCTCAAAAAATAAATCGCGTTTTTCAATCTGTCTTGACCAGGGGAGGAGCAATAATGCTACCAAACACCACCAACCCCCCCCCCTCCGGCGGCCGCCCCCCCTTCTCTCTCTCTCTCTCTCTCTCTTACTTTACTCTCTTCCTCTCAACCTACAACCCCAAAAATTAACCAGCAAAAGGCAGCCCAAGTTAATTTTTCCAAATCAATCTTGGTGTAATCACTGGAAAGTTTTTCTTCTAGTTTATTAGTCTATTGGATCATGACGTGCTACCAAAAGGAAAGACCCCAAATGCTAGATCTGTTCCATCAATCTGCTTGTCCTCTATTTCTAACTCCCTTTTACCTGATCATTCTGCTGTCGTAGGGAGGGGGAGATGGGTGACACTAGTGTTGATTTTTTCCTGGAGACCTTGAAGCAGCTTACAACGAGCTCCAACCTCGATTTTATCATGGATGATGAGAAACATCAGCTTCAATCTCTTGTGGAGGAGATAAAGCACCTGAGAGGGTTCCTTAGGAATACGGAGAAGAAACGCAACGAGCATTCAGAAGTGATGAAACTGGTGATGCAGATCAGAGACGTCGTATCTGAGGCAGAGAACAGTCGTAGAACTGTTTGTAAGTCATGCTTTCAAGGCTTATGCTTCTCCATTTCAAAATAACAGTAAAATGATGAACAAGAAGATCAAAAAGAAGTCATTACCAAAAAATACGACGAAGAAGAAGGCTATTCAAGAACATCGGGATTATCTTTCCCTGGACCTAGAAGGTCTTCTTAAGACTAGGGTGAAGAAGAAGAAGAATGAGGAGGTTATTCGTGAACAACAAGATCATCTTTCCCTGGACCTAGACAGTGTCCAAAAGGAGATCATGACTCTTACAGGTGATCAGGTGAAGAAGGAGAAGAAAAAGACTATTCGCGAACATCAGGATCATCTTTCCCTGGACCTAGAAAGTGTCAAAAAGGAGATCAAGACTCTTACGGCTGAGGTGAAGAAGATTTACAACGAGAATATGTATGACATTAATGGAGCAGCAGTCAAAAAACTCGAGCACTCTTCTGCCGGAAGTGGAGGTATTGCTACATATTTTCAATGTTTTTAAGATTCAAAATTTGTTAGTTTTCCAAAAACTCAAGAGTTATATGCTTTCCATTTCAGCTATGTCGGGCATGAGACTAATATCATCAGTACTATATAAGCAAAAGCAAAATTCTTTTATTAGCTTGTGGTATTGTCGTCGTTAACAGTTGTGGTATTGTCGTCGTTAACAGTTGATTCAGAGCTTCCGTTAATTAATGGAGTAACCAGAACAGTTGTGTTTGATTTTGCTAATGTAATCAATGCATATGAAAGTATGTCATATGTTTACTTCGTTATAGTTAATTGGACTATTTGTATTCATTAGAGATGATGAAGAACTCAGCAATGTAGTTAAGCTGGCTGTATTTATATTATATTCGAAAAAGGGAGAAAAGGAAGGATAACGGGCTGGGCCGGGTTTGGGTATGGCTCGACCCATATTTGACTTGATCTGTTCCAACCCGCCTATGTCCATATTCAATCCACGACCCGTTTCAACCCGTCCATTTGCCACCTCTACATCGCAATAGATTCCAAATAGGATATATAACAAGCAATCAATACGTGATCCCCACTTCAAAGTTCAACACCACAGAATCTACATAGAGCATCATTTTGTACATTAGAGCATTTGTAGATTCCAAATAGGATAACAAGCAATCAATAAGTGATCCCCACTTCAAAGTTCACACCACAGAATATACATAGAGCATTTTGTACATTATCCATAATTCCCAATCTAAAACCAGTTCAGAAGTTTTTGTTTTGCTAGAATTGCAAGCCAACAAAAGGATTTTAACTTTTGGAGGAGACACATTCTTCCATGTAGAATTAAAAAACTCTATCACCCGAACCAATAGGAGCATCAACTAATTTCAACTGTGAATGAACTGAAAACACAAATATGAAACAATAGGTCATAAGGAACCTGTAAAAATTTAGAAGGAATAAAAAGGAATTCAACAAACAAATTTGTAAAAATTTAGAAGGAATAAAAAGGAATTCAACAAACGAATTTCGATTCGAAAAGATAAGAATTTCCAACAAAATTAACTAAAACACGATAACAATATTGTCTAGGGTAATCAAAGTAAGCGACAAGCCTAAAATATTGTGGTGATTAACATGGAAAATCACAATTGATCGATGATATACCGTCTTTGTTATCGTCTTTTCCATCTCTACAATTGCCCACAATTGCATATACCACACCAACATGACGAATATGTTGACCAATCTCGAAAATCGCGATGAATGATTACATCTCCATCGCAATATCCATCCTCCCTAAACCAATATAAGTTTTACCGGGATAGGGTTTACAAATATGGGTCTACGGGTTAAACGATTTAGGGTCCAAAATTTGGTATATGTATATATGTAAACATAGGTAGAGGGAGAAGAAACCTTGTAGAGTCCAGTCGTCAAGAGGATCTGGCAGCACTTGCATTAACAGCGAAAGCGGCGGCAACTGGAATTGTTTGATGTACACATTCACACATGCATCGACAAGTTTCGGACGCAGTTGTGTCCAAATTTGTGTTTTAAATCTGTATTCCTAGACTTTTGGTACAAAAAAAATTGGCTTGGTTGTAAGAATCAAAATTTTGTATTGTTCACTTGTAACTTATCATTAACATCATCAACCATAACAATACGTAACATGGACCTTTATAATGAGTAACATGAACCACAAAAATATGCAATGCCAACTTATATAATACACACTTAATTTAGCATTTACTCAACTGATTTGATAACAACCACCATAGTTGGTTTCTTTTTTGCTTGGCAAATATAATATCGATCAGACAATGACTTAAATGACAGTCCAGGGAAATATACAATAAGATTCTAAATATATAGCTCAAAGATTGTTCATATTGAAGGCTATTGATTCATAATTGGGATATGAGAAATTGTTCTTTTCCAAAGTTAATTTTGTTTGTTACACTTACTGCGGCCCCGTAACTTTTGGCTTCGCCCTTAATCATAACCCTTCTTTTTATTTTCCATCAGGGGGTCCAGGTTCATCAGGAGGAAGCAACCCCTCCAAAGTGGCAGAGGAGAAGGTGGTGGTCGGTTTCAAGGATGAGGTAGAGACATTAATGAGAAAGCTTCATGACAGTGGAGAGAGTGGAGTACTAGAGATTATATCAATCGTCGGCGCAGCTGGAGGCGGCAAAACCACTTTGGCTAGAGAAGTGTATGATCAACGTTTGACGTCGACAACCTTTGAAATTCGTGCATGGGTTGTTATTTCTCAAGATTATGATAAGAATATCAAGAGGGATTTGTTGATGAGTATTTTGAAATCGGCTTTCCCAGAAAATCATGAAGATTACGAGAAGAGTAGCGAGGATATGTTGGGAGAAAAGCTACTCAAATGCTTAAAGGGTAAGAAATATCTTATTGTCATGGATGACATATGGGGCATTGAAGCTTGGAATGATATCCAAAGATCATTCCCTAGGGACCGCATGGGGAGTAAAGTCATGTTCACTAGTCGACTACCTGTTCAATCTGATAGCATCCGCTGCGTCCCTCATTGTTTGGTTCCCTTACCAAAAAGTTGCAGTTGGGAGTTGCTAGAAAAGGAAGGTATTTGTTTTTTAGAAAAATTGATGTGCATGATATAACCAAAAATAGTGATTTAATCATATGCTTCATTACAATGTTACCATATGTTTCTTATTAATAATTTTTTTTTCAAGAATTTCTATTAAAACATTTTTTTATTCTTTTCATATGAACTGTTAAACTCCTATTACTTGGATCGAGTTGTATATAATTAAAATTATAGACATCTAATATTGCCTATATATATTGAACAGGTATTCGGGATGAAACAATGCCCTCCGAAGTTGGTGGACATCGGTAAGCAAATCGCAGAAAAATGTAAAGGACTACCACTCGCGATTGTCACTATAGCTGGCATTCTAGCAACGGAAGACAAGACACTCAACGTGTGGGAGGAAGTTGCCAAAAATTTAAGTACGATCATTGCCAAAAAACAGGAGGGCTGCATGGAGATACTAGAACTTAGTTACAATCACTTGCCTCTTCATTTAAAAGCGTGTTTTCTTTATATTGGAGCACACCCTGAAGATTATGAAATCCCCATACGCGAGTTGATATGGTTATGGATAGCGGAGGGATTTATTCAGCAAAGCGAGGGGGGGAAAAGCTTGGAGGATGTAGCAGAAGATTACTTAATCGGTCTTATTGATAGAAGTCTTGTAATGGTAGCTAGGAGAAGTAGATCCCATGGAGGAATTAAAGCATGCCGTATTCATGATCTTCTGCGTGAATTATGCTTGAAAAAAGCGGAGGAGGATAATTTTCTTGTGCAAATTTACAGGGACGATTCTTTTTCACCTTCCGCTACAAATAAGCATCCTCGCCTATTCATTAGCGATCCATTCTTTCAAAAGTTTTCGTCAAGGCTTCGTGCTCTAAACCTTCGTTCTTTTCTGTCGTTCTCATTGCCAAACTCCAATAGGTTTTTAGAAAAAACCTGTTATTCTTTATTGGAAAAAAACCTGTCATTCGTTATTGGAAACTTCAAACTTCTCAGGGTGTTGCATTTCATCCCCGCTGCAAGCCAGGAATGATAGAAATAGGAGATCTAGTTCATTTGAGATACTTAGCAACTAGGTTATATAACTGGTGGGACGAAGCACCGGAATGTTGTTTTTACTACCTCTGGAACTTAGAAACTCTCAACCTCCAAACTTCATCAAACGAGGGTACGATTCCATTGCCTCGCGATATAGTTAAGATGGTTAAGTTGAGGCATCTATACAGTAAATTGGGGATGTTCTAATATCATCATGTTTCTTGTGATGAAGACAAGGGGAATCTGTTGGATAGCTTACAGACCTTGCATGGAATGTGTACTTGTGAGCATTGCCTACGTTTCTTGAAAAGGACTCCCAATCTTAGGAACCTAAAACTTATTGACGGGCTGCATTTTGAAGGGGATGATGTTTTGACACTCCCCGACCTGGAGTTTTTAAAATGCCTTGAGACACTAACTGTCATTACAAGTTCCCAGAGGGCACGCGTGACAAGCACTGGTCTGAAGTTTCCTCCGACTCTTATGCGGCTAAATTTGTGGCGTACGCACTTGGAGTGGGAGGAGCTGTCAATAATCCTCCAAACCTTGCCAAGTCTTGAGGTTCTCAAATTATCAGAGGACGCCTGTGTGGGACCAGTTTGGAACACAAGTGAACTTGAGGGGTGGTTATCTCAACTCAAGTACTTGAGGTTATATCATCTGGATATCAAGGAGTGGAATGCTTCTGAAGATCAATTTCCGAGACTTGAGGTCATAGTGATTGAATTGTGCAGAATCCTGCAGGGGATCCCGATTGAATTTGCTAATCTATATGACCTTCGCGAAATTAAGGTAGAGTATTGCCGTGAATCTTTGGAGGAATCGGCCAGGGAGATTCAAGAAAAGCAAAGATATACAAAAGGAGATGATGATTGCCTAAATCTCTTTACAACTCACAATTATCCTTGAGGTAATTAATTATAGTAAGTTTTCTTATGGCTAAATATCATTGGGGTCGGCCGCGATAAGTGAATTTAATTTTGTTCACCCTCCACTTAAGAGGGTGAACATTACTCTTCTTTCTATTAAATGGTGTGGATCCCATCACAAATTGATGTCATACTTACCGAAGAGTGTATTGCATGGGTGAGACTTGCACCGTTTCAACCAAAGGGAGGGTAATGTTCACCCTCTTTTAAGGAGGGTGAACAATAAGTCTTATTCTGGGCTTAATGGCTAGGGAATTGTATTTCGGTGACAGGTGGTGGTCAATCGCTTGGGGATGGTTGGTCTCCACACCATTTTCGTTGCTGGGCGGAATCGGGGCTTTGCCTAGCGGCATTTTATGGTTTCCACACCGTCTTTGGTCTGTGCTGCTGTCTTCTCTATTTGTTTTTGCATATAACAAAAATAAGTCGGGTCTAGAAAGTAGGGCGTTGGAACGTAGAGGTGATTTTCATTTGGGGTGCTGAAAATGGAGCCAGGTATAATAGTGGAGAAATGGTTTTCCATTTTCTGGGTTATTGCAGTTGTAATCAAACTAGCATTCTCAAACTAGTTGCCTTATAGTGGTTTATGTGGCGTGGCCGCAATGATGCAATTTTCAATACTGCAGTCTGTGCTCCCTCGAAATGTTTGTGTGCTCAGCTTTTGCATTTGCTTCTGCTTCTACTTCATTCGAAGTGGCACCGACCAAAACCCGAACCAGTTCCTTCTCTACATTTCTGCTATGGGTTTCTTGGTCTCCTCCACGTTATGGTTATTTGAAATTAAATGTCGATGACTCTTCCTTAATTTCAAAATCCTCGATATGCTGGTTTACGTGGTGTATTCCGTAATTCGAGAGGTGAGTTTGTTTTGGGAATGGATTGTGCGGGATGGGTTATGGGTTACCCATCTGTTCGGGTTTCCTCATCTCACTGTTGAGACTGACTCCATATTTGTGTATAATGCCTTGTGTAGGAAGCGGGTCCAAGCAGGTCGGCTCAAGAGGATGCTCTAGTAGGTTCAGGTTCTGGTTTTTGAATTCTCCTTGCTTCAGGTCACTTTTTGCTATCGGAAAGCTAGCAGTGTAGCTGATTTATTAGCCGAGAATGCAGCAGCTTCTCAGGGTAGTTTTGTTTTACATAGCCTTGCTCCCTATTTTTTGTGATCAGCTTTGTCTAAGGATTATGGAGGAACAGTAGTTCCTTGTTTTGTAAAAAAATTATCACTCTTGTACTCCTTTTGACTTAATGTACACTATGTTGTTGGTTTTAAAAAAACAAGCATTCTCTATTTATTTTTTAGAGGAATCAAAATAGATTTAAAACCATTTCCCCAGGTCTGGGTCTCCATTTTCTTTTTTATTGTAGTTGTAACAAGCGTTCTCTATTTATTTATTTTTAAAAACTCAGGTGCACCGGGCCAACTTAGTGCACCTTTACTAATCTTGGAAGCCCAATTAAAGCCGGAAAGCTTCGTATAGACTGCCACAAAAGAATTGATAGCGCCCAGGAATGTAATTTCCGAGTTTTTCAAGTAAGGGAAGGTACCCCAGATGATGTGCTTCAGAAGGTCATTACTGATCTAAGAGGCTGCACTAAGTGCTTGGAGAAATATTAAGAGACCAGTTGCCAACCAGCAACTTTGTCCTGGAAACATTTCTTGTACCATTCTTTGTTAGAATTGATAGATTGCTGTGATCTTGTTTTGGGCTAGTGAGATGTTGTTAGCTGGGGTGGGTTTGCTCTATTAGCTGCTGCTAATAGCTTCTGTTTTGACTGTATAGCTTTGTGCTAGGTTGTACTTACTACTTAGGCTTTTCTTGTATTCGGTTTTCAGGGGTATGCCCCGGTGAGTTGTTCCTTTGTTGTGTTCTATAAAATATTTTACCTTACCCCAAGAAAAAAGAAGGAAAGTTTAACAATAGAAATACCCCTCTTAAAGTCTTTCTTTACTGGATTTATGCAAAAGAATAGTGTGTGCACGAAAACCTGGGTTGAACCTACTATTCGCAACCTGGAAAGCACAGATAACGATACATGATACGAACAAGATACAACATGCAAATGCTTTTTTTTTTTTCTTTCTAAAATCAGAATACGGATAAGTCGGGGACACGTTCAATATTGACCAACACAAGTGTTACCAAAAAAAAAAATTCATCTCAAATAAAACCATCAATTCTATCAAATTAGGATAAAACAAAAGCAGTATTAACATTATGACAATACTACGAATAGAAAAACAAAGTCGGGGAACTTCAGTCTATTCTGTACAGCATCCAAGTGTATTGGAGTTCCATTGTTATGATTCCTAGTAAAGTTCTGAAGGAGATTGAAGGCACCCTAATGGCTTTTCTCTGGTCAGGCTTTGATCTTAATTATTCTGCGGCTAAAGTGAAATGGTCCCAGGTTTGTTGCCCAAAAGAAGGGGGTTTAGGGTTCAGAAGATTGAAGGATTGGAACAAAGCCTCTTTGCTAAGACACCTCTGGGCTTTATGTTTAAAAGTTGACACCCCCTAAGTTAAATGGATTCATTCTTACATCATTAAAGGGCAGAATTTGTGGTCCATGGATGCTCCTTGTGATGCTTCTTGGACTGTTCGGAAAGTTTTTAGTTTGCGGGGTTTGGGGCAACCTTTGATCAAGTACAGGATTGGACGCTTTTCTTTGGCTTGACAATTGCCATCCTTTAGGGCCCTTGCATAATCGTTTTGGAAGTGAGGTGGTGTTTAATCTTGGGAGATCTTTGCAGGCTAAGGTCTCATCAATTATTGTTCAAGGGGATTGGAGATGGCCCCGGTCAAGGAACAAGGTCACTCAAAATATCATTAATCACACCCCTCCTGATCTCAAGCCTAACTGTTCCCAGGAGGATTCTATTGTTTGGTTGCCTCATCCGAGTGGTTGCTATTCTGTAAAATCAGCTTGGGAGGTTATTAGGGATAAATTTCCCGCCCTTTTTGGGTTCGCACTGTTTGGCAGTGCAAGATTTTTCCTAGATGGACTTTTTCATATTGTGGCTGGCTGTCCAATATAGATTGAGTACCAGGGATAGATTGGTGGGCTGGGGTATGAATGTTGTTAATTCCTGCCTGCTTTGTAGTACAACTCTTGAGTCTCATTCTCATCTGTTTTTTCAATGCCCTTTTTCCTCTACTCTTTGGTATGGAGCTTGGAATAAGGTCTCAGTTATTGGCATTCCAAAATAACCTGGTTGATATTGTGGAATGGTTTAACCTTCATGTCCAAGGGAAAAGTTTTAGAAGTCTTGCAGAGTATTTTGGCGGCTGCAGTTTATTTGATTTGGAAGGAAAGTAATCTCAGGTGTTTTCAAGGGAAGGCTCTGCTTGTGGATCTTTTTGCTCTGCAATTGGTGAATTCGATCAGAAGTTCGAGAAGAGGTGCGAGACCCTCTGCCCGTAATAACGCTTTGGCTGCTAGTTGGAAACCTTCCCAGGTGTATATTCTCTTTAGGTTGTAGTGTGTGGGATCTGATTGTAGGGCTTAGCTCTGTTTTGTTTCGTCAATTGTTTGGATGATGTATAGCCTTCATAGAAGGGAGTTTACCTGTTCTTCTTGTCTGGTGGTATGCCTATGTGAGGTTGTATGCGTTTTGAGCTTCTAATGAAGTTTTTGCTTATCAAAGAAAAAGAAAAACAGTCACTAATAAAGTGTTTATGTACTAAGCATCCATGATAAAAATTCTTAAACTGGTCCAATTTTTTTTACATTTGTTTTTTTACCTATTGTTTCCCTAACGAGGCCCTACGTGTCCTACTAAAAATATATGTTACCAAAATCGGACAAAAACATAAGCTTGTGTGACAAGTGTCGGGAGCGAGTCATGTAATGTCAGGTCTGACGTGTAGGGTGCGGATACACGAGCCCAGCAGATGTGCCTGTGTATCTTCAACCTCAATGCAACATGATTAGATAAGTGGATAACATTATGCTTGTGATAGGTCAGCTCAGCATCCTCTACGAGGAAATTTTAGTTCTTGTGCCAGAGTTGATAGTTCAACACCAGTCTATATCCATATCGATTACCAATTTTAACACAGTGCTGCCTAATTGCGTACGGTTATCAAAACATGCTATCATGTTTGAGAAAATTGTCAACGACAGCACATACCATAAAGCTAGAACTTGTCAATTTTTAGCACTAAAATACCAGCAATTCCTTCCAAACCCCGAATTCTGATTCACGTTTTCGTTCCAGAGGTGCCCATGGCTTTCCCATAGGAAAGTTTCTACACGCAAAGTACAGTATTGATAGCGTAATTGGTTATGACAGCTTAAATAACAATCAACTAGGGTGTATTGTAACTGAAATAGTAAGACTGAGCAGCTAGCTTTTGGAGTGCTTTATTGTGATGTTCGCATGAGCATGACCAATTATTTTCAGCTTCTTTATCAACATTCCAAGTTCTTGACTACGTTTTATTGTTGTCTTATCCACTTTGGATATTTCTTATTTGGTTTTCTTTCTCTTGATATCCTTTCGCATTGAGGTAGCCAAACCCAATGACATTCTGATCAGTCAAAACCCCTTCACAAATTGTAGAAGTAACAAATTTGCCAATGTGTTTTTAGCATATCGCAACATGTCTCCAACTTGTCCGACTGTCAAGAATATGATACGTAGTCTACACATATTTAAGCATATTTGGAATGTGGTTTTCTCCTTTCGTTGTACAAATCTTGTCCTTGTCCTTTCGATTTTCATTGTCCACGCACCCACCATTCGTTATGGTCCTTGGGCCTCCGGTTAAATTAAGGCTTTATATCTGGCATGTCTCGTGGAACAATCTATAACTAGTGAGGTCTCATGACACAATTCTTCTAACATGCGCTGTTGCCAAGGAAGCGAACCATTTGATGGCAGAAGTGCATACTGGCGAGTGCAGCGCACATATGAATGTCTCTTTCATTATTTTCTCTTTAATCAAAACAAACAAATAAGCTCTTAATTCTATAGGGTTGAACAAAAAAAAATTATTTTATTTTTTGATAAGTGCACACTTTTATTAGAGCTGTGCTACGTGCACAGCAAGCTGTGCACAGCAGGCCTTTTCTCCCGCCTCGGATCGCAAAAAGATGATCAGAGCCGCTCATTTTGTTCAAAATGCGTCGTTTAAGGTCTCTGTAAAAAATGAGCTTCGTTTGATATCGTCAGAGGCGTTAACAAAACACCCAAAATCACTTCAGAATTTAGGCTCATTTTTTACAGAGACCTTAAACGACGCATTTTAAACAAAATGAGCGGCTCCGATCATCTTTTTGCTACCCGAGGCGGGAGAAAACGGGCTCTGTGCACAGCTTGCTGTGCACGAAGCTTTTCTGCTTTTATTAAGCTCAAAACAAGGAAAACAAGGATTTCCAAGGAGTCAATCCCTTTACAGAAACAACTTATAACAGAAACAAAGCAAAAGCAACCACTTATCAAACTAGAACTCCTAACTATACAATCTCCATGACTCTGTTAGATAGTCCCCAAATCGCAACAAATATTCTTATTTTGACTGGATAGTTTCATATTTCTCCTTGAGCTGAGAAAATTCCGAATTGTAGCTTCAATCCCATCGGCCACCTGGGTATACCCCTTTGCTGTTGCTCGAAAGATTCTGGAATTCCGTTCCTGCGGCAACCCATAAACAGAAGTAGCCAAAGTGTTTTTAAGGCTAATGAAACTCAGCGCAGTATTATTGCCCCTTCCATTGGAGAGAAACCAGTTAAGAATTTGCTCTAGGTTCATAGGCATCCCTTGAACTCTGTTCTTAGACACCATCTGCTGCCATATTGCCGAAGAAAAGGAGCACTTAAAAAATATGTGTTGATGGGTTCCCTTCATTGAATTACGCAGATAACACATTTCATCCACTTGCAAGCCCCAGTTTCGTAACCTATCTTTAGTACTCAAACGTTGGAGAGCAGCCAACCAGAGAATAAAAGACCGTCTAGGCACGTTGAATACAAATTTGATTGATCATTTGGTGAACTTATAGCTTATACAAAGCTATATGAGAGCACCCAAGTGCTGTGCACATTTACGCATATTTAAGAGGACAGAGGGAATCATTTTGTTGTTCCGGACACAAATATGGATACGTGAGACCCGCAGGCCTGCCCGTATTTCTTAGCCCAAGACTATGCTTTAGATTGACATTTTGAATCAAGGAGAAATATTCGGTGTTAGCTACTACTTCCATCTGGGTCATCCCCCCTCTTCATCCAATGGCTAAAAATGTCGTTATCTCTTTATTTCATTTATTATTCCACCACAGTCGAATGCAACATAACTAATCTCTAGAATTACTTATTCACTCTCCACCCATCAACAATACAATGATATCCAAAATCCTCTACTATACCAATCCTCTAGAATTACTTATTTCCAGTTTTCTCATCAAGCTGATCAAAAGTGAGTTGTTATTTCTTTTCGAGCGAGGGCTACAGGGCTTCGCTCCATCTAATATTCTAAGTACATGTAGTTCCGAAATCAGGTTACATAGGCCAAGCCTAATGGGTTCCCTCAAAGAGAGGGATGAAGGAAATATCAACTGTAAGGACACCCTCAGAATGTGCAATTTGAACTTCACCAGTAGTTGGCTTGCTGACATATTGCTTCTTTTCATTGTGCCTATACAACAACAACAACAGAAACCATGTAGTCCCCAATCATTGGGGGTATGGGCGCCAAATTAAATTGTTAGAAGTTATATGCGTGTTAGTAGTAAGTACTGACTACTGAGTGAGAAACTATTGTTCTCTCATAAGCTTGAAGCTCTCGCCATACCAAAGAGCCGACAGCTGATGGTACAAGAGTTGTCATATTGTCTTTGTCTCTATAACTACAAATACAATTGTATGTCCCTTTCTCTCTAATAACAGACACAATTAAGACTTAACAGAGCCTTGATTATTCAATTTCGGATTTTTTTGTTTTGTGGAGGCATTTATGAAATTAAATTATGGAGACACTCATCGGTTTTAGCTCTGTTTCAGTGATGCTTCTGAAAGCAATGGCCAATTATTTTCTGCTTCTTTCTCAATAGTCTACATTCTTGACTTGCTCATTGCCTTTCAGTAAATAGGGACCTTTTATTTGTCGATCAATATTGATTCTATTGTTCTCCATATAATGTTCTCTTCATGTACTTGAATAGTTGTGAATGACCGTTGCCCGACTAGGTTGCCAACCATCTTTTAATCAATTAAATTTAAAACCCCTTCCCAAACTGTACTGTACCAAATGTGGTTTGTACTGCTTTGCTTCATATTTAAATCAACTAGATTCGAAGTTGTTTTCTTGATGCTTTATTTGGGAACTTGGATCCTTTCTGTTTCGGGTCCATATTCGTTTTTGAAGAGGGAGACATATCCTTGACAACATATACGACACCATACTCCGTCAACCAACTGGACATTCTGGCCGGAACTCATTTTGATCTTGAATTGCTTTCCACATACCATAACCACATACTGCTTCATTTTATAGCAGACAAATAAAACACCATCCTTTGAGATACTTCTGAGATAGAAAATTAATGTACATTGTACACGTAGTTGCCTTGATCCAAAAGTACCGAAATTAGAACTGCTAATCCTTGTAATAAAACCTTGAGACTTGAAATACATTATGCAGCATTGTCAAATTACTGGAAATGTCGTATTTATTAGAATCTTAAAAAAGAAGAACGAAAAAGAGAAGAAACTGACAGTGAAGATAAATTCCAGAGAAACATTGAAATTCGTAGAGTATGATCACCTATGATATAGAAGGCCCAAAAGCTCTTATGTCTGCAATGGGGGCCGTCTTGGCAAGAACATCTTTGTAGCAAAGGTGGAAACACTGGCAAAGATACGGGTCGTTTTGGCATACTCCCCATCCCTTGGGGCGCAACTTCTTGCAAAACTGGTCGCAGTCAGCAGGGCGAGGGTGGCTGAGACTTCTTCTCGTCAATGCATAAAGTTATCAATCAATCACTTTCACCCTGAGGGGGAGACAAAGTCCGAAAGATTAATATCTTAAATAATGGAAGTTTGGCATAAACTAAATCTACTACTAGTCTTGGATCTTAATATTACTGTCTTTCTTCACAGTGTTTATGCATATAGAATGTCAAAACGTACAAGTCTGTCCTCGTAAGCATGCATATGAGAGAGAAGAAATTAAATAGCAAACCGGAGGGATACTACTCGTGTCCATAGATGACCCATTGGTGATCCTTTGCCTATTTATGAAAACATCTGGTAAATAAAATGAAACTACATTTAAGCAATCTATCCTTATAGAATGTGTTTGTACCGTAGTGTAATGAGATAATGACCATGACGAGGACTAAAATTAGTGTGACGGGCTTCATCTTCAATTGGAAAATTTTAGATTTTGAAGAACAGAGGAGGTGAAATTTACACAGAGGAGAGAGAAGGAAACTAAGGTTAAGTAAAAGAGCATGAGGTCACAGCTGGTCCATTTATGATGAATGGAATCCATCTGAAGTCTCCGGTATCAGGTGAAAAGTCTGTAGGTATGTGTAATCCATGTTTATGTTTCAATATCTTATCCCCTTAGTCCGGCATTTGTGCACAATTTAACATCGGTTAAGAATCATGAACATGGCACAACACAAACACGTAGACAAGTTCTTTTTTCCTCCAAAAATTAGGATACAGACACGCTAGGGACACGGGGAACATAGAATGTATGTCGTTTATAGGTGGATGTTAAGTATTTAGGTGGAGATGCGGAAAAGATTCAGTTAAAATAATTAGGAGAAACGGACTTCAAAGAAATACCAACATTATGAGTCTATGACGATTTAACTCAACATTCACAAAATAAGGATCAATTAACCAAGAGTTCCTTGCAATTTCCACGCTAACGCAGCTTCTAAAAATTTCATCTGTGACCTCCTAATGTTTCCGTGGCGTGGCCTCAGCGTGTCTCCAGCTTGTCCGAGTTAAATATATTTAGTGAAAAGTTGGACATATATTTAAGGCTTTAGCGTGTCCGGAGCGTGTCTTTCTATGACAGTAACATGTTGGGCCAGTAAACGTGTCCGTGATTCTTAAACTAGGACATTTGGTTTTAGTTCGACGTTAAGAAGTCTTTCACATTACCTACTCTTGTGGATTATCTATCCTCTTCATTGAACTGCTAAAATTGTCCTCCTCACTTGTGCTCATTCTTTATTCAACTAAAATCAGACAGAGCATAGCTATTCCTATTGTAGTACTTGTCTTCTTTCCCAGTCAACAGTTTCACGATATTCTGTACTCTGCTGAAAAAATCCGGAAATCATAAATATAGAGATGGTAATGAGCGGAGAGAGAGAGAGAGAGAGAGAGAGAGAGAGAGAGAGAGAGAGAGATGAATATGATAATATACAGATTGGATAAATATGCAAGTAATAGTTTTGACTCCTAGCTTGTGGTCAGCTCCCAATTGATCAAAAGTGAGTTCATTTTGTCTTTTGACAAGGGTGTTCAGGGCTTCTCTTTTATGAATCCAACTGGTACATACAAGCCTCTCATTTCACGTGAACAGATAATTACCAGGCCTAAATCCTTATGGTAACCTCAAGGGAAGCGAGGAATGAAATATCAGGCCTTGGGGGACACCCTTTGGGTTTTGGACCTTGCGGATTTGGTTGCTAAAGGTTGGCGACTTGTGGTGTATGACATCGCCGGTTGTAGAGGGATTTGCATAAACGTTAAGCAATCAAGGTGCAATGTTTCATTCTGGAAATACTGAAGCGAGACTGCTTCTGAAGAATTGTTCTCAATTCCAAATGAAGACCATCAAAGCTGTCACTAAATGCAGTTTTCTTCAACCGAAGAATTGAAGGGAATAGGGGAAGGTACTAGCCAACTTACCCAGTTATGGCCTGTCATGATGTTTTGAATAACCACATAGATTTATTGAAGGAAATTGATATTTTTCTCCCGTTTTTGGTGCAGATGCTCCACTTTTTTCATGAAGTTACTAGTAACTTCATATTCAAAGTGGAGCGTCTGCATCAAAAAAGGGAGCGCGAGTATCATTTTCCTGGCTCTGTTCAGTTACTAGGAATGTTGTATCGGAAAGTTATTCTCAGGAAAAGTTAAGTAAAGTGAATTAAAGGAAAAAGAAATCTATTTTCCTGTGAGTGTTCATTCGACAAATTTTTTTTTTTGCCGGAAAACTAAAGTTTAATGGTTCATTTGCTGGGAAAAGACACTTATGAGAAATTTTTTTATTTTTATTTCCGTGGCTAATTTTAAATAAAAGTAACTTTGAGAGCTAAATAATAGGCTATTATATTTCAAAAATTAACACATACGGAAAATATATTTTATCTAATGCAAAACCTTAACCTGAAATGAAAAATCGACTTGCAATTCCCTATTCAATTTGCTATATTTTGAATGGTCATACAAATCCCCCATTTAAATTGACATTCTCTGATAATCAACCAGTACAAATGAATTTTAAAAAATAAGTAGATGATAACTAAATAAATAAATATTAAACAACAGTGTTAATTTGTTGCCGCTGCAAAAACTCACTGAAAATTAGTTAGTACAAAACAAAATTGAAAACTAATGACAAGATAAATAAATACTTCCAAAAAAAATAAACTATCAAACTTTTTTCACAACAATTATCTCAGAAAGCATCACAGTAGTCAAAATTGTTGTTGCTCACGTAAATCTCAAGTGTCTTATTAAGAACCTAATTTGTATTTTTTTGGTATTGGCGTCATTCGCTTTTTTTTTTACCGGCCAATTATTTTGGCCCCACAACGGACAAAACTTTTCCCGTGACGCAAAATCCTATGCTTTTGGCTAGATCACTTTTGCAAGAAAGTAAATCTTGCAGGAAAACTTAAAAATATGTTTCCCACTACTTACTTAAAAATATGTTTCCCACTACTTTCCTGCCAACTGAACACTACAAAAGTTATGGAAAAGTTGATTTTCTCATCATTTCTTGTACTTTCATAGCAACTGAACGGGGCGTTATTGAATTGAACTTTTGTATTAGTGGTGTGTTTCTGTACCACGTTTTGGTTATTGGCAAGTCCTTTCGACTTCAACCGTAGTTCTTTTTCTTGTTTTTTTGAATGGGGGTTTTACTGGTAGTTAGCTATCTGAATTTTTGCCCCCTTTCGATGTGGTTTTACAATAAGAAATCCCCTAAAAGATATTCTTGATCTGTCGTCTTAAATTTCGCTCTGTTCCTTCATCCAGTCATTTAGTTGCACAGCCTATCCTCATATTTTGCGCGTGGTTGGAACTTGGAACTTGGAAGTAGAAGTTTATTTATCTGAAGGCATATCTTTTATTCAATCATTTATTTTTCTTAAACTCCTTTTTTGTTATCTTTCATTCGTTTCCAGATTTTTCAGCGGATGATCTTTGTTCTCATATTCTGTATTTTCGGATAGCACGCGCAAATACACATGTAAACGGACACACAAACGGCTACGACTCCCAACTTTCACCCGGGTAGTCACCCTTGATGCTGCATTTCATAGCTGGGGAAAAACATATTGTTGCGCGAAATTCGTTCATAAGATAGGAAATTATTGCGTATCGGCATAGGAATTTCATTCTGATTGGAAGGAAACTTTTTCTCCGCTCCGGACTACTGCCCGGTCAATGCGCCAGTCTAGAGCGAAAGCTGCAAAAAATTTTTTTTTGAATGGGTAGAGTATTAGCACTCATTCTTTATTGTGCTGGAGCAGAAGTAACCTAAAACTTCACCTTCATCATCTGATAGTTTAATGGAATGATTTATGCTGTCAGGCGAGTTCGTTTGGATGGATTTTTTTGTAACAGTTTCTTTGACAGGGAGTTTTTTTTAGATCCATATGAACGCCAATTATAACTGCTGATTCGATTGACAAGCAAACCCTAGAAATGCATGAAAAAACCCAAAACAAAAATAGAAGAAACGGACACGAAACTGAAAATTTGAAGATAATGGCATCCTAAAAACCTCGAAATTGCTAGACTAAGTGCGATTATTAATGAGACATGAAACTGGCATTGAAGATAAAGACACCCTAAAAACCTTGAAATCGCTAGCTAGACTAAGTTCGATTACAGATGACGAGAAGGTTGAGAAGAAGCCGTGTCTGCTTCCAGGCCGACCTTGGCAGGCACATCTTTGTAGCAAATGTGAAAACACTGGCAAACAAACTGGTTGTCATCTTGGCATTTTCCCCATCCTTCCGGGTGCAGCTTCTCGCAGAACTGTTCACAGTTTGGTTGTTTGCAGGAGAACGGTGGCCGAGACCTCTTCTCATCCTTACATATAAGTGTCACTCTGCAACTTTCGCCTGCGTAGAAAGAAAAGAATCAGAAACATCAAGATGAATGAAATAGGAGACGTTCGGCATACTGTAGTCGTATTTTTTTTTTTTAAACCGAGTTACTCCGTTCTGTTTTAGAGAGAATGTTGAGAGGGGCAAATCTCTCATCTTGCAAAAATATAAATAGCCAAAATGGTGGGATCGATACTTGACTCTTCAACAACTTACAACAGAACTCATGTAGTTCCCATCGGGCATGTACGGAGGGATTAAGAGTCAAGGGGGGGCAGCTGATCCCGCTGCCTCCCAATTTTTTTTAGAGATTGGTATAATTTTCATCCAATTTTTACTCATTTAACTCCCCTTTAAAATTCATTTTTGTCCCAACCCATATGAGTAAAATTCATTTTTACTCATTCGACCCCACTTCTAAAAAATCCTGGCTTCGCCCCTACCATTGGGGGTATATGGGCGAGGGATCGATACTTGACTCTTCAAGTTCAAAAAACCAAAAACTAAAAACATTTGATAATGTGTTTGTAGTTTTGTACCATAATGCAGTGAGATAGAAATAACCATGACAAGGACCAAAGTTGAGGGCTTCATCTTCTAATACAAGATCTAGTTTATGGTGAACAACAGAGGGGGGTAGAGTTTAGAGAGAGAGGAGAGAGAAGAGAGGAAGCTTTTGTCAAGGGAGAGCGAGAAGGAGCTTGTTTATATACTGTATATATCTACAGACTTTATCAGTAATAAATTTTCGGGTTGGGTACTCGTGGAGTAACACATGGCAATCTTTGCAAAACAAAAAATCGCCGCCACACAATGTGGGTGACTCATTGTCTCCCGATTACCTGAACAAAAGTGAATGGTAATGTTCTCACAACATAATTTGTTGTGACAGTAAATGGTTGTGAGTACCGCCACGTAAACAATGCCAAGTGGTATTCCGAGAGCGCTGAACAATAACTCTTGTTTTCGTAAGAGGGGACTTGTGAAGTGGAAGAGTCGTAATAACATAAAAATAATGGAAACTAATGCAAAATGATGCGTTTGCAAACTAAGGAAGTGGAAGGGTCATATCAGAGGGGTTTATTGTACTAGTTTAATATCTGAAAAATAACCTAACCATGAGAATTAAGTACTCACTAAATGTGTTGATTTAGATTTATACTCACTAAATGTGTTGATTTAGATTTACTTAATTGTCTTGTTTGTTCACTTTTAGTAGGCATTTAAATGTTTTTCTTTTTTTTTTGCGAACGATTTGTAGGATATTATACTAAAAAAAAATTGCCCTAAAGCAACTTCTTGACTGAGGAGTTCTAGCTAGGACAATGATTGAAGTTTGGAAACCTATTCTCAGATCTTAATTCAGTTTATATTAGCATAAAAATCGACTAAGCCCCCCTCCCCTTCTCCAAACTGGTGTACCCTGATCAAGTTTTTCATAATAAAATGTTACATTTGCCGATAAAAAAAGGCAAAAAAAAGAAAAGAAAAAAGACTAAACCTATTCTCAAGATTCATTTTTTATGAATGCGAACTAATATAAAGTTTATGGTAGAAGTCTTTACTACTCATATGTTTTGTGTTTATGTTACATTTTATAAGGGGTTGTATGATAACCTTAACTTGGCTTTAGATAAAATTGGATTAGAAACATGACCTTACACGTTCTTAATTCCTTTGTCCTTAATCCGTTTTTTGGTGCCAAATTGTTATCTTAGACTAATAGATCCTTGATTATTCGATTTCGGATTTTTGTTTTGTGATTCATATTTCCACCCGTTGCTTATAACATGGCCATTCCAGATTTTTGAAAAGGAAGTTTTAGAAAAAGAAAAGGTAATTTCAAGCTCCAAAATCATGTGTTTACGCAAATAATTTTCTTATCAATATGGATTTTGTTTGATGGATCTCATTGAGATCTTTTAAACGATGCAAAAAAATTGAAAAATTATTTTTTATTTTCGTTATATTTGAGTTTGAAATTACATTCTTTTTCAAAAAGAAGGTGTTTAGAGAAAGCGGAACGGGGTAGTAGTCATTTTTTGAAAGTGATTGGTCGTTAAGGAGGCATATATTAAATGAAATTATGGATACACTCATCGGTTGTAGCTCTATTTTTTGGCGATGCTTTTGTGGCATGGCCAATAATTTTCTGCTTCTTTCTCAATATCTCTGTTTTGGTGATGCTTGTGTTCATTGCCTTCTACTCCTCCCATCCCTTTTAAATGTCCACAATGGTTCTGCGTGTCATTTTTAATTGCTTATATCTATCAATTTATACAGTTAAAAATATGCAATATAAATCTTGTTTGATACTGTAGATCTCATTTATTTCTATAAGACAATGATTTTATAAACATAAAACAAAACATACATGGAAAAATATAAGACATTGAAAATAACACACATGACTGTAATGAACACTTAAAAAAGGTCAATAGGAGTAATAGTAAATAGGGACATTTTTAAGGTTCACTTAATGTATTTGAATAGTTGTGATTCTTGTGAATGACCATCGCTCACTCTACTAGGTTGCCAACCATGGTCCTGTAATCTACTAAAACCCCTTTGGAATGTACGGTACGAATTGGATATTCTGGAACTCATTTGATCTTGAATTCCTTTCCATATATTTCCTCTGACCTCATTCTTCAGTCACTTTTCGAGATTCTAATTTAATAAGGAGATATAATAATTGCATGTTTGATTATTTGATTTTCTAATTTTACTCTTGAATCTGCCTCTTTTGTTAGTACTTAGTAGAACTGATTTTTAGGAAGGATAAAATGAGAAATTCTCCCTTTTAGCCATTTAGTTCTAAAGTGGGAAAAAAATTTGAGACAGTAAAAAGTGATAATTAGGACTAAATAGCAGGGACAGATGAAATACTAGAAGAACAACCCGCAATTTCATTCGAGTCCCGAGTTAGGAGTGAAAATATAACTGACGAACTCGATTTGACTGGAAATTTTGGTTTTTGGTCAGTCTCAGCTCGATACCAATCGGTTTTGGTTTTGGAATAGAAAAAATGGAGAATTTTGCATAAGTCCACTATAGCAGTTTCCAAACCCATCTAGTCCACTTCTAAGTTTTATAACCCCTCTAGTCCTCTAGTCTAATAAAACAATTCCAATGACAAGAATACCCATCCGATATAACCCACTAATAAAAGAGAGAAACCCTAGAAACTACAGATTTGTAGCACGACGTCTCTCTCTCATCGCCTGCACGCCGCTGCCGGTGTACTACTCTTCCACGCCTGCTCATCGGCACTGCCAATGCGCTCCTCCTCCTTGCGCCCTCCATCGCCGCTACAGCCGCGAACCGCGAGAGTTAAGAGGCGAATATCTACAAGTCGTCGCCCTTCATCGTTGCCGTCGCACTCCTCCTTGCCGTCGCCCTTCATCGAATAGATCACCATCACCAACGCCGACAACGCCAATACACTGTTTGTGACTATTCTTCCGTTCTTTTTTCTGGCAGCAACAACAAGAAGAGGAGGAGATGCTTGTCTCACATACAGATTTGGTGGTGGAAGGCCCCCAGCCCATGGAAGGTGATTATGCCATTGATTTTATGCGCAGATGCATTGACTATTTAGTTAGTCTAGTAGTTATGGTTAATATATGAGTTTGGTGTGTTCTGTACATTACCAGAAACATATAATCAATTATGGTTATATGTCATTTGGGTTATTGGCCGGTGGTTAGGGTTTGGTTATGTTATTGTTTGGTTTCTGCTCAAATATATGGTTATATGTGATCAGTACTCACTGAGTTTCGGGGGAATATGTGTGAATATAAGGTTATATGACAATACAATGTTGTTATATGTGGATTTTTATTTGTCAATTTGTTTCGATTATTTATGTCGTCAATTGGTTATTTGGGACAAATCTAGACATATAAGGTTAAATGTCAATACACTGTTGTGTGTTGTGTGATTATATGTGGATTGTTTATGTGCCAATCTTTGTGAGTATATATTGTCATATGTCAGTTTTTCTGAACATATAATGTTATATGTCTGAATCTGTCTATGGTTTATAGAAGCAAGTCATTGATGCCGCTGTACGGACCAATTCAATAAAGTAAATCATATAACCATATAACGTTATATGTGCATCTGTTTTATGTAACTCTAAAAAATAGAACATATAACGTTAGCTTCTCAAATCTTTTTTATTTATTATATAGTTGAAGAACATATGATGTTATATGTTTATATCTGATTCTTTAAACATATAATGGAAGAACATATAATGCTATATAATCTTTTTTTCCATATATGTACTCCATTAATTTTGATTCGTTAATGTATAATATTATTTTTTCATCATAATATTCGATAAAATTTGTGTGTTTAAATAACATTTATGGTTATATGTGAGCCTCTATCCTATGGAATTCCAAAAAAAGCGAACATATATGGCTATTAGGAACAAGTCAATAATGCCGCTGCGCGGACCATTTCAATAAAGTAAAACATATAGCGTTATATATGTAAATTTTTGTGTTGTGAAACTCCAAAAAAGTAGAACAAAACAGATAACGTTATATATGTAAATTTCTGTGCTAGATGGGTATGAAAAGTGCTTAATTGGTCTGCTCAGCGGTCTCACTGGCTTACTCTGATAACGATATATGTTTATAACAGAGCTCAGTTCTTCACATATGACCATATTTTTCAGTTAAGGTGGCCTCATGTTATTTGGTTTGTTATTATTTGAGCAGTGGTTCAAGGGGTGAAGAGTATCAAGTTACATGTGAAGTCGACTGTGAAGAAGGCAACGACGACGAAGCAAAAGAACTTACAAGATCTCTTTTTTTTATTTTTTATTTTATTTTATTTTTGGAGTTAGTAAGGACAAGATCTCATGTATAACATTATCAGGTTACGAGATCTCTTTTTTTGTGTGTATTTATTTTTATGACAAAAGTAATACATATAAGGTTCTTTGTTTGTTTTTGCATTGTAAACATATAAAATTAATATATAACAAATTATGTTATATGTTCTTGCATTGTAATAAAAAAAATTTCAGAAGCTCGTACATAATACATATATATGAGTTTAGATATAAACGTGTAATGTTATATGTTCTTGCATTGTAATAAAAAAAAATTCAGAAGCTCGTACATAATACATATATATGAGTTTAGATATAAACGTGTAATGTTATATGTTCTTGTATTGTAATAAGTTCATATAACGGTATCTGTAAAAATTGGACTCTGTTATAAACGTATATGGTTATCACAAGCAAGTCAATGAGACCGCTGCACGGACCAATTCAATAACAGATATAATGTTATCTGTGCAACGACAGAGCGTGTGAGATTTGGAATGTAGAGAGAGAGCTGTCAAAATTCTAAAAAATGAAAACAAAAAAAAAAAAAAACCAAAAAAAAGCCGGCAATGACATTTTTGTCTTGTATTAATTCCTTTTTGGCTTGATAAGGGTTCAGTTTGGCAACACAAAAATTTTTTTTGTCTAAGCCAAACAAGGCCATTGTTTGAGTGGACCTAGTGGGTTACAAACTTGAGAGGTGGACTAAGTAGGTTACAAATATGCTATAGTGGACCCTAGACCAATTTTTTATAGAAGGGAATGAAATTTTCGTTTCGATTTGGGTTATTTGACTTTTCACTTCAAGCCCAATCAAACTGAACCGAACCGATGAAAGGGACCGAACCAAACCGGAGTGAAAGGAGAGCCTCCTCCCTTTTCAAAACCCATGCTGTGGTAACTTCAAAAGAATCAAAACCCCTAAATCCCAACCGATCTCTCTTCCTCCCATCTCTGTGTAAACATCCAAAAAAGCCAAGAAAGATGCAAACCCAGATCCCATTCCTTTCTCACTCCCCTTTCCCTTCTCTCTCTAATCCCAACAACAAAAACAAACCCTTCCTCTGTTCCTTCTCTTCTCTATCCTCTCTCCCTCGGATACACACCGCAAACACAAACCTTTCCCTCTCCAATTTCCTCATCGACACCTTGACATTCTCCGAACCACAAGCCATTTCCATCTCCAACCGCTTCCCATCGAAAAAGACCCTCAAAAAGCCACAGTCCGTGATTCAATTTCTCAAACAGCTCGGCTTCTCCGACCCCCAGATTCGATCCTCCGTCCGGCTCAAGCCCAATATCCTCTTCTCCGACGTAGACAAGACTTTGAAGCCCAAGCTCCAGTTCTTTCAGGACCTGGGTTTCACTGGTCCTGATCTGGGTAAGTTCATATCAACACATGCTCATGTTTTGCTTTACAGTTTGGAGAGAACATTGATACCCTGCGTTGACATTATCAAGAAAACCCTCGGAAACGACGAGAACAATCAGGGTTTGATTCGGGTTCTGCAGAGGTCCTATTGGGTCGTTCCGAAACCCGTATCGAGATTGAAATGCAATATTGCCTTCTTGGAGAGCTGCGGCATCGTGGGGCCCCAGCTCTCATTGCTTTTGAAGAAGCGACCTTGGGTTTTCTTTATTTCAGAGCTGGCTCTTAGGGACCTCATTTCGCGAGTCATGGATTTGGGTTTTTCTGTTGATTCAAGGATGTTGGTTCATGCAGTGGGCACAGTTAGTGGCATGAGTCGTGAGACTTTTAGTAGGAAGATTGAATTGTTTAGAACTTTTGGGTTTTCGGAGGATGAATGTATGGATATGTTTAGGAGGGCTCCGGCATTACTTGGGGCTTCTGAAGGGAAGTTGAAGTTTGGAATGGAGTTCTTCTTGTATGATGTCAAGTTGGAAAGGTCTGCATTAGTTAGTTGGCCTACGTGTTTGATGTACTGCATGAGGGAGAGAGTCCTCCCTCGGTATAGAGTTTTACAGGTTTTGAAGGGCAAGACGCTGTTAAAGAAGGAGCCAACTTTACTTAGCGTATTGGATTTGTCGGAAGAGAAGTTTCTAGAGAAATATATATCAAGGTTTAGAGATTATGCAGCGGAACTTTTGGTGGCTTACAATGGCGATCCTTTGGATTAGTGACTCTTCAATGGACTAGGAAATCTGAACCGTTCGGTGAATGTTGATTTTAGCTGTCATGGCCAATTACGCTATGGATGTCAGACTTTGGAAGTACTTTGTGGCGCGAAACCTTTTTAAGGGAAAGCCATGAGCACCTCCAGAACCACAACTGGAATTAGAACTTGGGTTTTCGCCACTCATTTCCCTCGAGGCTAAAGTTTGGTTTGAACAAATTGCCAGTATTTTGGTGCTCAAAGTTGGCCAGTTCTAGCTTTATGGTACGCATTGTTGTTGTCCATTTTCTTGAGCATGATAGCATTGTTTGACAACGGTAAGCGATTAGAGTGCACTGTGTTGAACCATACAAGCGTGAGGCAGGTGAAGGGTGACTACTTCGATGCTTAATTTGCTGATGAAGATTCTCGACTGCAACTGATGCCTTTTTTGTTCTAGTAAGATTTGATTGGATAACCCTCCCTTTGTCACACGTCTTTATGAAAGCCTTTTGAGATCGAAAGGTACAGGCTAGTTACCTTTTTGTGTCATGTTGTTAATATATTTTTTGACAACGTAGTTTTTATTTGATTTTTTTTTGTTGGCATTGGGTTACATAAATCCGGTTTGTTGTTCACGTTTGACTTATGGAAAGAGTCACCAGATTTCATCAGTAGTTGCCTAGCTGGAGTCTTCCCGTTTCAATGTGACTACATGAGATGAAATATTTCAAAAGATAATGTTGATCTCCAATTTTGCTTTTGTGCTTTATATTTGCTGTCATTAATCACAATTTGTGCTCGTATTTTGCATACTATTGGTAGTTAAGGTAATTTTTAAAGGTTTATTTTAAATAAAACCATACAAAGACTGAGCAGCTGGCTCTTCGATCTGTTTGTTGGGTTATATAGGAAACCAATTCTGTGAAAATTGGTAGGATAAAAAAACAAACAGTACCAACATTATGAAGATTTAAATCAACACAACTAAGTAACCATGAGCCAATTGTCCGTTTGAATTTTCACGCTCACCCTACTTTTGAAAAACCTCCTAATGTGTCCCTTGTGTGTCCTCAGCTGTCTCTTGCTTGTCCAAGAGGAAAAACTCATATCACTTCACAAACTTTAATAAAAAGCCGAATTTCTCGAGATGTCCAAATTCTTGGAGACGAGCAATGCAAAAGGACCTCTTCTGTTGATGAAAGGAAGGAGCCTTTTCTTCTTGGACTCAGCAACTAGTCATTTTTTTCGACTCTTGTTTCTTATGAAAATAGTCAATGAGGCCACGGGTTTGAGTCTGAATCCCACCTTCTTTCTCCCTTATTTCCTTCTCCAGATTGGTAAATGAAAAAGAAAAAACATACCAAGTCAAATTGGTAAAAGAAACAAATTGTGGTTAATCTTGCAAGTCCAAGAAAAATTAACAGCAAAATAAAATTCGGAAAATATCATGTCACAAGTTTTTTGCATCCCCGCCTACTAGGAGAAGTATGATGGCCTCCTTATTTGGGATATTTATCTTGCATATAATACCATGACATACGGAAATGACATAAAATGTAGCATTAAGAAATATCTTATTCAGAGCACTTATCATTTGTTAATGTGATGAGTTGGAACGGGTAGGAGATGCTTAGCCTGGGTTGTCACTAGGCCAAACTCCTCAATCATGTCCAAGTTCCCTGGCAACATGCCCTCCGGCAGCTCCCAATCAAAGCAGCACCAATTGTGTCACCACAAGCCGAACCGTCAATAGCACTAGCTGCATCCCAGGGCAACGCCTCCGGCCAGCGCCAAAAGGAAGAAGTTGAAAAACATGCCCCCTGAGATCTTTGCTAGTGCCAATATACCTCTCTGGTATAAACTCCTCTGCATCCTTCCAGACATTTGGGTCTCTCCCAATAGCCCACACGTTTATGGTAACTTGTGCCGTTAGCGGTATATGGTAACCGTTGACAATGCACTCTTGCATGGCTTCATGGGGCAGAAGAGGAGGGGTCACTGGGTGGAGCCTGAAAGATTCCTTTAATGAGTCTATGTACAAGTATTCCAGTTTTTCCAAGTCTGATTCTTCCACCATCCTGTTCCTTGCCACCACTTCTTATAATACGTTTCGTACCTTTTTCATTGCTTTTGGATGTTTTAACTTTAAGAGGTTTGAGAGAATCCAATCCATTGAGGCTACAAGCACTTTTTAGCAACCAAAAAAAAAAAAAAAAAATCACTTTTTGCGCTAAAAAGTGGTTATTTCTTAAAATACTTGGGTAAAAGTAAAAAAAATTTACTTTTTCGATTCTTCTCGTCGAGACGAATCAATAACCCACAAATGTTTTTCGCAAAACTAACAAATGCAAAAAAATTCAAATAAGGACAAAATTTCCAGATTTAAATTACGTTTAGAGATTAAATTCTTTACACCGCCGATATAAATATTTGTTTCCTCCAAATCAATTATATTACGCCACGTCGCCATGTTTTATTGATTGGGACCACTGTTTTGCAACATGGCACGATGTAATTGATTTGGAGGAAACAAATGTTTACACCGACGGTGTAAAGAATTTATTCTCTTAAGTTCAAGTTAAGTTCACAAGAACACAACCTTAGAATCTCGATTGAGTTGAAGCCTGCGGCCTGCCTGTCCAGAATCATCGAATTGCCAAGAGTTCAAAGTATTGACTCAATTTGTTCCGAGCACAAGTGAAGAGAGTGGTGGTGTTCTATTAGGGTACGTCGTTCAACTGTGGAGGTATGGCCATGGGTATAAACGCTTTGCCATAGAATTGCCGATGCATGCACCTTACGCATGTTTGTCAAGACTTGGGCGGCCATGGTTCGTGCCAATACCAATACAGTGGCTCCGAGTTTCATCGCATCCCCTCTCTCTCTCTCTTAATTTCCACCCAAAGAAATGTTTGGGCAGCACGGCGGAGGATGGATTGGACCCGCTTTTGTCGGAATATGTATTGGGGAGCCTCAGCCTGGGATCGGGTGCATCGGGAAACAGCGAGATGGATTCGGGTGAACTGGGGAGGAAGACGAGGGGAAGCAGTTGGGAAAATTGTTCAACTATATCCAATACAGCATAATTACTGAAAAGGATCCGATCCCTTAAACGACATGTTTCGGTTGTTATAATTAGTTTGGCAAGTGGGTGCAGGGGGAAATTTGTGTAATATACTTTGTCTTTTGAATAACCTAGCTCTTTTATGGTAAGGTTTTTTTTTTTGAATAATAACTTCATCAGCTTCTTTCTTCATCATCTTCTTCTTTTTCTTCTAATAATCTGGATACTTGGTCTCAAAACGTGAAAGTGATGAAACAAGACAATTAAGTAAATATAAATCAACACATTTAGTGAGTACTTAATTCCCATGTTCAGGTTCTTTTTCATGTAGTTACCACACAATTAACCGGACCTGGTTCTATACTACAACAAATGCGCTACAGGGTTGTAGTGTGCCTCAATATGGCTTTTCCAGAGATAATCTTCAGGAACCGAATCAATCATCATTTAGAGTGTGCAGAGAACTATAGCACTTATACAAAAAATCAAGTTAATAAGACATATATATCTAAAAACATGATCGAGTTAGATTTGTCTTATTATTTCATTCTCTGAATCATATTGACCGTTCATTTTTTAGAAACACGTGTTGTCTGATCATGCGGCTATCAATCTTTGATCAATTTGATTTTTACAACAATAAAGTCCTTAGCAAACTCTATACAATAAAGTCCTACAAGCCCATAGTGCAGTGCCACACCACAGGAACCCCTAGTCACAATAAAACCATGCATAATTTTGTTCATCATATGAGTCATAGGACCCTTCCACTTCCTTAGTTTGCAAACGCATTATTTCGCATTAGTTTCCATTATTTGATTGATACGACCCTTCCACTTCACTTCTATAAACAAGCTCATCCTCTTCTCTCTTCCCATGACAAAAGCTCTCTCTCTCTCTCTCTCTCTCTCTCTCAGTTCTTCACCATAAACAAGATCTTGTCATTGAAGATGAAGCCCTTTGTAGCAGCTTTAGTCCTTGTTATGGTTATTATCTCATTGCATTATGGTACAGACACATTCTAGAATGAAACAACTCGGTTTTAGGAGTAAAAATTAAGGCGACTAAACTAGCCGAATGTATCCTATTTCCATCGTTTTGGTGTTTCTGAATGTCTTTTCTACGCAGGTGAAAGTTACAGAGTGACACTTGTATGCAAGGATGAGAAGCTGTCTCGGCCACCGTTCTCCTGCAAACAACCGAATTGTGAACAGTTTTGTGAGAAGCTGCACCCCAAAGGATGGGGAAAATGCCAAGATGACAACCAGTTTGTTTGCCAGTGTTTTCACATTTGCTACAAAGATGTGCCTGCCAAGGCCGGCCATAAAGCAGGCGCGGCTTCTTCTCAACCATCTCGTCATCTATAATCAAACTTAGCGATTTCAAGGTTCTTAGGGTATCTCTATCTTCAATGTCAGTTTCATGTCCGTTTTGTTTTGTTTTGGGTTTTTTCATGCATTTCTAAGGTTTGTTGTCGATTGAAACAGCAGTTATAATTTGGGTTCTTATGGATCTAGCTTTCTCTACTGGCTTTCGTTCTTCCGGTATTCTGTTTACGAATTAATTTGTAGTTTTGGCATCTGATTAATAACTCAAAGCCATCCCAAAAGTCCCTAAAAAAAATTCCTGCCAAAGAAACTATTACAAAAAAAACTCAGTCTGAAAGAATTCATCTGAGAGCATAAATCATCCCATTAAGCTATCAGATGGTCAAGATGAAGTTTTGGTTACTACTACTCCAGCTTTATAGAGAACGGGAGTGCTAATACTCTACCTCTTCAAACAAATTTGCAGCTTTCGCTCTCGGGTTTCCCATGAAAGCAGCAGTAGGCTGGAGCATTCACTGGGCACTGGGCAGTAGTCCGGAGCAGAGAAAAAGTTTCATTTCAATCAAAGAACGGAATTCCTCAGACCGATATGCAATAGTTTCCTATCTTATGAATATCTCAAATTACGCGCAACAATAAAAAATGCAGCATCTAAGGTTGAATACCCAGGTGAAAGTAAGGAGTTGTGGCCCTTTATGTGTCCCTTTGCATGTGCATGCGCACATACTATCCGAAAATACAGAATATGAGAATAATATTGTCTGCTGAACAATCCGGAAAGCAATGCAAGATAAAAAGGAGTTTTTAGAAAAACAAATGATCAAAGTAAAAGATACGGCTTCAGATAAATAAACTCCGACTTCCAATCACGCACAAACTACAAGCATAGGCTGTGCTAAGTAAATGGTTGAATGCAGGAACAGAGCGAAATTTAAAACGAAAACCAAGTACTATATCTTTTAGTGGATTTCTTATTGTAAAACTACATTGGAAGGGGGCAAGAATTCAGATAGCCAACTACCGGTGGAATCCCGGTTCAAAAACAAAGAACTATGGATGAACTCGAAAGGACATGTTTAATAAACCAAAACGTGAACAAAAATATACCGCTTATACAAAAGTTCAATCCGACGACCAAATGCAATAAATCATTCAAAACCATTACGACGTGCCACAAGAGGTAAGTTGCTAGTACCTTCACCGGTTCCCTTCAGTTCGATCTTCAGTCGAAGAAAACTGCATTCAGTGATGCTTTGTCTTTTTTCTGGAATTGAGATAAATTCTTCAGCAATTAAGTATCCTAAGCAGTCACACTTCAGTCTTTCCTGAATGAAACAGTGCACCCTTATATTGCTTAACGCAAATCTCTCTAAAACCGGGATATCATACGACCACAAGTTGCCAATATTTAGCACCCAAATCCACGAGGTCCAAAACTCGAAGGGTGTCCCAAGGCCTGATATTTCATTCCTCACTTCCCTTGAGGTTACCATTAGGCCTTAAGGTCCAGTAATTACCGGTTGTATGTGAGATGAGAGACAGTCTGTACCTGGAGGGTTCGTCAAAGAGAGCTCCTGAACAAGGGTCAGACCGTCACTTGGGAGCCGACCACAAACTAGGAGTCAAAAATAGTACTTGGTAAGGGTCTTGGCTACCCAAAAGAAACAACGCGAAGAAAATCCCCAGAAGGACAGGATATCCAAGAGTAAGGTAAAAAACAGTTGGTAATGGTCTTGGCTACCCAATTTGCAGCTTCATTAGCTTTCCTAAGACACCATGAGAAAGAGAAGTTAAATTCCAACGCCAATTTTCAGATATCGAAAATTATAGGAGCACGCTCCCATGGAGGGTAGTCCTCTGAGAGACGCAAAGCATATCAAATAGCCGTTGCTTCAGCTTGTAGAATTGAGGCGGCTTGAATTCTTTTAGCAAAACCATCTATTAGTCTTCCCTTCCAATCACGAAGAATGACTGCTACAGACGCCGTGGTGTGTTCATTAGGATCCGAATAGCACATGTTTTAGAGTTTGCAGAGCGCGGAGCACTATACTTGCACAAAAAAATCAACTGAATAAGACCTTTCTTGATCAAGTTAGATTTGTCTTATAGTTCTATCTCTGAATCATACCAACCGTTCATTTTTCAAAAACACGTGTTGTCTGATCGTTGGCTATCAATCTCCAATCAATTTGACTTTTTACAACCATAAAATTCTTAGCAAATTCTATAGAATGATAGCATCGAATTGTGATGATCATTTCTCGAAAGTTGCTTTCAGAATGCCCTACAAGCCCGTAGTGCAGTGCTGCACCACAGGTACTCCTATTCCCAATAAAACCATGCATTATTTTGTTGATATGAGTCATATTACCCTTCCAATTCATTGGTTTGCAAACCCATTATTTGCATAAAAGATGAAGCCCTTTGAAGCAGCTTTAGTCCTTGTCATGGTTATTATCTCATTTCATTATGGTACAGAAACATTCTCGAGTGTTTTCATTTTTTGGGTGTTTGATATCCCTTCATTTTGCCCCTAGTCTAACATCCTATTCTGAAACACAATGAAGCAACTATGCCAAATGTATCCTATTTCATTCATTTTGGTGTTTCTGAATTTCTTTTCTACGCAGGTGACAGTTAGAGAGTGACACTCATATGTAAGAATGACAAGCGGTCTCGGCCACTGTTAGCCTGCAAACAACCAAATTGTGAACAGTTTTGCGAGAAGCTGCACCCCGAAGGATGGGGGAAATGCCAAGATGACAACCAGTTTGTTTGCCAGTGTTTTCACATTTCGCTCTCAGGTTTCTTATGAAAGCAGCAGTAGGCTGGACTGGAGCATTAACCGGGCAGTAGTCTGGAGAGGAGAAAAAGTTTCATTTCGATCAAAGAACGGAATTCCTCTCTTATGAATATCTAAATTACGTGCAGCAATATTTTTCCCCCAGCTAAAAAATGCAGCATCAAGGTTGAATGCCCAGGTGAAAGTTACGAGTTGTAGCCCTTTGTGTCCGTTTGCATCTGTATCCACACAGCTATCCGAAAACACAGAATATGAGAAAAAGATTGTCTAGTGAAAAATCTAGAAAGCAATGCAAAGATAAAAAGGAGTTTTGGGAAAAACAAACCATTGAATAAAAGATGCGCCTTCAGATAAATAAACTTCTACTTCCAATCACGTACCAACTACGAGCATAGGCGGTGCAAGTAAATGGTTGAATGCAAGAACAGGGCAAAATTTAAAACGAAAAATCAAGCATACCTTTTGTTATCCTAAAACCACATTGAAAGGGGCAAGAATTTCAAGTAGCCAAGCACCAGTGAAATCCCCGTTCAAAAACAAAGAACAACGGGTGAAGTCTGTGGTTGTTCAAAACCATTATGACGTGCCATAAAAGGGTAAGTTGCTAGTACCTTCCCCTATTCCCTTCAATTCTTCAGTTGAAGAAAACTGCATTTAGTGATGCTTTGTGCAGGGGAGCAAAGGCATCAAAACGCTGGGAGCGCCTAAGAATTGTATATAGATTATATGAACATGTAGATAAAATACTAAACCATTAAAGGAAAAGCCATACTTATTGAGAATTTTTCCGATCTTAAAGGAGTAATTATTAAAAGTTAGATATTTTCAATTTGCAAAATTTCTTGGGTGATACGATTTCCGTGTTCTTCTTTTCACAATGGCATAACTCCCTTAAAAGTAAAAGAGTTACTGCCTTAGCAACCCGATAAGCTCCCGGCTTAATTAGGAGCGTCCATCAAGCTCCCATCTTGGGAGCGATAACTCAAGCTCCTGCCTTGTGAGCGCAACCATTTTAGAAGTACCCTGCTACTTGGTCTAAGATCACTAAGGTGTTTGTCAAAAGGACAGATAATTCGTGTATAATAATGACTATACAAGTGCAATGGTATAACCGAATACCCATACAAATGCCACATTGTAGAAAAATAGAAACAAAAGTCCAAAAATAAAACACAAAAAATTTAGTAAGATAAAAAAGCAAGCAAGAAGAAGAATAGGGGACAAGAGGAAAAGAAGAGAGGAGACTTCAATTGATCAACACAGGTCAAGAATTCGACTGGCAATCAACTTTGTGATTACCAAAGACTTCAATCAAATTTGGTGGTTAGTGGTGTGAAGTTTGTGGATTGCTAAGACTCTAATACGATGTGAGGAAGTCAGCTTCCACTTTGCTGCTTTCAGGGTTAATATTTCAATCCCCTTAACTACTTTTCAGAGCGCCTCTTGCACCTCTCACCTAAACAAGAAGCCTATGGTGAGTTTCTTTCACATCGCCATGCCCCATCCCTGGTGAGGTGCAAAATCAGGCTCGGCCTTTGGGTATGGGTACACCATGCACGCCTATGTGTGCCTTAAACAACTACAGTAAGGTACCTACCAGTGAAATCCAATGTGTCATTTCATATGGTAGCATTGAAAAGGGAACACTCCAGCTAGGCAAATACCAATGAAATCCAATGTCTAGTTTCACAGGTTAAACGTGAAAAACAAGCAGGAATAATATAACAGTTATATTATAACCCAATGACAGAAAACAAATAAGAACAATGTTGCCAGAAAAATATTAAGACCATGACACAAAAGGGTAACTAGGAAGTACCTTTCATATCCAGTCTAATCTTTACTTGTTATCAATCTTCAGGAAATTTAGACCACGTCTTCAGCAAATTACACATCCAACTAAGTCACCCTTAACCTGCCTCATTCCCATATGGTTCCACACAGTGCACCCTAATTGCTTATGGCTATTAAACCATGCTATCATGTTAAAAAAAATTGTCAACGACAGCACACAGCATACCATAAAGCTAGAACTTGCCAACTTTAAACACCAAAATATGAGCGATTTTTCAAAAGAGTACTAGGAGTTGGGACTTGAGGGAAATATGTAGCGAAAACCCGAGTTCTGACTCTAGTTGTGGTTCCAGAGGTGCCCATGGCTTTCGCTTAGGGAGGTTTCTAACAGCTAAGCAACCCCAAAGTACGACATCAATGGAGAAATTGCTCCTGATAGTTTAAAATATGAATGAATTAAGGGTTCATATTTCCTATTATACTGAAGAGTCAAGAATTCAAAGGATTGCCCTTGTAAATCACCAAAAGTTCCTCCCAGTCATCTCTAAACCTTGATATAAATTTCCTTAGAAAGTCCTCTTCCGAATAACGAAGTACGTTAAGAAAACTTGGCCCCTTCTGTAACAGCCCCTTGGACTTGATAACCTGTAAAACTCTATAACGAGGAATTACTCTCTTCTCGATGCTGTATGTCAAACATATAGGCCAACTGATTAATGCACACCTCTCCAACTTGATATCATTCAAGAAGAAATCAATCTTAAACTTCAACTGATCTTCGGAAACCGTAAATGTTCTCGGAGCTCTCCTAAACATATCCATGCATTCATCCATTGAGAACCCAAAACTCTTAAGCATTTCAAACTTCCTACTATAATTATCACCACTTATGCAACTAACTGCGATCACAGCATGAACCAACATCCTTGAATCAACAGAAAACCCCATATCTAAAACTCGCGAAATGAGGTCCCTAAGAGCCGGCTCTTTCTGAAAGAAAAGCCAAGGTTGCCACCTCAAAAGCGTCGAGAGCTGGGACCCAACAATGCCGCAGCTCTCCAAGAAGGCAATGCTGCGTTTCATTGATTCAGGTTTGGAGACAACCTGGCGGTACCTCTGCAGAACCTGAATCAAATGCTGATTGTTTTTATCGTTTACAAGGGTTTTCTTGATCATATCAATGCAGGGTATCAATTTTTTCTCCAAACTAGCATTCAAAACACTAGAATTCTTCGAAATGAACTTACCCAACTCAGGACCAGTGAGACCCAGGTCCTGAAAGAACTGCAGCTTGGGCTTCAAAGTCTTTTCTACTTTGGAGAAGAGGATATTTGGGTTGAGCTGAACGGAAGATTGAATTTGGACGTCGGATAATCCGAATTGTCCGAGTAATTGAACCACGGAGTGTGGCTTTTTTAGGGATTTTCTCGATGCGAAGCGTTTGGAGATGGAAACGGCTCGTGGTTCAGCGAATGCCAAGGTTTCAATGAGGAAATTGGAGAGGGAGGGGTTTGAGGTGCGAGAGTGAGCAAGAGACAAAGCAGAAGAGAAGAAACAGAGGAAGGGCGAGTAGTTGGGCTTACAGTAGAGAGTTCTTGAACGGAAATGTGAGAGCGAAACCTTTCTGTACAGATTTTGCATCTTTGCAGTAAATTGTTGATTCACAATTTCACATCCCGCGAGAGAGATGTTAGGGTTTAGGGCAGAGCCAGAGATATGTTAAAGAACAGAGTTTGCATCTTCGTTGGGTTTGCAGGAAGAGATATCGATTAGGGTTTTAGGGTTTTCCGAAGTTCAGAGCTTTAGTAGTTTCTTTCTTTTGTCCGTGGCTTTGTTTGGTTTTTCTCTCTAAAAGGTCGTCCTCCAAAATATTTTTTTGTGGGCAAATTTCACTGACCTCCCCTGAGGTTTCTGACACGAACAGAAACCTCCCCTGAGGTTTCTGAAATGACACTGCCCTCCCCTCCTTTACCTGAAAATACCAAGGGACCCCCCTCTCCGTTAATTGAACGTTAGAAAACGGATGGAAAAGATTATTTCTCTCTCCACCCACTACTAAAACTAAACTAAACTCCCAACCAAACAAAACGGATGTCATTGTACGATATTTTTTACAATACATATACTACCCTCACCAGACTCTTTACCCCTCTTATTTATAAAATATAAAATATAAAATACAAAAATCATTACACTTTGTACCCGTTTCATTTTGATATTTTGTCCTTATTTAAATGGTTTCATATTTTTTAATTGAAAATTGATTTTAGCACTCCAAAAATTGATGCAGGGACTTCAAAACGACGTCGTTTTGTGTATCAATACAGTGCAGTTTTGGAGCCCCGCCATCAATTTTTGGAATGCCAAAATCACTATCCTTTTTAATTTTCTATCAAACTTTTTTGAATTATTGGTTCGTCTCGATAAGAGGAATTGAAAAGGTAAAAAAAAATTAAGACTTTTACCAAATATTTTGAGAAATTCAATATTTTGGATAAAAGTAATAATTTTATATATTCTTTTGATTCCTCTCGTTGAGACAAACCAATGATCCACAAAAATTTAACGCAAAATTTGCAAATACGAAAAAATTCAAATATGAACAAAAATAAAAAAGCCTAAAAATCCCACAAACAAACCCTGCAAAAATTAAAAAGCCTAAAAATCTTACCAACAAGCCTGTACCCTCCATTGCCAATAGTTTGCCTTTTGGTTTTTACAGGATTTGTTTGTGAAATTTTTAGGCTTTTTAGTTTTTGTTCATATTCGAATTTTTTTCATGCGGACTTGTTTGTGGGATTTTTAGGCTTTTTTATTTTTGTCCATATTTGAATTTTTTTTTGCATTTGCTAGTTTTGTGTTATTTTTGTGGATCATTGGTTTGTCTCAACGAGAAGAATCAAAAGAATATAAAATTATTACTTTTATCCAAAATATTGAATTTCTCAAAATATTTGGTAAAAGTCTTAATTTTTTTCTTTTTCAATTCCTCTTATCGAGACGAACCAATAATTCAAAAAAGTTTGATAGAAAATTAAAAAATGTGAAACCTTTTAAATAAGGACAAAATCTCAAAGTGAAACGGGTACAAAATGTAGTGATTTTTGTATTTTATATTTTATAAATAAGAGGGGTAAAGCGTCTGGTGAGGGTAGTATAGGTATTGTAAAAAATATAGTACAATGACATCCGTTTTGTTTGGTTGGGAGTTTAGTTTAGTTTTAGTAGTGAGTGGAGAGAGAAATAATATTTTCCATCCGTTTTCTAACGTTCAATTAACGGAGAGGGGGGTCTCTTGGTATTTTCAGGTAAAGGAGGGGAGGGCAGTGTCATTTCAGAAACCTCAGGGGAGGTTTCTGTTCGTGTCAGAAACCTCAGGGGAGGTCAGTGAAATTTGCCCTTTTTTTGTCAATCCCTTAAAATAAGGAATATGACCTTTTTTCATCTTTCAAATATATAGGACAAATGTACAATCTTTTCAAACAATTTTTCTTCAAAATCGAGAAATTGATTTCCAAAAAGATGTTTTGGAAGGCAAAAATGTGTTTTAAGAAGATTGCATTGGAGATGCTATCGGCTCCATTCACTTGTGAAGAAATTGCATAAAAACTGTTTTCGAGGAAATCGTTAAATAACAAAGAAAAAAAAATTCGTACATGTGTTCATTTAAAACAATAAATTTGCTGAAAAGTTAAAAGGCAAAAATGTGAGAGAAAAGTTGTCCTTTTATTTCTTGTTCCATTAGATAGGTGGACTAGTGTCAATATTGCGTCCAATTTTGTTTGGGATTCACCTCTCATGTTTATTTATGTAAAATTATACAACAATCTGAGAGTACCGTCACGTGTTACTTCAAACCATTTTACAATTACACAATCTTGTTGGGTCTACCACTAAATGTATATACCTCACAGGAACAAGTAGTTGTAAAGTTGACTGAAATACCATGTGACAATACTCCCGAACTATTAAATAATTACTATTTTATTTATGTGGTGTTGTTAACAATGGTAGGGTATCTCAACCATCTCGTCATCTATAAATCAAACTAAGCGATTTCAAGGTTCTTAGGGTATCTTTAGCTTCAATGTCAGTTTCAAGTCCGTTTTGTTTTGTTTTGTTTTGGATTTTTAATGTATTTCTAATTTGGGTTCGTACGGATCTAGCTTTCTCTACCGGCTTTTGTTCTTCCGGTGTTCTGTTTACGAATTAATTTGTAGTTTTGGCTTCTGATTAATAACTCAAAGCCATCCTAAAAGTCCCTAAAAAAAATTCCCTGCCAAAGAAACTATTACAAAAAAAAAAAAAAAACAACTCCGTCTGAAAAAATTTGTCTGCTGGCATAAATCATCCCATTAAGCTATCAGATGGTCAAGATGAAGTTTTTGGTTACTACTACTCCAGCTTTGTAGAGAACGGGAGTGCTAATACTCTACCCCTTCAAACAAATTCGCAGCTTTCGCTCTCGGGTTTCTTATGAAAGCAGCAGCAGGCTGGAGCATTAACCGGGAAGTAGTCCGGAGCTGAGAAGAAGTTTCGTTTTAATCAAATAACGGAATTCCTCTGCCGATATGCAATAATTTCCTATCTTACGAATATCTCAAATGACACTCAGCGCCCGCCCGCCCCCCCAAGCTATAAAATGCAGCATCAGGGGTGAATACCCAGGTGAAAGTTAGGAGTTGTAGCTCTTCATGTGTCCGTTTGCATGCGTATATGCGCACATGCTATCCGAAAATACAGAATATGAGAATAAGATTGTCCGCTGAAAAATCTGGAAAGCAATGCAAAGATAAAAAGGAGTTTTGAGAAAAAAATTAATGATTGAATAAAAGATGTCCCTTCAGATATATACACTTCTACTTCCAGTCACGCACAAACTACGATCTTAGGCTGTGCAAGAAAATGATGGAATGCAAGAACAGAGTGAAATTTAAAACGAAAAAATCAAGCATACCTTTTGGTGGATTTCTGATTCTAAAACCACATTGAAAGGGGGCAAGAATTTCGGGTAGCCTAGTACCGGTGAAATCCCCGTTCAAAAACAAAGAACTACTTTCAACTTGTTAACAACCCAAACAAGTTCAATCCGATGACCAAATGCAGTAGGTCTGGCTGTTCAAAACCATTACGACGTGCCATAGAAGGGTAAGTTGCTAGTACCTTCCCCTATTCCCTTCAACTATTACGGAAAGATCAGAGAGCTTCCCATTTAGGAAATCAAGAAAGATGAAATGCCAGAAAACTGCATTTAGTGATGCTTTGACTGTCTTTTTTTTTTTTTTTTTATGGAATTGAGATAAATTCTTCAGCAATTAATTATCCCAAGCAGTCACACTTCAGTCTTTCCTGAATGAAACTGTGCACCCTAATTGCGCAAACCACTACAGCAAATCTCTCTACAACAGGGATATCATTAGGCTTTCCTTGGACACCAAGGGAAAGAGAACTTAGATTCCAACGCCATTTCTTGGACATCGAAAATTATAGGGGCACACTCCCAGGGAGGGTCGTCCCCTGAGACGCAGAGCTGAATAACTTCTTCGTTGTCTCCCTGAATCTAAATGCGCAACAAGTTCCTAGCCTTTTGCCAGAACACAAGCATATCAAATAGCCATTGCTTCAGCTTGTAGAATTGAGGCAGCTTGAATTCTTTTTGCAAAACCATCTATTAGTCTTCCCTTCCAATCACGTAGAATGACTTCTATAGACACCGTGGTATTGTTCTTTTTCATGGATGCATCACAATTTATTTTCACAGCGCCTCTTCTCGGTGGTTTCCATCGTCTGGTATCATTCTGCCTATTGGTCAGTGATGTTGAAGCATTGTGGATAACCTGGGAAGGATTAATTGGTTTGTGGTTGACAATGAACTCCTTACCATACTTATCAAGAGTAGAGAAAGCAGGAGAAGATAAAGAGGTGAAATATGATTTTTGATTTGTTAGGCAGAGAACTGAATATCGTGGAATTGTTGGCCGGTTGAGAATACAAGTAATACAACAGGATTAGCTGTGCTATGTCTGATTTCAGTGGAATAAAGAATCAGCACAAGTAAGGAGGACAAACTACTACCTCGAAAATACAAATGGATCCTCAATAGTATTATGTGGAATGAGCTACGTACACAACTCACTCTTGACCACAACTCCGGACACAATTACTCTAGATGTAGTTGCGTCCAGAGTTATGCAAGTAGATTTTCTCATAGTATAACTGATATGGACCTAAATCCTCAAAAGTCTAGCACAACAACAATTCTTCAAAAATCAACAAACAAGGATATAATTAATCCACCCCGTATCTGCAAAATAAATTAGGCATCGGTTTCGTAGATTTAACACGTCTCAGGCTCTCAGCCATTGAAAATGAATGACTGAGTTTAAATATAAAAGGAATGACGTCCCTAACTCTGACAAAACACCTTTCCCCCTCCGAATCCTCCATCTCCCACAACCCCATCTCCGCAGAGCCCCTTCTCTGACAACCCATGTGGGCATGATCCGGTGACCATATTTATTAAGAGATTCTTATCTTACCTTTACTGCAGATGTAGATTTTGGATTACAGTATAAGCAGATAAACATATTTAGCTATTATGATTAAGCTGCAAAAAAAAAAAAAAAAAAAGGCTCTGTTTAAACGAGAAAAAAATGAAAAAATTACTCACTACATTCCCAAATAATTGTCAAGTATTCCAATTTGAGTAGTCAATTTTAAAAAATTACTGGGTAAAATTTTGTGCAACTATTACTTTATCCTTTGGAAAAGTTAATAGGTAAAAGTGGACAATAATTTTAGAAAGTGGAGGTAAAAGGTGTAATGGTGATGTCTCTTAAATAAGTTGGAATTAAGAAACTTGACACTTAAAAAGGAATGGAGGGAGTAAATTTTACAAAACATGGAACCTAAAAGGCATCTTTACGATAGCTGTAATTACATATTTTAGATTATAACTTCAAATTTGGCTGCAGATTATAGATTTTAAACTTGAGTAGAAGCAAATAAACATGCTGCAATAAAAGATGCAAACCGGCCTCCAAGTAGTTAGAATCTAAAATTTGATCTGAAAAACACCCAAACCCAACTTCCCCGAGCATGTGGTGTCAAGTTACAAAGCCCACATTGACAATCAGTTCAAGCAGAACAAACAAATGCCTAGGATGAAACTCTGATCTCTAATACCATTTTGTTATGACAATTGACAAGTAGAGAAAAAACAAACCAACAAGCTATTAAACAAGGACACAAAGATTTACATGGTTCCACCTGATTATAAGCGTAAACATACTCCACATGCAAGGAGCAAGAGAGGATTCACCCTGAATGAGGATAGATGACAAAGAGTCGGCTATATCCGTCACTCTCAAAAAACACCATACAATATTAGCAACAAAACTCCAGCAGAATCCAAAGGGAAACAAAACCCTTGTGGAACCCAAAGAGAAACCCAAAACCCTAATATCACACCCAAGGCACAAAGCCTAGCACTCCCCAATGTCTCTTTATATAGCAGAGCCTGGAAAATAGGTCAAACTAACTTAGCGGCGTTAATTTCGTGTCCTAGCATCCGAACAGACTTAAGCCACGGATCCAAACAAATAAAATATAGTTTCGCATGCAAACCTTGACGGATGTGACTCTCCTCCAGACGGAGGTTACCAAAATTCAAGGCAATTCCTAAAAGTACTTTGCTCAAGGCAATTATTTACAATCTCACAAATATCTCAAATAACATGTATGATGCAATATATATTGAGAGTGCTAGCAGTTGGAATTCCACTTGCACTACTATGCCTCTTTGTGTATGTTTTTTATGTTTACGAGGGTGTAGGCTATCCAGGATTAAGTGAAGGGAATTAAATGTAACATATAAAGCAAAGATATTCCTCAATTAGCAATGAACGAAAGTGGTACATGGTAATGAGGCCCCAAAAGTACGTTGCTAGGTGCACAATGAGGCCCCAAAAGTTCATTGTTAGGTTCAAGGCAAAGCTATTCCTTACACAGCAATGGACGAGAATGGTACATAGTAATGAGGTCCCAAAAGTCCTTTGCTAGGTGCGCACTGAGGCCCCAAAAGTCCATTATTAGGAGCAAGGAGGTGCGAGTCTTATTGAAGTGAGGCACATCCACTTGAGAAAAATAGAAAAACATATAACATAGCCAAACAGTCAACGCTAATTATGGGCAAAAATATAAGCAAATGGATATTAACATTCCTCATTTTTTTGGGACACAAACTACGAGCCCAGATATCGTATTTTCACAATGGCATAACTCCCATAAAAGTAAGAGAGTTACTGTCTTAACAGCCTGATAAAATCCCATCTTAGTTAGGAGCGAGCTACCGCAAGCTCCCATCTTGGGAGCGCAGATTCAAGCTCATGTCTTGGGAGCAAGCTGAAAACAAATAAGAACAATATTGCCAGAAAAATATTAACACCATGACATGAAAGGGTAACTAGGAAGTACCTTTCATTCCAATCTAGTTTTTTTACTCAACAAAGAAGGCACCACTTGTTCTCGAAAATCTTCTTCGGGAAATGGAGACCACTTCTTCCGCAAATTACAAATCCAACCAAGTCACCCTTAACCTGCCTCATTCCCATATGGTTCAACACACTGTCCAATACAGTAATTACTTATGGCTATTAAACCATGCTATCATGTTAAAAAAATTGTCCACGACAGTACACTGCATACCATAAAGCTAGAACTTGCCAACTTTAAACACCAAAATACGAGCGATTTTTTAAAAGAGTACTCGGAGTTGGGCCTTGAGGGAAATGTGTGGTGAAAACCCGAGTTCTGACTCTAGTTATGGTTCCAGAGGTGCCCATGGTTTTCCCATAGGGAGGTTTCTCACCGCTAAGCAACCCTAAAGAATTGGTCATGATAGTTTAAGGGTTTAGATTTCCTATTACACCGAAGAGTCAAGAATCCAAAGTATTGCCCTTGTAAGTCATCAAAAGTTCCTCCCCATCATCTCTAAACCTTGATATAAATTTCCTTAGAAACTCCTCTTCCGAAAAACGAAGTACATGAAGAAAACTTGGCCCCTTCTGTAACAGCCTCTTGGACTTGATAACCTGTAAAACTCTATAACGAGGAATTACTCTCTTCTCCATGCTGTACGACAAGCAAACAGGCCAACTAATTAATGCACACCTGTCCAACTTGATATCATTCAAGAAGAAATCAATCTTAAACTTCAAATTATCTTCGGAAGTCCTAAGTATTCCAGGAGCCCTCCTAAACATATCCCTACATTCATCCATTGAGAACCCAAAACTCCTAAACATTTCAATCTTCCTACTAAAAGTCTCACAGCTTATGCCACTAACTGCGATCACAGCATGAACCAACATCCTTGAATCAACAGAAAACCCCATATCTAATAGTCGTGAAATGAGGTCCCCAAGAGCCGGCTCTTTCTGAAAGAAAAGCCAAGGTTTCGACCTCAAAAGCATCGAGAGCTGGGACCCAACAATGCCACAGCTCTCGAAGAAGGCAATGCTGCGTTTCAATTTCAATTCAGGTTTGGAGACGACCCCACGGTACCTCTGCAGAACCTTAATCAAATCCTGATTGTTTTTATCGTTTACGAGGGTTTTCTTGATCAAATCAATGCAGGGTATCAAATTTTTCTCCAAACTAGAACTCAAAACCCTAGAATTCTTCGAAATGAACTTACCCAACTCAGGACCACTGAGACCCAGGTCCTGAAAAAAATGCAGCTTGGGTTTCAAAGTCTTTTCCACGTTGGAGAAGAGGATATTTGGGGTGAGCCGAACGGAAGATTGAATTTGGACGTCGGATAAGCCGAATTGTCTGAGAAATTGAACGACGGAGTGTGGCTTTTCTAGGGATTTTCTCGATGCGAAGCGGTTGGAGATGGAAACGGCTTGTGGTTCAGAGAATGCCAAGGTTTCAATGAGGAAATTGGAGAGGGATGGGTTTGAGGTGCGAGAGTGAGAAAGAGACGATAGAGAAGAGAAGAAACAGAGGAAGGTTGAGTTGTTGGGTTTAGGGTATAGACTTTTCAAGAACAGAGTTTGCATCTTTTGTTGGGTTTGCAGGAAGAGAGATCGGTTAGGGTTGTTTGAGAGGAATTGACAACAGCTCTAACTTCAAAAAAACCCTAAACCCTAACGGGATATATAGGACGAATGTACAATCCTCTCAAAAATAGAATGGATTGAAGCACTATTTTTCTTCAAAATCAAGAAATTGATTTCGAAAAGGTGTTTTGGAGGTCAAAAATGTTTTACAAAAGATTGCATCGGAGATGCTGTTGGTTCCGTTCACTAATCAAGAAATTGCACGAAAACTGTTTTCAAAGAAATCGTAAAAAAAGGAAGTAAAGGAAAACCAAAAGCATTTTCTTACGTGTGTTCATTTGAAACAAGAAATTTGTTAAAAAGCAAAAATGTGATAGAAAGGTCCTCCTTGATATTTCATGTTCCATTAGACAGGTGGGCCAGTGACAGCGATATTGGATTCAATCTTGTTTGGATTTCACCTCGAATCTTTATTTATGTGAAGTTATACAATACTCCGAGAGTACCGCCACATGTTACTCCAAACTACTTTACAATCACACAATCATATTGGGTCTACCACTAAGTGTATGGATCCCACAAGAACAAGTGGTCATAAAATAATCTAGAGTACCACGTGACAGTACTTCCGAACTATTGAATAATTGCTATTTATTTATGTGGTGATGTTGCCGTTTGGTAGGGATTAGGGCCTAGATTGAGGCTAAAGTGGGGTGGTTTGGATGCCAACAAAATTAGGTTCGGATTTGTGAATGGCAATAGGTGCGGGTATTTTTCAGAAGTTCACGGGCACCCGAGCAAGGGTTCTAGTGGTAGTGGTAGTGGTTGTGGATGGAGAGTGAGGCTCCAGATGGTGGTTTCAATGGTGAGAGTTTCAGGTGGACAAGGGTTCTAGTGGTAGTGGTTGTGGATCGAGAGTGGGGCTCCACATGGTTGTTTCAATGGTGAGAGTTTTAGGTGGATGTGTCGTAGTTGTGGTTGTGTTGGGGAAGGAGTGGATGGCGGAAGGCGTCATTGGCTCAATGGTGGAGGAGAGATATATTGGCCCTACATGTATGTGTCCCTACATGTGTGTGCTCAGGAATGGCCTATAGCACCTTGTGGTGGTGTCCCAAGGAAACCGAATACTTTTTTCATCCCTTTTTAAAGTGTTAGCTTTGTATCTCCAATTTACAGTAATGCTACGATGACAACAAAAATTTACAACATCTTTACAACATTTGTTATGTCATCACTGGGACTCACAATTTCACCCAAGACAAAAAAAAATTAAAAATAAAAGAAAACAAAGAAACCCATACCAGATCTGAAAAACGAATAGAGAGTGAGGGAGAGAGAGGGTGAGAGGGAGGAGGACTGGAGGAGCACCACCGCCGGCAACACCCACCACCACTGGCGACCACCACCAACACCGGCTCCACCTCCGTCATCTTATGGGTTTAATTCCATAATTTTTTCCTCTGGATTATTCTTGGTTTGCCATGGGTTTTTCTTTCTCTAAATCTATAGAAACAAACGAGAAAATTTTCATGTTGATTTTTACTGATATATTCGGAGTCCGGAGACAAGATGTTGCTCTGTTTGGTTTGAAAAATTGGCTAAATCAGAGAACGACACAGTTTGATTGTATTGTTTTCTTTGTTTTTGGTTTTTTTTTTTTTGGTCAATCAATAAAGGCCTTGCAGATAAAAAAAGAGAGCAAACAATTCAAGTCCTTAGATTCGTGGGTTGGAAAAAGAGATGACTGAGGAATTTGAGACAGAATAGACTGAGACTAGAGAGATGCATTAATCAACTGTTGGGTGGAGCTCGTGGTGGAGTTCGCCGGTGGTGGTGGGAGTTGCCGGTGGTCATGGGTGTCGCCGGTGGTGGTGCTCCTCCAGTCCTCCTCCCTCTCACTCTCTCTCTCCCTCACTCTCCGTTGGTTTCATATTTGGTATGGGTTTCTTTATTTTCCTTTTATTTTTTTATTTTTTTTTTTGTGTTGGGTGGAATTGTGAGTCCCACTGATAACGTGGCAAATGTTGTAAAGATGGAGTAAATTTTTGTTGTCATCGTAGCATTACTGTCCAATTTATTAAGGAGACGTCATTATTATATTTATATTTTTCACATCAACTTTTAGGAAATGATATTGACACTCCAAAATTTAATGCAAGCACTCCAAAAACAAAGGAAAATGACTTTGGAAATACACTGATTTTGGAGTGCCTGCATCAATTTTTGGAGTGCTAATATCATTTCCCCAACTTTTACCTATATATTTTTTACTTATCTTCTATGCAGACATCATAATTACATTTTTACTCACTAACTTTTTAAAATAGAATATACTTTTACAGGCAAAATGGAAAATTCACAAACTTTTGCCCACTAGTTTTTCAAAATCGAGTCTTGTTAAGAGACAACCCAAAATGGTATACTTAGACTCTAAAAAGATAACAGTGTGAGTAATTTTTTCTATCTTGTATTGTGGCAAATGGTCATCCCACTATTGCACCTTCTAATGTAATGAACATTATCCTCGTGACTCATGTTACCATTTTACATGCATGAACAATGATGGATTGAAAGTAAAACAACAAAACTGACTAATTCTGTGTTATAATGCCCTTCCATTACAATGAACAGAGGATCAACAAACAAAAACCATACAATTTGTCACCGCGTGTCTTCTTCGTCCCTCCTTTCCTTCCACGGTTCCACCTATCTCATCACTTTTGCAAAATTTTAAAATCGACAACCTCAACAAGACTGAACAACCATAGCTAAAGAGAAACTACACTGACAATTTCGAAGCTGAGCAGGAGACAGATCGAGATCTGTACAGTTTTGGAAGTTCCTCAAATCGACATATTATGGGAATTTCAATCATGCTGAAGATTTGGTGCTGTAACGATGAGACTACTGATGTTGGATTGAATGGTGAGGAGAGACGAGAGAAATGAGAAGAAAATTGATTTATTGGTTTATCTGCAAACAGAAAGTCCACGACCACAAAAAAGAAAAAGAAAAAGAAAAAAAAAAGCTTTTCTAGAGATAATCTTTAGGATTCGTATTAGCCATCTTTTAGAGTTTGCGGAGCACTATAATTGTACAAGAAATCAAGTTCAAAAGACATTTCTAAAAACATGAGCAAGTTAGATTTGTTTTACAGTTCATTCTCGAAATCATACCAACCGTTCAATTTTCAAAAGCACGTATTCTCTAATAATGCGACTATCAATCTCTGATCAATTTGATTTTTTACAACAATAAACATTCTGAGCAAATTCTATACAATGACAGAATCGGACCGTGATATGATCGTTCCTCAAAGGTTGCTTTCAGAGCGCCCTACATGCCCGTAGTACAGTGCCGCACCACAAGAACTCCTAGTCCCAATAAAACCATGAATTATTTTGTTGATTATATGACCCTTCCACTTCCCTTAGTCAGTTAGTCTGCAAACGCTTTACTTCGCATTAATTTCCATTATTTGGTTGATACGACCCTTCCACTTCTCTAGTGATAAATCTGAAGATATATATCAACAAGCTCATCCTCTTCTCTCATCCCCTTGATGAAAGCTTCATCTCTCTCTCTCTCTCTCTAAACAAGATCTTGTCATAGAAGATGAAGCCCTTTGTAGCAGCTTTAGTCCTTGTCATGGTTATTATCTCATTGCATTATGGTACATACACATTATCGAATGTTTTTAGTTTTGGGGTTTTTTGAACAGGAAGAGTCGAGTATCGATCCCTTCATTTTTTGCCCCTAACATCCTATTCTGAAACACAATGAAGTAACTCGGTTTCAAAAATTAAGACGACTAAAGTATCCTATTTCGTTCGTCTTGGTGTTTCTGAATTTCTTTTCCACGCAGGTGAAAGTTACAGAGTGACACTCATATGCAAGGATGAGAAGCGGTCTCGGCCACCGTTCTCCTGCAAACAACCAAATTGTGAACAGTTTTGCGAGAAGCTGCACCCAGAAGGGTGGGGGAAATGCCAAGATGACAACCAGTTTGTTTGCCAGTGTTTTCACATTTGCTACAAAGATGTGCCTGCCAAGGTCGGCCAGAAAGCAGACACGGCTTCCTCTCAACCATCTCATCATCTATAATTGAACTTAGCGATTTCAAGGTCCTTAAAGTATCAAAATCTTGGAAGTCAGTTTCACATCCGTTTCGTTTTGTTTTGGGTTTTTCATGCATTTCTAAGGTTTATTGTTGATCGGATCAGCAGTTATAATTGGGGTTCATATGGTTCTAGCTTTCCCTACCAGCTTTTGTTCTTCCGGTATCCTGTTTACGAATATGTAGTTTTGGCTTCTGATTCATATAACTCAAAGCCATCCTACAAGTCCCTAAAAACTCCCTGCCCAGAAACCATTACAAAAAAATCTCTGTCCGGAACATTAACCGGGCAGTAGTCTGAGAGCATTAATCATCCCGTTAAACTATCAGATGGTCAAGATAAAGTTTATAGAGGACGGAGTGCTAATACTCTACCCATTCAAACAAATTTGCAGCTTTCGCTCTCAGGTTTCTTGTGAAAGCAGCAGTAGGCTGGAACATTAACCCGGGCAGTAGTCTAGTCCGGAGTGGAGAAAAAGTTTCGTTTCAATCAAAGAATGGAATTCCTCTGTTGATATGCAATAATTTCCTATCTTACGAATATCTCAAATTATGCACAGCATTAAGTTTCGTTTCAATCAAAGAACGGAATTCCTCTGCCGATATGCAATAATTAGGAGTTGTAGCTCTTTATGTGTCCATTTGCATGTGTATGCGCACATGCTATCCGAAAATACGGAATATGAGAATAAGATTGTCTGCTGAATATCTGGAAAGCAATGCAAGAGGAAAGCAATGATTGAATAACAGATACGCCTCCAGATAAATAAACTTCCACTTCCAACCACGCACAAACTATGAGCATAGGCTGTGCAAGTAAATGGTTGAATCCAACAACAGAGCGAAATTTAAAACAAAAAATCAAGTATAGTTTTAGTGGATTTCTTATTGTAACAACATTGAAAGGGGGCAAGAATTCCGATGGCCAACTACCAGTGAAATCCCCGTTCAAAAACAAAGAACTACGGGTGAAGTCGAAAGGACTTGTTAATAACCCAAACGTGAACAAAAACATACAGCTAATACAAAGGTTCAAAAAAACATACAGCTAATACAAAGGTTCAATCCGATGATCGAATGCAATAAATCTGTGGTTATTCAAAACCATTATGACGTGCCACAAAAGGGTAAGTTGCTGGTACCTTTCCCCTATACCCTTCAATTCTTCAGTTGAAGAAAACTGCATTTAGAGATGCTTTGATGGTCTTCATTTGGAATTGAGATAAATGTCTTCAGAAGCAGTCACACTTCAGTCTTTCCTGAATGAAACAGTGCACCCAAATATTGCTTAACGCTAACCGCTAGTGCAAATCTCTCTACAACCAGGATATCATACGACCACAAGTTGCCAACATTTAGCACCCAAATCCACAAGGTCCAAAACTCAAAACAGTGTCCCAAGGCCTGATATTTTGTTCCTCACGTCCCTTGAGGTTACCATTAGGCCTTAGGTCCGGTAATTACCGGTTGATGTGAGATGAGAGACATGTCAGTACCTGGAGGGTTCGTCAAAGAAAACCCTGAACAAGGGTCAAAGATAAAATTAACTCACTTTTGATCACTTGGGAGCCGACCACAAACTAGGAGTCAAAAATAGTACTTGGTAACTGGTTAGGGTCTTGGCTACCCAAAAGAAAGAACGTGAATAAAATCCCCGGAAGGATCGGATATCCAAAAGTGGGTTAAAAAAACAGTTGGTAAGGGTCTTGGCTACCCAATTTGCAGCTTCATTAGCTTTCCTTGGACACCAAGAGAAAGAGAACTTAGATTCCAATGCAGAAAGAGGTGAAATATGATTTTTCCTCTTCCTCCTATCTGGTACAGAATGCAGGGGAAGATAAAGAGCTGAAATATGATTTTTGATTTGTTCAGCAGAGAAATGAATATCGTGGAATTGTTGGCTGGTTGAGAAGACAAGTAATACAATAGGATTAGCTGTGCTATGTCTCATTTCAGTGGAATCAAGAACTATCACAAGTGAGGAGGACAAATTTAGCGGTTTGATGAAGGATAGATAATCCACAGAGTAGCTAAAAGATCGGAATTTATCAGAACTCACGATTCCTCGTGGAACACAACTAGTGCACTACTACGTCGAAAAAGCAAATGGGTCCTCAATAGTATAATGTGGAATGAGGTACATACACAACTCTCGACCCCAACTCCGGATGCAGTTGTGTCCAGAGTTGTGGAAGTAGACTTTCTCAAAGTATAATTGATATGAACCTGAATCCTCAAAAGTCTAGCACAACAACAATTCTCCAAAAAAACAATGAACAAGTATATAATTAATCCACTCTGTATCTGCAAAATAAATTACGAGCTGGTTTTGTAGACACTACATTTAACACAGCATCTCAGGCTCTCAGCCATTGAAATGAATGCTGAGTTTAAATATAAAAGGAATTCCCATTGCTCGCTCTCTCTGGCAAAACACCTTCCCACTCCGAATCCTCCATCTCCGAAAACCCCATCTCCGGCGAGCCCCTTCTCCAATGACCCATGTGGGCATGAACCGGTGACCAATTATTAGAGACTCTTATCTTACCTTTACTGCAGATGTGGATTTTGGATTATAGTATAAGCAGATCAACATATTTAGCTATTATGATGATTAAGCTGCCAAAAAAAAAAAAAAATGGTACTGTTTAAAAGAGAAAAAATTGAAAAATTATTACCTGCATCCCCAAATAATAGTCAGATATTCCAACTTGAGTTGTCAATTTTGGAAAATCAATGGCTAAAAAATTGTGCAACTATTACTTTATCCTTTTGAAAAGTTAATACTCCTTCCGTCCGTGTTTGTTAGTCCACAAATATACTTTCTTCCATCACTCAACGTTTGTCCATGTTTGGAAGCCAATGAGTAAATTGTACTATTTTACACTTGTATTCCAATAATGAATTAATTGATTGAAGGGTAAACTTGAAAAGACAAGAATTGTACAAAGCAATCATCATGTTCCCTAAAAAAGATAGAAACCCCAAAATGAACTATAACAAACTCAGGCAGAGGGAGTAGGTAAAAGTGGACAATAATTTTAGATATTGGAGATAAAAGTTATATGTGAAACCCGTAATGGTGATATCTCTTAAATAAGTTGGAATTAAGAAACTTGACACTTAAAAAGGACCGGAAGGAGTAACTTTTAAAAAACATGGAATCTAAAGGCATCTTTGTGATAGCTGTAACTACATATTTTAGATTATAACTTCAAATTTGGCTGCATATTATAGATTTTAAACTTCGGGGCGGTTCAATGTACAACTATTTAGACACTTAAAAAAACACCTCATAGTTTCGGATCAAATTTTGATGATCCGAGCCGCTCAATGTGATCAGAACGTGATTTTAAGGGTACCCGTGAGAAATCAGCAAAAAAAAAGACCGAAAAGGGCTTGATCTGAGCAGTTTTTAGCTTAGATTTAATGAACGGTTTAATTAAAAACTGCTTAAACCAAACACTTCCCGGTCATTTTTTTTGCTAATTTCTCGCAGGCACTCTTAAAATCATATTCTGCACACATTGAACGGTTCGGATCTTAAAATTTTGATCGGGAACTATGTGATTGATATTTGGGGTGTTTTTTTAGGTGTCTAAATCGTTGTCTATTGAACCGCCCCGTTTAAACTTTAGTAGAAACAAATAAACAAATTTGCTCAGTTGTGAAATTATGATTAAGCTGCAATAAAAGACGAAAACCGGTTTTCAAGTAGTTACAATATGAAATTTGATCTGAAAAACACCCACACCCAACTTCTCGGAGCATGTGGTGTCAAGTTACAAAGTCCACATTGACAATCAGTACAAGCAGAACAAACAAATGCCTAGGATGAAACTCTGATCTCTGATACCATTTTGTTATGACAATTGAGAAGTAAAGAAAAAACAAACCAACAAGCTATCAAACAAGGACGCAAAGATTTACAAGGTTCTGCCTGATTATAAGCATAAATGTACTCCACATGAGGAGCAAGAGAGGATTCACAAGATAGATGACAAAGAGTCGCCTAAATCCGTCACTCTCATAAAGCACCAAACAATATTACCGACAAAACTCCGGCGGAATCCAAAGGGAAACAAAACCCTAGTGGAACCCAAAGAGAAACCCAAAACCCTAATATCACACCCAAGGCATAGGCGAGTGAAAGCAAGCTTAGGGCAGATTCCGTAAGGAATAGGGCTTCCCTGGCTTAGCTTCCTTCACCCATACGCCTAGGAAGTCTTGTATGTAGGGGCTTCTTTTTTGAGGGCTAAAACGAGAGAGTTAGCGAGACTGACCTTGCCGCAACAGGCCATGTAAACCAAAACCCGATTAATAAATATGAACACACTCCAACTAATTCCCAGAAAATATAAATTTCTATTAAATTAGAGCTTCTATATAACTAATCCCAACACGGAAGCACTAAGCCTAGCTCTCCCCAACGTATCTTTATATAGCAGAGCCCAGAAAGAAAATAGGTCAAACCTACTTAACAGCGTTAATTCTGCGAACTAGCGTCCGGACAGACTTAAGCCACGTCGAGACAAATAAAATAAAGTTTCGCGCGCGAACCTTGACAGATGTGACTCTCCTCTAGATGGAGGTTACAAAATTCAAGAATTATTTACTATCTCACAAATATTCAAATAACATGCATGATGCAATATATTTGAGAGTGCTAGCATTTGGAATTCCACTTGCACTACTATGCCTCTTTGTGCATGTTTTTATGTTTGTAAGTGCATAGCCTATCCAGGATTAAGTGAATGGAATTACATGTCACATATAAAGCAAAGTCACTTAGCAACGAACGAAAATGGTACATGGTAATGAGGCCCCAAAAGTACATTGCTAGGCGGCTAGGCGCACACAGAGGCCCCAAAAGTTCGTTGTTAGGCGCAAGGCAAATATATTCCTCGCTCAGCAATGGACGAGAATGGTACATAGTAATGAGGCCCCAAAAGTCCGTTGCTAGGCGCACACTGAGGCCCCAAAAGTCTGTTGCTAGGCGCATTGAAGGAAAAGAGATACTTTTCAAGAATTTTCCCAGTATTAAAAGGGTAATTATTGAAATTCAATTCACAAAACTTCTTGGCTGATACGATTTTCATATTCTTATATTCACATTGGCACAACTCCCTCAAAAGTAAGAGATTAACAGCCTTAACAACCTAATAAGCTCTCATCTTAGTTAGGAGCGAGCTACCTTCAAGCTCCAACCTTGGGAGGGCCAGTTTGAGCTCCTGTCTTGGGAGTGGACCCATTTTAAAAGGACCCTGCTACTAAGGTCTAAGGTCACTTAGGTGTTTGTCAAAAGGACAAACAGTTTGGGCATAGTAATGACTATACAAGTGCAATACCACAACGAACACCCATACAAATGCCACATGGTAGAAAAATTGAAACAAAACTCCAAAAATAAAACACAAAAGATTTGATAAGATAAAAAACCAAGCAATAAGAATAAGGATAGGGGACAAGAGGAAAAAAAGAGAGGAGACTTCAGTTGATCAACACAGGTCAAGACTTTGACTGTCAATCAACTTTGTGATTACCAGAGACTTCAATCAAATTTGGTGATGTGAAGTTTGTGGATTGCTAAGACTCTGATACGAAGTGAGGAAGTCAGCTTCCACTTTTCTGCTTTCAGGGTTAATATTTCAATCCTCTTTACTACTTTACTCTTGCGCCTCTCAGCTAAATGAGAAGCCTATGGTGAGTTTCTTTCATGTCGCCATGCCCCATCCCTGGTGAGGTGCAAAATCAGCCTCAGGTATAGGTACACCACGCACGCCTATGTGGGCCTTTAACAACTACGGTAAGTAGCAACTACCTGTGAAAACCAATGTTTCATTTCATATAGTAGCATTGAAAAGGGAACATTGCAGTTAGGCAAATACCAGTGAAATTCAAAGTGTAGTTTCACAGGTTAAACGTGAAAAACAAACGGGATTACTATAACAGTTATGGTATAACCCAATGACCAAAAACAAATAAGAACAATATTGCCAGAAAAATATTAACACCATGACACAAAAGGGTAACTAGGAAGTACCTTTCATATCCAGTCTAGCTTTTTTACTCAACAAAAAAGGCACCACTTGTGTCGATAATCTTCTTCAGGAAATTGAGACCAGTTCTTCCACAAATTACACATTCAACCAAGTCACTCTTCACCTGCCTCATTCCCATATGGTTCAACACAGTGCACCCTAATTGCTTATGGCTATTAAACCATGCTATCAATTTTAAAAAATTGTCAACGACAGTACACTGCATACCATAAAGCTAGAACTTGCCAACTTTAAACAGCAAAATACGAGGGATTTTTAAAAAGAGTACTCAAAGTTTGGGCCTTGAGGGAAATGTGTGGCAAAAATCCGAGTTCTACCTCTAGTTGTTGTTCCGGAGGTGCCCATGGCTTTCCCATAGGGAGGTTTAGCAACCCCAAAGTACGACATCAATAGAGAAATTGGTCATGATAGTTTAAAACAGGAATGAATAAAAGATTCAGATTTTCTATTGCACTGAAGAGTTAAGAATCTAAAGGATTGCCCTTGTAAGTCCCCAAAAGTTCCTCCCCGTCATCTCCAAACCTTGATATAAATTTCCTTAGAAACTCCTCTTCTGACAAACGAAGTACCGAAAGAAAACTTGGCCCCTTCTGTAACAGCCTCTTGGACTTGATAACTTGTAAAACTCTATAACGAGGAATTACTCTCTTCTCGATGTTATAAGTCAAACAATTAGGCCCATTAACTAACGCACACCTGTCCAACTTGATATCATTCAAGAAGAAATCAATCTTAAACTTCAACTTATCTTCGGAAGTCCTAAATATTCCTGGAGCCCTCCTAAACATATCCATACATTCATCCATTGAGAACCCAAAACTCCTAAACATTTCAAACTTCCTGCTAAAAGTCTCACCACTTAAGCCACTAACTGTGTGCACAGCATGAACCAACATCCTTGAATCGACAGAAAACCCCATTCCTAAAAGTCGCGAAATGAGGTCCCTAAGAGCCGGCTCTTGCTGAAAGAAAAGCCCAGGTTTCGACCTCAAAAGCATCGAGAGCTGGGACCCAACAATGCCGCAGCTCTCCAAGAAGGCAATGCTGCGTTTCAATTTCAATTCAGGCTTGGAGACGAACCAACGGTACTTCTGTAGAACCTTAATCAAATCCTGATTGTTTTTATCGTTTACTAGGGTTTTCGTGATCATATCAATGCAGGGTATCCATTTTTTCTCCAAACTATCATGCAAAATCTTAGAATGCTTCGAAATGAAGTTACCCAACTCAGGACCAGTGAGACCCAGGTCCTGAAAGAACTGCAGCTTGGGCTTCAAAGTCTTTTCTACGTCGGAGAAGAGGATTTGGGGGGCGACCCGAACGGAAGATTGAATTTGGACGTCGGATAAGCCGAATTGTCGGAGAAGTTGAACCACGGCCAGTGGCTTTTGTAGGGTTTTGGAGGGTGGGAAGCGATTGGAGATGGAAACGGCTCGTGGTTCCGAGAATGCCAAGGTTTCGATGAGGAAATTGGAGAGGGATGGGTTTGAGGTGCGAGAATGAGAAAGAGACGATAGAGAAGAGAAGAAACAGAGGAAGGTTAAGTTGTTGGGTTTAGGGTAAAGACATTTTAATAACAGAGTTTGCATCGCTGTTGGGTTTGCAGGAAGAGATATCGGTTAGGGTTTAGGGTTTTTTGAAGTCAGAGCTGTTATTTTTATATCCGTGAAGTTGAGAGCTGTGAAAAAGTTCTTTTTGGAGGATGGCTACAAAGGTGTTTTTTTCACTCAATTCTCTGAAAACTCATCCTCCAAAATATTTTTTTGCCAATTCCTTCAAATATGGAATATGAACTTTTTTATCCTCCAAATATATAGGATGAAAGTACAATCCTATCAAATATTAGAATGGGTTCAAGCACTATTTTTCTTCAAAATCGAGAAATTGATTTCAAAAATGTGTTTTAGAAGATTTCATTGGAGATGCTATTGAGTCTGTTCACTTATCAAGAAAATGCACAAAAATTGTGTTCATAGAAATCGTAAAAAAACAAAGTAAAGGAAAAAGAAAAGCTTTTTCTTATGTGTGTTCATATGAAACTATTATGTTAGATTTTATTAAATAATCTTAAATTATTCTAGATTCTTCACACACGACACCAAGAGAGAGAGAGGGGGAGAAGGTAGGAGAGAAGGAGGAAAACGAGGGAGAGGGAGAGGGGGGAGGGAGAGGGGGGTGGGGGTGGGGGTGGGGGGTGGGGGTGGGGTGTGTGTGAATCCTAGGTGAGTTTCCACAACTCTATTCCTCACTTCACTCATCCTACTGTTTTGTACACACACTCTATTTTACACAAGTTTACTGCTAAATCTTCCTTACGTAATTTGTATTGGACAAAAGACTTATGCTATGTTTGGTTGGTATTTGAAAAGTTTTTTGAAAAATAGTATGAGTAATAAGCAGAGAGAGATTGAGAGAGAAATGTTAAAAGTAGGGGAAATCCAAGAAGAATTTTTGAAAAATGCTTTTTGAGAAGGGAAGAGAACACAACATTAATTTATGTCGAATAATGCTCATTATACATTTTTCAGATATCGGTTTAATTGCTCTTCTTGGTATTTAGGTGATCTATTTTCCTTCAGTAGAATTAAAATCGATATTCTTATTAATGGTAGTAGGTATACCACGCACTCGCACTTATTCCTCTAATTAACCACGATCAAAAAGTGAAAGGATGGCCTAAACTACTAAGACTTGTGTCTAGTCTGGTATACATTTACTTCAATAATTGTTTAGACAAAATCATTCAATTCGGGAGCAAATCGGCTCGGAAAATTAATCATAGTTCATCTTTTAAGGTGTTGGGTTTGATTTAGGGCTAAAAATGAATCAAGCTCTTCACACAACTTGTAGCTCGACTCGACTTAACCTGAAACCAGAGAAGGGTCTATATTATGATCCAATCATAGGGATCGGACACCTCCTGAAAGGAAACCTTGATTGTTTGTTTCAGATTGGTTTTTATAGAAAATGTTAGAGAAGTCGACTTAAAGTTTTTATTTCTTCAAGCACACTGATACACTGAAGCAAGTCACTTGGTAGAGGTGTAATTGACTGTAAAAAAATATTCAAAGGAAAACAAAGTAAAAACTTTTGAGAAAACAGGACATGTGTAAAATTAGACCCGTTACTAATTAGAAATAATTTAGCAACAATATTAGTATTTCTAATCATTTAAATACTGTTCTAGGACAAGGTTCGATACGGTAAATTGCAAATGTATGAAGGTGAGTTATGAATTCCCTGTTACGTGAATTTTTGTAAAGTTTATGTTTTTACTTACTAAATTATGGTTATTTAACATTAAAGTTCTTTTGTAGGAAACATACCATGAAATTATGATGTTTTGAACAGTTCATGGAAAAAGTATTATCGATACATCCGAACGATGTCCCTGAATTTAGGGGACGTTAAAGATACTAGTCAGAACGGTGTTGTAAGGGTGGAATGGAAAAGGGCACGCTGGGTGTCCAACTAAATTGATCAATTCACTGCATACGAGTTGGGGGTCACTCCCTCAGTACCGGCACATAAAAAACTAAAGTTATGATATTAGTTACAGTTTAAGCCATGAAAAAAAACTGAAGTTATGATCCCTGCTTTTCTTTGATAAAAATGATTTTAAAAATTCCATGGTAGGTCATGTAACTCCGATAATTCATAATCTCATACAAGTAGTGACTTATATTGTTGGAATCTTTTCTTTTCAAGTAATCAAAATTAATAGGACGCGCCAAGTATCGATACTGTTAAGCTATGTCGTGGTCATGTGATAAATAAGGTGGTGGTTTTAATGGTGAGGGCTTCAGGTGGATGCGTCGCAGTGGTGGTTGTGTTGGGGAAGGAGGGGGCGGTGGAAGGCGTCATTGGCTCAATGGTGGAGGATTGGTTTTGTGTGGCAGTGCTCCAAGGAAACTGACTTTAATTTTTTCTATTTTGTATTGTGGCCTTTAAAAAATTGAAGGCGGCAAATGATAATTCCACTATTGTACCTTCAAATGTACTCCCTGCGTTCTAAATTGAGAGTCCCCGTTGGGAATTTCAAGGGGATATGGAATGATTACACCTACGATGTTTATCATTTCCATTATTACTCCTATATTCTACCTAGGGGTGAGTAAAATATTCGTCAAACCGTGAATCCAGTCCAAACCAATCCAAACCGAAAGATTTGGTTCGGTTTTTTAGTAGCATGGTTTGGTCATGGTTTAAAAAAATTAGAAACCGCATTATATGGTTTGGTTTGTAGATTCATGTTCATGGTTATGGTTCCAAACCGATCCAAACCGTATAATATATATATATATATAATACGTATAGTTATATATATTTTAATTATGATTCACCAAATAAATATGGGAGCTTACTTACCTAATTTATTGATCCTATTATATCCACCAATATTTAGTTTTCCAATTCCAATTCCTATAATTCCTCTACTACCATTACCAAAACTAATTACCGTAACTTTCTATATAAGAAAACCTATCCCTATACTATATAAACCTAATGTACTAACGTAGCATCCATCTCTTTGCCCTTTCATTTGGTTAAACTATCTTAAGATGTTTAATAAGTGGTATTCTTAATTGGTTCATTTTAGTGACTTACCGGTATTTCGTTTTATTTGTTTGAGGCAATTATTGGTATTTTACTCTTAAATTAGTTGGTTGATGTTAGTTTGTTTTAAGAATTTGAATGAAATTGATTTTAATATAAGTATTTTTTTAAATTTATCTTCGTAATTTTAAGTACTTCAAATATTTTTTTTGGAGATGATAGCTTAGTTTAAAGCAAACCGTGGTTAAAACCGAAACCGAACCGTAGTCTAATGGATTGGATTGGTTTGGTTTTATGCGTTTTGTGGGTTGGATTGGTTCTCGAAATTTATAATCCGTAGGTATTGGTTGGTTCTTGGTTTACTATAAAACCGAACCAAACCGGACCATGCTCACCCCTAATTCTACCTATTTTATAACACTTATATTCACTTATAAGGGACAAATTTGAAAAATCACCAAATTTTTTCTTCTATTTTTTGGGAAAAGAAGAAAAAAAAAATTTCTTCCATTTTTGGAAGGGAGTAATAAACATCATCCTCGTGACTCATGCTACCATTTTACGTGAACGATGGACTGACGAAGCAAACGTAAAACACAACAAAACTTACTGATTCTGTGTTGTACTACCCTTGGATTACAATGGACAGAGCATCAACAAAACAAAACCATTCAATTTGTCACCGCGGGTCTTCTCCATCCCTCCTTTCCCTCCGGCCTCCACGGTTCCACCTCTCACCACGCACAAAATTTCAAAAATTGACAACCTCAACAAGGCTGAACCACCATAACTAAAGAGAAACTACACTGCCAGTATCGAAGCTCTCCTTTCCCTCAACGGTTCCACCTCTCTCACTACTCTCACTAAATTTTAAAATTGACAACCTCAACAAGATTGAACCACCATAACTAAAGAGAAACTACACCGCCAGTATCGAAGCTGAGCAGGAGATAGATCTCAATCTATACCGTTTTGGAAGTTTCTCAAATCGGCATATTATAGGAATTTCAATCATGCTGAAGGTTTGGTGCTTTAAGGATGAGCTTACTGATGTTTGATTAAACGGTGACGAGAGACAAGAGAAAAAAGAAGAAAGGACAAAAAGCAAGACAGAGAGAGTCGAAACTTTTTAATTTTTAATTTTTTTGATAATCAAAAGGGTGGGAGAGGGCATCCAGCGTAGCAACCCCCTTGTGCGTGACCATAGAGGCTCCCTGCCCTCCGATGAAATATTTGGTTCGAGCAAAAGCTATCGTCTTGGACGACAGGCCGTCACCATGGCACCACTTGGTGCACAATTGGCATAAGCTCCCTCCTTCAATGGTCCAAAGACTCATCCGCAGACGCGAGGCCAAACCATCTACTGGGACTCGAACCCACATCTCCGTCGAGAAGGGTAGAGAATCCTGCCAACTGGACTACCACCTCAGCGGTTCGAAACTTTTTAATTACGCGGATAAAAACGTTAAAGACACCAGAAATTATCTGGGCATTATCGGCTCCAGTTAAAAAAAGAAACACACATTGAGTTGCTCAAAGCAGTAAAAGTTCATGAATGAGTTCAATTATCATGCATATAAATGCTTGACACCAGATTCGTGCGGATTTTGTTGATCTCTAATCATTTGTACAAAATTGGTTTATCCTAAATATCAGTTTTGTGCATATTGGTTTATGTGTGAATAAAAAGTTTACAACCACAAACACATTCACACAAACACTTACAGTTACATTGACAACACATGTGGGGTCACCCACACGGCTTATTATCGTCTAAGGCTCAATGGCACAAAGTGGGAGCGAGAACAGGAGCCAGGGGAGAGGCATCCAAAAGCTCTCAAGGTTGGGAGCGCCTAAGGAGCGTATGTAGATTATATGAATATGTCGATAAAATATCTTAAAATACTAACCATTGAAGGAAAAGTGATACTTTTGAGAATTTTTCGATCTTAAAGGGTAATTATTGGAACTTAGGTATTCTCCAATGTGCAAAACTCCTTGGCTAATACGATTTCCATATTTTTATTTTCACAATAGCATGACTCCCTTAAAGTAAGAGAGTTATACTGTCTTAGAAACCCGATAAGCTCCCATCTTAGTTAGGAGCGAGCTACCGTCAAGCTCCTATCTTGGGAGTGCCGATTCGAGCTCCCGTCTTAGGAGAGCATCCATTCTAAAACAACCCTGCTACTAAGGTCAGGTGTTTGCCAAAAGGACAAACGGTTCGTGCATAATAATGATTATACAAGTGCAATACCACAACCAAATGCCGATACAAATGCCACATTGTAGAAAAATTGAAACAAAACTCCAAATATAAAACACAAAAAAAAATTGATAAGATAAAAGAGCTAGAAGAAGAAGAAGGATAGGGGACAAGAGGAAAAGAAGAGAGGAGACTCCAATTGATCAACACAGGTCAAGACTTCGACTGGCAATCAGCTTTGTGATTGCCAGAGACTTCAATCAAATCTGGTGGTTGGTGGTGTGAAGTTTGTCGATTGCTAAGACTCTGATATGATGTGAGGAAGTCAATGTTGTGCCCCAAGGATAAAAACCAAACACACACATACACAGAATTTATGTGGTTTCCCAAAATCAAGTACATCCACGAAGGAATCAGGGCAATATTCTGATATGGAGACAAGATTTACAAGGGAGCTCTCTCAACTCACTAAACTCTCTCTATAATCTCTACATTGCTGGCCTCTCAAAGATCTCACTCACACTGAGATACTCAAAACATAAAGCAAAGCTCCCAATTTCTAGGTTGTGCAAACTTCACTGTTCATGGCCATGCGAGGACCATAATTGGATCTTGTGAGATAGCCAAATAAGCTCGACAAAGAGCTTCATCCTCCACCATGGTAAATCATTTACCACGAATCAATTGCTTTTGGCTTCCTACTGCCACAGGAGAATTTTGCGATATAATTTCTACTCCATGAGTTTGTTCCAGACTCGTAGAATCCTCAAGAATTTCATATTCATCCATTGATCAAATTGGAAACTCACAATTGTACGTTGGCTGAGAGAGAGAGAGAGAGAGAGAGAGGAGAGGAGAAGAGAAGAGAAGAGAAGAAGCATTCTATTTAATTATGCTAGTTTTCTGCTCTTAAAAAGGCATGGCAAGAATGGCATGGAAAGAGGCAAAGAGCCGTTGAACTTAAAAAAGTAAGACGTTGGAAAAATGGGTCAGACTTTGATTGTCCCTAATTTGGGCAAACAAATGAGTAATACGCAAAATGGAGAAGAGTATGGGATAAAGATTGGAGATGATTTTTTGTGAATTTTGCTCAAATTTTAAATTTGGGTCTAAAAATGGGTCAAGCCGGAGATGCTCATTCCCAAATATTTTGGACAAAACTTTAACCCCTACCATTCTTCATGCAACCATAAAACTAAGAGAATCCGCTAGCGATCCTATCCCCTCTCTCGTGTTAATCCATCTTGTGTCGATCTCGGTGCCCCTCTCTCTGTCGCTCTCTCGCGACGCGGCTGCAATCTTCTCACGCCGATTGTGAACGTCGAGCCAGGTCTCTCTCTTTTTCTCTCTCTTTAGGGTTTGGTTTTTTTTTTTTTTGTTAGTATTAGTTTCTATTGTGCGGATTGGATTTTCCGGCTTGAATGTGAAAGTATTATATATTGTTTCTGTGTATTGATAATTGAATGATTCTGTCTCTCTCCAAATATGGTTCGCAAAATCTGCGTATTGCGAGTGAGATTATATGCATGCTGTTGTAGTGGAGTACTATGTTTCTGTTGTTATTTTTTATCCTGCCGTCACAGTGCTATGTTACTTGTTATGGGGTCTGTGGCTTTCATTAGCAATTCTGGTTTTGGTTTTCTCGAGGGCAACTCCGTAAAAACCTGCGCGAATTCATCAATGGCGTGTCTGTGGTATACTCGTCGGCGGGTGGGGGGCGAATGGATTCCTACGAAGGTGCAAGTTACTCAGGACGTTGATGATGAAGGCCGCAAGATCTTTGAGGCATTTTACGGGATGCCTCTTTGGCATAATACCACGAAGAATTATCAGTTGATGTCAACTCTTGATCGCGTTTTTGGGGTTACCAACGATGCTGATGCTCGAACTAATGCGGAATTCGCCGTGGATGAATTCAACAAGAAGAAGAAGCAAGAGGTTCTCTACTACGGCTTTGGTTTTGTTTTCAAATTCTACTTTCCTGTCTGTTCATCGTCAGTCAGTTCCTAGAATGTTTATTCTCTGTTATATTTCAGGATTTCTAAATTTTTTGTGTTTTTCTTGTCATATTGTATGATTGGCTTCTGGTTTAGCCTCCTATGACTCCAATTGGAATTTGTGTAATAGTGGATAAGTATCAGCTATTCATGATAAGATAGATTCTCTTCATCTATTTTTGTTTCGTTCTGGGGTAAATATGTTTTTAGGGTGTATTGAATATTGTGAATATTGATTACTTTTTTTTTTGGCTCGAGAATTATTGTTTTCACAGGTAATTCAACAACTGATGAACTTGAGAGTTGGTTTCTTTTTCTTTTTTAAGTTATTCCCCCTTTGATTCTTAGATTCTGATCTGTCCTTTATTTTCCTTGTGTAGAATCAACCTCCTCTTCAGTTCTTAAAGGTGGTTGGGGCTGTCCGTATTCCCCGTCTTTTTAATGATACCTACTACCTTATGACATTACAAGTAGTCGATGGATCAACTGAGCCAAGGAAGTTCTTTGCTAAGGTTATTCAGTATGATTGCCGCCACTGTCAAACTAAGCACGTCAAGTTGGATGAATGGTTGTGTGTCGATGATGATTTGACACAACTCAAGCACCCTCTATTTAAAATTGTAAGTGGTTCCTTATTTTCTTCTCTTGCCTCTACATTGTTGTGTACAGTATTCCTGGTCAGCCTCCATGTGCCAGCTCTAGTCAAGTCACCTGTACTTGTTCTTCTTCCTTATTTTCTATGTACATTTTGGCGATTGGTTTCTGGTACACCTCAAATTTAGGGAAGTCTTGTTGAATTTGCCTGAATTTTTACAATTTTTTACAAAATTAATTTTCTTTCATCCTTTAGGCAAATATACTATCAAAAAGTTTCAAAGAGCTATGGATTAGAAAAATTGATATAAATCATAATGCCTACTACCCCAAAGCAAGCTGCTAGAGATGTTGGGAACTTTAGAGAAAATGCCCGTGTGCTTCAATCAATTTATCTGTGTCAGATTTCATTCTCATAGCTTGTGAGAGTATATGGGCAGAATCTGGCCGCCAGTTGTTGCGCCCAACTCTTGTGTCGCATGCTAGTGTTTTTATTTTTTGATCGGCAGAAAAAGCTCTATTAATCCTTGAGAAGGGATACAAAGATTAAACGGATCACGGTTACACAGGCAAAAATTTCACCTGAGAACCAAATCCAAAAAGGACGGCAAGAAGCTAACCAAAAATGTTGCATGCTTGTGTTCTTAAGAATTAGATTACAAAATTCCTAAAATCAAGAACTATGGAGCGAGGTGTCTTATTGTGTGCACCCTTGTTTGCGTGAGTCTTGTGTCTCAATTTTTCATTGTTTTTCCCCTTCTCCTTATTGTGCACTTTTAGGGGTAAACATTCAAATTAACTTTTCCTACTGTCCACTTAATTTGTAAATAATTGCGTAGTGGTCGTCACATGCTTGTATGTCTCAGATGTTACTTGTTTTCGGAGTTGTCATGATGTCATGGTTGAATTTTCTCTTGTTAGTTGCAGTGCATTTATATTGTCAGGTATGGATCTTTTCCCATTTTCTTCTAATTTTTTATTTGGTTACAAGGTTTATGCGTACATGGTGCGTTATCTTTTTCTGTTTAAGACCACCACTTTTTTCGTACATACTACCCCCAAAGCAAGCAGCTATTGATACGGGGTAAGTTCAGACCAGCACGAAAGGCGTAATGATTTGAACCCGCGCGTGATGAATTTACAATCCACTGCCTAACTTTTACTGCGGTCAAGGGCATTGCTTCTTACAGAAGAGAAAAAAGGCCTATGTGCTTCATGGACAGTTTTGCTATTCACTTAATTTTATCTCTTTTTTTTCAGATTGCTGCTCTCAAGTATTCTTAAGATATCTGCGACAGATGTTCTGCCCAACATTGTTGTGGCTAGCATTGTTACGAAATAGATTACAAATTACTAAAATTACAACTATGGAAGGAGGTGTCTTATTGCAAGAACAATTTTTTGTTAGCATAAGCGTTGTGTCCGAATTTTTGACTACTAGGACAGTGATGCCAGTCATGCATACTTGCACCTTACACACTTAACCTTGATCGAGATTGACTGCTCTTTTATTTTCCCCTTGGCCTTGGGATATTGATGTTTTTGTGTTGTCTTTGTTTTTGTAGAGGAGGGAAGAAAAATGGTTTCTGAAAGAAGTGGAAGCTGAATTTGAGCAGAAGAAAAGTTTGTTTTTGAGTAAAATCAGCTCTGCTCTGGATGTTTTGCATGCAAAGGGGAAAAAGCAGATTTTGGAAGTGGTCTCATCTGACCTACAGAAGCTGGCTCAGTTCAAGGAACCAAATGAGCTAGAATTTGAAGAGGAAGTGCCATTTGTGTGAGTATCACCACTTGCTGTTTATCTTGTTTTTTTTTCTGGAGCTTTCGAAGTGATTTTAATGTGGGGTCTAACTTTTGATTGTGGGGTAGAATTCTTGATAAGCCACTCTTCTTTTACCTCTTCTCTTACATGACACACTTCTTTTAGAAATGCTAGTTTCATTGATTGCCTGCCTAGGTTAAGAAAATTATATTCTATGATTCATGGTAATATGAATTCCTTTCGTAAGTATTTGTTTTGTAATACTTCTTGTAGGGCTAATTTTTCTAGTCTATATTTTTGTCCTTTTCCCGTAGAGATAGTGTTTGCTCAACGTTATGCTTTTTAGTCCTGCACATATTTGTTTGTATCGACTTCCATTTGATAAGTCAAAGCAAGTGTTGCTAGTGGAAAGGAGGCAATTTTGTGTTCATAACTTCCATTGCAATACAAACATTTTACTTCAACCCTGGGTACAAAGTCATTGAATAATAATGATGCAACGCGGAGAACTTAGTAGGTACAGCCCAAACTTCCCTGAGAGATAAAAAAACCAGTAGGGAGCTCCTCAAGAAAAGATCGTAAATTCGGCAAGTTTTGACCAAACTTCCCTAGGTAATTCTCACACATCTTTCGTAAAAGACTAGTGACTTGAGTCATTTTTGTCTCTGATTGATGTTCTGAAGGATCATGGCAAACTTAGGTTCGGCTCTAGTTCCGTTTGGAGCTTTTCAATTTTCTTCTTTGGCATCTTTGCGAAATGTTTGACTATACTCAAAATTAGGTTTGACCATAATACGGCTTATCTCAAAATTGTCTTCTTAAGGCTTAGGTTATCTTTTCTCAATCATATTGGCTTTCTATCATACTGCCAACGGTGTCCCAACAAAATATGGCATGCCTCATTACCCCTAGAGGAACTACATCACGCCACACCTCATCCCTATGCTTATCTATGTAAAACTTCACTAGACACCAATGGGTGACTAGGATATCTCCTCCTTCCTTGAACCAAGCCACCTTAGTAACGTTTGACGAATTTTTCTGTTTTCAAGCTAAACTTGGTCAATTAAAATCACCAATCTGTTAGAGACAGTGCTCAATGTAAGTCATGCGGGAATAACATTGTTTCAACTACTATCTTATCAGATAAGGCCTTGGGAGTACCAAACCGAGCCTTGTGTCCCAATCAATTGGGGCCTTGGGAGTTATCATGATAATATAAATTTTGACACTAGCAAGCCTTTTCTTAAGCAACTTTTTCTTTTACATGTGACTATGTAGCACCATGAATAAGATCTATGTAATGTTTGATACCGCCCTGGGTGGAAGTCCTTCAGGGGCTCCTCGTGGATGAGATCCTTAACTAACCAAGCAATGGCTGGACTTCCTTGGGTAATTCTGATACATCTCTTTTGCTTCTTAACCCACCAAAATACAAGCAAGTTGAGTATGATTTATTTTTGTCTCGAATTGATGTTTATTAGCGATCTTGACAAAAATTAGGTTTGACTCTAGTTTTGTTTGGAGCTTGTTCTACCTTCTTCTTTGGGATCTTTTCATCCTTTGGGGGCACAAAGTAATTTAAAATTTGTCCTTTTTAAGTGTTCTTTTCTCTATGATGTTGGGTCTTTCTATCATACTACCAAGGACGCCCCAACAATATGGCTCACCTGAATAAGAACTACATCACAAGAGACCTTATTCCCATTTGCATAGCTACCAGAAAGAGAGTGCTAAATCTAGGGGCTCTCGTTGGCTTCTTTCTTTAAAAATGGATCAGTCTACCAGTTATTCTTTGAGTTATTAAGTTAAGCCTTTTTGTTTGGACGTCAAGTTGAGCCGTAGTTCTCCTCTCACCCGATCTTTTTCCGCCCATTAATTAAGAACAACCCGAGGGTAGGAAGAGAAGGTCTATTGGCGGTTGCGGTGGTGAGGGAGTAGGCCCGGTGCCCTTTTTCTCCTTACTTTCCATATTGAGTTTATTCCCATATGCTATGAAGGAAATGGAGTACTTGGATCAACTCTTAGAGTTGGAAACCTTCTTTGACATTGATGGATGACTAGACTTTCCTCCCTCCTTTAAACCAAGCCAACTTGTAAAGTGGGACTAACTTCTCAATTTCCAAGCTAAGCTTGCTCACCATTGCATTTCAAACAAGGTTCTCAATGAGTTCACTATCAAAGACAAGACAACTGGACACAACTTGTCACCAGTTGTGCTAGTAGTGTGGAAAAGACTTCATCTTGGCCATCTATCATCAAATGAGCCCATACGAGCTATCATGACATGATTAACTTTGACACTGACAACCCCTTTCCTAAGCAACTGTCACTTGTCTATGTAATTCCTCATGCGCTGGCTGACTCGTGCAGTATTGTGCCAAACGAGGTTAGCTAGCTAAGAAGCAGGGATACGGATACGGGATACGGATATGATACGATACGTTGAATATAAAAAAACAAAAAGTTCTAGTTAACCTGGCAAAATAAAAATCCCCTAAAATTAGATTATACTATAAAAAACCCCTAAATCAGACGAGAGAGGTGTGTGTGAGAGCGAGAAAGAGAGACGAGATAGATATATATTTATTTCCCAATTGGTCCTAAGCCCGGATAAAGGAGGAGGGTTGTACGTTAGGTAGCTTACAGCCATCACGTAAAAAGCCTGACAGATCTTTATGACATGAATCCAAATATGATAACGAGATATGCTAGGGCGTTCCCTCTAAGAGACACGCCGTGCCTGCCTTCGAAAAATGAGCAAGGGGCGCCGCATTGATGCCTGGGTGTGGTGATAAGTGAACAAGGATTCCCGCGCGTGCATGGCGAGCACGGGTAAAGAAGCTAGCCTAGGATTATAGGATTTGTTTAGCAACTTGGAATATAAGGACATTAATGGGTAAAACTAGGGAGATAGTTGACACCGTGCTTAGGAGGAGGATAAGTATAGCTTGCCTTCAAGAGACGAAGTGGTAAAGGGAGAAAGCTAAAGAGATAGAAGACACAGGTTATAAGTTTTACTATACGGGTAATGATAGACATAGAAATGGGATAGGTATCGTATTAGATAAACACCTGAAAGATTCGGTAGTTATAGTCACGAGGAAAGGAGATCGGATTATTTAAGTTAAGCTTGTGATCGGAGGGAGCACAGTTAATATTATTAGCGCTTTTGCACCCCAAGTAGGCTTGGATGATCTTAGTAAAGAGCAATTCTGGGAGCAGTTGGATGACGTGGTTCAAGAGATATCTTTTAGGGAGCAGCTATTTATAGGAGGTGATTTCAATGGTCATGTGGGAGTGCATAACCAAGGGTATGAGAAGGTACATGGTGGCTTTGGATTTGGTGACCTTAACGAAGGTGGTCAAAGGATTTTATATTTTGCAGTAGCTTTTGACCTTATAGTGGGGAATACTCTCTATAGAAAGTGAGAAGAGCATTTAATTACCTTTAAGAGCCGAGCCAATAGAAGCCAAATCGATTATTTTCTCTTATAGTGGGGAATACTCTTTATAGGAAGTGAGAAGAGCATTACCTTTAAGAGCGGAGCCAATAGATGCCAAATCGACTATTTTCTTGCTAGAGGTGCAGACAACTTGTCATGTAAGGATTGTAAGGTTATTCCCGGAGAGTGTCTAGTAGCACATCATAGACTTTTGGTTTTAGATATTTGTCTCAAGGGGAATATTAGAAGGAGAAAGGAAACTAGATACCTACAGACTAAATGGTGGGGCCTAAGAGGGGAGAAACTAAAGCCTAGAGTCTAGAGGTATTCAAGGAAAGAATGTCTCACGAAGTACGGTGGGGAGTGGAAGGCGTTAGTGACAATATGTGGAATACCATAGCTGACGGTATTAGAAGAATATCGAAAAGTTCTTGGGGAGTCGAAGAGAAAATGTCCAATTTCTAAGGAGACATGGTGAAATGACAAGGTTTAAACCATGGTAAAAACCAAGAAGGAGTGCTTTAACAAGTGGCAAAAAGACCTGAATGAGGAAAATTTTTAGGGTTATAAACAATCTAGGAAGGAAGCTAAGAAAGCCGTTAGGGATGCTAAGTTGAAAGCCTATGAGAATTTCTACGCTAGACTCGGTAGTAAAGATGGAGAAAAGATTATTTATAAACTTGTCAAGTTACGAGAAAGGGGAGCTAGAGACGTTTCTCAAGTTAAGTGTGTAAAAGGTATTGATTTGGTGGTGTTGGTGAAAGATGAGACGATCTAGGATGGATGGAAGTCGTATTTCAAGAAGTTGTTAAATGAGAAACATGAAGGAAGCTTTGGTGGGGAGGAAGAGTATGTTCCTAGCGAGAACATAAAATATGAATTTTATCGAAAAATACAAAAGTTTGAAGTGGTTAAAGCTTTGAAAAGGATGAAACCGGGTAAGGCCTTAGGACCTGATGGTATCCCTATTGAAGTGTGGAAAAGTCTAGGTGACCTGAGGGTGAAACAAGATTATTATGACTAGGAAGATGCCCGACGAATGGAGAAGGAACGCTGTAGTACCTAACCATAAGAATAAAAGGGATATTCAAAGCTGCAACAACTATATAGGTATTAAATTGATGAGTCATACGATGAAGTTGTGGGAAAGAGTTATTGAGTATCGTTTGAGGATGGTGACTACGGTATCAGAGAAACAGTTTGGGTTCATGCCTGGAAGATCAACCATGAAAGCTATCTACCTATTAAGGAGAATGTTAGAAAAACACAAAGAAAAGGAGGAGGATCTCCATATAGTTTTTATAGACTTAGAAAAGGCTTGTGATAGGGTGCCTAGAGATATCATATGGTGGGTTTTGGAGAGAAAGGGAGTGACCAAAGGGTATATCGAGGTGATTAGAGACATCTATGAAGGTGCCGTCACTACCATTTGATCACCAGTAAGGGAAACAAGTGAATTTCCAATCACTGTAGGATTGCGTCAAGGGTCAGCCTTGAGCCCGTATCTCTTTGCCTTAGTTATAGATGAATTGACTAGAAAATTTATTGAGGATATCCTATGGTGTATGATGTTTGATGATGTTTGCTGATGACATTGTTCTTGTAGATGAAACTACTAGAGGTGTTAATACGAAAATAGAAATTTGGAGGGAAGCATTAGAGTCAAAGGGTTTTCGGATAAGTATGAGTAAAACTGAGTATATGGTGTGAAAGTTTAGTGGTACCAGCAGTGCGCACAGAGAGAGTGATGATCCAAGACCAGGAGATACCTAAGAGTGATCATTTTAGGTACTTAGGCTTAATTATTTGTAGAGATAGAGAGATTGCCGAAGATGTGACCCATAGGATCCAAGTGGGGTGGCTCAAGTGGAGGAGCGCTACTGGGGTGTGTGTGTGTGTATATATACACACACACATATACATACATACACACACAATGAGAGAGAGAGATGAGAGACGAGAGAGAAGAAGACGACGAGAGAGAGACTTACAGTCGTCGTCGAGAGATATGAGATATCGATCGTCTTCTTTTTCTGCCTTTCGTTCTCTATTTTCCACTTGTCCAGGAAGGGGGAAATAAATATGTAGACCTAATTGCCGTTTTGACCCATATATTTTAAGTAATAATTTTTTTACCCATGCGCCTATCCAAAACGCATCCACAACGTATCTGAGCGTATCCGAAACGTATCGGGATACCAAAAATTAATTTCAAAAACAGGATTCTCTAAAAAAACGTATTGGATACATATCCGGAGCGTATTTGTATCCAATACACATACGGTATGTGATACGTAAGCCAAAATAGAGTATCCGTGCTTCATAGTTAGCTAGCAACAGGAATAAAATCTGTGTAATGTTGGATATTCCTCACTTGAGGAAACATTGATCTTGAAGCTCCCAAGGACAGAATCCCTAAACTTGTCAAGCAATGGTTCCATTAAGCAATTTGGGCCTTAAGATATCTGGCCCAACTTCCCAAAGGGTGTGAGGGGGCGCTTGGGCCTCTTTATCCATTTGGGAGACAACCAGGTCGGGTCATCTTATCGGGTCGCGGTCAGGCACTGTAGTTGATCTCAGGTGCTTAGGTGCTCCCGTACGTAGGGCTGTAAACAAACCGAATTGAGCCGAACCCTGTTAAGTTCGGCTTGGGTTCGTTAAGGTATGAGTTCGGCTCAAGTTCGATTCGAGCCTGAACAATTTGGCTCGAGTTCGGCTTGTTAAAATTTTTCAAGACTCGGGTTCGGCTCGGTTGGGTTCATTAAGGTACTAGTCTGGCTTGAGTTCGGCTCGGGTTCGATTCGAACTTAAACATCTTGGCTCGAGTTTGGCTCGTTAAACTTAAATGAATCGAGCCGAGCCGAATCTAAGCTCAAATTGAGCTCTTCAAGACTCAGGTTTGATTTGGCTCAGCTCATTAAACTCAAGCGAACCCAAATTCTCTCATTGATCGTATAGAATTTGGGAGAAAAATAAGTATTCAATTATGTATACAACCTTAAAATTTTTTACATTTACAAATAGACCTCTATTGAATTATTAATTAAATTTAAGTATAGGTTCGCAAACCTAACCGAGTCGCATACCATTAGGCTTAGGTTCGGCTCATTTACGGAATGAGCCTAGAATTGAGGTTTAGGTTCAGTTCGTTTAGCGGACGAATCAAACTCGAACGAGCTCTTGCCAAACCAAGCCTCAAACAATTCGCGAATGGCTCAGTTCATTTACAGTTCTACCCATACGGAACGATTCGGTCTGGTCACGTGGTGTAGCAATCTGGTCTGGCCGCATGGCATGGACAAACAGAAAATGAAGAGCTCGCCGCACAGTACATGTACGGTCCAGACATGTGTCACACACGCTGCGCGGTACCCAACTGGACAGGAGCAAGTTTTTCAGAGGTTGTTGGTACAAGTGTACGAGCACAACCCGGTGCAGCCACGTGGGTCGACAATATGCCGGCCGACAAGCTCGAGGCCGCTCCATCCAGCCAGACGTTCAGATGGTTGGTGGTCGGTGATGTCACCATGGCACGGGGGTGGCATGCACGCCAACTTAGCCACCAAGGCAGGCACTCCCCTATATACACTACAATGGTAAACCCTAACAACTTAGCCATCAAGTATGCTCTCTCCTTGAGTTGAAACTAACTTAGTCATCGAAGTGCCCACAAGCCACCTTCGGCCGGTTGGCACTAATCTTTTGCTACTTGTGGAGTGAACGGAAGGGAGAAGTGGGCTAGAAGATCAAACCACAAAACAAGCAAACCCAGATCTGAGAGAGAGAGGCCCAACCTAGAAGAGTGAACACCATCCCATAGTGATTATGACACATCTTTCACCTCTTTACCAACCAAAAGACAAGCAATTTGACTCATTCAACTATGTCTTGAATTGATGTTCTTTGAGGATCAGGAGATTTTGTTTTGACTATAGTTTTGTATGGAGTTTGTTCCACCTTCTTCATTGGCATGTTTCATCTGTTATGGGGTACTAAAATGATAAAATCTCGAATTTCTCCATCATGTAGGGTCTTTCTCTCATACAGCCAACGACGCCCCAACAAGATATGGCACACCTCTAGAGGTACCACGTCACACTGGACTTTATCCCTAATATTGCCGCAACTGGAAAACTTCAAAGACATCAATGGTTGACTAGAACTTCCACTCCTTTCCTGAACCAAGCCACGATGTTGGTTTGACTAACTTCTCAATTTCCAAGCTAAGCTTGTTCATTATTTCACCAAAGGCAAAGTTTGAAGCTTCCACTATTAATGACAGCCACACAACTTTCCCAGGCTCACCTGTGCAAGTAGTGCAGAAATGACTTCATGTGAACTTTCTGTAATCAAACCCGGCCTTAGGAGCTATCATGGCATATGATTAACTTTCACACTGGAAAGCCCTTTCCTAAGCAACTCCATCACTTGGTTGTGTAACTCCTTAAGCTCTAGCGGACTGTAATGAGGTAAGCTAGCAACACATATGTGATGTTGGATAAGTCTGGGACTTCCTCGGGCGCTTTTCTTAAACTCCCAGTTTGGCACAAAAAAATTATTGTATGGTCCTGGATTGCCACTTGGTTTAGGAAAATGTCAAGTTTGTCAAACGCACAATACCGTGGGGACCACCGGGTGGCAATGGTCCCAGACCATCCAATAACTTCTCTTCTGGCGCATCTTTCTCTTCTTTACCCACCAAAGGACAAGCAAATTGAGTGTCATTTAATTCCATCTTGTACGATGTTCATCATGCCAGATTTAGGTTTCATGCTAGTTTCGTATGAAGCTCCACCTTCTTTGGCATCTTTTCATCTCTTTAAGGGTACAATGTAATCTTACATTCGTTCTTCATGAAGGCCTTGGTGTTCTTTTCTCTATTATGTTGGGTCTTTCTATCATTCTACCAAGGACACCCTAACAAGATATGGTACACCTTTGCTCCTCTAGAAGTACTACCTCACACCAGACCTTCCAATGGAAAACTTCACTAGACATTAATGGGTGACTTGGACTTTCCCTCCTTAACCAGGCCAGGTTGTAAGGTTTGATTAACTTCTAGGTTTCCAAACCAAGCTTGTTCATTAATTCATTCGATTTGAAGATCTCAGTGCTTCCACCATTAAATACAACTGGACACAATTGTCGCCAAGACAAAAAAAATTGCTTATTCTTGTCTTTTTGAAAAAAAATTATGAGTTTTGATCATAATTTTTTACTTTTCTAATTCTTCCGACGAGACGAATTAATAAGTCACAAAAATTTGAAATTTAATATATATGTAATTGGGCTAATGGGCGGGTCGGGTTTAATTTTAAATACGTGATGAATTTTTTGTATTGTAGGTTACTCCAAGAAGAAGATGAGGGATGTAAATCTAGTCGGTGTCGGGCAATGCAACATGTGGTAGTTGATGGGTCCAAGGTGAATTCATCAATTCCAGGGCCAAGCTCGTCTTCCGATAGGGATAAAAGGTTTGGGTTGACATTTGAAAACTTGTCCGCTGAGGGAAAGGCCTGCTGGCCGAATTTGTTTTCCGGCATTGGAAATCAGTGAGGTTTGTGTATATATGGACTTCAATTGGGTACACCATTGTTCACCTGCCTTGCACCTTAATCGCCTATGGTTTGTGTTTTTTGCTTTTCAGTTATATCTTGAAACTTGAAAGGGACTGGTGAATGTGTGTTCACTTTTATTTAAGGGATAGACTGTCGAGCGCATCGCTCTTCTGTCTTGGGGACATCGCTCTTCTATCTTGGGGACAGTTTCCTTGGTTTTAGATTTTCTCTAATGTATTACTAGTAATCTGCATTCCTTGTTTGTATGGAGTATTTTGGGTTATTAATCCACTATTAGAAATTACTACGTTGTGGCATACTCTTTTTTTTACAATATCAAAAAGTGTATTTCCCTTCCCTTGTTAGGTGCCGTTCCAGTTTTTCATAAAGTTCTTTTTTTTTTTTTTTTGGCAAAAATAATGCTTGTTCCAGATCTTTGAACCTTCCATTTTTTTAAAAATCTCCGACCAAAACGACGTCGTTTTGGTCCCTGTTCCCCATGGCGCCCGAGTGAAATGACGATACTGCCCTTGCCCCATTTCCATCTCCTAGGGCTTCCACTGTACGCCATTTTCATCTCCGCAGCCCTCACTCTCCCTCTTTCCAGAAGTCGCCCTCCCTCTCCCCCTCTCCAGAAGTTGGTGCGAGCTGGGAAGAACTCCTATTGCCAACCTCATCTGTGTTGCCCCCCTTTCCGGAAGTAACAACGGGCCAGGAAGAACACGAAGAAGAAAGGTCCAATTCTAGATCCGCAGGTATCTATATTGCTCTTCTCTTATATAAAAATGTGTAAGCTATGCCTCAAAATTGTGACTGAGAACGGCTGGGTTAAAATTCATGGAATAAGATAGAGTTCAACAATCTGCATTTGATTTGAACTTTTGACTCGGGGTAAATGATCTTCTTGGGTTGTCATATTGGTATTTCAGGGTAGACGCGGGCGTGGACGGTAGTGTAACCGTGGTCGACAAGGGTTCGGACCAGCCACGTGCCGATGAATCCGTTGGCGCCGGTCACGCACACCGGTGGCTTACTGTCGGATGTCTTCTCCGCCATCTTTTTTTATCGGCGTCGATTACTAGTTAGTAGTTAACTGGATGTCTTTTCCGCCATCTTTTTTTGTTGGCATCGATTACTAGTTAGTAGTTAACTCCACGTGCCGATGAATCCGTTGGCGCCGGTCACGCACACCGGTGGCTTACTGTCGGATGTCTTTTCCGCCATCTTTTTTTATCGGCGTCGATTACTGGTTAGTAGTTAACTGAGCTTGAACCCGCGACCTCGGTTATAAGATTCGACCCCGATCACATGCCGCTGTCGTGCTAGTTGTTTCAGTTTCTATCTATTCACAGCAATTGGTATCAACTGTCTACGAAAGTAGTGTTCTCATCAAACATGCTTTTTTCGGGCGGATAAGGTTTGAGATAGGGAAAGAAGTAAAGTTAAAGAATTGAGCGTTTCTCGGGCGGATAATATTTTGAGATAAGAAAGAAAACAATTTAAGGACTTGATAGGATAGAATAAGAGAAAAGGGGATAAGACTTGGTTTGGTTGATACACTTTTTAAATGTCCCGCTTCGTAACTTCAACTTATTTAGAAAATATCATCATTACACATTTTACATTAACTTTTACTTTTATTTTCCCTATTTACCCTCTATGGAGATATTATCATTACACTTTTACTCACTAACTTTTTAAAATGGAATCTACTTTTAGGGGCAAAATGGAAAATGTACAAAAATTTACCCACTAACTTTACAAAATGGAATACTGGACTTTAAAATGGGGATGGAGGGAGTAATTGATATGAACGGATAAGACGGATAAGCTTTTCAGATAATGAAGAAGGAAAGTCTTTTTTGTTGTTATTCGTTAAACTTAATTTACTCTGACAAAGAAGGGAAGTTACAAATGTTGATATGATAGAAGGAGAAAGTAATGAAGAAAAAGGATAAGATCTTGGTTTGTTTGGAAGTTGATACGGAAGGATAAGATACATGGATAATGAAGTAATGTACCAAACTACTTGTCTAGTACGACGATAGAGAACTTAAAAACCCCATATTTTTACCCCAACATTCTAATTGTCCACATACTGTTTTCCATAGTAGAGTCTTACCAAATTTCCTAATCACTCCGCATGGCTTCCGCTGCGTCCAATGCCACCTCTACATGGCCCACAAGGCTATGCATTTGCGGAGCTGGTCCTTGCATTCCCAGAAAATCTGGCTCCCGCTCAAGGAACCCCGGCAAGTGGTACTATGATTGCCCTCGTGACCCTGTAAGCCTCTCATTTCTTGTGATCTTTACTTAACAAAATACTTAAAACAATCTTTGTTGTGACCTTTTATTTGTATGTTTTCTGAGTAGCCTTGCCAGGAGTGAATGGTTGGTGCAATGAAAACATTTCGAATGTGGCCCATTCTCAAGATGATAGGTCATTCCAATTCACAAAGTCATCTGAAGCTTACAACTTCAACGGCCACAACTTAAGTCAACACATGTTAGCTATAGAAAATGCTGTCCGGACCTTAATCATTTTTGGAATTGTAATTTGTGTCCTACTACTTGTCGTCCTAGTGCGTATGCCATTGTAAATGTTTGGATTAAAAAGTTAAGGTTAACTTAACGAAAGTCTTTATCTATGCAAATGTGTTCAAATATGAACTAAAATTTAGAATTAAGACAATATTAAAGTTAACTTCACTTTTTTAATCCAAACCCACTCATACTCTGTGTTTTCGGATGTACTTATTTATGTAATAGTTGTACTGTATAAGACCTTGTAATATTGTCGACATGGATGTCCTATTTGGGACTTGTACTGTGTTTTGGAGATGAATGCATGTTTCTCAAGTTATGTAAATGTGTTCGGGCACATTATTGTAATTTGAACTTTTGTACCTAAATAACAAATTTGTATTGTCCAAAGCATGTCGTCACCGGCAAAAGGACGTGGTAGGGGAATTAGGACAAGCCCCCGCAAAGCCTTCTAGCAGCCTTCAGAAGAACGAAACTTCTCGCAGGTTTCACCGCAACCACACTTCTCGCAGTCTTACGAACAACCACACTTCTCACAAGGTTATGAACAACCAAACTTCTCGCATCCTTCAGAAGAACCAAACCTCCTGCATGCTTCACGACAACCAAATCTCCCGCTGGCTGCACAAGAACCCAACTTCTTACAGTCCTCACTGAGCCTTGGACGTGGGAGGGGCATGAGGCAAAGCCCCTGAAAGACCTTCTCGCATGCCTCACGACAGGCAAACTTCTCTTCGCAAGAAGTAAACTTCTTGCAGGCTTCACCACAAACAAATCAAACCATGTTGTCACCGAGCCGTGGACGTGGGAGGGGAATTTGAAACATTTCAAATATATCTTATATTGTTTACAAGAAACAGAACCCAAATATATACACCTGGAAAAAGCCCTAAAACTATAAAGATTAAACTACCCTTGACATAAAATAACATTACAAAAGAACCCAAACAACAATATATATTCATAGCCCCCCTCAAACTCATGATGCCAGCCCGGAGAGCATTGAGAGTTTGCCAAGGAGGAAGCAAAACCGAGCTGTGGTGTGCGTCTTGATGAAGAAATCGGCTACCTGGAGAGGAAGAGACAAACGGTAGAGCAATTGTGCCAGATTGGAGATGATGGCGAACAAAGTGACAATCAATTACAATATGCTTCGTGCACTCATGGAAAATTGAATTATAGGCAATCTGAATGGCCATTTATTGTCACAAAAGAGAGGTGTAGGAGAGGAGATAGTGACACCCATATCCGATAAAAGCCAGCGGAGCCAAATAACTTCAGAGGTGGCATGGGCCATGGCACGATACTCAGCTTCCGCAGCGGAACGAGTACTTTGTAAACCCATTTGCATCCAATGAGATTCTTACTAGCCGGCCAGTCGGGAAAGGAACCAAGTCCCAAGTCTGAGTATTAGCAAGAGCAGTGAGCTCGTCATTCATGGCAGTCACCCAGTTAGGATCATTACAAGCTTCTCTGTAAGAACGAGGTTCAAAATGAGAATGTATGCGAGATAAGAAATTGCGATAAGAAGAGGAAAAACAAGTATTAGTAAAGCCAAGAAGTTTTACCGATGGACGACGATCACGAGTGGGATACCGTTGTGTTGGTGGATCAGAGTTTTTTGAAGCAGAGGGAGGACGAGGAGTCGTACGATCTCGACGAACATAATGCTTGGGAAGAGGAGGAATGCGGTTGGAGCTAGAAGAAGCAAGAGGGGCAATGGAAATATTAGACACTTCGAGGGTACGAATATACTCATCTGTAGGAACATCTGCGTGGAATGGATCAATATGCACAAGATCCTCTTTGACGACACTAATAGGTTTGGATGGGAGAGAGAAGAAGGGGAGATGTTTGAGAAAAGTAACATGCCGAGACACATACAACTTTCGGGTCACGGGATCATAACAACGGTAACCCTTTTGTTGGATTCCATACCCCAAAAAGACACATAAGACACTACGAGCACTAAGCTTAGTGCGGTCCTTTTTAGGGAGAAGGACAAAGCAAGTGGACCTAAACACACGAAGAAGAGAATAGTTAGAAACCTGACCAAAGAGCCGTTCATAAGGGGAGGAACTAGAGAGAAGCGGAGTAGGCATCCGATTGAGAAGATAAGCTGCAGTGAGCACAGCCTCGCCCCAAAAGGCGGCAGGCACAGAAAAGGAAAGAAGAAGAGACCGTGCAGTATTTAAAAGGTAACGATGCTTGTGTTCAGCACGCCCGTTTTGAGCGGGAGTGTCGGTACAAGAAGATTGATGAATGGTGCAAAGAGAAGCTAAGAATTGTGTGAACTCACCAAGAGTGTATTCTCCCCCTAAGTCAGAGCGAAGAACTTTGATTTTTGTTGAAAACTGAGTTTGAACCATGGAGTGAAAATTGCGATATACTTGGTAAAAATCTAACTTGCGTGTCGCCAAATATACCCATGTAAACCTACTATAATCATCAACAAAAGAGACATAATATTGAAAACCACCTTTAGTAGCAATTGGGGCAAGCCCCACAAATCTGTATGAACAAGCTGAAACGGAGAAGTAGAAACAGAAATATTTCTATTGAAAGGTAAAGCAGACATTTTGGCCAACGTACACCCACTACGTTCAAAGATATCGCTTGTAGAAATATTTCCCAAACAGCCAGACTTAAGTAAAAGTTTCAAACGTTCACTAGATAAATGCCCTAAACGAAAGTGCCAAAGATAAAAGGGAGAGACTCCTGATTTAAACAGAAGGATGACATAACAGTGGTAGTAGACTCAATAGGAACATGCAAAGTCTCCAAAACATATAGATCGCCAACTCTACGCCCGGTCCCAATCTGCTTCTTCGACACCTGATCTTGCACAACACAACCAGAAGAAGAGAACAAGACATCAAAGCCGGAATTAGACAATTGACTAATAGAGATAAGACTAAGAGATAAATGAGGAACATAGAGCACATTTGGTATAGACAGGGAGGAAGATGGAGACGGGACAATAGAACCTATAAAGACGACATGCATAGGAGAGCCATTTGCAGTGGAAATACTAGTGGGAGAAGCAGGGGAGACACAATGGCTTAATAATGACAACTCAGGAGTCATATGGTGGGAACAACCAGAATCAAAAATCCATGTGGTAGGTAGGATACCTGTGGTATAGGAACCATGCAAACCTAACGGAGTGGTGGTCATAGCAGAAGCTTGAGAATGACCTCCTTGGGTGGCAGCCAAATACGCACGATACTCTTAATACTGCTCAAAAGAGGGATACTGTGGAATACTATCAGTTGTAGGAGCTACGAAAGCAGCCGGAGGACGAACAGACTGCTGTGTGGGCCGAGAATGCTGCTGTGTGGGCCTAGAGGAAGCGGGCTTCGAACGAGGAGTGCTACGTGTCATCTGGAACAATTTCGGACATGCATGCTTCCAGTGCCCTTTTTGGGGACAAAAGCTACACTCATCCAAAGCAACACGAGGTTTAGGCTTGCTCCTTGGCAAACTCTCGATGCTCTCCAGGCTCGCATCATGAGTTTGAGGGGGGCTGTGAATATATATTTTTGTTTGGGTTCTTTTGTAATGTTATTTTATGTTAAGGGTAGTTTAGTCTTTATAGTTTATGTTAAGGGTAGTTTAGTCTTTATAGTTTAGCCCTAAAACTATAAGGACTAAACTACCCTTAACATAAAATAACATTACAAAAGAACCCAAACAACAATATATATTCACAGTAGGAAGCTTAACGGATGGAAGTTTGGTTGAAGGCCGTCGCGAGTTCAATGCCGAAAAGGAATCGGAAGTCCAGAATGCGATAGGGAGTAGAAGTTTCCATATCCCATAAGGAGGCGATCGAGTGAAGAAATATTTTCGTAGATGATGGGATACATAGGGTTGGAGTATAGGTTGCCCACTCCTTGTCTACGTGTAGGATCAATAGCTACCAGCCCGTTACCATCAACTCCCCAATCTTTGCCAAAAGAATTGAGTATTTTGAAGACTCCTTTGCCAGTTGATTTATCCACACAGAACCCGTCGATTGTGACAGAATGATTCGTCAATTTTGCACCCGGATCCTCTCCTTTGTAAATGTTGTCATACCTACCCAAATTGTGGAACTTCTCTCCTACCGACATTGTGGCAATAACGGGTTATTGTGCTACTGCCAAAAGAAGGTAGTCAACATTGAACTGCGGCACTTTAATATAACCGTCTATGCGCCGACGACGGCGTTTCTCGATCGCAGGGCTACCATTTTCTATGGGTACTGTGTCTACCCCGTATGTCATGACATACCTCAAGCAGTGCTCTGCGTAACCGCCTATTCTCGCATCATCTTGGGAATCTGGTTGGCAGTTGATGAGTTCGCTGACTTCAACAATTGAATTCACATCCAAGTTGAGCCTCCACAAGCCCTCCAATGCGCTTGCGGATGCATACGCGTAACAGGTCGCACTATTTCCTTGATCTTTCAGATCAAAAAATTGATTATTTTGGGCAAAACTACGGTCAGAATGACTGTATTCTTTTGATAATAACCACCACCCGGTCACCATGTTCAATTGGAATGCTTCCGGGTGTTCCTCAAGTGACTTTTGAGCACCTTCTGGATTGTCATGATATTCATAGCCATAGAGCCGCTTTTTTATGGGTTCAGAATAGTAAAATTGGTAAATATTTCTGTTTGCTTCATCTTCTCCGTTGTCACCTTTCTCGAGAAAAGTGGACTGCAGAAAACTCGATATACTCTCGTCCCACCAAATCATCTTGTGAGGCGACGCGGTAGACACCGGAGTTAACGACATTTCTTCGAAAATCCAAAGGTGAGTGAGATGATATGGGGAAGAGCCGAAGAGGGGCAAGAAATCGATTGGGCGGGGAGAGAGACACTACTACTATAATCGTCACTATAATCGTCGACAGCAGAGTGAGAAAGGAGACGATTTTGTGGGTGGGTTTTTGAAAAATACTAGTATAATCGTTCTATTGGGGAGTAGTAGGGTTTTGTGGGGGGTTTGGGGCAGCTGTGCCCAGAAACGGCGTCGTGCCGAAATTTTTTTGGGAGCGAATTAAAACGATGTCGTTTAGATCTCTCAGAAACTCTGCTTCACTTTGCATTGCCACGCGGGAAAAGGACAGGAGGAGGACACGAGCAACAAAAAGAAGGAAAATTTTCAAAATGGCACCTGAACTTTTAATTCGATATCCCGTAAACACATGAATTTTAGTTTATTTTAATTAGGCACGTGTACTTTACAAAATCCTCAAATTCAGGCACCTGGCCTCATATTCCGTCCATTGTATAACAGAAATTGCTTATGTGGCATTTTTCTTCCGTTAAGTGCCTTTTGGCAAACAAGGGTAGCCCAAAAGTTGCGGAGAATCAAAGCCTTCCTCAAACTGACGCAGTAGTTCAAAAGTAAAAACAACAATACTGAAGAGAAACTACCCTTGGATTACAATGAACAGAGCATCAACAAACAAAAACCATAGTACAATTTGTCACCGCTCGTCTTCTCTGTCCCTCCTTTCCCTCCACAGTTCCGCGCCTCTCACCACTCTCACAAAATTTTAAAATCGACAACCTCAACAAGGCTAAACCACCATAACTAAAAGAGAAACTACACCGCCAGTATCGAAGCTGAGCTGGAGACAGATCTTGATCTGTACCATTTCAGAAGTTTCTCAAATCGGCATATTATGTATGGGAGTTTCAATCATGCTGAAGGTTTGGTGCTGTAAGGATGAGCTGTTTGATGATCGAAAAGATTTTAATTGCAGAAACGACGAAAATGAATCGCAATATTTTCATTTTCTGGTTTAACGGAAACAAGTAACTAACTAAATAAATATTTCAGAGGCATCTTCTTAAATCAATTTAAATAAATCTGTCGGGGGCTCTTAGAAAGACAACACTATTATTTCGTTCTTAGGAAGCAAATATTCTCGGGGTTTGGCCCAATTAGAGTGTAACGCTTCTTTAGAGAGTGGGACTTGGGGAAGCTGCTGTGCAGCTTCGTGCTGCACAGCGTGCTGCGCAGTCGCCGGCGCGCGTTGCCGGCATCGGTCCGGCGATCGGAGACGTTCAACGCGTAGAGCTCGTCGAGTTTTACTTGTGCGCCAAAAATCAGCTCAATCAAATATTGTTAAGTGCCTCATCCGAACACATATAACTTGAAAAAAATGAAATCCAAATGGATACAAAACACTGGATTGAAACCACTGAATCCATTTTTTTCAAGTTATATGTGTTCGGATGAAGCACTTATCGATATTTGATCGAGCTGATTTTTGGCGCACATGTAAAACTCGACGAGCTTTACGCGTTGAACGTCTCCGATCGCCGGACCAATTCCGGCAACGCGCGCCAGCGACTGCGCAGCACGAAGCTGCACAGCAGCTTCCCCAAGTCCTAGAGAGTGAGGTCTACGGTTCGACTGCTATGAAACTTTCTTTTTAAGGCATTGTAAGTATAAAAACATCCTTTTCAACTCTTTGAAACAACAAAATTCAATTCAAGACAAAAGCATCGAACAGGCCATTGAAGTCTGATAAATTCAAATTTATGAATCCTTAATTCACACGGTCAGATTCTTTTTTAAAGTCCAATAAATACAATAAACTCTATTTATATGCTTACATCTTCATATTGTGTTATACGGTCCTTCCACTTCATAAGTTTGCAAACAAGACAATTTTTTCAGGAACATCCATTTCGATTAATGATGGATAACCATTTTTATAAACCAGTCCATCCTCTTTTACTTCACTATAGTTTCCTTCCTCTCTCCTCTCTCTCTGTGTAAATTTCACCTCCTCTGTTCTTCACAATCCAAACTTTTCCAATCGAAGATGAAGCCCGCCACACTAATTTTAGTCCTCGTCGCGGTCATTATCTCATTACACAACGGTACAAACACATTCTAGAAGGATAGATTGCTTACATGTAGTTTCATTTCATTTACCAGTTGTTTTCATAAATAGGCAAAGGTTCCCCAATGGGCGCGAGTGGTATTCCACTGCTTTGCTCTTTATTTTCTTCTCTCTCATAAGCATGTTTACGAGGCCGGACTTGTACTCTTTGACATACTATATGCATAAACACCGTGAAGTAGTAGATTTAGTCTCTGCCACACTTCCATTATTGAAGATATTGATCTTTCGGACTTTTTTTCCCACTCGGGTGAAAGTGATAGATTGACAATGATATGCATTGATGAGAAGAGGTCTCAGCCGCCCTTGCCCTGCAGACTGTCTGACTGCGACCAGTTTTGCAAGAAGTTGCACCCCAAGGGATGGGGAGTATGCCACTATTACGACCCATATCTTTGCCAGTGTTTCCATCTTTGCTACAAAGACGTTCTTACCAAGACGCCCCGTTGCAGACATAAGAGCTTTCGGGCCTTCTACATCATAGGTGATCACACTCTACAAATTTCAATGTTTTTTTCTCTGGAATTTATCTTCACTATCAGTTTCATCTCTTTTTCATTTTTCTTCTCTAAGATTCTAATAAATGCGACATTTCCTGTAACTTGCAAATGTTGCATAATGTATTTCAAGTCTCAATGTTTTATTACAAGGATTAGCAGTTTCAATTTCGGTACTTTTGGAACAAGGCAACTATGTGTACATTAATTTCATATCACAGAAGTATCTCGAAGGATGGTGTTTTATCCATCTGCTCTAAAATGTAGCACTAAGGGGTTATGGTATGTGGAAAGCAATTCAAGATCAAAATGAGTTCCAGAGTTGGTTGACGGAGTATGGTGTCGTATATGTTGTCAAGGATATGTCTCCCTCTTCAAGAACGTGTATGGACCCGAAACAGAAAGGAACCAACTTCCCAAGTAAAGCATCAACAAAATAATTTCGAAACTAGTTGATTTAAATATGAAGCAAAGCAGAACAAACGACATTTGGCACCGTACAGTTTGAGAAGGGGTTTTAATTGATTAAAAGACGGTTGGCAACCTAGTCGGGAAATTATCATTCACAACTATTCAAGTACGTGAAGAGAACATTATACGGAGAACAATAGAATCAATATCTACCAACAAATAAAAGGTCCCCCCATTTACTAAAAGGCAATGAGCACAAGTCAAGAATGTTGACCATCGAGAAAGACACATATAATAATTGGCCATGCTTTCAGAAGCATCACTGAAACAGAGCTAAAACCAACGAGTGTCTCCATAATTTCATTTCATATATGTCTCCATAAAAACCTTAACGACCAGTCGCATTCAAAAAACGAGCACATGTTATAAGCAACTGATGGAAATATAAAGCAACAAACAAAACAAAAAAAACCCCAAAATTGAATAATCAAGGCTCTGTTAAATCTTAATTGTTTCTGTTTTTAGAGAGAAAGGGACATACAATTGTATTCATAGTTATAGAGCCGAAGACAATATGACGATTCTTGTACGCTCACTCAGTACTAACTACTAACATGCATATAACTTCTAACAATTTAATTTGGTATAGGCGCAATGAAAAGGAGCAATATGTCAGCAAGCCACCTACTGGTGAAATTCAAATTTCACGTTCTGCGCGTGTCCTTACAGTTGATATTTCATTCATCTCTCTCTTTGAGGGAACCCACTAGGGTTGGCCTATGTAACCCAATTTTCAGAACTACATGTACTTAGAATATTAGATGGAGCGAAGTCCTGTAGCCCTCGCTGGAAAAGAAATAACAACTCACTTTTGATCAGCTTGATGAGAAAACTGGAATCTTGGCTATATGGCTAGAAGTTTATTATTTCTCATGGCGTACCATATGCTCCCCAAACACAAGAAATAATGAAATAGCTGACAAGGATTTTCAGAGCTCTGGACCATTCAGGGCACAAAGTAGGCGAAGACAGCATTTTAGAGAACCGGCCACAAAACCAGGAGTCAAAACTAGTATTTGAATCTTCAGCACCAGTCTATATTTCTAGAGATAATTTTTTTTTTTTTGATCAGCTATATTTCTAGAGGTAATTAGTTATGTTGCGTTGATGTGTTCAAACGTGGTGGAATACGAAATGAAATAAAGAGATAATGACATTTTTAGCCATTGGATGAAGAGGAGGGATGACCCATTGACCCAGATGGAAAGTAGTAGCTAACACCAACGATTTCTCCTTGATTCCAAATGTCAATCTAAAAGCATAGTATCAGGCAAAGAAATATGGGCAGTCCTGCAGGTCTCACGTACCCATATTTGTGTCATGTCCAGCACAACAAAATGACTCCCTCTTTCCTCTTAAACATGCTTAAATGTGCACAGCGCTTGGGTGCTGTCATATAGCTCTCGACGAGCTCTACAAAGTGAACAATTTAGATCATCAAAACAGACCCGACACAAGCCTTAAAAAGGACGAACAGCACGCAACAGTTGAGTATCCCCAACTGCCTAGAAGCCATCTCCCTTATAAATTTACATATAGAATCAAAAAATTGTTATTTCTAACAAACTACGATAAAAAAAACAAAAGCAGTTTTAACATTATGAAAATTACAAAACAATAAACAATCACTAAACAAGTATTCATGAACTAAGCTATAGTTCCCCTTTTCCATAACATAGTTCATTCTGTACTATCACATGGAAAAGGGGAACTACAGGCACCACAAGTAAAATGATGATCAATTTTCATGGACACCAAAAGAATCAGGTATCAATACAAGCACCAAACTCTAAACACTGAAAACAAAATTAAAAATAATACAACTCACACAAGTTTCTAACCCAATGATCAAAGTCAACAAAATCTATGTACATTTCAGAAAAATGACATGACAGGAGAGGTAACAAGTTCTCGTATTCACTTCAAATTTTTACCTGAATCAAACCAACATTTAATGTTGTAGACTTTTTGCATCTCTAATAGATATCTTCTTTAGTAACTATATGAAGCAGTCATCCTTCATCGGTGTCGGACCACTCTTTCACCATCTCTCCTAAAACCAATTGGTACAAAGAGGGCTTCAATTAAGTCTTTTATGACATTCGACAATGCACTCACAAGTCTGTTTTTAGAATGATCGCAGGGAGTAGTATTGTGTAACCAAATCCATGAGGGCACTCTGGGCCCAACAATAGGTCTCCTTCCCAAATGGTTCAGCATGGTCCATCCTAAAAGCTTAGAGTTCTTAAAGCACGCTATCAGGTTATGACATGTAATACCATAGTGCAACAAGTTTTCACTTCTAAATAAACTTTTACCACCCAAATCCGACCATCCGAGTAAGCATATGTCTCAAAGAAAGCCTCTCCGAGCATGCGATAAAACAAGTCTAATTCCCGTTATGGTTCCAATTCCATAGCTTCCATGGCTCTCCCATAGGGAGGTTTCTGGCCACAAACTACACCCAAAGTGCAACATTGCTGCAACAGCAATGAATGAAGGGCTCCCGGCTCCCGATTCTTATTTCATTGAAGAGTCAAGAATCCAAAAGATCACCCTTGTAAATCTCCAAGATTTCCTTTGCATCATTTGGAAACCTAGATATAAATTTTCCCAGAAACTCCACTTCTGAGATAGTCAATAAAGAACTTAAACTAGGTTCCTTCTGTAACAGCCCCTTTGACATGATAACCCTTAAAACTCTATAACGAGGAACTATTCTCTTCTCCATGCTGAACATTAGACAAATAGGATAACTAACTAACGCATTCCTTCCCAACTTCACCTCCTTCAAGAAAAAATCTATCCCCAATTTCAACTTCCCTTCGGAAACCATAAGTAACGCCGGAGTCCTCCTAACCATATCCATACATTCCTCCTCCGAAAACCCAAAATTCCTAAACAATTCAATCTTCCTGCTAAAAGTCTCACCACTTATGCTACAAACTGCATGCACGGCATGAACCAGCATCCTCGAATCAACAGAAAACCCCATATCTAAAACACGCGAAACAAGGTCCCTAAGAGACGTCTCTGAAATGAAGAAAAGCTGAGGTTGCCTCTTCAAAAGAAATGAGAGCTGGGACCCAACAATGCCGCAGCTCTCCAAGAAGGCAACGTTACATTTCAATCTCGATACTGGTTTTGAAAAGACCCAACCCCGATAGGTCTTCTGAAGAACCCGAATCAAATCCTGATTGTTTTTGTCGTTTACGAGGGTGTTCTTGATAATGTCAACGCAGGGTATCAATGTTCTCTCCAAACTATCAAGCAGAACATGAGAATGAGTTGAAATTAACTTACCCAACTCAGGACCAGAGAGACCCAGGCCCAGAAAAAATTGCAGCTTGGGCTTCAAAGTCTTGTCCACGTCGGAGAAGAGGATATGGGGCCTGGACAGAACGGAGGATCGAATGTGGTCGTCGGAGAAGCCTAGTTGCTTGAGAAATTGAACCACGGAGTGTGGCTTTTCTAGGGATTTTCTCGATGAGAAGCGGTTGGAGATGGAAACGGCTTCTGGTTCGGAGATTGCCAGGGTTTTGATGAGGAAATTGGAGAGGGATGGGTTTGAGGTTGGAGTTGAGATGCTGGGAGAGTGAGTGAGAGAGGATAGAGAAGAGAAGCAGGAACAGAGGAAAGGTTTGTTTTTGTTTTTGTTGTAGGGTTTAGAGAGAGAAGGGAAAGGGGAGAGAGAAAGGTATGAGACCGGAGTTTGCATCTTTCTTGGCTCAGTTGTATGCACAACACAGTACACAGAAGAGACGAGAGAGAGGGAGAGAGACTGGGTAAGGTTAGGTTACGATAAATTATTTGGAAGGACACTAGCATTAGATTAAAATGGCACGATTTCCCTTAACAATCACAGCTCTCGCCTTCTCTCTCCAGAAAGTTTACTGGCACAGCAATTTGTACATAGATTTTTATGTGGAGTTCACTATAGATTCCACACAAGTGATCCGAGCCGTTATTATATTTAAAATATTTTTTTCAAGAGCCCCCGTGAAACATCAGCTCAATCCAATATCTATAAGTACTTGATTTAATCGTCTAACTTTTCATTCTCAAATAACTTAAATGAAAAGTTAGATGATTAAATCAAGAACTTTTAGGTATTGGATTGAACTGATTTTTCCCGAGGGCCCGTGAAAAAATGTTTTAAGTATAATAAACGGCTCGGATCACTTGTGTGGGACCCGTAGTGAATCTCATATAAAAATCTGTGTACAATCTGTGCACAGATTGCTGTGCCAATAGACTGGTTCTTCTCTCTCTGTTTCTCTCTCATCCATTCTCCAAACATCGGAGAATGCTATGGGAACCACCAATGGGCGCAGTAGCCCCGGGACTGACTAAACGGCAACGTTTGGTTTAAAAAAAAATTCCACTACCAATTTGCAATCCTATGGAGCAGAAATGTGATTATGAGAGCTTTAGAGACAAAATTTAATTATGTCTCTTTAGAATAATATGATCAGAATAATAAGATTTTCAAACCCATTAAAACGGATTAAAAATTGAAGCACTTAATCTTTTTAACTATATTTTTTAATATATAAACCGTCTCAAAAAATGAAGTGCTCAAATTTTAATCCGTTTGAATGGGTGTGAAGATCTTATTATTCTGATCACATTATTCTAAAGAGACATAATCAAATTTTGTCTCTAAAGCTCTCATAATCACGTTTCTGCTACATAGGATTGCAAATTGGTGGTTGAAAATTTTGTTTTAATCTAAACGTTGCCGTTTAGCCCCCTGGGTAGGGGCTACTGCGCCCACTGGGGCAGCAGAGCCCCCAGATCCGAGAACCGAGTAATAGTGTATCGACCGTTACGCGGGGCTTACTCCGGATCCTGCTTGGATGATTCGAGTTATATAATTTTAAACAAAACACTGGGTGGGCTGTGAAAAAATCATTTTTATTGGATATATGTAAGCGTTCAATCTAATCTTCTAATTTTTCATTCAAATTAGAAAATAAAAAACGCCGAGTGGGCCATGAAAAATCATCTTAATTGAATATGTGTCAGTGTTCGATCCAATCTTCCAATTTTTCATTTGGTGTAATTTATCTCTTCAATTTTAAGTGTATTGAGTAGTTATGAAGAACCCCAAATGGTTGGGTCATAGGATGACTTGGTTAAATATTTTGCAAAGAAGATATCTCAATTTCAAAAGAATCGTTATTCAAAAACCGAACCGAACCGTATTTTAATAATGGTTTGGTTCTATGAATTCCATGGTACGTTTGGTTGTGTAAATTTATAATTCATAAGTATTGATTTGGTTCTTAGTTTAAAACCAAACCAATTCGATCCAAGCCCACCCTTATTTTTTTTTTTTTGTCAAATTGAAAGGAGATTTTATTATTATGACATAGAAGATGAGCCAACGGCTCCAACATCATCAAGGGCTAGGGCCAAGAGCCATTGGGGAAAATCACCCCTCCAACTCATCGACCCATTACCTGAGGAAAAATTCATAGCAATCTAGAGACCATCTAAAATAATGGTATCACAATTCACAGTCAACGAAGGATCGAGAGCCATTGATAGCTTGAACAATCTGAAGTGCATCCCCCTCCACGATAATCCGAGAATAACTCCAACGCAAAGCTATAGGAAGAGCGAACTGGAATCCCAAAGCTTCAATGACACGAGGAGAGAGAGGACCCTTGAATATTTCCATTGTTGCTCCTACCAATGTTGCAACTAGAAACAGCATTTAGGGGGCCAAATTTCCACACCTCCCTTGCCCTCTTGCAGCGGAAAAAACACATGCTCGATCGTTTTAGGTTCTTTGTGACAGTGAAAACAAAATGGGCCCCTAATAACTTGTCTACGATGGAGGTTTGCAGCCACAGCTAATGCATTCTAAGAGATGGTGGGCCTGCGACCAAGCGCCACCCTTGCTTGGCAAGAAATGCTAGATTGAAAGCGTGCAGGTCATGGAACCCCATTCCACCCATGGATTTGGTGTCACACAGCTTATCCCAACTGACCCACTGAAGTTTCCTCTCTCCCTTCTTGCTGCCCCACTGAAATCTGCTCATGAATTTACACAATTGACGACAAAAGCCTTTTCGGTAGGAGGAAACACTGCATAACATAGTTGGGCATGGTCATTACCACTGATTTGAGAAGAACTTCCCTACCCGCATTATTTAGTCTTGCCTCCGACCAGCCCTTCAACTTTGTGTCCACGCAATCTGTGGCATATGAGAATACAGCCCTCTTTGATTTTCCAATGATTGACGGTAGCCCCAAGTATCTGCTCCCTCCAGTCTCAAGTCTGATATTCATCACATTAACAATCTCAATTTTGACATTGCGAAGCGTGTTCGGGTTGAAGAAGAAAGAGGATTTGTCCCGATTAACCATCTGACCCGATGCTTGCTCATACTTGTTAAGGATCCCATTAATGGTCTGGCAATTGTCTAGAGTAGCTTCCCCAAAAACAACTGAGCCATCAGCAAAGAACAGATGTGACACGTGTAGGATTTCGTAAGAAACCCTAAACCCAAGATCTCATGTCAAATCATTGAAGAAAATAATACCGGATGCGTACCTGTCGCCATGGAGGATGAAAAACTTAGTGCGTGATTATTGGTATTCCGCCTCCAAAACCCTACTCTAGATCTTGACCTGAGTCTCACACACGATGTGATGGTATGAGAAAAGAGGCTAGGGTTTGGAGTGGGGACCTTGACCACCTATTTATAAGCCCCCGGTTCCATCATAGCCCATCATAATAGACAGAACCATATTGGGCCATTTAATTGGTCTCTACATATAAAATAAGCCCGCACCACTTTACGCACGTGATATGACCCAAGTACGTGCTAATAGAGACGTGTCTATTACCCGGGTCACATTAATTAAAGATCACAACCTTATGGGTAATACCGACATCACTCAAACCTTATTCGACAACATACAATGTTTAGTTTTATGATCTATGTAGGCCCACCAACAGAAAATTGCTAACAATCTCCCACTTGGGCCACATAGGTCATCATGATATTAGACATTGTAAACTTTAAGAGCTCAAACTTTTGTTGTCGAAATTTATGAGTGTCATCTCAAAACAATCTGGTCCATTGAAAATATAAATATAGGATCATGGCGGCCTTTGCCATATTTATCATGACAGGACCTATCCATGGTCACAAAATACCTATGCATTCAACGACATAGATCAAGTACGGATATGTAGCATGGAAAACGCATGCAATGTGATCCTTTATCATGTCTGTTTCCAACTGATCCAACTTTATAACTCAATAGAGTTCCTGTATCATGCATATTTTCAAAACTTCATGTATAACCACTGTCACGCCCTCGATTTTCAACATAAATAAATATTACATTTTTAATAAAGGAACCTCACGAATCGTACATATTACCCAAAAGGATTTCCCACCTGTCAAATTTACAGAACAAGTCCCCATAGTTACAGAAACACAATCTTGGCACCATGGCCGAAAATAACTTAGTTACAAGTACAGCCAACTCAAAATATTACCGCTTTCTAGTCAAAAGGAATTTAAGAATAATTAGTTACATACTCATCTTTACCAAAAGCAAATTGATTACAAAAGATGATTAAGTAACTAAAACAAGGTTAGCTCCCAAAAATCTTCATGTACAAGCACGCCGTCACATGCAGTCTATAGCCCAACGTTCGAACCTGAAAAGAAGGATTTTGTTGAGCTACACTAGCCCAGTAGGAAAATCTTTACCAAATTTATATGCAAATATGATGATAAGAGCAAACATGAGAGGGTAAGGAAACACAGCTCGACAAACGGTAACCAATCAATTTGCAAATGAACCCTTAACGAAATCGTATGCATGAGCCCTACGATGCTAACCCCTCTACAAATCCCAACTCGACTTGCTAACCTAAAACTTCATCATCGGTATTTCCACCACTTGCGTTACCGGAATAACACCATAAGGATTACCGTGTTACCACCACTTGCGTTACGAAACCCTTTAAGTCTCCATATTACCACCACTTGCGTTACGGGACGTCCTAAACCAACCTTCGACCCAAAATCGACCATTCCTCATACAACACGCAAACCTAGACTTCCCCATGAACCCATTCATAGATGGAACACCCTACATTATGCCAAAGTCATCACAAATGCACCATGAATGATCACACGATACCAACAATCTATAGAAAGTACATTCCAACGTTTAACTAAGTCAATTCTTATCCGGTTATTGCTAACGGAAGACCAACGGACCAAGGAGTACATCGAACCATCATAGGAAGTCAATTAGACAAGATTGAGATAGTTTAGGAGGTGTTCAAAAGGGTTTAGAAGTGATTGGAGGCCAAAACAATCAACGGAGAAGCAAAAGGTGCAAAACTGGAGATAAGCTCACTGTATCGATACGCGCTTAATCCGTATCGATACGGAATCAACTGTCCAAAAAGATAAGCTTACTGTATCGATACGGCCCTTAATCCGTATCGATACCACGGGGCTTCGGGTAGAACTTTCAGCAGATTTTCAGACATGCTTTACAACCAAAATTTGACAATCAAGGGCACGATTCTACACCAAATCAACACATAAACATGTAAAAGAGGTAAAGAAGTCCCTACCTCGCAATAATGGTCGAGATTCAAGCGTTTATGAACGAGCCCTAGCTTTTTGAACTCCGAAACTTCGATTTAAACTTGACCCGAGGATCTCCGAGCTCAAGAACGCGATTGCAAGGCCGGAGGGAGATTGCTTCTTGAAGATTTTGGGAGATTGAGTGGAGTTTTGGGTGAGAAGTGAGGAGAGAGAGAGATAGCCGGTGGGGAGAGGGAGAGAACGGATGAGAGAGAGTGGGAAGAGGAGAATTTGATCTCCTACAATGCACACACCCACCTTATATACCCACATATCTTTAAATCACACACATACTCCCTCAACTTTCTACTCTTTCAAATCAAGCCCCAATCTAATTAATCACCAAATAATTCCTATTTTCTCAATTAGGCATTTAATAATTAATTTCAATAACTAAATAAATTACGGATCTCTACAACCACAATTTGAAAAATATGCAACTTTATTTCAGAATCATCAATAAACTGAAAGTGATCACCAAAAAATGTCAAATAATCCATAATAAGAGTAGCACAACTCCCACTAACAAAATACTTCATTAGAACTAACCACTCCTGAACGAGCAACATGCTCCTTAAACACTTTAGGTGGTAAGCCCTTAGCAAGCGGATCCGCAATCATGAGTTCTGTGCTAATGTACTCAATTGACATAAGATGATTCCGAACTCTTTCCTTAACGACAAGAAACTTGATGTCAATATGCTTCGATTTTGACGAACTCTTGTCATTCTTAGAATATAGTTCAGCAGCTTTATTATCACAATAAATCCTTAGTGGCTTCTCGATGTTACTCACTATATGAAGCCCCGAGATAAAATTCCACAACCATATTGCTTGATTTGATGCCTCATAGCAAGCTATGAATTCAGCTTCCATGGTAGATGAAGCTATAAGTGTCTGTTTGACACTTTTCCAAGATATAGCTCCTCCAGCTAACATGAAAACATGACCAGAAGTGGATCTCCTACTATCAAGGCAACCAGCAAAATCAGAGTCTGAATATCCAACGATCTCCAAATGTTCAAATCTCCCATATGTGAGCATATAATCTTTTGTCCTTTGCAAGTATCGCATAACGCGTTTTGCTGCTTTCCAGTGATCCATGCCTGGATTACTTAAATATCTGCCAAGCATGCCAACTACATACGCAATATTCGGACGCGTACAAACTAGAGCATACATAAGACTCCCTACTGCTGATGCATAAGGGATGTCTTCCATTTGTTTTCTTTCCAAGTCATTCTTTGGGCATTAGAGCAAACTCATTTTGTCACCTTTGGCAATTGGTGCATCACATGGTGCACAACTCTGCATGCCAAATCTACTGAGCACCTTATCGATATAAGTCTTTTGTGACAAGCCAATTATACCCCGTGATTTGTCACAATGAATCTGTATGCCTATCACAAAAGATGCATCACCAAGATCTTTCATTTCAAAATTCTTTGAAAGAAATTTCTTGGTTTCATGCAATAATCCTATATCGCTGCTTGCCAGTAAGATATCATCGACATACAATACTAGAAAAATGAATTTGCTCCCATTGATCTTATGATAGACACATTGATCCATAGCATTTTCCTTAAAACCAAAAGAGGAAATTACTTGATCAAACTTCCGATACCATTGACGGGATGCCTGCTTTAAGCCATAAATGGATTTCTTTAGTTTGCAAACCATGTGTTCTGATTCTTTTGTCTCAAAACCTTCTGGTTGCACCATATATATGGTTTCATCAATGTCACCATTAAGAAACGCAGTCTTTACATCCATTTGGTGAAGCTCCAAATCAAAATGAGCTACAAGTGCCATAATAATCCTAAGAGAGTCTTTCGATGACACCGGAGAGAAAGTCTCTTTATAGTCAATGCCTTCCTTTTGAGTAAAGCCTTTAGCAACAAGACGTGCCTTATATCTTTCGATATTGCCCTTCGAATCCCGCTTGGTTTTAAATATCCATTTACAACCAACGGGTTTAACACCTTTAGGCAATTCGACAAGATCCCAAACGTCATTGTCACTCATAGACTTTAACTCATCCAATACGGCATTCATCCATTTTTGGGAGTTAACACTTTGTTTGGCTTGACTGAAAGATATGGGATCATCCTCCAATCCTATATCAAACTCATGTTCTTGGAGATAAACGACATAATCACTTGAAATCGCTGATCTCCTCTCTCTATTGGATCTCCTTGGCACTTCCAATTGAGTTTATTGGGGTTCTTCTGTATTAGTAGGAGACAACTCAGGAATAATCTGGTGGTCTGCATCCGCATCCTGTACTAATACAGGTGTGACCACATCATCAGTCTCAACATGAATCATAGGAATCTCAATATGTTCCTCCTCAAATTCAAAATTCCGGGGTTGTTGTGCATTCCCACTACTTTCAACATCCTCAATAAATTTGGCATTATCCGTCTCAATTATGGTATTTGTGGAAGGGCAATAAAACTTGAAACCCCTTGACCTTTCAGAGTATCCAATAAAATAACAGCTAACAGTTCTTGAGTCCAATTTTCTTTCGTTAGGCCTATAAGGCCTAGCCTCAGTTGGGCAACCCCAGACATGGAAATGCCTAAGACTAGGTTTCTTTCCAGTCCACAACTCGTACGGGGTTTTAGCTACTGCTTTACTAGGTACTCGATTAAGAATATAAACTGCAGTCTTTAAGGCTTCTCCCCACAGGGAATCTGGTAAAGAAGAATTAGACATCATACTTCTGACCATATCCTTAAGGGTTCGATTTCGTCTCTCAGATACACCATTTTGACGTGGTGTCCCTGGCATGGTGTATTGAGGTACGACGCCACATTCTTCCAAGTATCTCGCAAAAGGCCCTGGACGTTGTTCGCCTGATCCGTCATATCTACCGTAGTATTCACCACCACGATCAGATCTAACAGCCTTAATTTTCTTATTAAGTTGATTTTCAACTTCTGCTTTATAGGCCTTAAATACGTCCAGTGCCTGTGATTTTTCATGTATCAAATACAGATACCCATAACGAGAATAGTCATCTGTAAAAGTGATAAAATACCGTTGACCATTCCAAGAAGCCGTAGGGAATGGACCACAGATATCAGTATGCATCACTTCTAAAACGTCTAAACTCCTTTTGGCACCAAATTTCCTTATATTTGTTTGCTTCCCCTTTACGCATTCAACACAGATTTTAAAATCTGAAAAATCAAAAGGATCAAGAATTCCACTTGACACAAGCCTTTCAATTCTCTCTTTCGAGATATGTCCCAAACGCTTGTGCCACAATACAGAGGAATTCTCATTAATTAATTTCCGCTTCGTACCATATTTGTCAACATGCAAAGTTTCATTAAACTTTAAGTGGGAGGCATCCAAGTCTAACCTGTATAGACTATCAACTAGATATCCAGTACCAATAATATTTGAATTTTGGAAATGACTGAAACCTCCGTTTCCAAATGAACAAGTATAACCGGATTTGTCCAAACAGGAAACAAAAATCAAATTCCGTCTAAATGACGGTACGTAAACAGTCTCATCCAAATCCAAATAAAGACCAGATTCTAATTTAAGTCTATAGACTCCAATTGCCTCAACACGAACTTTATTGCCGTCTCCCATATAAATGAACCTTTCGGCATCACTTGGGATTCGACTCTTTATACAACCTTGCATAGACACACTAATGTGGATAGTTGCACCCGTATCTATCCACCAAGTGTTGGGTGGTACTTCAGCTAAATTAAATTCACAGCAAACAAAACTGAATTGATTACCTTTCTTTGCGAGCCACTTGTGATATTTGGGACAATCCTTCTTCACATGACCAACCGTCCTTTGGCAAAAGAAACAGGGAACACCTTTATCCTGTTTCTGTTGCACAGTTGTCTGTGAAGTCCCAGCATCTACAGTTCCCTTAACCTTAGGGTTTAATTTTCTTTTCTTAGTGCCCAAATAGCCATGAGAATGAATTGTAACATGCTCTTTCCATTTCTTAAAGTTGGAACCCTTAAGAACTGGAATATTATTCAAATTGGCAGATGTAAAAGATGCAATAACAGAAAAGCTCACAATTAACAAATATCCATCTACTTTAGTGCAATGATAATAATAAGAGAACTTGAATATAATTATCATGCAAAACTTGATCTAATTGTAGGGGCAAACAATCAGATAAATAAAATAAAATTTGATATTTGTGTCTTTAATGGTGGGCCCTTTCGAGAAACCTAACGCATCATCATAGCCAAGTCTTTGGACAGTAATTACAACATGCAAGTGGTCTTCTCATCAATAAAGCTAGTTAACATGAACAATATAAACTGGGTCTGGCCAATCAAGAGCCTTCCTTTGGGCCGACTATTGACCGCATAGACAAATTCTAAAACTATATTATTCAAAAAAAAATAATAATAACTACCTTATACCGTTTAAAATCCGGAAAAATAATAACCTTCCTTTGGGCCGATCACTATTCACATGGATCTAAACGTAACTTTATGCAACTCAAAACTTTTACCCTTAACCGCAAAAAATTTCAATGACATAGACCACTTTGGTGGCATATCACTTTAATTTTCTTAAGCATTGGGTATGAATTGCGAAATAAACTTTATGCCCCAATTTTAATTCTTTAGTGAAACAAGTAATAACCATAGAATCCACTCGCTGTAGTCGCACTGTCGCCATGGAAATCGCCATATAGCATGCATACCGCAGATTAGACCAATCGAATAAAATCCAAAATTGATCTAACAACTAACAGCAAGAACGACTTCAACTGAGAATCAGAAATATGTCGCCGTTACGTAGATTGGATTTATTACTTGTTTCTTGGATACAGGGAAAAACAAACTTTATGTTTTCCTCAATAATTTGACAAGAGGCTCTGATACCACTTGTAGGATTTCGTAAGAAACCCTAAACCCAAGATCTCATGTCAAATCATTGAAGAAAAATAATACCGGATGCGTACCTGTCGCCATGGAGGATGAAAAACTTAGTGCGTGATTATTGGTATTCCGCCTCCAAAACCCTACTCTAGATCTTGACCTGAGTCTCACACACGATGGGATGGTATGAGAAAAGAGGCTAGGGTTTGGAGTGGGGACCTTGACCACCTATTTATAAGCCCCCGGTTCCATCATAGCCCATCATAATAGACGGAACCATATTGGGCCATTTAATTGGTCTCTACATATAAAATAAGCCCGCACCACTTTACGCACGTGATATGACCCAAGTACGTGCTAATAGAGACGTGTCTATTACCCGGGTCACATTAATTAAAGATCACAACCTTATGGGTAATACCGACATCACTCAAACCTTATTCGACAACATACAATGTTTAGTTTTATGATCTATGTAGGCCCACCAACAGAAAATTGCTAACAACACGGTCTCATTCCCACCCCTACTAAAAAGAGAAGAATGGAGTAATATGCTTACTTGTTTTATCACAAAAATTTCTTTAACATGATCACATGTATAATATCTTTTGTAAAAAAATTCTCAATCAAGACACCACAGTTCTCAATATCTTCTATTATGGTCTTTCCCAAATTAATAGAACCCATATCGAGCTATTCAAATCCAAGAAATTTAGCGGGTGTTTTGGGGACTTAGGGGCTCTGCTGCCTTCAAGGGGCAGCACCCCCTACCCACACCTCAAAACTGCGTCGTTTTGAGGCCACTGATGGTCCCCCTTTTTGATTTCCTTTGTCCTGTTTGGTACTCTATAAATCGGGCAACTGCTGCAAGTTCAAATGTGAAAAAACGCCATTATAACCGTGAAAAGGGAATAGTAGATATTATAGCAATTCTTTTTTATACTATTATTTTTTACTTCTCTTTCCTAATTTCTCTTATATTATTTAATAATCTCAATAAAGTAAGTGTTCCAATTTTCAATCTGTTTGAATTGATGCAAAAATCTTATTTTTCTCATCATTTTATCATAAAGAGTCGTAATTATTTTTTGACTCTAAAGCTTTCATATTAGAACCCTAAGATAACTGTAGAACTAAACAAAAGTTAAAAGATTTAGATACTAAAATGAAAGCCTTATAATCAAAAATTAATTACAACCTTTTAGGATAGAATGATCAGAAAAATAAAATTTTTTGCACCTGTTCAAACAGATTGAAAATTGGAACACTTAATCTTTTAACTATTTTTAATATATAAAAGTCTTTAAAAAATAGTTAAAAGAATAAGTGTTACAAATTTCAATCCGTTTGAACTAGTGCGAAGATCTTAATTAACTGATTATTTTATCCCAAAAGGTCGTAATTAATTTTTGATTCTAAAGCCTTTCTGTTAGAGCCCTAAGATAAATGTAGAATCAAATATAGTTTAAGATTAAGATAAAATAAAAGCCTTATAATCAAAAATTAATTAGAACCCTTTAGGTAGAATAAAATGATCAGTAAAATAAGATATTTGCACCGATTCAAACAGATTGAAAATTGAAACAATTAATCTTTTAACTATTTTTTTAATATATAAAACTTTTTGGGATCCGGGCATTAAATGCACACTATTTCCAAAACATGCCATAAAAATTTGGCCAAACAATGTAAATTATTTACGAAGATACCATTGATTTGTATGTGAAAGGTGGAGAAATCTGGACCGTTGGATTTGTTTGTATGAATAGATAAAATTTGTATCAGGGAGAAATCTGAACCATTGAGAAAGAATATTCTTAAACACCCGTGTTTTATTAGATAGATTCCATTTTCACAGTTTTAATGACGTTTTTTCACAATATTTTTTTTCAACCGAACCCCATCATCCCAATATTATTAACAAACCCAACCCAAGTAAACACAATACAAGAAGAAAGGAACACAGTACAATAAGAAGCGTTTTTCACATTTGAACTTGTAGCAGTTGCCCTATTTATAGAGTACCAAAGAGGACAAAGGAGAGCAGAAAGGGGGGGGGGGGGGGGGGGGGGGGGGGGGGGGGGGGGGGGGGACCATCAGTGGCCTCAAAACTACGGTAGTTTTGAGGTGTGGGTAGGGGCTACTGCCCCTTGAAGGCAGCAGAGCCCCCAAGTCCGTGTTTTGGAGCCTATTTTTTTTGCTTTTCATTTTTAACTTTTTGTCTTTTTGGCTTTTTAGATTATAATCAGAATGTATTTTGAACATGGTAGAACGTTTGGATAATATGTGTAGAATACATTTTATAACAGGGATAGTATTTGACAGATATGTGATGAAAATGAATTATGGATTAATTTTTACAATATTGCCCCTGATTATATATTATGGTATATGATGTGTATGAATAACAACTTAATTAATTTTCTTAAAGTTATATTGTGAAATATGGTTTTGTTCTTGCGTTTAACAAATATATGTATTCCTTAATTGAAAGTCTCCCATTTTTTTCTAATTAGAAAGAATCAAATATTTCCAATCAAGTAAAAGCAAAAAAGAAAAAAAATTAAACTTAGCATAACAATTGAATTAACTTAAATCCAACCAAATGCCAAATACACAAAAGAAAAACTATGAACCAAAATTAATTAAAAAAAAAAACACACTCTTGCCAACTAAAGGAAAAAATAAAAACAGCCACCTGGATTTGAGAAGTGGGGTTAGGTTATTACCCAAATAAGAGGAGGGTATTTTGGTCTTTCAACACATTTTGTGAAAATGAGAAAATGCAAAAAGTACCTCAGGACCTCTTTTCCACTTCTACTCCCTAAACCTCAAAAACCAAGACCCATTCTCCTATAATGCATTTTAAAGAACCTGCTAAACAACCAAAGGGTGAAAAGGAGAAAATGAAAATGTGAAAAGGAAGCTAAGGAGTTCAGTGTCACGCATATATGGTAACCGAAACTGGATCATGCCGATTATGTGGGTAATATTTGATATTTGGTAGGGTTTTGGAGCTGAAAATGGTGTAGAAAATGTATTGCAATCTCGTCAACCCAAAACAAAGGCTGAAACTGTCAAACAACGGTGGATCATCTATCTTTACACACGAATCAACAAAAAGAATGCGAGTATCGCAAAGTACGCTGCTAAGAAAGTAATTGGAAATAAACCAAATGAGCTCATCAAAGGGAACAAAAAACTGAGAAAAAAAAAGTTCCAAGACCAGCGTAGCAGATTTTCAAACCGGCAGTCATACTGATACTGCCAGCAATGGCCATTGCTTCTCCCCACCGTAATGTTTCTATCGATGCAGAGTTCATTCCTAATTAAGAAGATTAACATACTACAGACTCCAAGTTTTGTTGAATCATCTTAAAATTCAAGCATTGAAAAAGAAAATAGTACACAATTTTTTTTTGTCCCGACCGATAATTTGGTACAAGGTATCGTCCGGTAAAGGCTGGTACGCCCGGTATTGACGGGTACAAGCCGGTATTTGGGGCGGTATGGAACACCTACTTATGTGTACCGTTTAATTGCCTATCTTACGAATATATCAAATTACCCGCAGCAATATTTTTCCCCCCAGCCATAAAATGCAGCATCAAGGGTGAATACCCAGGTGAAAGTTAGGAGTTGTAGCCCTTTATGTGTCCGTTTGTATCAGCAGCAAAACGTTCCATGTTTAAGTAGCAAAGAGTAGTGTTCCAATGATTCCATTTCCTTATCCTTGTACCTTCCAGTTTTCCATTTACTGCCACTGCCAAATGTGAGCAGGAGCAGCAAAATGTAATAGCAAAATAGCATGAACACATCCATGCATTGATCCTCCCAGATTTGAGCAGCAAAGAGCAGCGTTCTTATGATCCTTCACAGACAAGAAACAGCAGTAGCAAGAACATCAGAGCCCTTTGGAAGATGTATCCCCCCAAATCGACAACCTCGGTCAAATAACCTTCAAAATTTGATGCAAATCCACAGCAAGAAAGGCAGTATAACGAAGAAACAGAGAGCTCACCCAAGATACAAGACACAAGACTCAACCCAAAGACACAAGACTCACCCATCTGAAACCTGAATCTGCAAAGACACCAAACTCCCCAGGAGATTCACCCACCTAAATACAGAGTTGCAGTAACACTAGACTCCCCCGGACTCAAAGCCACACGACTCTCAAAAACCAGAAAATAGAGATCCCAGAAACCTCCAAGTAAAGCTCAAACCCAGAGTAGACACAACGAAAAACCCCACAACTGTATAAACCAGTGAAGAGAAAAAGAACCCCAAGGAAACCAAACTAAAACCCAAGTACAAATTCAGAGCCACACCCCAAAAGTACAGATCAACCCCCATATGACCACCCCCAAAAGTGCAGACACCAGGACTAAGCTACCCACACCAACCCAAGGGATTATCTTTGCCTTTGCGCTTTCTTCTCCCCACCATATAAACCCTACTCAATCTATAATCCAAAGACAACCTAAATGAACTCCCCAATCTAAAGTTTATTTAACCATGTTTAACAAACTCAAATAGGCAGCCGCAAAACAATTTATACAACACATTAGTCATATGCCGAGTGAAGAAAAAAAGTAACACTCGTCGTAGTAGGTAACATTCCAGATATGCCAGCATGGTCACACATGCTGTTGCAGGCAGAAAACGCATGTATTTGCGGATACTCATTCAAGACACGAAGATCTAATCATCGTATCATACAGTTGATTCTCAGAGAGAGAAATCCAGAAAAAAAACAGTTCAAGAAAAAACCGATTCGGGAAACTAGTACGTTACATTGTTTTTACTATCTTAAAAATTAATAGCCACTGAAAACTAAATGTCTATGGGTGCACATACATAACCATGAGTACAACCCTTTTCCAGGATCTGCAGCTGAGAAAGATCCACCTCCTCCCATTAGGATCAACAAGAAGTCCTACTTATTATTTAACTGGTGAAGTTGGAAACAAGAAAGAAGAACACATGGGAAAACAAAGATGCAAACAAATATATTCACAGGAAATTCTATCCACACATTATTGGGTAGAGAAGAATTTCAGCAAGCTGGAGCACAACAGATACCCCATAAATTGATACAATACCTGCAGTACAATCAACACTATAGCTTGATTAGCACCTCCTTCTCCTTAAGACACCCAGCTGCAGCTTCAAAGGCAAGAGCAAAATGAGTTTTCTGGCCATACAGGAATACAAGGGAACGATGTTAGAAAGTCATAATTCGCAAATCCATACAAACACTAAGTACCAGAGAATTGTTAAGCACAAATCGAAAAACTCCTAGAAGAAGGTGCACAAACCAACACAACCTTGCATATACCCCCTGACTCCCCCTGACAACGATAATCACCTCCAACATAGACAGACTTTGGCTCCTCAGGACGAGGTACACTGGCCAAGTCCGAAAGAAGTGGATCTTTAATAGCTCCTCATGTTCAACACCAGAAGCTGCAAGGACCATTCGTGGAGCAGTATAGTTGTCCTGAAATTATCAGAGGCTAACAAAGTTAAGAAATGGAAAGCATCAAAAGAAAACAATGGTCTAATATGTAAAGTTTCCTCCAACTCACAGCCACAAAATACTCCAAAATTGAGCTATTCAAAGGGGTGACCTACCACGCGTTAGCCCAAGCGCCATGATCCGCAAAGCTCGGCTGGGCCCAAGAAGGCCCGACCCACATCAATGCCGAGAGTCCGCATGTTTACCGGAGAATCAGTTCAGTCACATGGCCAAGAGTCCGTGTGTTTACCTGATTAGGCTTTTCACTTTCCTTTCTTTCCCTTCACATTCTTAAACCATTCCTTTATTCCTACTCCAAAGGATCCAAATTGGTTACCCATACGGCTATTTTCCAGGTATACAAGACTGCAATACTAAATGAACACATTCGCGCAAAAGAAACTAAAAAAGTCAAAATTTTTGAGTTTCAGGCTTTTTCTAATCTTCAAATGTAGAGCTGGAATTTACGGTTTTCTACACACGGAAAAAAGAAATGACAACAAAAATTGAATCTTCTTTTCGTTTCCAACACTTCCTCACCAAACCAAACACCAGCGCGTATCAACATAAAAGCCCTAATAGCGAATAATTCTTTGCTTCCAACAATTCCTCAGCAAACCAAACATCAACATGTATCAACACAAAAGCCCTAATAGTAAATAATTTGTAATGAATCAACACAAAACCCTAGCCCTGTATTTGGGCAAGGGTTAAAGGAAAAAATCAAATCAAACCATGTGAGGACTCTCCAAACTTACTGTTTTGCTTCTGACGGTGCAATATGTCCAAATAGGGCTTTGATTCTTCTCTGACTACGGAATGAGGAAGAAGAAGAACGATGAAATTGAGAGATTAGTACAAAACAAAAGTTAATCAATTATATAGTAGGAGAAATAGAGAAGAAGAAACAAACCTTCCACTCAAGATTAAAACCCTGGAATACCAGAAGATCGATCCATTAGCCGCCAACTGGTGCATCCAAGAACTACTGAAATCTACACCAGTTCGCACGACACGATTGAGAAATCTAGCGCCGATAACTTTGGCAGAACCGATTGGAATTCAGCAAGGGGAGGCGCGAAGGGTTGGAACCTATAATTTTTGTGGAACGCTGTTGAAGAGTTTAATGAGATGCTGTAGAATCTCAGGCGCGAGCGTTTCCTCCTCTTCTTCTCAGAACGCTATGATTGCTTTCCTATCATAGCATTCCTACAAAAACGCTATTAGATAATGCTATTAAAAGGCATATTTGTTGTAGTGAAGGGCTATGTATAGAAGACATAATATCTAGTGGCAGACAATTTTGCACTTGAAAATCTTGAAAGCAACAACTCTTAGACTCATAAGAGATAAACCCAACTTTCTCAACAGTGGGTAGATCAGAAATAGAGAAGACTATGTAGAGGCCGCACAAATTGAGCATCTTAACTTAGCACCAAACAGAAAAATAACAACAATTCACATCCACATATTACAGAAGAAACAAACATCGGTACATACGCCTGGAAACACTGGAAATCAATTCTGGAACTGAAAATACAAAGAAGAAAACAAGAAGTTTGGAGGGCCCTCTCAGTCACTATCCGTGCTTCCACCGTTGTTAGAGCTGCTGCCATTGTGACTATGTAATGAGAGGTTCCTGATATGGGGAGCCAGCATAGCAGAACCATCAAGCTTGTTCTCCAAGAAGAATTTCTCCCTCTCAATATGTTTTGCAGGCGGAGGTGGAAGCACAACAGGTGGACCAGGTGGAACTGCATCCCCTTCTTGACTCAAGGGTCGTATAAGCAGATGGTGCACCCGTTCTCCTGGATTTGGAGATTTAAAGACACCTAACGGTCGCTCTATTTGGCCCTCCTCATGTTCAGGTCGTGCACAGGCTTTACCTTTTCTCATCCTTTCAATACAAGAGACTATAATCAGAAATCGAAAAAACAAGAAAAAAATAATACAAGCAACACAAAACAATACTCCCCCTGTCCCACTTTAAATGCCCCATACGGGAATCCGTGCATTTTCAAACCCCCACAAAATATATTTCTACATTTTTTCCCCCCAGTTTAAGTATGCAATGAGTACTTTAATTTGGTGAAAAAAATAAAAATAAAAACATATAAAAATATATGTTGTGGGGGTTTGAAAATGCACGGATTTCCGTAGGGGACATTTAAAGTGGGACAGAGGGAGTATTAAGTATGGCCCAAATCATTAACACCCCATGGTGTATGGCCCAGTATGAATATGCATACCTTCGGAAAAGCTGTTCGGCTTCCTCTTCCTCCTCTTCTACTTCATCCTGGACAAAGTCATTTGACGTAGAGGTTGACCTAGAAGAAATAAGTACATCATGCCTTGCTAGTACTCTTTGTAGCTGCTCGTTTAAGTCAATCGCTCGAGAGACAATCTTCTCATCCCTAGGAACAAAACAACCACAAATTGACATCACAAACCCAAACTTCACATACTTCAAGATCAAGCTAATTTCCTTTTATTAGAAAACTAAATCAATAAAAATTGAACAGAAAACATACACTCTCCAATAATTTGCAAAGAGGCTCAAAAAAGTTTTTTGATGAGGTTCCCATAATATCGCAGTTAAAATATCACACTATGTACCAGCTCTCAAAATGCAACCTATCTACAAACAAAATATCAACATACTAATGACTTGCTTCTATAGGTTTGGGAACACTTGGTTCATCAATGCTTAAACCAACACCCTAATAAAAAGGAACGAGCTGTAATATCTGAACCATGTCATGCTCTTACTTGGTTCGGTAAGCATAATTTACGAGATATGGTAATCCGAGTAGATTAAACTCCAACAGGTTAGTATACTACCAGTGTAGGACATTCTATGAGTTTGTCATTTTACTTGAGCTTGTCTAATATGTTCTCTAATACTTTTTTGTACAGGTGTGGGACTTGAATCAAATACATGTAACATAAGATACTCGGGGGAATGAACACTAACTCTGCCCTTTATTTTATTTTATTTATTATTATTTTTAGATAAGTAAGTAATTGTATTAAGTAAGGCATTAAGGGAATGCCGCCCAAATACAAGAAGGCCATAGACAAAAAGGCTCTATACACCTCTATGTGAGATAAATAATTTGAACCAATCTTGAAATTGATCAAGGGAAGGATTACATTCTCCCTTGTTCCAACTATACAAACTGCTAACCACAAAACTTTTGATTTTATATTAAGGTTTTTCTAAGCTTTCAAAGCGTTTCGAGTTTCTCTCACGCCAGATAGTCCACATCAAACAAAGCGGAATCATAGCCCAAACATGATTCCTCCGCTTTCCCACTCTAGCACCCCTCCAAGCTATTAGGACTTCCATAACACTCCTAGACACAACCCATTGTAGACAGAATCAACAAAACACCACAGACCAAAGCTCCCAAGCAAATGGGCAATGGATTAAAAGATGATCCACCATCTCCGCATCCCTTCCAGTGGCCTCTCTCTCCTCTCTCATCTTCCTTTTCCTCGACTTGTTCTCTCATCTTATTCTTCTGTTATATCTGATTAAGTATTAGAATAATACTGGGATCCTCAATGAAGCACTACATGGCATGTGTAAAAAAGAAAAGGTGATAGACTCTGGTGCATCTTCAATCTTGTTCTATTTCTGCGGGAGATTATTAGATTTTGAAAGCAACAAGGATGAACCTAATATATGCCCCCCTCATGCGCATTTATAAAAGTAGCAACAAATTCGGAGCATTTTGTTGTTTCGAAATCTTTTGGCAGACCTTTTCTGCTAACCTGTCCCTTCAAGCAATCATAATTTCCTCCCTCAATGATTGTCTGCACCACATAAAACGTCATGATGGCCCGTCATCTCATTGTGCCTTGAATACTACATAAGATGTCCCTTCTTCCTCATTTTCACATTTTACTGCTTTCATTTTACGTTGTCTTGAAACTCTCCAACTTTTTCCCACACCTCTTTCTGGAGAGACTCTATGCTGCTATTTATGGCTCCGCTCAGGGCGCAATGGATGTTTGTCTGAGACGATGCTCCTTCTCGTCCTACAAAGGCAGCAGCCTCTGTCTTCTCTTCTGCTCCCATTGCCAAAGCCTAGGGAATAGCAGCAAGCCCTATTGATGATTATGACTACTTTTAAGATGCGGCAAAAGAGTTCAAGTAGGCTTTCCATGAAAGGGGAAACAGAAGGCAAGGAACTTACAAGTTACACCTCCATTGTCCATCCCATGCTTTTCAATTGAACGCAGCAATCAACAACCCTTACACTTTTACATCCAGCGTGAAAAGTTACCCTTGCGCTAGGTTACTTTAGAAAGTGGTAACGTGCCCCTCTACCCACTTCATCTTCACAGTAATGTTGGGAGAAGCAAAGGTATGGCTCACGTTTTGTAGTACCAGTTAAGAGATTTATCCACTAACCGATAAATCTATTCACTGTTTTGTTCTACAGTGCAGTACAGAAAGTCCAACCAATTGGAGAGACTGAAGTTCGACCTTGAAAGACCCTTTCTTGGCAATGAACATCTTTGGGGAGAGATTTTTGTAGCTATAGGCTAGCTGGTGAAGTGGAAGGGACCTTTATTTGGATACAACACATCGTAGACCTGTGTTTGTGGTGGAATAGAAGAATACAGATGCACACCAGACGGGCCATATCTTGGAGGGACCTAAGGCCCGTTCCAGAGCACCTTCTTAAAAAATAAGTACTTATTTCACATTTTCAAACTCATAAATAATATAAATGAAAAATAATTTTTCAATTTTTTTTCACCGTATTAAAGATCTCAATAAGATCTATCAAACAAGATCCGTATTGATAGAAAAATTATTTACGTAAACACATGATTTTTGAGCTTGAAATTACATTCTTAAAAAATAAGTACTTATTTCCCTTTCGGGAACGGGGTCTAAGCACCATTGATGTTTAATCTAACGCACCTTCCATTTAAAAATAAAAAAGAGGATCCATTGAAATAATATGCAATTATGCATCCTTATTTTTTCATAACTCATGAAAGTTGTCGTAAGGTGCCTAAATTGCGTGCAAGACTGTCTAGTAGCATAAAGTAAAAGTCAACAACCACATACATCACTGCAGTGCTCTCTTATTTTCCTTCGTGAATTCACTAGTATTTGTCTGCTAAAACAATCTCAAGTCTATTTTTGTTCACAACCTTATCTTCTCCACTAAAACGTCTAGGCTAGTTTCATCCACTGAAATGATATATAGTAACTTGTGATATTCATGTGAGAAGTGGTATGCAAACCAGGTTTTGCCTACCTTAATGGGTATGACGCACAAACCCGAATGACAATGACTGTAGGGAAGGATTTAATATTGTCAGAAGATATAGTGTTACCAAGTACAGGTATTCTAGTCATTGCTCCCTCTCTCTCCCTCCCAAATATTGTCAGATGATAGCTGCAGAGGATGAGATGTTTGCTGTTCACCACTATGGTACTTAGGAGTTGGTTCCGCTTCCTTCTGGAAAAACCACCGTCTCACTTTGAAGTACCATCATGATAGATTTTTTGAGTGCTACAAAGCTTGCCTTGTTGCCAAAGGTTACACCCATACTTATAGATATGATTATGCAGAGAATCATGGCTCTTTTCCGCTTCTTATTTCTTTTACTGTCAGTCTTGGTTGGCTCTTGTTTCAATTAGATGTTAAGGATGCTTTCTTTCATGTTGATCTCCATAAGTCTGCATGGTGCCAACTGGGTTTGTTGCTCAGGAGGAGAGTTCTCAAGTGTGTCGTCTTTGCAAAGCTATCTTTAGGCTTAAGCAATCTCCAAGGGCTAAGTTCGGCAAGTTCAGTGATGCCTCTTTATAATGTTGGGCCGTAACTCAGGGGTGACCTTCTACTGAGATCGAGAAATGAAGAAAATAGGGTTTTGAAATCAGACGAAAACCAATTATATGGCAATTTCTCAGTCTTATGAGAAGAATTTTGTTTCATAGGGCTCCAAGTGTGCTGCCTTCCCTGTGCTTTCCGCTCTTGAAGTGAGTTTCCTCTCCCAGCCTCCCCTTTCGTTGGAACCCCAATCACCCCCAGGAATTTTTTGAATTTCGATCAGCTCCAAGGATATATATAGGTTTTTCTTCCCCATCTTTCAACCCCGCGCCTAGCTAATGGAGTTCATGAGGAACCGACTTTCGTTAGTGAAGCGAGGCCTCAAACATCAAACCATATCTTACTGAATAATCTGACTGAACCGAGTGAGGCATAGACTCAGAGGGGCAGCCCATAAACAGTCCCAAATCACACCCCAACGGTGCCCGAAAACAGTCCCGAATCACACGTTTTTATGAGAAAAACAGCCCCCAAACTTCAAAGATTCTCACTACCATCCCATTGCTCCTAAAACTCGAGTAATTCTAAGGTCTTCTTCACTTCCTTCCCCTTAAACCCCTTTCCGCACCCTGATTATCACATTTTGTGGCTCCATATACATATCCCTCAAGAAGAAATAACGAATGCATAGTCTCAAATTTGATACTCTTCTAGCATTTCTTTGCATACTCCTCATATATCACATCAACTTTTTGCATAGAAAGGCACGAAAAACAGAGGAGTAACTAACATAAAAAGCGCATAAAATGTATAAACAAATGAGGCCTCACCGAGAAGTCATTACAAGATGCATTACTCGTTGCTTTTGAAATGAACATTGTTCCACAAGATCAAGTGTGAACTCATCCTTTGCTCCCTGATAGAACAATGCCGTAAGAGTCAAAAGAAAATGACGAGTGTGTATCTTGCACGTTAGCAAAATAATTTCATTGATGAAGCCGCAAGCTAAATCACATTTAGAAGAAAAGAATTAGGTAATCAAACAAAGTGAAGAGATCGACATAAGTTGTAGGAAACCATTGGTTGAACAGATTTAGGATTCTTGAATCACTACAGTTCATCTTTTTTCATCATGAGATACATGATATATGATGGAATAGAGGTGACTTACAACAGATAAAGTTCTTTTAAGATAACAATCACTTATGAATCTTCTCTTAGGATAGGAATGTTTATAAATTGGCAACAGATAGCAGGCCAACTTTAAACTACCCTCGCGATGAGATATTTTTTATGCTTGTAAGCCTTCTCATCTTTTTTGGCATATTTATGTTTATAAATTAACAAATGATAGTGGGCCAACTTTAATAACCCTCACTCTCAGACATTTTTGCAAAAAAAAAATGGGATTAGAGAGTTCCATGCAGGTGCCACATAGATGAGTGGTTAACAGGTAGGGAAAACACATCTCTGACTTCAACATAACCAGTATAATAGTAGACTCCATCAGACACTCCTTCATCAACCACTTAGATTTCTGAGTTTCGAACTTGAAGGTAAGAAGGTTTCCATGTTTCACCTCTCCGCAATAAACTAAAGCCCGTAATGCATGTCAGACACCATTTAAGGCCAACTTCATAACTCATATCAATAGAGCAATGTTAAAGGTCAGTAAAAGATTAGTTTCTAGTACACAAGGGATACAACAACAATAGAACCCATGTAGTCCCCAATCATTGGGGGTATGGGCGGGAGAATATTGGAGACATACTTCTTTTGTTTGGATTGGAATTTGAAATTTTTTTTGAAAAATTGTAGGGGTAATGAGCGGAGAGAGATAGAGAGAGAAATGTTAAAAGTAGGGGGAATTTAAGGGGTATTTTTTGAAAAATTCTTTTTAAGTTCCAAAAAGAACAAGGCATTAACCTTTGGCGATATGCAGAAAGTGGTTGCTCTTTGAAACAGTGGCCCCATGTAGTCCCCAACAACAACAAAACCCATATAGTCCCCAATCATTGGCGGTATGGGCAGGGGAGTATTGGAGACAGACCTAACCTTTGGCAATATGCAGAAAGTGGTTGCTCTCATAATACCACTAAAACAGTGCCCCCGTTTTGCTACAGAACTATGCCCCCAAATCAAAGCCAAATAGCATTAAAGAGGGCAAGCCTAGAGATCCAATTCAATTTCTACGCACGTTACCATGCTTCCTTCATTGATACTCCAGAGCATCGATATGCAAATTAATCCAATTCAATTTTTGTGCACAAGGGATGCTACCAATAAGTTTATTCCATGCCTACAATAATCTAAACTTATTCAGCATCCACCATAAAGACCCTAGCCTTTTCTATTGCTGATATTTTCCAAGATGCCTAGCTATACTATATTTCACCAATCCAAATAATCTCAAAGCCAAAAACAATCATTATGCAATAAATACCAAATATGTCTTTAAATCATTTGCCATAAACAAGTATCAAGATACAAAACATCAATTTAGCAATGCACCTCAGGATGTTGTAGATCCACAGCATCAAGGACTTCTCTTAAAACCTCCAACGCAGAACCAGCCTTCTGAATAATACTGATTGTATGTAATAAGAGACTGAGAATCTTTCCATCAAGTATCCAAACAATTTTAAATCGATTGTATTGAAAACATAATAGGAAAGCAGCCATTAGTATGACCTTCAAACATCGGAAAGGAAAAAGTAAACTCACATACAGCTGTCAGCTGTACATGCAGCCAATCAAGTGAATGCCGTATATGCCAATTTAACAACTTTAACAAATTTTCCACCTTACTACTACACCCCTCTCATCTAAATCGGTCACCCGTCCATCTCTAAATCGGTCACCATGAACCTCCCCCCAACCTTCCCTTGCTAACCCACTGCCACCACCACATCCATCCTCTTCCCTTCCTTCCTCACCTCCTCTCAAATTCCTTCTTTTCTAATTGGAATACAAGAAAGAAGATGCAGTGACTTCAAAACATAAGAGATTTAAAAATGCCAGGATGGATCAAAGCTGGAGACAGAGAAAGACTTTGGGTTGTTTGGCGTAACTTCTCTAAAATGACAACATGGATATATGCTGGAGACGAAGAAGACTTTTGGATTTTCGGTGCAATTTTTCTAAACAACAAGGGCTTCCTACAGATGGACTTTCTAGAATGTACAACACCAAAAGGGCTTCTAAGATAAATTGTATGCGCTGGTTATATATTCAACTTCACATGTATTTTAACTTTATCTATTCTCAGTGGTAATACGATGAGTACCTTACTGTAGGTACCCAATTTGGAGACCCATGAGACACTCAGAGTTGCCACTTGGTTATTGAGAACCAAGAAAGCACATCACTTGCACTGACTCTGAATTGCTATAGAACCAATTATGGGAGCTAAGGTACAAGAAGAGGAAGGTATTAGGCACCCTCCCTAGACCAACCAAAAGGCTGGCACCTACTTGACAGCTTGAGATTCATGACCTAGACTAAGAAAAAGTAACTACAGACTTTTTAACTAACTACGATGAAGTGTGAAGAAAGAGTTTAACAAGTAGAGAAAGCAACTAAACAAGAAGCAAGTTTAAAGACCTTCCATGTTTGCACTTTCCAAAACAGTTCAAGAAACCTTCTTTATGAACTAAATTAGGGAACTTTCCGATACAAGTACAAACGTCCTTAAACATAAATGTTCCAAAAGGAGTGAAGAAACTTTCCAAGAGCAAGACTTGGACAAAAACTTTCCATCAGAGACATCCTTTAAATAAATCCATCGTAAAACCATCAGAGACACCTCTTTCACACAGAAATTCTCTCTTTAATTTCCTCCTCACAAGAAGGACATCTAACTAATGAGCTTTACTCTTGACAAGAGGATACGAGTCTAACCCATCAATTCATCCCCATCACCCCACCCAAAGAGGTAAGGTCTCATAAATGATGTGGTCTCTTCCAATCAACAAACAATACCCAGTAATAATAAGCTCATGATTCAAATTATAACCGCTGTTTGCAACATAAAAATCAGATATTTCCAAACAAAAATTAAGCAAAGTTAATTTTTGAAGACTTTAATTACAATTGGTAAATAGTAACAGAAAGGAGTACTATGTAAAATGGTTTATGAAATATTATCAGTTACAATTTTATGATAGGTTTTTTTATCCGAAATCATATCATGCGGATAACATGTATGCCCAGCTTAAGCATTCATTGTGAACGTCATAAGACAATGAGGTCAACTTGAAATAATTATTAACCCAATAAACTTTCGGGTAGATCTTTCGTTCCAACAAAGACCATATGTTACCCCAAAAAAGTATCATATGATAGTAAGTACTGTCATGGACTAACAAGTGTAATATGGGACGGACAGTTTATAGACAAATACTTCGATGGAAGAAGGAAGCTTATAAGCTTTAAGCCACATTAGAAGCCCCTAGTTTATTCACAGAAGGAAAAAGTCGAGGTCCAATGTTAGATTGTCAGAGCTGCAAAGATGTGTTCTTGTTGGGAAGGACGATACCTAGATTCGGGAACATTCTGAGGCTCTGCTCCTTCTGAAGGCTTCTCATGTCTAGAAGGAGAAGGTTCCCCACTAGGTGAATGTTTTCCAATTGCATTTGAAGTAGGATTATTTGATGGACTAACATCAGGCTTTGGAGGAAACTGTACCCCTGCACTCTGAAAAATGAAACATCAGTGTAGCATCCATGTTTGGATGGTCATGAAAACCGTGAAATTTGTGATCTAATCTCAGCCATCCATTTCCATGATTGAGATGTGTCAAAATTTGTGTTCAAAGTTGTGTCCCTTGAACCCTCCCTTATATATGCGTGTGCGTGATAAATATATAATGTATACGTATACATACAAATATTGATCCACTTTCAAATCCCAGATTATACTTCTCAACTTACCTACAATATTACCATGTTATATCATACCTCGTACAATTCATAAAAGGAGGTGATTATTTAGGCTTTTGTAGTCCATGAGCCAAGGGCCATGGCCCACAGCCAGTCATGGCTTCAGACTTGGGGTGTGACAGTTTACTTCATTAAAGATATGTGTCCTGTAGATAGACCATATTGCATTGCTAATTCCAGGACAGCCTTGTAAGTTATATGCTAAGTTCTTTAGACACAAAACCACCTAGAAGTTTTCGAAATTAATTGGGTTCAGCTATGTGAATCCTTTTTCACCATTATGCGGGGTCAAAGGCCATATAATTTATCCAGCTTTCTAAATTCAAATTCATTTTTACAACTGCATCCCCTTATTAACTTAAACCATGCAGAATAACAAACGCTACCCAGGGAAAAGCATAATGCAAACGGGGGACAAATGGAGACCGAGAGACTTGAACCCAAGCCCTCTCCCAACCAGAGCTGATATCATGTTACACGGTCGTGGGTGGAACTCAACCCCAAAAGCTAGCTATTGAAGTGAGGGTGCCCACACGCTTATATTCTTCATATTACTTTGGTACCCAAACGATGTGCGACTTTGCTTCACATGTTAGATAACTTGATACACATTGTGGGCCTATTTCCTAATAGCTTAAGCTTTTGGGACTACTGATAACTTAACATGGTATTAGAGCAGGGTATGCCAAGGATGGGTCTGGTGTGTGTCCCTGGCCTGCACGCTGCAGGTGCTACCGAGTGAGCACGCTGGGCGTGAGAGCATCTCCAACCCATCTCTAAACCTCCAAAATAGAGAATAGATGTGACATATTGGAGGAAGATTTTGTAATTTATTTATTTTATTCCCATTTTTTACATTTTATGAGAGAATTTAGGAGCGACCCATCCTAACTTTTAGATATTTGAATCTCCAAATATGGAGACCTTACTCCCATTTGGAGACCCAAATATCTAAAAAGTACGGTGGGTCCCTCCTATATTCTCACATAAAGTGGAAAAGTGGAAATAAATTACAAAATTTTCCTCCAATATGTCACATTCATTCTCTATTTTGGAGGTTTAGAGATGGGTTGAAGATGCTCTGAAGGAGGGTGAGAAGCAAAGTCCCACATTGCCTGGCTACCAAAGTAATATGAAGAATATAAGCGTGAGGACACCCTCGCTTTAATAGCTAGCTTTTGGGGTTGAGTTATCCCCAATACCGTGTAAGATGGTATCAGAGTTGGGTATGCCAAGGATGGGTAGGATGCGTGTCCCTGGCCTGCATGCGGCAAGTGCTGCCAAATGAGCACCCTGGGTGTGAGGGAGGGTGTGAAGCGAAGTCCCACATAGCTTGGGTACCAAAGTAATACGAAGAATATAAGCGTGAGGGCACCCTCACTTCAATAACTAGCTTTTGGGGTTGAGTCTACCTAAGACCGTGTAACACAAAGTTCTACTAATGAATTCTTGCAACGGTTATGCATTAAGATTATTGCTCAAAAGCCACAACAAATTTCCAACTCACTTCATGAAGGAATCACATCCTCCATAATGTATCTATTACATAAAATTCCTACTGCTTACAACCAACAAGTAACCCAAAAATGAAGCGTGGAGATCTAATGAAGTCTATGTAACAGGCTGAATCTATTAACTATTAGAATAGTCTGACCAGACAGTTGAATAAACAAAGTTCCTTAGAGTACCTACCACCAGATCATAATATGCAGAATAATACTGAGGGAACTTTCCGGAACGACCAAGTGATGTCTGTGTGGCATCTAGAAGCAGAAATATTTTCTCTCTTACAGGTGAGTCTGACTGTAAAAGGGAGAAGTAAAATTAGCCTTTAGTCCTTTACCACGCAAATTTACTCCACAGCTAGGAATTACACACTTGGGGTAAATTGCATACCTTTTTCTTTACTATTTTCAGAAGTGTAGAGAGAAGCCCTGTATCAATCACCTGCCTATGAACTTGATCTCCAATATTATTCATCAACATCTCCAACAACTGCAAAATCAGGTCATCATTTAATAATCATATATTTACTGAAAACACATTTAACCTTTACAGCTCCTTCATAAACTTACCTCGTCTACAAGCTAGACTTCATTGCAAATGAATAATTTTAGGTAATTAATGCAAGAAGGCGGGACCATGTATATATGTGCGTGCACATGTAATTGGAGGAAGTACATTATTGATCAAAGACATATCATGGTATCTGGACAGTGGTACCCATTAAGGATTCCAACTCAAAGTTAAGCTAAGCCAAAACAAAACAGAAGAATCCTCAATCCCTTTTTTTGAAGTTCAAAATTAATAAACACCCACAAAGATTAGTCCATACTCACCATAACTGCATACAATTGTGTATTTGAGTTTTTACTACCCAACCGCTTCTTAATAGCTTTGATGACACCTCTAGCTTGCCTGCACAAACAAGTAAACTCGTTTCAAGGAAAGTAAAAAGGTGATGGTGTTAACTAACACCTTTAGCTTGCCTGCGCAAACAATCTGCTTCCCACCGTCAACAAAGTAGGGGCCTCCACCATCAACTGCAGGGATCACCACCACCAGTAGGAACGACTACCCTAATCTCAAAACCAATTTGAACTTCAAATCTGTGAGAAGCCCTAATCAACCACTACCCAAAAACCACCATCAGAAGCCCAGATTTGAGTTCCAACCAATAGCCCAGATTTCAAGCAGAAAAATCACCACCACCGCCGACCACCAGAAAATAGCCGTTGCAAATTTGGCAGTTGATATGGGTCACCCTTGATTTAGTGAAAAAATTAAGTAAATAACTTAATTTGGTACGGGTATGGGTTTGGGTAAAGGAGTGCAGCTGTCTTTTCAGTGATTTCTACTGTGAATTTGAGTTTCCTACAAGGGACTAATGAAATTCCTGTCAGCTATTACTTTTTATGGTTTTTAGGGCAAGCAACCGGAGTTGACTGTTGCCACTTTAGTTTGCGGAAACATCAGCAGCCAAAATTAATTCAAAACAAAAACAATGATTGGAAAATGAAAAACAATGATGAATAATAACGGGAAAGTTGAAAAATGAAAAACAATGATGAATAATAACCCCTCCCCTAAACAAATCCAAGGATAAAACTCCACGCTCAAAAAAAAAAAAAAAAAAAACACTAAAACCATTCAGTGATAAAAAAATGTTTTCAAGTGTACAAAAAGAGTCTTGAAGCATAATCTAAGCCGACAATATAACACAGCTACAACAAAGATCAGCAAAGAGAGTGAGAATACAGTGCAGTGTACCTTTGATCATGCGCTACCAGTTCACAAATTTCAATGTTCTTGGCCCAATCCATTTCGGCTAGATTCTCACTGGTTGCGGAATCAACAAGTGCGGCTGCCATTGTTTGCTGTTTCTCTTGGATCTGGCAAGACGATAGCAACGACATAGGTAAAAAGTGTGAGAGGAGCAAATCGAACAGTTCTGGAAAGTGGAAGCTGGTGGAGAACACGTTCGGCCAGGTAAATGGACGGGACGGTCCGCTTTTCGGGTCCGGATCCTCTCCACAGATCCCTCTTCCCGTATCTGTCACACCTTTTCACCATCTGCTGCCAGCACATTAATGAATGGATCAGACGGTCCAGATTCAAACAAACACTCTCTCTCTCACGGTGATTGAGAGAGAGATGAGTGCCGCTCTGAGTTACACCCACCGCAACTCAGAGCGGTTACACACGTCGGATGTCATTGATTCAAATAAACTCTCTCTCACGGAAGATAGATTGGTTTGAGTTCTTACGTTCAAGTATTTACACGTCGGATACCATTGTTTCTCGCTCAAGTCCACTTGGTTTTTTTTTTTATACTCCCTCCGTCCCATAATATTTGTCCGGTCCGCAAAACGGAGACTACAAAATAATGCATTTCTTTCAAGAAAAAATTCAAATTTTTTTCACAAGTTAAAAGAACTCGTCGAGATCTAGTAAGTTGTTGAATTTTTTCCGAACTTTTCTTACAAAAATAGAATTATTTTTACGTCTCCGTTTTACGGACCGGACAAATATCATAGGACGGAGGGAGTAGAATTTTTGGATGGTTCAGATCCATCATCCGGTGGCCGAAGTGGGCCCGGCGAGCATGCGGTGGTCGGTGCGGTGAGTGATTTGCAGTGGGTGTATCTCAGAGCAGCACTCATCTCTTTCTCTCTCTCCCTCTCCCTCTCATGGTGATTGAATCCGGATCAGACGGCCCAGATTCAAACAAACTCGCCCTTTCACTCTCTGCATCTCAGAGCGGCACTCAACTCTCTCACTCTCTCTCTCTCTCTCTCTCAGGAAGGAGAAGGCTGTCGAATCAGGCCAACCTGCCGGAGAAACGTGTGTAGTAACTCCCGATAATCTTCAGGGCGAGTTCGATTTCCTCTCTCTCAAGATGGAGAAGGCTGACGAGTCAGGCCAACCGGCCGGAGAAACGTGTGTAGTTACTCCCGATAATCTTCTCGGTGAGTTCGATTTACTTTTTCTAGCAGTTTTTTTGGATTGATTTTGCTGCAAAACAAAACCCTAATGCTTAATGTTTTTCATTGTTAAACTTGCAGACCTCTTCTAGTTACTCGATTTTTCGAATTTCTCTCTGTAATTCTGGCTAGTTAAGACTCTCCTCTTTCTTTGGCTCTGTTTGTGTTCTCTGATTGATAAGCAGTGGTTCTAGGTCATTTTCCTCCTCTTGTGCCTTCGTGTTCTACTTCTCGTCTTTCGTTCGTTGATGTTAAGGTTAATGTTCCTTTGGATTTGCGTAGCCCTGGGGTTTCTGTTGTTAACGTGGATAGTGTTGTTGCTGGTTCTGATAATAATGTTGATACTGTTGTTGGTTGCGTTTGATATTAGGGTTTTGGAGGCTGGGAGTGGGGGCGGCGGCTTGGAGGGCTTATGCCCAGTACCGACCTTGAACATCAATGTGTTGTAGAGACTTAACTTGTTTGAACAACCTGGGACTTTTAATTATGCCTGTTTTCAATTCGCGAACTAAACGAGGCCGCAGTATATGCAGAATAAGGCGCAAGCGTAATTGGATTTGCTCTACACCAGGATTTGATTGATTTGATTTACTTGTGTTCTCCTTCATGTTTGATTTGGGTTATTGTTTTCCTTCAGCAGGAATGTTACATTTTCCCTGATTATGTGGTTGATTCATTTTATCCACAGGGTTTGAATCATTGGTCGCTGCTGCCATGTCCTCAAAAAAAGCGGCGAGGACAACTTACTTTATTGATTTGCCGGAGGAGCAACTGCTGGGATTCATTCCAACCAATAATACTGCTCCAGGCCCTGATCCTCCTGTAGTGGCTACACTGAAATCATTCCGAGAATTAGCTGAATTTGCTGATATGATCAGGGTTGCGTGTATGTTTTTGGCGTTTTTATTTTTTAATTTTGTTGCCGAGTTCCCTAAAGGTATCTTGATAAGAGATAGTATTGTATATCCTGTATGCACCATTTTCCTTGCACCATGTACAAGCACTTTGTGGCTTCTTCACCAATGCTTTAAAAGGGCACTTTTAATAAAAACCCAGGGAATGTGTAAAAAATACACCTAAACTTAAATTGGAGACAAAATTGCTGACTGGGGTCTGACTTGGCTTATTTTGATTGCCAAGTGGCAAGTAGCGCCATGTACCACAAATTCATACCAACATGCATATACCCATACCTGACCCAACCTTACCCAAACCCAGCCTAATGCCACACACCACTTTTTCTTCTATCTCCTCCAGAAACAACAGATCCCCTCTCTAGACACCATTGCAACATGTTGCTGCCATGACCATCAATTCAAGTATTAAACATAAGTATTTCGTCCACAATTAATCGGACTTATTGTGGTCCTTCAACATGGCAAAGGCGATGATCCCCGATACGAATATGGGCCCACCCACCAAATAAATTGGGGGTTCAACTGGTTTGGAATTTATATTTCCAGCCCGAGACACAAAATTATCAGGAGCTGGATTATTGGTGAAGTTAATTTTGATAATCAGTTATTTAAACAATTGTTGCAGTGATCTCCCATGATTGGGACGAAATTTCGTAGAGAGAGAATAGGCGTGGACTGAGGATGAATTTGGATTATAAAATTGCCACACCTTCGTTCTTCTTACTTTGATAGTTCTTGCAAGAATGTTGGGAAATAAGAGATATACATCTTACAATTTTATGCATATATTCATATATATGCATTCTGAAATGTTTTCCTTTCTTTATGCGTAGTTGTAAATCATCCCTTGAGCAATTTCTCATGCCGAAATGTTTTCGCTTCTTTATGCATAATTGTAAATTGTCCCTGGAGCAATTTCTTGGTTTTGTCCATATCTTTTGCACATCAATTGTTTTAGCTTCCAAATCTGCACTCATTGGAAGGCATTGGCTGTTATCATGGTTCCATACTTCTTTGTTGAGTTTACCTCTTCAATGTATGAAAAAGGAAGAAAAGATATATAAAGGGTTTGTGAAGCAATTTTTTCTATTCCGAAGTATCAAATAAAGGATGCTAATATATTTATGCGTTCTTTTAAACTAATCTTAAAATAAGTTGGTTTGTCATTATTTGAATTTTTTCACATTTATTAGTTTTGCACCAAACTTTTGTAACTTATTGATTCATCTCCACGGAGGAATCGGAATAGTAAAAATTTTACTTTTACCCAAGTATTTTGAGAAATAACCACTTTTTAGAAGAAAAAGTGAAATAAGTTGATTTATTTTGAGAAATAAGTGGTTATTTCTCAAAATATTAAGGTAAAAGTAATTTTTTTTTACTTTTCCAATTTCTCTCTCCGAGACGAATCAATAATCTACAAAACTTCGGCGCAAAACTAACAAATGTGGAAAAAATTCAAATCATAACAAATCAGCTTTTTTTAAGAAATGTTTAAAAGAACGCACGGAGTCGGGGGACCAGAGGATCATAGAAGCTCCTTGTTTGGGAGCACCTTTGGAGCGTTTGGAAATAATTTGTAAAAAAAAAAAGTTTAACTAATTTAGTCTGATTAGTTAAACCACCCAATTAACTAATTACCAATCACAAAAGATCTTTGTTTGGGCGATCTTTGAAACTAAGAATTGGAGTCAATTAAAAATGCTTTTTTCAAAGTATAGGTAAATATTATATGCCTATTCTAAACACTAGAGCAAATTTGAGCAAGTATCTTGTCTGAACTAAATGTTTTCCTTGTATCGTTACTTCATATCTTGTTCTCTTCTCTTATTTCTTTTAGGATTCATATAAATGCTTGAGAGGTTCTATCTTACTTGAGAGTGCTTGCTTTCTAGATGAGAGCAGCGAGGTTCCTAGGCGGTTCTTACTTGGTAGCGCGGGAGCACAGGTTCTGGTGGGGATTCCTCTGCCCGACCAAAGGATATTGCAACTAATTAACCACCTACCTGTGCAATCAATTCCTAACACGCAGCATTGTGGACTCTCCAAGGAAAACAATTACGCAGAAGAAGAGTGAAATATAACATAGTTTCTGGAACATCAATGGCGTGTCCCATCACTGCCGGTGTTGCTGCACTGCTTCGTTTTGCTCACCTTGATTGGTCCCCTTCAGCAATCCGATTAGCGCTCATGGCTACTGCTACAACAATTGACAGTGAGGATGCCCCATTAGCTAGGTATGAGGACATGGGACAAGCAACTCCACTGAGCGTTGGGGCTGGCCATATTTATTGGCCAATGGCTTCTAATCCATGATGCAGATACATTAGATTAGACCAAGTCTTTGTGCAGTCTCAATTACACAGAAAATTAAATGCAAGCTTTTGTAGATGCACCAAACGCTTGCCCAGGCCTGGTGTTCCTAGAGATCTCAACTACATCATTTTCTGTGGTGTTCAAAGGTAATAGTACCACTAAAGAGATGAAAGAACAGTGACTAAAGTTGGTGAGCTTCAGCCAGTGATTTACACGGCAAGGATGGAAAGTCTTTCCCAAGTAGGTAAAATGACTCTAATCAAGTCTGTTACAGTAGCCATTCAACAAGACCTAATGTCCCCTATTTATTACAAGCTTCCAAAACGCATTCTTTATGATGTAGACAAAGTGCAGAAGGATTTTCTATGGTCTAATCCTGAATGTAGCAAGAAAATCAATTTGGGCTGAAGAAACCAGTCCATGACTTGACATCAGTAAAATGCTACCTCCAATTCCTTGTAGCCAAACTTCAGCTTAACTTGACATTGCCGACTAGCCATTTGTCCTTTCGCTTATGGACCTAAACGAGGGAATGCCGTTTCTTGAAGGGGACAAGTGACAAGTGTATTTACTCCTTTGCGGGGAAAGAAAGTTGTGAATGAATCATACGATATTGCAGTCGATTCGTTGGAGGAAGAGAAAAAACTTAGAGTTGTTAATTTTGAAGCCGAAAAGCTTACTGTGGGCATTGAACCGCGGAGTTTTGATCTTCAAAACGCTCGATGAGAAGCAAAGTTACATTGTTGGTTTTAAGACCAACTATTCTGTTGGTGTTTTGAAACAAATGGTATTTGGTTCCATTTTGTGGGAGAGTGACAGGCATAACGTTAGGAGCCCATTTGCAGTAATGCAGCAGAAATAAAAAAACCTAGGGTTTTAGTAGACATGTAGCTGTTGTTATGCACCAAGCTAATATGTATCATGTTTTGCAAACACAGCAGCAGTTTTAAGTACTAAATATAAGATTTAGAGTCAAACAAATTCAGCTACCTCAAATGATTTATGGATTCTCCACATGAAGATGCATTTAAACTTCAAACCGTATTGAGAAAACAAAATTCGATATCTTTAGCCTCGTTGGAAGGCATTGGCCGTTAGCAAATCAGAGTTCTACGCTTCCATGTTCCATTCGGATCTTAGATGTATGAAAAGGGGAGAAAAGTTATGAAGGATTTGTGAAACCAAATTGTTTTCTTCCTAGGAAAATGCTACTCACACAACATACGGACACACACAACTCACACGACCGCTGACGTCATACCCAAAATGATGTCGTTTTGTTATTAAAAAAAAAAAAAAAACCCCGGTCGCCCTTCCCTTCTCCTTCAGTAGTTCAGTTCAGTCCTCCTCACAATCGCAAACAGAGAACCCCCTTTCGCCTTCTTCCTCCATTGACGCTAAAAATTTCCAAAGAAGAGAGGATTTCTCATATTTTCCAGAGAAGAGAGAGGGTTTCTCCATTGACGCCAAAAAAACCCCCTACTATTTGACTCTGGTTCTTTGGAACAACAGCAGCTCTCGAAGTCATATCTGACTCTGGTTCTTCTTCTTCTTCTTCCTCCTCCTCCTCTCCTCGGTTATGACCGAAACCCCTCCAACACTCACAAACAAAGACGACAAGAACACCTGGAGACGACCGTTGAGTGTCTCTGCTTCCGTATCCTCGGATGCCACTTCGATCGAACCACGGGTACTCTTCTCTCTCTCTCTCTCTCTCTCTCTCTCTCCCTCCTTGTTCAAATAGATAGGTTACCCCCACTATTTACTCCTCATCCTCATCAATTAGAGGGTTTCAAATTGAGAAACCCTAAACTGTTGTGCTGCCAAAAAAAAAAAAATTCTAATTCGAAAATATGAGAAACCCTCTCTCTTCTTTGGAAAATTTGAGCGTCAATGGAGGAAGAAGGGGAAAGGGGGTTCTTTGTTCGTGATTGTTAGGAGAAGGAACTGAACTGAAGGAGAAGGAACAGGCGACTAGTTTTTTTTTTTTGTTAACAAAACGACATCGTTTTGGGTATGGCGTCAGCGGTTGTGTGTGGACGTTGTGTAAGTAGCATTTTCATTCTTCCTAAGCACCAAAAAAAATATGCCACTCCTATTTTATGTATTTCTCCATATGTTTTTTCTTTTTGCTCCAAACTTTTACAGCCCCTTTGGATGGTGAGAAAGGGTGAGATAAGAAAGGGGAGCCCTTTCTCACAAAATCTCACCATTTTTTGTGAGATTGGGTGAGAGGAGAGAAACCAATCAAAATATTTCATTTCTATACTTTTTTCTCCATTTTTCATTAAAATAGTCAATTCAAACGAGTGTTTCAGCTAAAAATCAAAACCTTTCTTTTCTTTTCTTCTGAAATCACTTCATTCAAAGGGCTATTACTTCATCCTTATAAAAGATGCAAGTTAGAGCGCTATTAGAACAAATTCTTCCCAAAATTTTTAATTTCCTTCTCTCATGCACCTATCCTTTGTTGCATGAGGCACCAGCTCCTTGTTTGGGAGCGCCTTCAAAGTGTTTGGAAATACTAAGTAAGAAAATTAATCAATTAATCTAGTCTTACATAAAGCCTAAGCTCGGCAAAACCCACCCATTTGACTAAAATCACAGAAGCTCCTTGTTTGGGTGATCCATGCAACTAAGAATTGGAGTCAAATGCAAATGTTATTTTTTTCCACGTATACGGAAATCTTATGTGTGTTTGAAGCACTTGAGCAAATTTGTGTAAATGCTTTTCCAGTATCCTGTCAATAAGAAGTAAATGTATTCCTAATATAATTACTTCATATCTTGTCTTTTTTTTTTTGGATAAGCTAAAAATTTTTTGGATAAGCAGTTCATATCTTGTCTTGCTTCCGAGCTCATACTATTTTTTTTCAGGAATCATACACGCGAGAGGTTCTGTCCTACTTGAAAACCCGCTCCTTTGTCGATGAGAGCTAGGTTCCCAGGCAGTTCTAACTTGGAAGAGGGGGAGCAAGGTTCTCGAGTGGATTACTCTGCCCGATTGAAGGATATTCAAATAAGCACCAACCAGTGCAATTAATTCCTAATACTTACGCAGCATCATGGACTCTCTAAGGAAAAGAAGTATATGTGTGCAAGCTCACTACCAGAGTGTGCCAAAATGACATGATAAGCCCTCTTCCTCAATGGTGCCAAAATGAACTTCTGCCCAATCCACTATTTAATGAATCACAGAGATTCCTCCTTTTTGGCAGTTTGGTACCAAGAATAAGTACTAATCATTCTCAATTACTTCAAACAGTTGACTATGGATACCATAAGGAGATCCTCGAAATAAACATGTAGCTAGAGATGAAAAGGTGCTAAGATTAAGGTACTAAACATACCGCTAGTCTCAAGAATTCATAATAGTGACAAAGAAACTGCAAGTAAAAGGTAATGGTAAGACAAACATCGTACATAAAGAGCTCCAACAGACAGCTGAGTTTTAGAATGGTTTTATAATGAGCCTTCGAAAAATAAACCTTAAATTGCAATCCCCCATAAAAGTTTAGCAAAAGCTTTAAGCATCATAATTGAAATATAATACACAGAATCAAAAGGTGAAATCGAAAATCAAGATTCTCCTTGCTACAGTTCATTCCGTACTATCACACGGAGAAGGGGACCTATAGTATAGCCACCACAAGTAAAATGTTGATCAATTTTCAAGGACACCAAGAGAATTAGGTATCAATACAAGTTAACACTGAAAACAAAATAAAAAATAACACGAATCACACAAGTTTCTTACCCAGTGATCAAAGTCAACATAATCCATGTGCATTTCATAAAAAATACATGTGAAGACAGGTAACAAGTTCTCATGTTCACTTCAAATTTTTACCTGAATTAAACCGACATTTATTGTTGTAGACTTTTTGCACCTGGCTCGGTTTGGTTTGGTTTGGTTAGACTTTCTGCATCTGTAATAGATATCTTCTTCAGAAACTATATGAAGCACTCATCCTTCATAGGTCTCTCCTTCCCAAATGGTTCAACATGGTCCATCCTAGAAGCTTAGAGACTTAGAGTTCTTAAACCACGTTATCGGGTTACAGCAAACCCCGCTACGACACGTAATACCATTGTGCAAGAAGTTTTTACTTCTAAACAAACTTTTACCACCCAAATTCAAGTGAGCATATGTATTAAAGTAAGCCTTTCCGAGCATGGGATAAAACAAGTCTAATTCCTGTTTTGGTTCCATAGCTTCCATGGCTCTTCCATCAGGAGGTTTCTTGCCACAAACTACACCCAAAGTGCAACATTGCAGCGTAACTGATCAGGATGGCCAAAAACAGCAATGAACGAACGGCTCCCAATTTTTAGTCCATTAAAGAGTCAAGAGTCCAAAAGGTCGCCATTGATATAAATCTTCAAAATTTCCTCCGCATCATCTGGAAACCTTGATATAAATTTTCCCAGAAACTTCTCTTCTGGCAAAGTCAATACATAATTTAAACTAGGTTCTTTCTGTAACAGCCCCTTGGACTTGATAACCCGTAAAACTCTATAACGAGGGATTACTCTATTCTCGATGCTGTATGTCAAACAATTAGGCCAACTAACTAACGCACACCTGTCCAACTCGAAATCATTCAAGAAGAAGTCAATCTTAAACTTCAACTTATCTACGGAAGGCCTAAGAAAAGTCGGAGCCCTCCTAAACATATCCATACATTCATCCATTGAGAACCCAAAACTCCTCAACAATTCAATCTTCCTACTAAAAGACTCACGAGTCATGCCACCCACAGTGAGCACAGCAGGAACAAACGTCCTTGAATCAACAGAAAAACCCATATCTAAAACTCGCGAAACTTGGTCTCTAAGAGCCGTCACTGAAATGAAGAAAAGCCAAGGTGCCCTCTTCAACAGCATCGAGAGCAGGGGCCCAACAATGCCGCAGCTCTCCAAGAAGGCAATGTTGCATTTCAATCTCGATACAGACGGGTCCGAATAGGAACACTGGAAAACCCGGATCAAATCCTGATTGGTTTTATCATTTCCGAGTGTTTTCTTGACTATATCAACGCAGGGTATCAAATTTCTCTCCAAACTGTAAAACAAAACACGAGGATGGGTTGAAATGAAGTTACCCAGATCAGGACCAGTGAAACCCAGGTCCTGAAAAAACTGCAGCTTGGGCTTCAAAGTCTTGTCTACGTTGGAGAAGAGGATATCGGGCCTGAGCTGAATGGAGGATCGAATTTGGGCGTCGGAGAAGCCGAGTTGTTTGAGAAAGTGAACCACGGACTGTGGGTTATCCATGGATTTTCTCCATGGGAAGCGGTTGGAGATGGAAATGGCTTGTGGTTCAGAGATTGCCAAGGTTTCGATGAGGAAATTGGAGAGGGAAAGGTTCTTGTTTGTGGGGTGTGTGTGAGGGAGAGAGGATACAGAAGAGAAGGAACAGAGGAAGGGTGTGTTTTTGTCGTTGGTTTTAGAGAGAGAAAGGAAAGGTGAGAGAGATAGGTATGCGATCTGGGTTTGCATCTTTCTGGGCTCTCGGTTGTTTACACACAGTACATAGAGGAAGAAAGGATAAGGGTTTTTGAAGTTCTTTCTTTGTTGTATGTGTGGTAGAAAGGGGATTCAATTAAAAACTGCCTGTTTGGAATTTATAGAAAAGAAAAGAGGAGAAAGGAAAGGAAAGAAAAGTGGGGAGGAAAATTCTTCCTTGTTATTTTCCTTTTTGTTTTCTCTCAAACCAATTAAGGGAAAATTTATTATTCCTTTTTTTCCATAGGTTCCAAACAAAACTTAAGCATAAAGAGTTCTACGGTATTTAACCCCTACAAAACCAGGGAGCCGAGTCCCTGCACCGAGTGCTGGGCACTGCAAATTGCAGCCACCAAAAAACGTTGCCGTTTGCCCATTAGCTCTTACACAGTTACCTCCTTGGCCCCTTGTATCTTGGATATTTTTTTTCCCTCTTAAAAAGGAACACATGCATTAATTGGATCTGATTGCCGAAAGAGGAATTCTACATGCACAGATTTTTACACAACTTCGAACACAACTGTATCCAAAATTCTTGAATGCACATGGGGCCACATCCATTCGGTAGTTTCAAAGACAGTTGTGCTCGGAGTTTTATAAAAAAATTCGTGTTGCTAGACATTTTGTTCATGAAAACAAACATTAATAACCAAAAGCCTACGCCCACCGCTCAATATTCACCACTCTCCCCACTATTATCGAGATGGACAATGAGATGTTGAGCGATGAATATTGAGCAGTGCATTAATAAATTCTCTATGTGCTTATATACATTTGTCCTATTTAGAGGTTTGGATTCAAAAACTTATCTAAACGGAAACACATTAATTATAATGGTAAAAAAAATTCTGATAAGAAAAAATGATAATAAATTTCACTCATAATTATCTCGTTGATAAATTAGTATATTTTTTTTCATGCGAACTTACAAAATAATTATAGTGTCTCTAACTAATTATATCGTATGTAGTCAACTACGTAATGAGAAAAAGCCAACCGAACCGATTTCATCCCTAATAAGACATCTATGTATAAATTTTTTGGAACATCAGAATTTAGCATAAATATTTGTCAATATATATTTTCAGAGGTGAACTTTTCAAAATAAAAAAAATAATGAATAAATAGGTCAACACATGAGTCACCAAGTTAAATAAATAGGATGAGTTAAAAGCATTGGAATTCAAAAAAACCACCTCCTTTTGCATTGCAAGTTGAGAAGGGAGTAAGGCTGATGAGCAAACGGCAACGTTTTAGGGTGGCTGCAATTTGCAGTGCCCAACCCTCACTGCAGGGATTCGGCTTCCACAAAACCATCGCTAATCTTGTTCAACAATTCAACAAGAAAGAACAAGGTTTAACCATAAATAGAAATAGAATTCAAATTAAAAGCATCCTTCGCCATAAAGTCGGCACATGTACTCACTTCCCGGTGGACAAATCGGATATCCCACACACAACATTGGTTAATGAGTGTCCTCCAATCACATATAAGAGCACTAAAAGGACTGATCACAAGTTTGGGTAGCATTCAAAAGCTTCACAACAGTGTTAGAATCCATTTCCACAATCCTTGGTTGGTTCCCCTCCCCATTCCCCAAAGGTCCTTGCAGGCTAATGAATGCCGAGGACTTTGACTCTAACTTTGTTGGAGTTCTAGTTTTTCCTCATTATGAAGCCATCACTCTTTTGCTCCGTTTGATTGTTGTATTTTCAATGATTAATAAAATCTTTATTTTGCCGAGAAAAAAAAAAACACTACGTTTCTGACATGCATTTCTTTTATAAAACCATCCCTTAATGCCCAAAATTCAGCACCAAGGCCAGACTCGAACCCAATCTTCCTCTGAAAAACCTCTAACCCACTGTCTGTTACCGCTGCGAATGAGGCCGGCTGCCGTCGCAATGCCCAATCGATCGCTAGCCCCGTCCACATTTAATTTAAATTTCAAAAGAACTTAGAGAATGAGGGATCCAACCAATCAAATGAACCGTGAGCACCCTACTGGCTGGATTTTTTGGCCCTGAAATCGCCATTCCACGGCACGATATATACAAGGATAAAGTTATGGTACACGGGGTATACCGTATGACTAAATTATGACAATTTCTAATTTTCATTATGACGATTTTTAGTTTTCTAATGCATATTTTTTATGCTAGTTACGACTTCTACTTTAAAATTTATCTGTTGAACAGGTCATTAGCAAGCTATCCATACTTAAAAATTTTGTTATTATGTAACCATAATTATTCATACCAGAAACCATAATACTTGTATCTCAACCAAATATATGTGTACAATATCATAAATTAAATAATGCTATCCACAAATGTTATGACAAAACCATAACACGACGGAAAGATGATGTTCCAAGGACAGCCCGAAGAGTGAGATCCTTTAGAATTACAGTTCACTTTGACCCAAGTCACAAAATTAGTAGCAGTTCGAGTTAAACCAAGGGATAGCCAAGGAGAGTTCATAAAAAATCCTAACTCGCATTTAACCGAAGGCCTTTTACCTGGAGGAGAAGATCCTGAGGAGTTAGAGGCCCGTGGAAGAAGGACTACAATGGGCCACGCCCCAACCAATTATCATTCCAAAAGGAAGTATTGCACCCATTCCGAATAATTTTTCTAGTACCACTGACCATAAGAGAACGCCCCTTGCGCATACTTCTCCAAAGAGGGGAAGGATTATGATGATAACCGGAGGGATTGGAATGCCTTCGACGCGAAACTCTCGCCCACAAGGAATCCCTCTCCTGCTCCAAACGCCGGCCAGTTTAATTTGGCCATGGAGACCAGACCATGTTAGAGTAGAGAAAAATTTAGTTTGGATTGCCTTGTGCCTCTGCTCTTTACCATTGGTTTTGTAGAAAAATGATGAAATACCCTACTGGTTGTTTTAAAGGTTCACTTGTGCAAATGCATCCTTGCAGGGCCGGCCCAAGTACAAGACCCAAGAGGCCTGGGCCTTGGGCATCCCAATAATTACAAAATTTTGGGGCACTCCAGTTACATGTTATATATAAGTTGTTCCGTAACTTAACACAACAGACATTCCAGCCAAGTGGTGTCTATAACTAGAATAAAGGCATGAGGTTCCTGGTTCAAAACCCAGTCCTCTATTTTTTCACTATTTGCTTTCCCTTTGTAAACCGTGACTCTTGCATATTGTTGGCATTTGTTTTTCCTTCGTAAACTGTAGACTCTTGCATATAATATGATGACTCTTACTTGTCAAAATATAAGATGGATCTTACGTACACTTCTTATATTTTTAAATACTCAAGCATAGTGACTCAAGATCAAAGTTCAAAGTTTAAATACTTCTTATATTTTTAAATACTTAAGCATAGTGACTCAAGATCAAAATTCAAACGCACCATGGTAAGAATATTTTGTTTGTTTTAATTTTTCTTTTAACCTTGAATTTCAAATTCACAAATAAAATGCATCAATATTGTGATTGTTGCTGTAAAAATTGTCAAGTATTAACTTTTTGAGGGCGCATTTTTTTTATTAGGCCTTGGGCACCTAAAACCCTTGGGCCGGCCCTGCATCCTTGCTTGCTTTTCTATCATCTCTTTTGTTATTATGAATGATAAATGTCATAGAATAGTACTGGTGTATCAAAAGCAATGCGGTCATCAATTTTTTTGAAACAACAAATTAAGTAAAAAAAAAAATGTTCACACTCATATAGTATATGCTTAAAAGGTAAACATGTCCGATCATCAAATTAATTAGATCTTGGTCGTTGGGTTTACAAACCCCAAACCACAATATTGAAAAACCTTTCATGGAAGATTTAAAAAAAATAGTGTACATATATACTAGTGGATAAGGAAAATGAAGAGTGTATTTTGCATTATTTTTTGGGCTGGGGAAGATATATAGCATGGTGTTGTTTGATAACTCAGCTGTCTGGGCCAACTTGTTCTCACATCGATTAATACTGGGAGACCAATCACACAATATTCACTTGCGGTGGTCCCAATTATTGTTAGAGCAAAGCTATGTATGGATTGGCCGCAAAAGAATTGATAGCACCTACGAAGTTTTCAAATGTGAAATCTGATGATGAAGCAAACCCCCTAAGTCGCAGGCCTTAACCACAAGTCCAACTTCTTGGGGTTAATTCCATATATAGAATATGGCTTAGTGTTAGAAGTTTACTGCTAAGAAATAGGTGCATCAAGATTCATGAGTAAATCTATTCACTTGTCTTGTAGTTAGAAAATTATTCAACTTGAATCTTTAAAGTTCATGTACCTTGGACCCTGATCTTGTGTTTTCTCCAAACCAAACATACAAACATGCATGAGCGCGCATTGTGCACATTAATGGAATTAAAAGCCCCTTGGATTGTTTCCATTTGGATGCATATTATGCGCACATGCAACGCCCTATGTACCATACATGTATATTTTGACCAAGACATGAGTGAATCATGATCAAGATATATAACTCGTAACATACAGGTTTTCTAACAAAGAAGGTACCTTAGGAGGATTAGATAAGGTACGTGTAAGTTGGCCGGGACACTTGAGTTATCAAAATATAACTATTAAAGAGGGTCAAATGAAGGCAATCTGGTCTTAAATATAGAAGGGGTGTAAGGAAAATGGTCAAGTTGTACAGTTGAATCGATCAGGCAAGAATTTGAAGTTTTTCCTAACAATTTGGAAGAACGTACGGTTGGATTGTACAGCTGAATCTTGCAATTGTTTCCCAAAATAACTGCACAATCAAAATTAGCATCCTTCATTCACCCCTACAAATAGGCCATGAAAATTCACAAAACCTCACAACCTTGTGAATTCTGATAAGAAACAAGAACCAAAGCATGAAGCCTTCAAGCATTGCAATCCTTTCAACCCTTTTGTTGTTGATTACATTGTCAAATTCAGAACCCTCCAAAGACTCCTTCATCCAATGCCTCAAAAACCAGGCCAATATGTCTCCAAAACCAATCTCGGAAGCAATATTCACCGCCGAAAGCCCACTATTCATGCCTACTTTATTTGCCTATTTCCGAAATTCAAGATTTAACAGGACCACAAACCGAATCCCAACTGCCATTATTACTGCCACACATGAAACCCATGTCCAAGCAACCGTGATATGTGCCAAATATCACAGCCTACTCCTTAGAATTCGAAGCGGGGGCCACGACTATGAAGGCCTTTCTTATGTGTCAAACGAACCATTTGTTATCCTTGACATGTTTAGCCTCCGATCCATTGATATCAACATACAAGCCGAAACTGCATGGGTACAAGCGGGTGCAACACTTGGCGAACTCTATTACAACATTTCCCAAAAAAGCAAGGTGCACGCCTTTCCAGGCGGCGTGTGCTCTTCTGTAGCCACAGGTGGGCATTTCATTGGCGCTGGGTACGGAAACTTGTTGAGAAAGTACGGTTTAACCGTTGATAACATAATCGATGCCAAAATAGTCGATGTTAATGGAAAAATCCTCGATAGAAAATCCATGGGAGAGGATGTTTTCTGGGCCATTAGAGGCGGTGGAGCGAGTTTTGGTGTCATTCTCTCTTGGAACCTCAAATTGGTTACAATTCCTGAAGTCGTCACGTTCTTTAATGTCGATAGAGCCCTTGAGGAAGGAGCAGTAGATCTAGTTCATATATGGCAAGAGGTTGCCAATGAACTACCCGAAGACATTTTCATAAGACTTAAGTTACAGCACGGGCGTGAGCATGCTAATAAATTTATGGTTAGATTCGTCGCTTTGTACCTTGGGAAAATCGACACACTTCTCCCAATGATGAATCAGCGATTTCCTGAATTGGGTTTGAAGCAAAAGGACTGCATTGAAACGAGTTGGGTTGAAACTACCCTTCTCTGGCAAGACATGGACCCAAAACAGACTAACCTCTTACTTGACAGAAAGACCACTTCAACTTTTGGTCCTTCTCCCTTTAAGGCAAAATCGGACTACGTGAAAACATCAATTGCAAAACCAGCATTGGAAGAACTATGGAAGAAGGCAGACAACACACCGGGATTGGTAATGGAATGGAATCCATATGGAGGGAGAATGAGTCAGATTCCGGAGTCGGAGACACCATTCCCTCATAGGGCCGGGTACAAGTTCAAAATCCAGTACTGGTATTATTCTAATGACACGTTAGAGCCACTGCAAAAGGTCTATGACTTTATGGCACCATATGCATCGCAGTCGCCACGAGAGGCGTTTCTCAACTACAGAGACCTTGATGTGGGAAAGAATGGAAACGGTGAGGATCCAAATGTCTTTGGGGCTAAGTATTTCAAGGGGAATTTCGAGAGGTTGAGAAAGGTGAAGACGAAGTTTGATCCGGGTAATTTCTTTAGGAATGAACAAAGCATTCCACCTCTTTCTCCTTAGATCAAGGAATCATTGAACTTGTAATAAGTTTGTCTTAAACCTTTTGTTTATCATGTTGTGGTGTTGGTTAATGGAATCTTATTAGCAAATTAAGTGACTAAGTGTCCGTTCTATGTCGGTATGTACTTATTTCTGTTGGGTACAGTACTCCTATATATAAGAGGCAACAATTTGGGTTATAAGAGCTGAAGGCATGGGTGAGCCCCGGTTATAACACTGCAAAAAATCACAAAACTAAAACCAATAGAACAAAAACTGAATCGAAGTTCACAACCGAAAACCGGATATCCCACACACAACATTGGTTCATGAAGAAGTCCTGCAATCACATAGAAGAGCCACTAAAAGGATTGATCACAAGTTTCGGTAGCATTCAAAAGCTTCACAGCAGCGTTAGAATCCATTTCGACAATCCTTGGTTGGTTTCCCTCCACATTCCCCTAGGTCCTTACAGGCTAATGAATGCTGAGGACTGTGACTCTAACTTTGTTGGAGTTCTAGTTTCTCTCGTTGTGAAGCCATCACTCTTTGGCTCCGTTTGATCGTTGTATTTTCAATGACTAATAAAATCTTTATTTTGCTGAGAAAAGAAAAAAAAAATACAGTACGTTACTGATATGCATCTCTTTTATAATTAAAACCATCCCTTAATGCCCAAAATTCAGCACCAAGGCCAGTCTCGAACCCAATCTTCCTCTGAAAACCTCTAACCCACCGTCCGTTACCGCTGCGAATGAGGTCAGCAGCCATGGCAATGCCCAATCGATCGCTAGCTCCATCCACATTTAATTTAAATTTTAAAAGAACTAAGAGACTGAGGGATCCAACCAATCGATCAAACGAACCGTGAGCACCCTCCTGGGCTGAATTTTTTGGCACAGAGATCACCATTCCACGGCGCAATATATACAATCTCTGTCGAGTATCGGGGGGGGGGGGGGGGGTGTGGGGGTGTGTGGGGGTGGGTGTGTGCTGAGATAGTGTTCGAGTAACGCCGATTTCTATTAACCCAAATGCACCAACAACCCGACGGAAAGATGATGTTCCAAGGACAGCCCGAAGAGTGAGATCCTTTAGAATTACAGTTCACTTTGACCCAAGTCACAAAATCAGTAGCAGTTCGAGCTAAACCAAGGGATAGCCAAGGAGAGTTTACTTGTTAATTGTGTAAAGATGATGAATAAACAGTTTATTCATCATCTTTACGCAATTAACAAGTGAATATTATTCTATGATAGAGTAAAGTACTCTTGTTTGTAAATTTTAACTTTGTATACTCATCTTGACCTGGTCTAACGTGTTTACTTTGTGCAAGAGGTGCTCATCATTTTCAAACTAGAAAAGGGAAAGGGTTTACATGCTTTTGAAAATTGATCATGAGAAAGCTTATGATAGACTTCAATGGGGCTTCATCTGAAGGGTTGGGTTCTTATATTCGTCAACTTCCCTAAATTTTGGGCCGAGATCATTATGCCTTGCATCACTTCTTCGTCCATGAATGTCTTGTTTGACGGTCAAGGGGTTCGAATCTTGTTGAAGGCAAAAATCAATATTTTCTCCTCTTAGAGGATTTCTTTGTTTGTTTGTTTGTTCTCTATGATGGGTTTATTTTCTTGTGTTGGTTGAGTTGTTGGACATAGTTATATCATGGTCTATCACACAATTGAAGTAGTGACCCGTGGTTTGTACTTTGTAATTCATATTTGATGATCTTTCTTATCGGTTGACCAAAAAAAAAAAGAGTTTGATTTCATGGGATTTGTCAACGAGACATCAACATATTTAGCATGCCATCTTCTATTATGGCCTTCACCAAATTACAAAATCCACATTGAGTGACTCAAATCAATAAAAGTTAATGAATGAGTTCAAGTATTATGCATATATAACCCCAAGGGGTTGACCCAGTTATCAAGGCATGGAACTTTAGAGATTTGCTCACTTCTAAAGTCTCAGGTTCGAAACCTCACGATGGGTTTATGATCGTCCAGAATTAATCAAGGTACACATAAGCTGGCCTGAACACCTAGTTATAAACAAAAAATGTATCATTCATATGTATGCTTAACACTGGATTGGGCTGCTTTTGTTGATCTCTGACTATTTGTACAAATATCGTAAGGAGGTTAAGTGCTAACAATCATGTGGGGTGAAATAGCGCACAGGCCAAACTGCGAAGGATCAAAGTGATTTTTTTCCTATTTCTTCCTTCTCTTCGTTGTATTGAAACCGAAAACAGCAGCAATAGTACAATCTACTTAACTTACAAGGTTAGAGTCGTCAATTTTGAAGCCGAAAAGCTTTCTAGGAGCGTTGAACCGCGGAGACTGATCTCAAAAAGCTTGATGAGAATCAAAGTTGCATTGTCAATTTTAAGAGCAACTATTCTGTTGACAACAGTGTTGGTGTTTGGAAACAAATGGTATTCCGGTCCATTTGTTGGAGAGTAACAGGCATAATGTTAGGAGCCCATTTGCAGTAATGTGGCAGAAGCTAGGATTTGAGTAAACATGTAGCAACTGTTGTGGAACTAGCTGATATGTATCATGTTCTTCAGGAAGGGCAGAAGTTCAAAGTACTAAATGAAAGATTTAGGCCGCGTTCCGCTAAGGAAAATAAGTACTTAGACTCCGTTCTGCTAAGATTCTTATTTTTTAAGTACTTATTTCTTATTTGACAAGACAGGTCAATCTTTTACAAGACAGTATTAATATTAGTTAGTGGATTATTTTTTGGTATAAAACCTCTACTCTGTTATAGGAACAAAAAGAAAAAGAAAGAGGAGTTTCCTCATTCTTTGTAGGAAGGCATTGGCTGTTGAGTTGTAACTCTTCAATGTATCAAAAAGGAAGAAAATATATATAAAGGGCAAACTGAAGCAATTTTTTCTCTTCCTAAGCACCAAATAAAAGATGCTACAGTAATATTTGAGGAAATTGATTTTCACTCTCCTTTTGTTCAAGTGCAGTCCATTTTTTTTGTCTTCATTCATGTAAAATTACAAAATTACCCTTCATACATTTTTCCCTTCACAAATGAAAAGGGCAATCATGTAATTTCACATCACTGCAATACAAAAAATGGGAGTAAGGGGGTGTTGGGGGAACCAGAGGATCATAGAAGCTCCTTGTTTGGGAGCGCCTTAGGAGCATTTGGAAATAATTTGGAAAAAAAAAACAGTTAAACTATGTACTAACATAGAGCCCAAGCTCGGCAAAACCCACCCAATTAACTCATTACCAATCACAGAAGATCGTTGTTTAGGCAATCTTTGAAACTAAGAATTGGAGTCAATTGCAAATGCTTATTTCCAAGTATAGGAAAATCTTATGCTTATTCTAAACACTTGAGCAAACTTGAGTAAATAGGAGTATTTTCCAAGTATCTTGTCTGAACTAAATGTTTTCCTAGTATCGCTACTTCATATCTTGTTTCATAGCTCTGCTTTTATTTCTTTTAGGATTCATATGCGCTTGAGACGTCCTATCCTACTTGAGAGTGCCTTCTTTCTCGATGAGAGCGAGGTTCCTAGGCGGTTCTGACTTGGTAGCGCGGGAGCACAGGTTCTGGTGGGAATTCCCCTGCCCAACTGAAGGATATTGCAACTAAGCACCTACCTGTGCAATTATTTCCTAGCACGGAGCATTGTGGACTGTCCAAGGAAAACAAGTACGTGTGCACAAGCGCATTCTCTACACAAGTGTGCCAAAATGACATGATAAGCCCTCTTTCCTCCAAAGCTACATATTATTCTACCAATCCATCATTTAATACATCATATGGAGATTCCTCCCTCCTGTTTGGGAGGAGGAATCTCAGTCGTTAATATTCCCAATTTCTTCAAACATATGGATATAACTACAATAAGGAGATCCTCAAAATAAAATTGTAGTGAGCAATCAAAATGTGCTAAGGTAAGGTAATAAACAAACCGCAAGCCAAGAATTCTAAATACGGACAAACAGGGGCGGAGTCAGGATTTTCGTCCAGTGGGGTCGAAAATTGAACTATGTATGATTCAGAGTGCAAGAATGACGTTTTGAGAATTTTTGTGGGTAGAAATTCTATTTTGACTCCTCTTTTTACTAAATACAAAACCCTTATATATGGGTTGGGGCGAAAATGAATTTTAAAGGGGGGTCAAATGAGTAAAAATTGGGTAAAAATTATACCAATCTCGAACAAAATTTGGGAGCCAGCGGGGTCGGCCGCCCCCCCTTGTCCCTTGCTCCCTCCGTCCCTGCGGACAAAGAAATTGCAAGTAAAAATTACTTGTAATACAAACGTCATAGATAAAGAGCTCCAACAGACAGCCGAGTGTTAGAATGGTTTAATACAAACGTCATACATAAAGAGCTCCAACAGACAGCCGAGTGTTAGAATGGTTTTTTATAGTGCGCGCCTTCAAAAAATAAACCTTAACTTGCAATCCCCCAGAATATTTGAGCAAAAGCTTTAAGATTGAAGTATGATACACAGAATCAAAAGGTGAAATTGTAAATCAAGGTTCTCTTTGTTACCATCCATTCTGTACAATGATACAATCACACGGAAAAGTCACTATAGCCAAGCACAAGTAAAAATGAAGATTTTCATGGACACTGAAAGAATCAGGTATCAATACAAGTACCGAATTCTGTACTCCAAAACCAAAGATAAAAATTACACAAATCACAAAAGTTTTTAATCCAATGATCAAATCCAATAAAATCCATGTTTATTAAAGAAAACCAACATGCCAGGACAGGTAACAAGTTATTGCATTCGCTTGATTTTACCTGAATAAAACCAGTATTTATTGTTGTTGATTTCTTCATCCGTAATTGAGATCTTCTTCAGCAATTAAGTATTTGAACGAGTCATCCTTCGTAGGTCTCCTTCCCGAATGGTTCAACATGGTCCATCCAAGAAGCTTAGAGTTTTTAAACAATGCTATCATGTTACAGAAAACCCCTCTTTGGCAAATAATACCATAGCACGAGAAGTTGTCGCTCGTAAATAAACTAGTGGGCATATGTTTGGTTCCAGAGCTGCCTCCCATAGGGAGGTTTCTGGCCACAAAGATTACCCGAAGTAAAACATTGCAGCATAACTGATCCGGGTTAGACCGCCACGAAGGGTTCCCAATTCTTATGCCTTTGAAGAGTCAAGAATCCAAAAGGTCACCTTTGTAAATCTCCAAAAGATCCACTGCATCATCTGGAAACCTTGATATAAATTTTCCTAGAAACTTCTCTTCTGACAAAATCAATACATGTTTAAAACTAGGTTCCTTCTGTAACAGCCCCTTGGACATGATAACCTGTAAAACTCTATAACGAGGGATTATTCTCTTCTCGATGCTGTACGTCAAACAAGTAGGCCAACTAACTAACGCACACCTGTTCAACTTGAAATCATTCAAGAAGAAATCAATCTTAAACTTCAACTTATCTTCGGAAATCGTAAGTAACCTCGGAGCCCTCCTAAGCATATCCATACGTTCCTCCTCCGAAAACCCAAAACTCCTAAGCAATTCTATCTTCCTGCTAAAAGTCTCACCACTTATGCTACCAACTGTGTCCACAGCATGAACCAGCATCCTTGAATCAACAGAAAACCCCATATCTAAAACACGTGAAACAAGGTCCTTAAGAGCCGTCTCTGATATGAAGAAAAGCCGGGGGTGCCTCTTCAAAAGATCTGAGAGCTGGGGCCCAACAATGCCGCAGCTCTCCAAGAACGCAATGTTACATTTCAATCTCGATACTGGTTTTGAAAAGACCCAACCCCTATAGGTCTTCTGCAGAACCCGAATCAAATCCTGATTGTTTTTGTCGTTTACAAGGGTGTTCTTGATAATGTCAACGCAGGGTATCAATGTTCTCTCCAAACTATCAAGCAAAACATGAGAATGAATTGAAATGAAGTTACCCAGATCAGGACCAGTGAGACCCAGGTCCAGAAAAAACTGCAGCTTGGGCTTCAAAGTTTTGTCCACGTCGGAGAAGAGGATTTCGGGCCTGGACTGAACGGAGGATCGAATGTGGGCGTCGGAGAAGCCTAGTTGCTTGAGAAATTGAACCACGGAGTATGGCTTTTCTAGGGATTTTCTCGAAGAGAAGCGGTTGGAGATGGAAACGGCTTGTGGTTCGGAGATTGCCAAGGTTTTGATGAGGAAATTGGAGAGGGAGGGGTTTGAGGTGGGAGTTGGGATGCTGGGAGAGTGAGCCGATACAGAAGAGAAGGAACAGAGGAAGGGTTTGTTTTTGTTGTTGGGTTTGTCAGAGAGAGAAGGGAAAGGTGAGAGAGAAAGGTACGGGATGTGGGTTTGCATCTTTCTTGGCTTTTAGGGCTGGATTGGATGCAGGGTATGGGAGGGGAATGAAGACATCTACCCGGATGAGGCATTGATGTGACAGATTTGCCTTGGTTTGGCATCCAAATTAACACCCGGATGAGTTATATAGCCAAGTCACTGTTGGGATGAGTTTATCCGGCCGCGGGTGGATTAAATATGGATGGGTCTCGGCCTAGCCACAATTTATCCGGGCTAATCCGGGTGGGTTTTTTTACCAAAAACACCCTTCCTCATCCCCCCTCCCCTGCCCCCAACCGCAGATGCTAATCACAGACCACAAACCGCCGTCACTGCAATCACCCACAACCACCAAATCCGCCACAAACCGCCACCACCAGTGCAAAACCGTAACCCCCAATTCCGAATTTGAAACCCGAAATTTCAAAAACCCCAAATTCAGTGAGAGGAGAGAGAGAGTGTGTTGAACAAAGAGAGAAGAGAGACACAGAGAGAGATGATCGGAGAAAGGGAGGGAACGAACCAGACCCATGGGAGAGACGATCGGACTCCTGGCCTGACGCCCGTGGTAGATACGATCGGACTGCTTCTCTGTAGACTGTAGAGAGAAGGTCGGTGGGTAGGTGGTCCAATATAGAGGTATACATGTTCTCTTTTAAAAGGCCCAACATATGAAAAACACAAGCCCAATTAAAAACATACTCCTATTTAGCCCAAATACAAAATAGAAACAAGTCATTAATTTTAAAAAAACGATATTATGTACCCAAAAAATACGATATTTATATTTTAAAATTTTTTAAATTGTTTAATTTATGAGTGAAATAAATTATTATAGCTTAAAATTGTCAAAAAGGATTTAAATACATTAGGTTTTGGAATTATATAATTAAACAAAACACAAATTGAATTAAAAACAATTAAAAATTATTTTTTATAAATATTAAATTAATTATTTTATTTTAAAACTAAATTATTATTCCTTAAATTGTGAAAAAGTAATTAATTTTATTGAATTTTGTTATTTCATAATGAATAATCTAATTTCATACTGCACAAGGACAAATGAGTCATTTGATAGCTTTTTACATCATATATCATTCCTTATGCCGCCAATTTATCCTCCATTATTTTAGGAAAAATATATTGACACTCCAAAAATTGATGTAGACACTCCAAAAAATAAAGAAAAATGACTTTGGAATTACACTGATTTTAGGGTGCCTGTATCAATTTTTGGAGTTCTAATGGCTTTGTTCGGTTCCATTTTTAGTTTTAGTTTTAGTTTTGTTTTCAATCATTACCTTGCTACTTTTTTCAATTATTACCCTATTTTTTCAATTATTACTTTCTCATCTCTCTCTATCTCTCTCCAATCATTACCCCTATTTTCAATCATTACTCTATTTCTCTCTCCACCCACTACCAAAACTAAACTAAACTAAACTCCCAACCAAACACAACCAATATCATTTCCCTTATTTTATCCCCACTATCTAATACCTCATCCAAACCATGTACTTTTTAATCTCCCTCCATAAATGTCACATCAATGTGGTTCATCCCTTTTTAACTAATACTCATTACTATCTTATTCCCTTTATAAATAATATATCCAAAACTCATATAGCATCCAATCGGGCCCTTAGATTTTACACACAGATGGGAGAAACAGATATCGATTGTGATTTTGAAGTACGAAAAGTCTAGAGTCATCACACCAAAGGCAACCGCATGCCATATGGGGTCCACTTTGGGTCCCGCTTAGATTATGGCTGCTTTCTCTTGAACTTAACTTAAATCTGAAAATTTTGTTCGTATTTGAATTTTTTCGCATTTTTTAGTTTTGCACCAAACTTTTGTGGATTATTGATTTGTCTCGACGAGAGGATCGAGATGAATCGGAAAAGTAAAATTTTGGCCCTTTTACCCAAGTATTTTGAGAAATAACCACTTTTTAGCTAAAAAATGGTTATTTCTTAAAATATTGGGTAAAAGTTTAAAAAAAATTACTTTTTCGATTCATTTCGTCGAGACGAATTAATAACCTACAAAAGTTTGGCACAAAATTAACAAATGTGAAAAAAATTCAAATAAAAATAATTTTCAGATTTAAGTTAAGTCCAAGAGAACGCAACCTATCTGTGCTATTCAATAACTTTTTAAAAAACGGTTTTGCTAACCTCCGTTCACTAGACGGAAGATAATATATACATAATTCCAAATAAATTCGGATATCAATCCATATCTCAACGATATTAATATATTTTTACAAATATCAATACATTTTTTTTCAAATATCAATTATTTTTAAACTATTATCCTAAACCCTTAAACGGATGTCAGAATAATCCTTTAAAAAAATTCGAGTGGCCTTGTGAGGGGACTGTATCATTAACGTTTAGGGAATGACTTCGGTGTCCCCGGTCATTTTGGGGACACCGTAACTTTTGGCATAACAAAACCATTATAAGCATAACTAAATTCATTACAAGCATAACCAAAATCATTATAAGCATAACCAAAACCATAACAAGGCATAACTTGGTTGGTTATGCCTTGGTTAATTTTTGGTTATGCCTTGATTGATTTTTGGTTATGCCATGTTATGGTTCTATTATACTTCTAATGATTTTTGTTATGCTTGTAAGGGTTTTGTTATGCCAAAAATTACGGTGTCCCCAAAATGACCGGGGACACCATAGCATCATCCGTATGTTTAAAGTAACCACAAACATGCTGTTAAAAAGTACGGAAATGCTACGTCCATCGCATTCCATGCGATGGACGGTCCACCGTATGGCGAATGGGCCCCACAAAAATACATAAAAATATTCATAAATTTTAAAATAATATTTTATGGGGTTCTGTTAAAAATCAGCTCCAACGGATAATGATATGTACGTTTTTCAGAATTTGTAGGAATGAAACTGTCTAATTTTACAGTTTCGTCAAACACGTAGGCCAACTAAAAACTAAAGCAGACCTCTCCAACTTGACATCATATAAGAACTCCATCCCCAACCTCAACTTCCCTTTGGAAACCGCAAGTAACACCGGAGCCCTCCTAAACATATCCATACATTCCTCCTCCGAAAACCCAAAATTTCTAAACAATTCAATCTTCCTGCTAAAAATCTCACCACTTATGTGAGAGTTAAAGAGAGAGCCGAGAGGGAGGAAATGAGAAAGAGGAAAGCATTCCTCTGGAGATTTATTGGAAGACCAAAGAAAAATTATCCCCTACTTTTCATACCACACACTCACACATGCATCTCTCGCACATTTACCCTTATATCCTTTCATGAACACGTCGTACCATAATCCACACTGTCTATCTCGACAAGTCATACGTTTACAAAAGAAAAATATAGCCTCACAAGTACAGATCTCTACAGGTGTTGGTAAAACGGACTGGAGGGCGATTTTGTGCAGCCCCATGCTACATAACACGCTGGGCATGATAAATCGCCGCTCCGGTCTCACTTCGATGATCGAAAACATTCATTTCGTAGAGCTCGTCAAGTAGATCAAGTGTATCAAAAATTAGCTCGATCGGATATCAATAAGTGTCTCATCCGAATATTATTATCTTAAAACGAATGGATCCGAAACACTAGATAAAATCCATTGTTTTTTGGGTCACTTAATAATTTCAAGATAATAATGTTTAGATGAGGCCGATCAAGCTGATTTTTGGTACACTTGTTTTACTCGACGAGCTCTACAAAGTGAACGATTTCGATCATCAAAACGAGACCGGAACGATGGCAATTTGCTGTAAACAACATGCTGTGCAGCATGGCCCTAGTGACAAATGTGATTCTGTTTTGTATTACTTTAAATTTCTGTTGGGCACATTATTAGATTGGCTTACTGGAAAGCCAACGTGTTCAAAGGCAACAATTTGGGCAAGGGCATGTTCACCAGGCTAGCAAAAACCATCTTTACAGCCATTTTACCTAGATTTTACCTAGTTCAAGCCCCCAAAACAGCTTGCAACAGCCTGGAAAACTGGAAGGTATTTTCCCTTTCGAAAAAATGCTCTCTCCTTCTACCGAGCTATCATTCATGAGCAAACCATTAAAATATTATTCTTCCTCTCTCCTCCCTACCACTGCCTCGTTCTCTCTCTCGTTCTTCCTCTCTGCTACGGAGGATTTCGACCAACGACGACGATCCCGGACAAAGAGAATATCCCACCGGATCAACAGAGATTGATCTTTGCTGATGGAGACGGCGCTGGTGGCAACTTTGGGTCGGGGAAGTCGTGGTCAGAGCAGATGCCGGTGTAGACGGTCTTCCAGAGGTCAAGGGCGAGGCGGGTGGAGCGGATGAGGCGAAGGCAACGATCTCATTGACGATAGATTTGGCGAGGACGGAGATGTGGCAGCCCACGGCAGATTGCTGGAGGGCTTGGAGGAGGGCAGAGGATGGACAAAGGTCGACTTGGATCTGAGCGAAGGTCGGATTGGACGACTGGCGGAGGATTTGATTTTCCTAGGTTTGAGTTTCTCTCTCACTAGTGAATATTATATGAATATTTGATGAATACAGAAAGACCGGTAAAGAGTCTGGTGCAAGTCGGAATGAAAAAAGGAATAGATAAAACACAAATATTCTTTTTTGAATAGGTAAAATTGCTATTGTTGGTGTACATGCTCTAAGAGCTGATCAAGGCATGGGGTGACCCCAGGCTATAACACTGCCAGAAATTACAAGAATAACATCAAAATGTGAAATCTATATATAAGTTCACAACCGAAAATCTAAAAGAGCACTATAATTCGCAAAAAAAAAAAAGGAAGAAGAAGAAGAAGAAGAAGAAGATATTATACGACTCAATAAGAGCAAAATGACACCTTTTGGCGAAGCACAGGGTGCACTTGGAAGCATACACTCCAAGAGGGAAATAGAGTGGCTTACAAGCTTGCAAACACGGGAGTCGGGCAAGATGATAGAATGGTCTCTCACATAGTTCCGCCGCAGGATATTATCCCTTTGCTCGAGGCAGACATGAGAAGAGTAGTTTTGAAAGGCTTAAATTGCCACAAATTTATGTGAAGCTTACACATGTACAACAAAGATTCAAAATTCCTCTTGCTTATGAGGTCTACTAATTCTTAGGAAGAGAAAATTATGTTTACAAAGCAGCTGTAAACAGGTGTTTACGGAGCTCAATCTCGACCGTCCAAAAGTATTTTGGAAGATTCGAATTAAAAACAATCTATTACCGTTAATAGATTGTTTTTGCCAAAATGAACAGCTGAGATCGCTCAGTTCCTTATCGTAAATAAGTTTCCCTTTTCTTAGGAAACCAATTACAGTCCACAAATGATGGCCCATTTGAAGCGAAAGCAATCCCATTAAAAATTACAAGTATATTAATTCGCATGCATTATACGGACACACACAAAAGTATTTATTCATTTGTTCAACTACACATTTCTGTGGAGTTCATACACTTAGTGATTGTAGACACCCTATTCTGGACTATCTGGATCAGCACGTTTGCGGTCTTTTTTTTGTTACCTCAATGATGATAAACGGTCGAAAACTCTCCGAGGTCGATGGAAGGTCGTGAGCTTTGAGTGTTGGACCCTCCTCTTGCAAACCATTTCAAACCCTTCAAATCCAGAGCCAAATAAGCCTCAACAAAACCATGCCTTGCTTACGCCACCTCTTTCTTGGCGTGCGCCAGGAATTTGCCACGTGTCGGACATCGACCGTTGACTGAGTTTGACCTGGCGCACGGCGGTATCTAGGTGGCGTACGCATGGTCAAGGCCGGTCAAATCACCGCTTTTCTGTCACGTGCTCGAGACTTTGCAACCACCCCAGTACAGTGCAGAGCCTCCTGATCATTGCTTTCTGCAGGGCCGTCCCCCTCTCTCTCCTACACACCCCATCAAGCTAGTCTCATGCATTTAATGCATGGGAGGCTTCTTCACTCAACCCAAGCAACCAACTCACCTCCTAACCCAACTGGTCAGCCCCCCCTCTCCAGTCCTCTCCTCCTATAAATACCCTCCTTGCATTCATTTGCAAGGGGTTAACCATATTAACTCTCCAAGTGCATTCCCTTTCTTCTCTCTTGTTCTTGCTCTCCCATTGCAAGAGTGAGAGATAGAGAAGCCTCACATCCTTCACTACTGATTAGTTGCTATACAGCCTCCATCTTCAATCTCCAAAGCTCACCACCATCCTTCCTCTCTCTTGCACCAAAGGTATACCACCTTTGTGCTGCTTTCTGTTTTCAACCCCTGAGGGGAACCAGGAGGGTTCTGGCTAGTAACTGATACTAGTCCAGACCCCTCTCTGGCAAAATAAATCAGTCGTAGGGGTCAAGCCATGGCGCACGCCAGCCTCTCTTAGCCGTACGCCACCTTTGGCTGTACGTGCACAGCTAGCGTGGGAATCATGAAGAGCCCATTTATTGTTTATTTCCTTTATGTCATCACCTTCTAGCATGCTAATAACCAGTTTATTACTTTCTGTATTTTAGAACTGTTCAAATGTAGCTTTCAATACTTGTTTTTTTTTTTTTCTCAAGGCCTCTGGGGTATGTCTGGTCATGTTCCAGAACCCAGATGATGTAAAGCCAAACACTGGTTAACATGTAGTCCTGGCGTACGGTCCCCACGGTGTGGCGTACGGCATGTTTGATACAAACCAGTGCCTGGCCCTTACATCACAATTCAATCCTGGCCTTTTTGCTCCCCCACTCTGTTTATGGGGTTTTGCTTTGCTATTTCCTGGCTACTGGCCATTCCTTACACCTGTACATGTACATAATCTATATTATAAACTGCGTGGTTTGCCCTGGGTGTGCACTGGTCCCCTCCAGAGCCCAGAGGATTGAGAGTAGGAGCTGTGAGAAATCAGCGAGGTAGTGTACGCCAGCTTTTAGGTGGCGTGCGCAGGGTGTGTTGGCGTGCAGTGGCCTGGCCATTGCGTGCCAGCATGTCGCCTGCTCACGCACCCGACGGGCAGCGTACATCATCCCGTTGAACTTTTGGCAGTGCTTGTTCTCAATCTATGTTCTTACATTTAATTCAATTCAAGCAAGCAAACTAGCATCCATAAACATTTTTGTCATATAAACTGCAACTTGTTACAGTTTTAATCCCTATTAACTGTTCCCCACCCTAACTGGCTAAGAATGATCAAAATGAGAGAAAAAATGCAAATGTTTTACAAAATGCCTGAGTAGAGACCGATCTCCGGATTGGGCGAGAGGGGTGCCATAAAACCCTTCCTCTCTCGTAACCTGGCTCCCGAACCTCAGATATCGAAGGTAACGACGGACCAGTCTACGCCTTTTCAAATCAAATCAAACCTTTCTCAAATCAAAGCAAAACGTAGCAAGCGTTTTCGAGTTCGGTTCCTTGGGTGTCTCACCGCTAAAACCCGAGTGGCGACTCTGAATCGAAGCGTTTCGCCACGCTATTTTCTAAAAGGGCCGCCCCCAAACAATTCATTTCTTGCAAACCAAAATCGGGCGATTTTTGGGGCGTGTGCCCATAGTGGCGACTCTGCTAGGGATCCTTGCATTGATTAATATTTAGGCATTAATACATAAATGAACAAACTTCAAAAGTCTGGCCAAACAGTACGCTCCGCGCTGCTGAAGAACGAAATGGTAGCGTAACAGGATCTCAGCATCCGACCAATCCGAACTGGTGCTTTTATTACTGTTCACTTGTGTAATTTTGTCCAAATATTGATTAATAAAAGTGAGCCAAGCTTCAAAAGGCATTTCCAAAAGTTTGCATTGCTCTCTCATTCAGTCAAACTTTGGCATTTTTCATTTGCATCGATGTTGGATAAGCCCCGTTGAGGTGTTTTGGGTAACCGGCACAGTTTACTGGAGCCCGGGGTCCTCGAATGCCCAACAACCTTGGACGATGATGAGTCGTAATACCGTTCGACCATTGCTTTGCTGCACGCATTGCAGTGGGAGGTATACCGCGGCTCTAGTCAGAGGGACCTCTTTCAGCCAAAACCAGCCTCGCCATGCGTACAAAGCACTAGAACCTTTCAACCTAAGACAGGAACCTACAGGGTAGGATTACTTGCATCTAACCCCATAAACTGTCTATGTGTTACTGCTTTACTTATCGCATGCCTGTACATACATACATCCCGCTTTGCGTAGGAGCATGCTAGGGCGGCTTTTAGGTCTGTCTCGAGTTCATCTCGTGATTGTTAGGACCCTGCCATGGACCGATGAAGAGTCGTGCATCTCGATGTTGCGCGTTATCAATTTCCAAAATCCTTGAGTCAGCGAGACTTTTGGGAAATCAAGGCCGTTTTAAGTCTTTTGTCTAAACCTAGTCGAAGTTTCAAACAAAAAAAAAATTAGGAACAACGAAGAGAATGTCGTGATACCCACACCATCCAGGTTAAAGTACTAAACACTTACACCATCAAGGCTCCGGCACAGTGCTGCTTATGCCACTTCGGTTATGGTATCACGCCATCTGCACCAAGTTGTTCCGACCTCCAAAGTTGAAACTTCGAGAAAAGGGCAGTCAAAAGGTTTAAATCGTCTTGACATCCTTTAGTGACCATCGACTCAAACAAGGATACACCGTCGAAAAGAAATCCGAGGATTCTATGGCAGCATCCTAACAACCGGAGTTGGACTCCTTTAGCGTTAGAGTCTAGGAGGACACCGACGAAGTTGGCATGCTCATTTCTTTCAATTTTTGTCAAAATAAATTGTTGCAGGCTGTCATTAAGCCCATCTATTTTGCTGTAAAGCTGAGCCATGTGGAACTTCGAAATCAAGAGCCAAACCTGCTTGGGAACGTCCGTCGGGTCTGTTTGAGGATCTGTTTGGGGGATCGTTTTTCTGCTCGTCACAATGGAAGCACAGCTCTGCACTCTGTCAAGGGAGGATTCGCCGCCGACCACTCCGCACGAATCTCCTCCGTCCTCTCCATCTCCACCCATAACTCCAAAACCGATCAAGACAGAAGCTCTAGACATGGCAGATGTTCCTCCACCAAATCTTACTACGATGCTGGCTGACCTGCAGCACAACCTCGCCATCATGCAACAAAGGGCAGATCAAGCCGATACTACTATGGCTAATCTGCAGGCCCTTATCAACGAAAGGCTCCCAGTCGCAAGGATAGAAGGCGAGAGACAAGAGCGCGAAAACCCAGCTGGAGAGGACATTCCAGCCGAGCAGCTTGCTGCAAATCCCGAAATGATTGCCCTGATCGCCAAAATGGCTAAACTGGAGGAGTCAGTTGCCAAATCCGAAAGGATCAGTGCCGGAGGTTTGGACATGGACCGTCTCTGCCCCTTTCCAAATGCACGCCTCCCGGAAAGGTTCAAGATGCCCGACTTTGCGAAGTTTGACGGGACGGGCGATCCAAAAACACACCTGCTAGCTTACCACGGTGCAATGAAACTGCATGGGGTCGAAGAGGAGGCAATGGCCCAATTGTTCCCTCAAACTTTGGCTGGCCCAGCTTTTCAGTGGTTCTTGTCTCTCGACGTTTCCAAGCGCAAAACATGGGAAGACATTGGTGCGGCCTTCTTCACCCAGTACAGTTACAACTCCCAACTCAAAATGACCACCCGAGAGTTGGAGTCCACCAAGATGAATGCAAAAGAGTCCTTTGCAGACTTTATTAAGCGTTGGAGGACTAAGGCTGCAGTCATGACCGATCGGCCGAGTGAGAAAGATCAGATCCGTATCATCTCCCGTAATCTGTTGCCCGACTTTGCTAAGAATTTGGTGCTCGTCCAAGGGGCCGATTGGGACACCTTCTTTGAATCCGACCTTGCCATTGAAGAAGCTCTCCAAACTGGGGTTCTGCCACGTAGCGACCCTCCTTCCTCCTCCTCGGGATCCAAAGCCAAAACTCGCGTTTACACGGGGAGTAGCGCTGCTTTGTTCGGCAGTAACAGTTACGCCAACGCCACATCTGCCGGTAGCAGCACTACTCAAGATTCCAACCGCGTTGCCGATGTCAACTAGGTCCAAGCCCCTCCAAAACCCCGAAACCGCAACCAGCCCCGGAACTTCACCAAGTTTGAAGCTCCGCTCTCTCAAGTGCTAGAAAGGTTGGCCAAATCCGGTCACCTCAAACCGCTGGATCCAACTCCACTGCCCCAAAATCCATCCCCTAGCCACAACCCGAGCGCTTTCTGCGCCTATCACCAAATGCCCGGCCACTACACCGATTCCTGCTACTGCCTCCGCCACGCAATTCAAGATTTGGTGGACAACGGCACTCTCCCGACCACTCCTAAGCCTAACGTCATCACCAATTCCATGCCGCAGCACAACGGCCACCCTCAAATCAACCAAATCAGCCTTACCTCCACTATAATCCAACCTAGCTCCACCATATTCGACCCCACAGACCATATAGCCCCAGAGCATCACCCGAAACCCGTTGTGACCATCCCGGCGGAATTCAATGTCAACATGTTGGCAGTTGGCTGGGATATGGAAGACAAAGCAAGGGAATGGGCAGAACTTGCTAATGACTGGAACGAGCAGTACTTCTTGGGATTCCCTCAGGCGCCGGTTGTCGATCAAGCCCAGTTAGACCAATGGGAGGAAGATTGGAACGTAGCAAGGACAGATCCACTCGATAGCCTGTCGCTATTTATGCTTTTCTACCAGCCTGAACCCGTTGCGGCAGAAACCGAGGAAGAATACGTGTGGGATCCGGAGCCCGATGCCGCACAGTTAGCCTGGAATCAGAACTTCAATATGGAAAAGGGGGACGATGACCAGGATCTAGGCGAGCAGTACTGGGATTGCTACAGCCAAGGAGGGAGCATCCCTGACGTGCGTCGGCAGCTAGGAGAAGCATGGCCACTATTCGACTCCATCTCCAGCGCTGTGCATGCAGGCGACCCGACTGTCAACATTGTGCCTGTAGGAATGCCGCGTCCGGTAGTGCATCCTAGGGATGATTGTTCTATTATGGTATTAAATGCACCGCCCGATGACCTGTGGGATGTCGACGAGATCGTTGACCTTAACACAAGCCTGCTGCCTGCTGATTTCTGGGATGACGATAAAGTGGTCGACATTCAGGTCGGGGATGAAATCTGGACTGTCGATACTGCTTTAGTGGACGGAGGCTTTTGGGATGTACCGTTCGTCACTAATCCGGGGACACCTCTTGAGGAAGCTGTCGCACAGGATCCGGCCCCTTGGGAAGGACAGGTTATGAGCGATTTGGAATGGGTTACGGCTTCAGACCAGGTTGCATCGATCGATAAGGGGAAACGCAAGCTAGAGGAAGTGCCTGCTGATTTCTGGGACTTTGTGGACACGTCGCCTTGGTGGGAGGTCGCTAACGTCACTAGGAGCGGTCGAGTCTTCCAACCGCCCAATCTTTCGGCTGGAAGCTCGTCCAATCCCGGCAGTGATCAAAGACCCACTGTTCCCTCTGCGCCAAAGAACGCTCCGGCCATTCCTAGCGGGGTACCTGAGGAGGATGCTATTCTGAAACAGCTGGAAAGGATTCCTGCCGCCTTCTCTGTCTGGGGTCTGATATCATCATCAAAGGAGCATCGAGAAAGGCTGTTTGCAGCACTGGCCCGTCTTACTGTGCCAACTGACATCACCCCGGAGGCCATGGTTGCCCTAGTCTTGCCATTGCTTTCCAAGCATTCCGTCACTTTCACTGAAAAGGATCTGCCCGTTGATGGGACTGCTCACAACCGCCCGTTGCACATCACTCTTAAGTGCAGGGGACATTGGGTGCCAACTGTGTTGATCGATAACGGATCTGCGATCAATGTCTGTCCGATGAGGGTTGCTTACCGTCTGGGGCTCACCAAGGCTGACCTCAAGCCTTCCAATCTGGCAGTCAAGGCCTACGATAATACGCGTCGCGTAGTTGAAGGGACTCTCATGCTGAAGCTTGATGCCGAGGGCTTTGAAATGGACGTGGAATTCCATGTGGTTGACATCCCCGCCACTTTCAACCTGCTGTTGGGAAGGCCGTGGCTGCATAGAGCGGACATCATGGCTGTACCGTCGACTCTCCACCAGAAGGTTATGCTGGGGCTTCCTACCGGGACTCTAACCATCTGCGGAGACTCTGGGATCCGGCCACTCAAGGACGATGGGACGCCTGTTTTGGGAATCATGCATGGGGAGGAAGACTCAGACTTTGGGGGATTTGCTTTCGACACCTCCGGCTCAGTCCTGTCCATTGTCATGGATGACGACTTCATAATCAGCTCTACTGCTCTCGACATCATGAGGAAGATGTCGTTCATGCCTGGCCTAGGGCTCGGGATCAACCAGCAAGGGATCGCTGAGTTCCCTGTCTTTCCCTTTACCGAATGCCACTTTGGCCTGGAATACACTCCCCCCACCAAAAGGGCCAAACTAGGGAAAGACACGGGAAAACCTCGGACCCTTTATGGCAATCCCGACAGCTATTTCGTCCGCGAAGGAGGCGGCGTTGCTTATCTGGGGCAGGCTGAACCTTTCTGGGATCAAGTGACTAGGACCTGGCTACCGGGCTTTGAAATCTTCGCTGCCGACACTTGGTCTGATGACGAAGAGGAAATTGCAAAGGAGGAGCTGGTTGCAAAGGAATTCAAAAGGCAGCTAGTCGCAATCAAGGAAAGGGCTGACTGGCTGGTCGCTTTTGATCAAGGGGGTCTAGAGGAGCTATTCTCCCAAGTGGGTTTGGTTGGCAAGGAAGATGAGGCTGAAGTGCTGATGCTTGGGCCCGACTCTCCAGATCTTCTCAATGATCCAACCTCCCTCATCGTCGAAGCAAAGGGTAGTCTTAATAACTGCATTTTTACTCCCCGTCTAACATGCAGTGACGATGTATCTGAATCTGACACAGAGTCTGTCGAGTCTAAGTCTAGCTCAGAGTCGGAGTTAGTGCCTCTCGGCCCTCCACGTCATAGCTTTTACTTCGAGTTTGCGTCGACTGTACTTAGCACCCCCTCTGGGTTTTATGAAATGAATGATCCTGCTTCTGACTACTTTGCTGATTTTTACATAAACTGTGTCGACCCCGATGATGAAGGAATCGACTTTGACGGGAACATTCCAGCCGAGTTGCGTTCCCTCATCGAAAGGGAAGACGAAAGGCATGCTCAGCCTCTAAAAGAAGAAGTAATTTCAATAAATCTGAAAGATGAGGATGATCCCCGTATGATACAAATCGGTTCGAACCTATCCCCGGAACACCACGCTGGTACCATTGAGGCGCTCAAAGAATACTTCGAAGTTTTTGCCTGGTCTCTCGCTGACATGCCTGGTATAGATCCCGAGATAGTGCAGCACCGAATTCCATTGATGCCAGGGGCAGTTCCCGTTAAGCAGAAGCTCCGCAGAATGAGGCCGAACTGGGTTCAGAAGATCAAGGAAGAGGTCACCAAGCAAATCGACGCAGGATTCCTGAGGGTTGCTGAATACCCCAAATGGGTCGCCAACATCGTACCTGTACCCAAGAAGGATGGAAGGATCCAAGTTTGTGTCGATTTTAGGGATTTGAACAAGGCAAGCCCCAAAGATAGTTTTCCCTTGCCTCACATTGATGTGCTTGTGGACAACACGGCGGGGCATGCCTTGCTCTCCTTTGTCGACGGGTTCGCAGGATACAATCAGATCTTCATGGCCCCAGAGGATCAGGAGAAGACAACGTTCGTCACAGAATGGGGAACCTACTGTTACGTGAAAATGCCGTTTGGACTAAAGAATGCCGGGTGCACTTTCCAAAGGGCCCAAACAACTCTATTCCATGACTTCATCCACAAGATGGTCGAGGTGTATGTCGACGACATGATCATAAAGGCCAAGGAGGAAAAGGACTATCTCCCTTCACTTAGACAGTTTCTTGAAAGGCTTCGAAAGTACAATGTACGTCTCAACCCGCAGAAGTGCACATTCGGGGTTACGGCAGGCAGGATGTTGGGATTTCTGATCACCAGGAGAGGAATCGAGGTCGACCCATCTAAGATCAAAGCGATTCTCGAAATAGAGCCCCCGCGGTCTGAGAAGGGAGTGCAGAGTTTTCTGGGAAAGGTTCAGTTTATCAGCCGATTCATCGCCAAATTGACTCCGACTTGCAAACCACTGTTCCGCTTACTCAAGAAGAATGTCCCGTTCGAGTGGACAGACAAGTGTCAGGCTGCTTTTGAATCTATTCAGAAATATCTGCAAAACCCTCCGGTATTAATGCCGCCTACGCCTGGACAACCACTGATTCTGTACTTATCTGTAACACCAACGGCAATGGGTTGTTTGCTAGCACAGGAAGTGGAAAACAGAGTCGAGAAGGCCATCTACTATTTGAGCAAGAAAATGGTGGGAAGCGAGGAGCGATATACCCCTTTGGAGAAGACATGCTGGGCGCTAGTTTGGGCTACCAAAAAGCTTAGACACTACATGCTAGCCTATGCGGTGAAGCTGATTTCTCGAATGGACCCCATCAAATACCTATTCGAGAAGCCAGCGCTCACCCATAAGCTAGCACGTTGGTTGCTTCTGCTGGCTGAGTTCGATCTCCAGCATGTCACGAGGAAGTCAGTAAAGGGCCGCGCCGTGGCAGAATTCCTGGCAGACCACTCAGTTGAGGGGCCAGAGGATGTGGATTTTGACTTCGCAGACGAGGATGTGCTGACCGTAACTGAAGAAGTATGGACATTGTATTTCGATGGGGCTGCTAATCAGAAAGGATTCGGAATCGGGGTGTTGCTGATCACGCCCGCTGGCGCTCATATTCCGCTTGCTTTCAAGTTGAATTTCGATGTCACTAACAATCAGGCCGAGTATGAAGCCTGCATCGTCGGGATGGAGGCAGCAATTGCACTGGGAGTCAAGAAACTCGAGGTTATCGGGGATTCAAACCTGGTGGTGTCCCAAGCCAACGGAGATTGGAGGGTTCGTGAAGAAAAGCTGAAGCCTTATCACCAAGACTTGGAGGAACTGATTCCTCGCTTCAATAAGGTGACTTTCACCCATGTTCCCCGCTTGAGGAATCAGTTCGCCGATGCCTTGGCGACCTTGGCTTCAATGATTGAACTCCCGACAGGGGTCAAAATGCGGCCAATTGTGATCGAACAGAGGGACCTGCCCGCTTATAAATACATCAATGCCATCGATGATGGCCTACCCTGGTACCATGACATCTGGAATTTTGTGGAGCGCGGGGAGTTTCCCGCTGGGGCTACTAGGAGGGATCGGGTCGCCTTGCAACGTTTGGCTGCTCAATACGTCATCTGAGGGGGGAAGTTGTATCGAAGGTCTCACTGCGGGATGCACAAGCTGTGTGTGAATGGTGCCGAAGCAACACGGATAATGGAAGAGATTCACGAAGGAGTCTGCGGTCCTCACATGAGCGGCGTCATGCTCGCAAGGAAAATCCTCAGGCAGGGTTATTATTGGTCTACCATGGAATCTCAATGCATTGACTATGTGCGACGTTGCTATAAGTGTCAAATCCATGCTAATCTGCAGCATGTTCCTCCAACTGAACTTTTTGGTATGACCTCGCCTTGGCCTTTCTCAGTGTGGGGAATCGACATCATCGGTATGATCAGCCCCTTTGCTTCGAACGGGCACAAGTTCATATTAGTAGCCATCGACTACTTCACCAAGTGGGTCGAGGCTGAATCTTACAAGACCCTGACGACCGTTCAAGTTGCACAGTTCATTCGAAAGAACATCATCTACCGGTACGGCGTGCCTCAGGCTTTCATTTCAGACAATGGAAGCCACTTCAAGGGTAGGGTTTTGGAGCTATTTGAGGAATTTGGAATCAAGATCCATCATTCAACAACCTATTGGCCTCAAACGAATGGGGCTGTCGAGGCTGCAAATAAGAACGTCGAAATGATCATTAAGAAGACGGCCGAGTCTGCAAGGGATTGGCACGAACTGCTACCGTTGGCCCTCTGGGGGTACCGCACTTCGATCCGCACTTCCACAGGCGCAACTCCGTTCTCTTTAGTCTATGGAATGGAAGCTGTACTCCCCATCGAGCTTGAAATTCCGTCTCTGAGAGTCATGGCCGAAAGTGGACTCGAGGAAGCTGAATGGTTAAGTGGGAGGTTTGTCGAGCTCATGTTGTTTGATGAGAGGAGGCTCCGTGCTCTGTATCATGTTCAAGGGTATCAGCGTCGAATCGCCTGGGCATTCAATAAGAAAGTGAAGTCGAGGGGTCTGGTCGAAGGTGATATGGTTACGAAGGAGATCCGAGCTCCAGTGTTCGATTCTCGTGGGAAGTTCCGGCCAAAGCGCTCTGGGCCGTACATCATTAAGACCATCTTATCAGGGGGTGCTGCCAAGCTCATCGACCTCGACGGCAATGAATTCAGTGCCTTGGTCAACCTGGATCAACTCAAGCGCTACTATCACTGAGAGATGCTCGTTGGATCGAAAACCACAAGGGTGGGCGATTCCAAGCAAAAAGTAGAGCAGCCTGCTAGACCGAAAACCTAAGGAGGCAGTCTAGGCAAAAATAAATAGGCAAAATCAAAAAGCTCGCTAGACCGAAAACCTGTTAAGGCGGTTCTAGGCAAAAGTTAGAGCGTAAAAGGAGAGGCAAAATACACGAGCGAACCTTTGCCTGAACTACGTTCTGACCTGATTCCCTGCAAAGGGATACGTAGGCAGTCTCACAATGAGACCCGGTCATATCCTATCAAGCTGATCCACGGTCTGACATTTTGGTTTGTACCAAGGCCGAGATAGTTCAAAGATTCAAAAGACAAGCTAGAGTCGCGTTGGAGAATTCAAAAAGGAGGAACCTTTCATCTTTCAACTTTATTTTGCAAAATTATTATTTCTAATACACAAGCTGAGCATAAAAGCCTTAAAAGAAATGAAGCATGAAAAACAGAACAAAATGCTTGAGAAGCCTAACGGCTCACAGCTTATTCTAAGTACAGCAAAGTGGTTTGGAGTCAGCCAATATTTGTTCTTGCATGCACGTTTGCTCTCAGCCACTGTCTATAGCGATTCTTTAGCCGCGGGTCGAAATCTGGCATCTCCGCCTGGAGAATCCTCAGGCCCCAGCGCCTCTGATAACCGCCCAGCGTCTGAGCATTGAAGTTGGGAAGACAGAAGCCCCCGGTGCTGATTCAGGTATTCTCCTGTGAAGCGCCCAGTTGGCGAAGGATCCGCCCGGGGATATAAAACGTGAAGCTGGTCAGCCCCGCGATGACCACCCTGTCAAAGCCGTCAGAATGGATGGTCATGTCTGGAAGGTCTAGCCAAGGACACCTCCAAGCAATTTCATCGGGCTGCATTTCCTGCATGAATTCGTACCAGCCTCCACATCCAAGTCAGGGTACCGCATTTCCCTCTGATGAACTCGTTTTGGAAACAGATTCCAGCTCGCTGCCGGTGGATGCAATAGACTCAGCTTGTCCGACAACCACAGCTGCATGAGTGACAAAACAAGTAAGGAGTCAGATAAAGCCTGAGTGAAAAGACAAGTAAGAAGCTAGGAAGCATCCTAAGCTGAGTGTCGAGGTAAAACGAGAATGTACGAGAAACCAGAAAAAGGTGAGCTGAGTGAGTTTACCTGAAGCAAGAGCGGGCTCCCGCTGAAAACGGCCGATTGGCCTGTACTCACTAAATCCAAACCCAGGAGTGTCTCAGCCAGGACCAAGGGAATCACATTCTTTCGGTCCCCCATTTGAGCAGCCACGCTCACCAAGGAAGGGCTGACCCGCCCGTCAGCAGGAACGAGCAAATAAGCCGCAAGCAGGCAGATAACCAAGGCGAAGCGCCGGCGTGCTTGAACTTCGTCGCTGCCCGGGCTATTCAAGTCGACATCTGGGCTGTACATTTCAACCAGCCGGATAACGTTCACCTGGCCACCTTCCAGGATTGTGTTCGCCAGACCCCGGGAAATGCCAAGCGAGCTAGCCAGCAGTTTTGGCATGCTCGCTTGATAGGGAGGAACGACGAGCGTCGGGGACGCGTAGGTGCGGAGGTACGCCTGGAATTCCTCCACGGTCGGGCACATCTCGTCATCGCCAAAGCGGAAGACATGGACATCCGGATCCCAGAACCTCAAGGCAGCCCACAACAGTGCCGGGCGGATTGGCACATGTCGAAGAAAATGGAATGAAGACAGCCCGTGATATTGGAAGTTGAGCCAATCAACCCCCAAAAAGGACACTAGCCAAGGCCTGAGCAGCGTTGGGAGGGGATTGTCCATGGGCAAAGCTACGTATATGCTAGAGAAGAAAAGGGAGTAATTGCTGTTGTGAATGCCCTGAAGGAGGCACCCCAGCTTTATAGGCTTTCAAATGGCCGTTGTAAATCACATGAAGTATGCAAAGCACTTGCTAGCCTCCAAAGAAACATTATGCCAAGTACTCTGCCTCCCCTGAACTCTCAGAAACCGTGGGAAAGCCGTGTGAGGGTAAAAACAAAATGCCCCCTGAAAAAGGACAGTTGGTCAGTCAAGTGGATCTGGCTCTCAGAACCCTGGCGTACGCCAACTTAATCCTGGCATACACGCATCATTCCCTAACATGGCGTACGGGTTTCTAACCATGGCGTACGGTAGGTTTATGCACCAGAAGACCAGTTTCCAGCAGCAACTGCCGTCGCATGGTCGTTTTCAGTTCCAAGGCTCGCTCTGGCCATTTCTTGATTCCTACAAGTTTTAAACATCATTTGTGACTGCCACGAAGCGTCGGATCCTAAAAGCCGCGCCCGTCGAGGATTTTGGACCCCCGAAGGCCTGTGTCAAGCCAAACTCGAGGATCCGGAGGGTCGAATTTCGTTTTGTAGGGTTCTGCCAAGTTTTGTTACACCGTACACGTCACATAGAACTCGTGTGACTGCACGGGGGTGTCGGTTTCAGTCCGGGACCATATCGAGTCATCTTTTGCGTCTTATGTCCATTTTTGCGATATTTTCAGCTCTTTTCCGGTATTTTCCTCGTATCGGGATGTCTCAGCCGGTTTTGATGGTTTGTACAGGTCATTATACATCTATATAGTTTATTCAAAGTGTCAGTTTCGTCTGTTTTGGAGAAATACGGATTTTGGCCTACTGTCGCCTATTTTCCCGTATCCTCTGCGTGTCTGGGGTATATCTCGTATCCTAGGGCTTTTCTATACCTTTCTCTTCGAGCCAGGTCCATTTTTTGCGCATGTGCAAGCGTCTGTGTTGATTCGGAACAATCATCAATGCATGTTTTGATATTAAGGGATGGTTTGTTTGTTTCCTTGGCACAAAATCCAATAACTAAAGGAATCAACAAACAGGAAATGCAGATATTATTACTACTATGTCAATAACTTGAAAGCAAAGTGTGGAAATGTATCAAAGAGCGGCTCAACGGCCCGAGCAAAACCCAAAGTATCGAGGCACACTCGCCCAAAAGTCAACAGGCACGCAGGCCTCAAAAGCATCTACCATATCAAAGTCAAAAGGCAAAGACAGCAAAATAGACTAAGGCTCAGTGATAGCCCTCAGTCATCAAAAAGGTCCTCGTCATCGTCGTCCTCACTATCCTCCATCTCTCGCGGATCCATCCAGAACCTGGGGTCGTCAGCAGAATCAGAGCCACTGCTGAGGGACGTGCTCTCCTCCTCTTCTTCTGTTTCCTCCTCTTCTCTCCTCTTCTTTTGCAAAGGTCCTTCAGCAGGCCTCTTCTCCGCGGACCTCTTCCTCAACTCTCGGCGGAACGGGAGGTCCTCGCTAGCAGCCGCAATCTATACCCCTCTTTGAGCACTCGCTGCTGGGCGAGATGAGCTCGGTGCTATCTTCTTCTGAGGCGGTGGCCTCACGCTTTTCCTCCTAGGAGCCGCCCTAGCTTGCCCCTGCATTGCACTTAGCTTGTTAACATTTGTGTACATATTGCATATATATATTGAAGTGTGAAAGCAGGACATTGTTCTATCAAAGTTTCAAGGTCATACCTGAGGCCGCACAGTAGGAACTGGAGCTGGAGGTGGATAGTGCAGCCGCAACTGGGCGCCGCTTGCAATTCTGTGAAACTCCTTCTCCATGGCCTTCATCAGGCGCACCGCCTCTCGCACCCACTCATTGGGGCCTGTGCTACAATAAGTGGTCAAGTCAGTTTGCAGGACAAGTATACATGTGAAAGTTGAAGCAAGGGAAGTGCAAAGGATGCTATAGTATCGTACCGGTCCTGTGATCTCCTCCGGCTCTCTCCTAGCAGGCTCAAACTGGACAGTGGCCTCCTCTCCCTGAGCGTCCCGTACAGCCAGCGTCCAAGAAAGCCGAGGAAGGCCCGTCGCCCTAGCAGGCTCACTCCTCTCCCTCGAGCGGGCAGTCCTGCCTTGCCTGCGTCTCTCCTCTCCAGCTGCTATAGCCTCAGCCTCCACAGCTCCGTGCTCGACTACCCCAAGCGGTCCCGCCAAGTACTGCCTCTGATAGACAGCATAGTCACGCTCGGGCCTCAAGAAAGCAGTAAGGCCTGCCGGGACGGTGAAGCGCTGCAGCTCAGCCAGCGTGTACTGGTCCGTGTGTGAAGCGCGAGGCGGAAGTGGACCCGGCACCACAAACTCTGAAGCCTCAAGTGACTGCCGTGTCACTCGATCCCCCAAGTACCACTGCCACCCAAAGATCGACTCCAGCAGCACGCGGCTCGCGGCTACCACCCTGCTCCGGGAAAGGTACTCCGGCTCAGCCTCCGCGGTCCTCCAAGGGTCCCACTCCACCTGCAAGCATTCAACAATCAAGCAACAAACAGTCGGTCAGCGACAGCATTGAAGCAATTCAAAGGCCATAGTAGGCAATAAAAGGTTGTGTTCTACCTGGGTGCCCGACAGCTCGTCTAGGTACGCCCGAAAGGCCTGGAGGCTACCTCTTGCTGCCTTCTTGCCTCTGTACTGAGGCCCCCATATCAGGGCACGGGGGAGCATCTTCAAGTCTAGGCACGAATTCTCCGGAGGGTACATCTTCAGCACCTCATATGCCCATAGCTGCAAGGTCAAACAATCAAAGCAACAGTACAGCAGTCGCAATTCAAAAGAAAGGAAAGTACTCAGAAAAGTAAAGGTTACAAGTCCGTTGTTCTTACCTCCCACACCCTCCAAAGGCCGGCAATCGCCTTCTTCCGCCGAGAGAACTCCCCCATGAAGCTGTAGCACGTCCCCAGGGCAGCGCCTCCCCAATCGTACCTGGCCGCCGTACGCAAGTCAAACAGGGCCGGCAAGTAAGCCAAGTGCACCGTGGACCGCTTGTTAGGGTACAGCGACGCCCCGAACAAGTACAACAAGTAGGCCCTCGCCATCTGCTCCTCCCCCTGCTCCGAGTGCGGGACCCTGTTCTTCAAATGCCAGTGGAACTGGTCGTGGGAGAACGTCTCTGAAATACCCACGAGCACAAAACCCAAGAACCACTGCAGCGCCTCCGGATCTCTGTGGATCCCCGTGTCAAATGGGATAGGCTCTCCTCCTACCCTCAAACCCGTCAGAGCAGCAAAGTCCGTCGGAGTCACAGTCATCTCCCCGATCGGAAGGTGGAAGGTGTTGGAGGCATCCCACCACCTCTCAGCCAGCGCCGTAAGCAAGGCGTGGTCGCTGAGTGTCGCCGTCTGTGTAAGAATGAACGGTCTGAACCCCGCAGCGTCAACCAAGGATCTGACCCGCTCGGGCAGCCCCCTGTACAACTCGAGGGAACTAGTAGGACCGCCGTGCCCTCTTGTACCACCTCTCGTCCTCTGCACACCACAAAAAGCAAAATGGACAAGAATTCATCAGCATGCATAACAGGCAGTCAAATCAAGAAAAGCTACAAGTAAGGGCAATCAAATTAAGGTCGAGGGTGCGTTCAACATTTTGTGTTCAAATTCAAGGTTTGCAATTACCGTGAAGTCGAAACAAGTTATTTCAAAAGCACGATATTTTATGTACATGAGGTATCCTACTTAGTCGAACCAAAGGCATTGGCATTCTATCAGTCGAATTCAAGTTCCGAAATATTAACAAGTCGAGGCAACCTACAGTCGATTCAAGTTCGTTATCACGCAGTTCTATCAGAGTTCTAACAAGTCTACAGTTGAGTTCAAGTGTTTTCTACCCAAAGTTCTATTTACCAAGTCAAGCTATGAGGCATGCATATGTCACCATGCTATCAAGCGTCATGCGCAAATAAGCTACGTATAAGTACAGTGATAAAGAACTACAAGAGAAATCAGAAGTGGAATTCAAAGGGATACCTGCGCCCAGTCCGCCGACAAGTGCCACTCCGGGTCCCTCAGCACGAGCTCTGCGTCGTAATCGTCGCGGCGGGGGATGTAGCTCTCAAACCCGGACGGTATGAACAAGTGTGGCTCCGGGGGAACATAGGCCCCTGCCTCAAACGCCGCACGGCCTGCAGCCCGCATAGCCTCTGCCCGTGCCACCGCTCGCTCACGAGCTAGGCCACCCTCCTCCTGGGCCTGCTCGACTACCTCTGTCTCCCGTACGAAAGCCTCCTCTGCAACCTTAGCCCGCTCGGCCTCAGCTCTCAAGCGCTCTTCCTCCTGAGCCTGCGCAATCTGCCGTTGTCTCTCCTCCCGGGCTGATATCACTGCTTCAACCACCACTGGGTTCCCACGCAGCAGCCGATCAAGCACCTCCTCCGATACAAACTCCACGAAGTCCCCGCGCGTAATGGGAATGTGCACCGAGGACCCCGCCGCTGGTCTGAACTCTGCTGGCCCTGTGGGTGCCCCAGTGGGAGCCTCCTCCTCCACCACAGGATCCTTACCCCGCGCCGGATCTCTCCTCGGCATCTCCGGCCGATCACCTTGGTCACCACCATTATCACCACTACTGCCGCCGCCGTGGGTCCCTGTCAAAATCGAGCCCGTGACCACCAACCCCTCTACACCACTCTCGAAGTCCAATCGAGTGACCTGTGGGCCCCCTGATCCAGCCATGGCTGGCGTACGCCCAGCCCCTCTGACCGTACGCCACCTGTCGCCGTCACCTGTCTCCTCTGCATGGCCACCATCGCCGCCGTTGCCGCCTGAAACCTCTGCACCGTTGGTCGACGGCGAACCCAGGGTCGCTTGATCGTCGATTTGTGACCTTTGAGCCTCGATTTCGACCCTTGGTTGTCTTTCCTCTTCTCCACCGCCAACATTGCTTCCACTTCTACTGGGTTCGGCCATGGATGCACTGATTCGAGCAAATAACAGTAGGGAAGGAAGATTTGAGTGGGGAGATGAAGAGTTTGGGAGAGTTTGAGAGCCTTTGGAGTTCAAAACTGTCAAAGAATGGCGGTTCTTACGTTTCTGCAGAAGTTATACGACATGGGAACGAGCTGGGCCGGGTCTGGGCTTGGATCTGGACCGGGCCAAGAAAGATTCATGGCGTATGCCAGGATATTCTTACCGTGCGCCACCTTTTTATTGGGCCGTGGGCCCAAAATGCCTTGAATCAAATTTCCCTCCTCAAATGAGTCCCGAGTGGACCAGTGCTTATTTATACCCCTAAAGAACTTATCCCCGAGCAGAGTCCCGTCCAATTTCAAATCAACGGCGATCCATCCGCCCAATTTTCAATTCAACGACGGTCTACCCGTCCAATTTTCAATTCAACGACGGTCTACCCGTCCATTTTCAATTCAACGACGGTCTACCCGTCCAATTTCAATTCAACGACGGTCTATCCGCCCAATTTTCAATTCAACGACGGTCTACCCGTCCATTTTCAATTCAACGACGGTCTACCCGTCCAATTTCAATTCAACGACGGTCTATCCGCCCAATTTTCAATTCAACGGCAATCCATCCGCCCAATTTCAAATCAACGGCGATCCATCCGCCCAATTTCAAATCAACGGCGGTCTACCCGTCCAATTTCAAATCAACGGCGATCGGTCCGCCCAATTTCAAATCAACGGCGATCAGTCCGCCCAATCTCAAATCAACGGCGATCCGTCGGCCCAATCTCAAATCAACGGCGATCCGTCCGCCCATTCTCAAATCAACGGCGATCCGTCGGCCCAATCTCAAATCAACGGCGATCCGTCCGCCCATTTTGCCCTCCGCGAGCAGCAATCTTTCTCAAAAGATCTATCTGGCTGAATTCACCAAATCAGGTTCTTTACGATTCATGGCTTTGTCAACCAAGTACGTTCTGTTTCGGATACCCGTAAGGGGGTGTCTAGAAAACCTTTGACGTTACTTGTACCAGATCAAACAGTGCTCCAAGTGCCGTCAAAGGGGGGCTCCTGTAGACACCCTATTCTGGACTATCTGGATCAGCACGTTTGCGATCTTTTTTTTGTTACCTCAATGATGATAAACGGTCGAAAAACTCTCCGAGGTCGATGGAAGGTCATGAGCTTTGAGTGTTGGACCCTCCTCTTGCAAACCATTTCAAACCCCTTCAAACCCTTCAAATCCAGAGCCAAATAAGCCTCAATAAACCATGCCTTGCTTACGCCACCTCTTTCTTGGCGTGCGCCAGGAATTTGCCACGTGTCGGACATCGACCGTTGACTGAGTTTGACCTGGCGCACGGCGGTATCTAGGTGGCGTACGCATGGTCAAGGCCGGTCAAATCACCGCTTTTCTGTCACGTGCTCGAGACTTTGCAACCACCCCAGTACAGTACAGAGCCTCCTGATCATTGCTTTCTGCAGGGCCGTCCCCCTCTCTCTCCTACACACCCCATCAAGCTAGTCTCATGCATTTAATGCATGGGAGGCTTCTTCACTCAACCCAAGCAACCAACTCACCTCCTAACCCAACTGGTCAGCCCCCCCTCTCCAGTCCTCTCCTCCTATAAATACCCCCCCTTGCATTCATTTGCAAGGGGTTAACCATATTAACTCTCCAAGTGCATTCCCTCTCTTCTCTCTTGTTCTTGCTCTCCCATTGCAAGAGTGAGAGATAGAGAAGCCTCACACCCTTCACTACTGATTAGTTGCTATACAGCCTCCATCTTCAATCTCCAAAGCTCACCACCATCCTTCCTCTCTCTTGCACCAAAGGTATACCACCTTTGTGCTGCTTTTAGTTTTCAACCCCTGAGGGGAACCAGGAGGGTTCTGGCTAGTAACTGATGCTAGTCCAGACCCCTCTCTGGCAAAATAAATCAGTCGTAGGGGTCAAGCCATGGCGCACGCCAGCCTCTCTTAGCCGTACGCCACCTTTGGCTGTACGTGCACAGCTGGCGTGGGAATCATGAAGAGCCCATTTATTGTTTATTTCCTTTATGTCATCACCTTCTAGCATGCTAATAACCAGTTTATTACTTTCTGTATTTTAGAACTGTTCAAATGTAGCTTTCAATACTTGCTTTTTTTTTATTCTCAAGGCCTCTGGGGTATGTCTGGTCATGTTCCAGAACCCAGATGATGTAAAGCCAAACACTGGTTAACATGTAGTCCTGGCGTACGGTCCCCACGGTGTGGCGTACGGCATGTTTGATACAAACCAGTGCCTGGCCCTTACATCACAATTCAATCCTCGCCTTTTTGCTCCCCCACTCTGTTTATGGGGTTTTGCTTTGCTATTTCCTGGCTACTGGCCATTCCTTACGCCTGTACATGTACATAATCTATATTATAAACTGCGTGGTTTGCCCTGGGTGTGCACTGGTCCCCTCCAGAGCCCAGAGGATTGAGAGTAGGAGCTGTGAGAAATCAGCGAGGTAGTGTACGCCAGCTTTTAGGTGGCATGCGCAGGGTGTGTTGGCGTGCAGTGGCCTGGCCATTGCGTGCCAGCATGTCGCCTGCTCACGCACCCGACGGGCAGCGTACATCATCCCATTGAACTTTTGGCAGTGCTTGTTCTCAATCTATGTTCTTACATTTAATTCAATTCAAGCAAGCAAACTAGCATCCATAAACATTTTTGTCATATAAACTGCAACTTGTTACAGTTTTAATCCCTATTAACTGTTCCCCCGCCCTAACTGGCTAAGAATGATCAAAATGAGAGAAAAAATGCAAACGTTTTACAAAATGCCTGAGTAGAGACCGATCTCCGGATTGGGCGAGAGAGGTGCCATAAAACCCTTCCCCTCTCGTAACCTGGCTCCCGAACCTCAGATATCGAAGGTAACAACGGACCAGTCTATGCCTTTTCAAATCAAATCAAACCTTTCTCAAATCAAAGCGAAACGTAGCAAGCGTTTTCGAGTTCGGTTCCTTGGGTGTCTCACCGCTAAAACCCGAGTGGCGACTCTGAATCGAAGCGTTTCGCCGCGCTATTTTCTAAAAGGGCCGCCCCCAAACAATTCATTTCTTGCAAACCAAAATCGGGCGATTTTTGGGGCGTGTGCCCACAGTGATAAACCCCAAAAAATATGTGGTTGTAAAGCGGTCTAGAGTACCACATGGCGGTACTTCCGAACTATTATATAATTTCAACACAAACCCCCCAAATTGGGAGAGAAAATGGTTTCATCAATAATTTTTTTGAACGGCGGAATGAAATTTAATTAACATTTGAAAATAATACAAAGATTAATAGGACAAGAAGAGAACGTAAAGTCCAATCCGAGACCCAAACCTTAGATTGGCAAGACACCAACGAAGGCAACAGCCAAAGGGAACAAAGTCCAAACACCTAAAGGCTTAAAAACCTAAATAAAATAGTTAAAACAAACGGAACGCAACCCAAACACTCAAGAGGCCTAAAGCCCAAAACCATTACCAACACATCATTTTACTTTCATCATAAACGGCCACTATATCACTCCGGCTATGTTCAAATGGCAGACATCCGTAGGGAAATAGGAATAGGATTCTAAATTCTAAGATTCTCATATTTGGGTTGTTATTGAATGGGAATATGATAACTAATTCAGGAGCAATTAGATTCCTAAACGGAGGAGGAATTTCATATACCTCCACTACCCCATGAGAGTCGAGTCCCTAATTTTCTCATCCACCAAAACGGCGGAGTTAGGATTTTGACTTGAGGGGGGCCAACTTAATAAACATATACTATTTTTTTATCGAAACGTATACGTATTATATCATTAAGTTTTCATTTGTGCATTGAAATGATTATAACCTAATGTAGTTAAAGTATACAAATCATTTTGTTTTGTTTTTTTCTTTAGGCTACTTCAACAGTCAAGTGCTTATTCTTTATTTATGAAAGAAATTGAAAATTGAGAATGTAAAATAACCGATTTTTTTAATCAAATCAAACTAAAATTATTAAGATTACAAATAGTTATACACGAATAATTATCAATAATATTCAAAATCAGATATATACAAAACAAATGGCCACTATATCATTTTCAGAACATTATGAATGTTATTGCTACCCTCTATTCCTAATATCAGTATGTACCTTCTACTAGTATTGCAACTCCTAAACACAATGTTGAGATCCCAGCTTCAATAGAATTAATTATTAGGAATACATTTGCTGGTTTTGGCAGCACAAAAATAAATTAAACAAAGACTGGTTGAAAATGAAAAAAAATAAAATAAAACCCAGAAAATTAAACACATGCATACTACTATTTCCTATCGATTGAGGCCAATTAATTGACAATACAACAGCCAGTAAACACCAAGCCAAAAAGAAATAGCCCACCAGTCTTGTTGGCACTACGTCCTCTGGGTCCTGTTTAGAACAATAACTTGTGCAAGTTTAGATATATAGTACTACGTCGGGAATTCGACCAAACCAACAAACAAACAACCCGCAAAGATAATCAAGAAACAAGAACGCAAGACACATAAGATTTTTTAAGCGGTTCCCTGATAGACTGCTGAGTAAATGTACGGGTCGCATCATTTTTTTTTTCACTATGTATCGAATGAAAAAGAGTACAAGTTACAATGGCTGCTGCATATAGCAAGTAGTAATTCCTCCATATTTATCGTTCCCCTCATTCAGTTGAAGGACAAGACAAAGTTTTTACAACCCAAAGTTGATTCACCGGACCGATCAATGGAAGTGCTTGTTTGCTGAGAGGCTTTCGATTATTGTATCTAGATACGAATCATTCTTAACGACATAGTGCTCGTGATATATTACCAGGAAACACTACTATCCTAGCGAATTACGTTTCGGTACGAACGATTCAAAACGGCAAATGAAGCGATTTCCAAAGCAATCCCCTTAGTTTTCGCCAAAATGCCAACTTATCATGGTCAAAATAGAGAGAAAATGGAATTTCGGGGGGAGAAATTGTAAAAAGTTCAGTCGTTATGCTCCTAGAAATGTGTTTTGTTTGGATAATTTGACCAACAATATTTAGTTTTACTAGATGTTTATTGCTTGGAAGAATAAGTTCTAGTTTTGTTATCTATAAAAGCCTACCCCTAGTGTACCACAATTTAAGCATGTGTCGTACTGCATTCCCGTTCCCATTTCTTGTATCGGAACGATCCGCGTTCCAGGTAACGTTGGACTCGTCACTAGCCTTAATGGGAAAAACAAATTTCATGTTATTATCAGGTTCTATCTACTTATGATTTCAACAGGGTCAGTCCTAGGCATAGGCCCACTAGGCGACCGCCTAGGACCTCCCGTTTTGGGCCTAGTGATGGGCTCCCAAATAGTAGAATACATTAATTATTACTTTGTATGTATGTAGACTTTATTACAATAAGTCCAAGGTACCACAAGTGGCAAGCGCATGTGCTTTTAAAGCATGAAGCGGTTCGATTCCTTCCCCTTGCAATTTTGAAGCATCAATTTTAGAACCTTCACAAAAAGAAAGGTTGTGAAACGCTACTTTTAAGACTCAAACTCACAACCTAAACCTCTAAAGTGATGCTACAGCCACTATGCCACAATTTGTTTTTTTTTCTATATCGAAAAACTAATTACTATACTAAAATTGAGAGGTTCCATTTTCAACCACCGCCTAGGGCCTCTGAAATCTTAGGGCCGGACCTAGATTTCAATGATTTTTAAGTTTATCAGTTCAGTACCACAGTAACGCAACGAGTGAACGAATGACAGATCTATCCCTGCTACAATTTATGCAATGACAATTTACGGTTGGCAAGAAGAGTGACATATTTATGAAAATTTATGCAATGAAAATTTACGGTTGGCAAGAGTATTTATTCAATAGTTCAGGAATACTGCCACGTGTTACTCCGGACTACTTTACAATCACACATTTTTGTAGGATCCATACACTTAGCAGTAGATTCTACAGAAATATATATGTGGTTGTAAAGTGATTTGGAGTACCACGTGACGGTACTCCCGAACTATTGTATAATTTCAACACATACCCCCCAAATTGGCAGAGAAAATGGTTTCATCAATAATAATTTTTTTGAATGGCAAAATGAAATTATACTAACATTTGAAAATGATACAAAGATTAATAGGACAAGAAGAGAATGTAAAGTCCAATCCGAGACCCAATCTTAGATTGGCAAGATACCAACGACGGCAACAGCCAAAGGGAACAAAGCCTAAACACCTAAAGGCCTAAAAGCCCAGATAAAACAGTTAAAACAAACGGAACGCAACCCAAACACCCAAGAGGCCTAAAAGCTCAAATAACATAAGACGAGCCCAAGTAGTAAAGCCCAAACAAACATCTAACCCCTACACATCACTAGGAGGTAGGGGGAGCAACTGTCCCTTTAAGGGGCAACAGCGTGTTGTCCCGGACGATTGGGGCCCGCCTTGATATTGCTCCGATGATCGGAAACATTCACTTTGTAGAGCTCGTCGGGTAGAACAAGTGTACGAAAAATCAACTTGATCGGATATCATTAAGTGTCTGATCGGAATATTTTTTTCTTGAAAAGAATGGATCCGAAACACTGGATTAAATCCAATGGAACCTATTATTGGCAAGTTATATGTGTTTCCGATCAGACACTTAATGATATCCTATCGAGCTGATTTTTGATACACGTTTTCTACTCGACAAGCTCTACAAAATGAACGTTTCCGATCATCGAAGTGAGACCAAGACGAGCCCTGTTTGTCAGGACAGCAGCTCCCCCGCCTCCCACATCACTACTGCCAACACCAAACACCACCTAAACCCCATGGCTGCAAATATTAACCAAAACCGTTGATTCAATTCAGTCTGGGAGTCCGAGTCCCTAATTTTCTCTTCTACCAAAAGTAATACTTACTGATGTCCATTGGAGCTGATTTTTTACAGGGCCCCATAAAATAATATTCAAAAATTTATGAATATTTTTATAGATTTTTATAGGACTCGGAATAGACCCAATCACATTTTTTCTTGCGTGGTTCCCTGCAAATCTTACTTTCGAATAGCAGGGCTCTCATCATAAACGGCCATATCACTCCAGCTATGTTTGGATGGCAGACATCCATAGGGGAATAGGAATATGATTCTAAATTCTAAGATTCTCATATTTGGGTTGTGATGAATGGGAATATGATTACTGATTCAGGAGCACTTAGATTCCTAAATATTGGAGGAATTTCATATACCTCCACTACCCCCTGAGAGTTTGAGTCCCTAATTTTCTCATCCACCAAAACGGCAGAGCTAGGATTTTAACCCGAGGGGGCCTGCTTAATAGACATGTATTTTTTTTTTATTAAAATGTATACTTATTATATCATTAAGTTTTCATTTGTGCATTGAAATGATTCTAGCCTAATACAATTAAAGTATATGAATCATTTTTTTTTTCTTTAGGTTACTTCAATAGCCAAGTGCTTATTTTTTTTATTTATGAAAAGAAATTGAAAATTGGGAACATAAAATAACCGACTTTTTTTTTCAAATCAAACTAAAATTATTAAGATTATAAATAGCTATACACGAATAATTATCAATAATATTCAAAATCAGATATATACAAAACAAATGGCCACAATATCATTTTCAGAACATTATGAATGTTATGGCTACCCTCTATTCTTAATATCATTGCGTACCTTCTACTAGTATGGCAACTCCTAAACACAATGTTGAGATCCCAGCTTCAATAGAATTAATAATTATGAATACATTTGCTGGTTTTGGCAGCACAAAAATAAATTAAACAAAGACTGGTTGAAAATGAAAAAAAAAAAAAAAAAACCCAGAAAATTAAACACATACATACTACTACTTCCTATCGATTGAGGCCAATTGACAATACAACAGCCAGTAAACACCAAGCCAAAAAGAAGTAGCCCACCAGTCTTGTTGGCACTACGTCCTCTGGGTCCTGTTTAGAACAATAACTTGTGCAAGTTTAGATAGTACTACGTCGGGAATTCGATCAAACCAACAAACACACAATCCGCAAAGATAATCAAGAAACAAGAACGCAAGACACATAAGATTTTTTAAGCGGTTTCCCAACAGATTGCTGAGTAAATGTACGGGTCGCCCCATTTTTTTCACTATGTATGGAATTAAGAAAAAGTACTTGTTACAACAGCTGCTGCATATAGCAAATAGTAATTCCTCCATATATATCGTCCCCCTCATTCAGTTGAAGGACAAGACAGAGTTTTTAACAACCCAGAGTTGATTCACCGGACCGATCGATAGAAGTGCTTGTTTACTGAGAGGCTTTCGATTATTGTATCTGGCTACGAATCATTCTTAACGACATAGTGCTCATGATATGTTACTAGAGAATGCTACTATCCTAGTGAATTACGTTTTGGTACGAACGTTTCAAAACGGCAAATTAAGCGATTTCCAAAGCGATCCCCTTAGTTTTCTCCAAAATGCCAACTTATAATGGTAAAAATAGAGAGAAAATGGAATTTCGGTGGGAGAAATTGTAAAAAGTTCAGTCGTTATGCTCCTAGAAATGTGTTTTGTATGGATAATTTGACCAACAATATTTAGTTTTACTAGATGTTTATCGCTTGGAAGAGTAAGTTCTAGTTTTGTTATCTATAGAAGCCTACCCCTAGCGTACCATAATTTAAGCATGTGTCGTACTGCATTTCCGTTCCCATTCCTTGTTCCGGAACGATCCGCATTCAAGGTAACGTAGGACTCGTCACTAGCCTTAATGGGAAAAACAAATTTCATGCTATTATCAGGTTCTATCTACTTATGATTTCAATTGTATTTTAAGTTTATCAGTTTAGTACTACCACAGTAACGCAACGAGTGAACGAATGACAGATCTATCCCTGCTACAATTTATGCAGTGACAATTTACGATAGGCAAGACGAGTGACATATTTATGAAAAATTTTATGAATTGGGAGATATTGGAGAGGAGAGGATAAAGAGATACGGATCGATGCAAACCTCTGGAATTGGCTCTGATGATTTTTTTGAGTTGTCAACCTCATAAGGCCACAGGTATTTATCCGGATTCGCCTTCCGAGCCAAGCTCCAATCGTACAGTCTTCTCTCTTGCGCGTTCGATAAAACAGCGTATGATTCCTAGTAACAAATACATAATAACAAAATAAAGAAGCAGAGGAAATTTGTTTTGCTTATGTGACAACAAGGGAAATTTCACAACTGGTAGAGAGGAATGAAAAAACTGCGACAAACCTTTAAAACCTCAAGTTTCTTGCTGAGTTCTTCCTCATCGAATCCTTTGTTCATTAACTCTTCTACCTTGTTCTTGTATGCTGCATAGACCTACTTTATGGAAATCAAAACAATGTGAGAGGGGCGGAGACTAGACCGTTCAGTGGGGATTTTCATTGGCTCTTTCTAGGCCTACTTTGGAGTCTGAAACCGTTCATTTTTTAGAACTCATGAGAACATCACACCCTAGCCAAAGTTCATGTCAATTCGATATCGATCAATAGAACTTATTAGAACATTTGTCTAAAAACAAGAAACACGAACATTGGATCGAAAACTCATTTCGCTCAATATAAAAACGTCTTTGAATTTAACGATATCCGACCAACTTCATTTCTTACAAGGATTAATGTTCACGACGAGATCTAAAGGTTAACGGGGTGAGCCCGAAAAAAAGGCCCACAGAAGGCCACAACAGCGCTGTCTGGTCCCAGAGAGGAGCTGGTTCCAAGATAAAAACTGGTGATGTCTGATTGCTGACCTGATCATTTGAACATCCTTTCTGAATTCCAAGACTGCCATAGTAATCAATATCTGTAATTGCTGCAACCCAGATTCAATCTTGATCAGTGAATATGATCCAACAACACAAGAATCCTAGAAAGTGATAAAAAGTAGACTTTTCATGTGGATGACCAGTAAAAGAACTCAATTTCCAAACAATTATAAGTGTTCAGCTCATACACTAGTTAGTTTTTGACTGCAATAAAGCTCTTTTTCTAGGCAAATTAAATTGTATACCAAGAAGAAGAAGAAGAAAAAAATAAATCAGTACAGCCGGAACAGTAAACGAAGGACACAAAACCTCTGAGAACAACCAAGGAGGGTACCGATCCCACCTCTCTCTCACATCCTTACCAATGGCTAGAAACTCTTTTAGAGGATCAGCAGCCTGATAGCAAAGAAAGACTGTATACTCCATCTGTAACATCAGTCCTTACAACATCCTAATTCTTTTAGAAAGAAGCAAAATCATACCCATCTGGGCCCGGAGCCTTATCCCTATTTAGAAACAACCGTTTTTAAGTACAACTGCAGAAACAGGAGCTAATATTGCAGCAACATCCTTCTTCTCCCCAAATTTAGTACGCAATAGCTTTTCGTCCAAATTCGTCAGAGTAGATAGGATCTTGTTTCTCATCCTAAATGGAAGCCATCCTCCTATGTAAATATATTGTAATTTGATCTCCCAAAGGTAACCATCCTACCCTGGATTTTTGTTTATCAAACGACTCCTCAACGATTCTTCGCCTCCTATACTCAAATAAATCATCTTTTTCTAGGACCAGAGTAGTATCATCCACAGTGAGGCTGCAATGTACTTGAAAATGAATCCATTTCTCTTTCACTTCAACAACCCTTTTACCAATATTGCATTGGTACAACAATCCTTGTGAAGCCCTTTCAGAAAGCCTTTCAAACACTTCTGTTTCAGGACCTATCTTTTCATAGGATGCCCCTCTATCCACGTATTGCAAATTCCAGGCCTAATGCAGCAGGTCAGGAGACGTGGCATGGCTCATCCAATAGGTAAAAAAAACTTGAAAGGTTTCTCTCTAGCCGAAAATTATTCAATACTCCCAAAGTATACGAACAGTAAACTCCCTCCTCTCACATAACATGCGGGGCCCACACGAGAACACATGTGGGCCCCACATGTTATGTGAGAGGAGGGAGTATACTGTTCATGTACTCCGGGAGTATGGAATAATTACTCCTTTCTAGCTGTATTAGGTAAACGAGTAGCAAATCGGGGGCGATGGTCAGACATTCCATGAGCCATAAAAAGTACTTCAAGTCCAGTAAAAGATCTTCCAAACTAGTATTATGATCAACCAGCGCTCTATCAATTCTGCTCTTATTACAAGCCATTCCCCTACTTCTACTTGGCCATGAGAACCAGAATCCATTTTGAATTAAGATCAACAACCTCTATTTCCTCTATGCAGTTTGTTAAAACTCATTTTCAGCATTCAAACACAAATTCTCTTTATCAATTCTTTCCTTCGACCTGCACTAAGATCACCCAATAATATCGAAACAAAGCTTCTATGCATTGCCTTCGGTTCATTCTATAAACTCAATCTCTCGTGTACTTGATTACAACCATGTACCAGAGTCACACATAAGGATTTTAAAGATCAACACATGTTCAAATTGCAAGTAATCTGCTGCATTCTTGAGTTAGTTAAAACTGCCTAGCTAGAACACAAGTATATTCCAAGTGAACGAAACTCCAGCTACCGTTCCAGAGCTAATATGATGTAGAAACTCCTAATTCTTGGGTAAACATTACTTAAACTGTATGCAACAAATTGTGATGCACTTACCTTGGATTCCAATACACCACAGAACAAAGGGACAACTTGTTATCCATATATTGTCAACTTGGACGGTCGCTAGGATTCAAAAACTTCCAAGGCGAATAACTTGATTTTTAGTGCAACTGTAATGTTCAGCAAATTCTATAATAATAAGCGGTTTAGCCACTAGACCCCTTAGTCCTATTTATCTCCGCGCAACTTAGAGTAATAAACTATTGCATACATGAATTGGACTCAATGCAATAACAATATGTAGTCATGTAGACATGATAAGTATGAACATAAATGTATATGAATTGAAGGTGGTTACGGATTCCGCGGAGAGCTCTTTCGACGTTGAGAGTAGAGATTACTGACGGAGGCCCTTTGGGAAGTTCAATGGGAGACTCCGATTCGGCCTCTGCCTGTGTCACCGTTGTTTCCGCAGATGCACTACCATCGCTGCTGCTGCTTCTCACTGTAAATTTAAGCGGCTTTTTCGTTGTTTTGGACAAGGAGGACGTTTTGGAAACAGAGAATGAGCAGCTTCTGCTGCTGCTGCTGCAAGTAGTAGTAGTTGTTCTTGGTGCATAATTTTGCTGTGGTTTTGAGATATAGTAAAGGGCTGCTGCAGTGGTAGATGATGACACAGCCATTTGGCTTGGGGAGTTTGTAGTGTTAGAATTAGACTCAGAAATCATTGGCATTTTATTCAGTTTCGAAAAGGGGATAAGGCGTGTATGGGGTACGTTTTCCCAGTGGCTTTCAGGGGTTGAGGGGATTTGGAAATTCTGTGGTGCACTCGCCTGTAGTGCACCCTACAAAGCAGATCTGGACAGTCGATCTCGACAATCAATAGTTTAGATATGTTTGGTATCTTTTACCGGTCGAAGTTAATAATTGCCGGTAAAAGATAACAAACGTATTTAAACCATTAATTGTCCAGATGGACGGTCCAAATATGGCCAGCAGGGTGTACTAGAGGGAGTGCCCTGCAGGATCCCCAGATCCGATTGACAGCCCGTTTTGCTACATATAAGGAGCTCATGATTTTAGAAGAACATGGAACGGAAATAATGACATTCGCGAGTGTTTGTGTTACCAACATAAGTTATTGTGTGGGTGGGGCCCACACTTAATATGAGTGAATTTGTGTATTTTTGTGGTGCAAGTGTTCTTTTGTCTAAATGTGCTATGAGGTTGTCGTGAACTTCCTTGGAGACTTTCTGAGATACTAGTACCATCATAAAGTTCGCCGAGCTTTTGATTTAGACAAAAAATCAAGTTTAGCTATGAGTAATATATTTATACCTACACGATGGAGAGATTTTCTTACGGTTTATTTCCTGAATCATACTAACCATTCATTTTTTAGAAACCATATGATATCGAATCTTGTGCTACCAAAATCCAATCATCTTGATTTTTTATACCAATAAATTCCTCGACGAACTCCGTTAAATGAACTATTAATCACAAATATTGTGATGTTTTTTTTTTAGGGTACTTTCAAGGTACAACCCAAATCCAATGGCGTGATTTGGGTGCCAAAGTTAGATATGGGAAGGTGTGAAAGCACCTCATGTCATCCAACTGAATGATTGGTGTGTACTCATTACTTATGAAATTTCAAAATATTTTATTTCCCAACTAAGTAGGGAAGAAATCAACATAAGTTTCGACATAATTAAGGATCTCGACGAGATCAAAAAATAGCAATTTCGATCATCAAAATAGGTCCAAAAAAGACTCACAAATGAACCAACAACACCGTCCAATCAACGAGCTGTCTGTTTTGCATAATTTAGTTGGTTTGATGAACCATAACAGCCAATGCACACAGATTTAAGGGCAGAAGCAGAAACAATGAGGAAATGAATTTGCCATATTTTCACTTCAAAGATCAAGCTGAACTGTCAATCAATCAATCAATGGATCAACTATCTCTTTACACATAAATTAAAGAAAAGAATGAGACATTAGCCCAAGATTAACAGGCTCGGAAACCAATAGGGTACAAAGCCAAAAAAAAAAAAAAAAACCTAAATGAAATCAACAAGGAGAAGAAGAAAAAACACTAACTCCAAGACAAATGTACAAAAAATTCAGACAGATATAGAACAGAGATCGTCGAAGACTTGTCTGATATTAGGCCTTTCATTTACAGGAAGAATACACCTTAATGATATAGCAAGCAATCCATCCATCGCGGTCGAGTGTTCTTCTTCCCCTCCGGCAATGTCTCTATCGATACAATCCATTCCCCGTCCTTCTTGATCACACAATCTAACCCAATCCGTGAGATCAACAGCTCCCGATTGGCCGGAGATTATGTCACCAGCACTTCTCCGGGTCAACAACTCCATCAAAATCACTCCGAATGCATACACATCAGTTTTGGTAGACGGAACAGGTTTGGCGGCAGATGCGAGTTCAGGAGCACGGTATCCGAGTGCTCCTAGGTTTAGTATCTGCTCGGCAATGCCTGCTGGAGTCATCAGGCGGTGGAGGCTGTAGTCGGTGAGCAGTGCGTTCAGATCGGAGCTGGATAAGAGTATGTTATTGGGTTTTAGGTTTCCATGAGGGAAGCCTCGATCATGAAGGTAAGTCAGACACCGAGCAACATCTATGGAAACTTTCAACCTCTGGGTGAAGGATAGGCGGGAGTATCTCCTAGGTGTCGTCTCTGCACAAGATACAGACGATGAACCAAAGAAAAAAAAAAAACAAGAAACAGATGGGTTCAGAAAGAAAACAATCCTGCACGTAAAAATAAATAGCAATTTATAGGAAATCTCATCATGATATCCTAAACATATGTCCAGTTACATCCACAAGGTATTTGACGGTCTTGAGTAGAATTCAACTCAAATGCTAGCTACTGGAATGAGGGTGTCCCCCTCACGCTTATATTATATATTCTGGCAAATTTGGAAGTTCACTTTACCGAAGGAACAAACCCCGATGATGCTGCAGCACCTCAAAAGTATGGGTTTGCAGCACTGTCAGTCTGTCACTAGTTGCATCCTTCCAAACTAAGTGGCAATTGGTCAACCTTAACGCTTGTACCATCGAAAAAAGGTCAGAATCGTCTAATGAAACCATAACACTTGCCACATACTAAGGAAATTTGGTTTAGAGAAGTGAGAAGGTTTTCAGGAAGTTAAAGCATTAAATCTTATATCATTTTAAGCCCATAACAAATGTGGCCTACAAGAAATGGTTCAATATCTCACCCTGTAGCACTCTGAGAGTAATACAGCGGTGAAGTGAATGATTTGGGAAGGCTTGATTGCACTGACTAAAAAGCTGGGAGTTCGAAAGTATGTTCAGCCCTGTATCTAGCACTAAATTTTGGCCGGTCAACAAAAATGGAAGTTCAACAAGAGAAATACTATGCTCGAATACTTTTACAAGAGCCACGTGATTTGTAGATTGGTTTGAATTGTTTGTCTCAAGGAGTGTTGTATAGGGCCTTTTTGTCTACGCCCTTTTATGTATACGGGCAGCATTCCCTTAATGCCTTATATAAATATTTAGTTATCAAAAAAAAGAAAAGAAGAAGAGCCACGTGATTTCTTGAAATATTGCACTAGAGTCATGCAAAATGCATAGTGAAAAGAGTGTGCATGAAACCCTGTGTGGATCCTTCTAATATCAATGCATCTTCTATGACAGCTTTATATTTAATGATAGGTCAGCGGGTCTAAGGATCTTCTACATGGAAATGTAACAATCTTGAATTTCATGTCCTTAATGAGTGTATTGACCTGCTGAGAGGAAATAAATAACTGCTACCAGTGTTCTATTTACCATTGCCATTCTCATTATCAAGAGAGATACAAGATGGAAATAAAACAATATCAAAGTTAACACTGCAGATAAATGACGAGATGAAAGTAGCACCCCCGTTACCTCAGTAAGCTTAAAACAAGAAGCATGCATGCATACTATAGGCAATATTTTCGAGTAATACCATGCCATAAAAATATTTCCCACATAGGTTTGACGAAACAACTTGTAGAGAAAACAGATAAGTCAGACATCATAAAACTGGGAACCTCAACTATCAATCAACTTAAACAGCCAGCATTAGCTATTCATTCACATGTTAGAGAGACTCTCCATAAAATGCAACTACAAAAATGCTTTGTTTTGGAGTAAACTAAAGTGTTTCATGATTACAACGTAAACATAACCATTTAGTAAACTTGGCACTGATGCAATTATTAACAACCATATATCATCGAGAAATCAGAAAAAGAAGGAACAGCTATATATCACTTTAGGTCCTTTAGAAAGGCTCTTACCATAAAGATGAAGGGCCAAGCTATCTCCCCGGACATAATCTGCCAAAACAAGCCTCTCCTGTTCTCTTGGCCCCCAATAATAAGCTCGTAAAGGAACGATGTTGGGATGTCTCAATGATCCAATTTTTTTAATTTCCTTGGCAAATTCTTTCTTATGCTTGACTAATCCTACCCTCAGCCACTTCACAGTCAACATATGCCCACAATCTAGAGTCGCCTTATACAAAGTGCCATGACTGCTTCTACCCAAAACTTCTGCTGGAGCCCGTGACAACTGCTCAGCCGTGAATGCTAGTGAAACATCCAGGAAAAAAAGCTCTCCAGCCAAACGATCCGGTGAATTTACATCTAATGTCACAGGTTGTTCAATTGCATCAATAAAACGAGGTGAAGAAGATACTGGGGAATCTGAAGAAGACTTCCTTCCAGAAATTGCTACAGCTTGACCAGGGTTGTGTAAATTGGGATCCAAAGATGCTGGAGTAGCAATTCTCTCAGGGGATACATGCTCAACAATCTCAGTACCAAATTCTCTCTGACCCGACAATGACCTTGAATTTGAGGTTAGTAAGTGATCATTGGAAAAACTTGACGAAGTTGGTGGTGGCTCAACACTTGTGGGGAACTTGAAAAGAGAAGTCCTAGAAAATCTTCCGAGTTTAACATCTCTGTCGGCAGTTTGGCTACTAAACCCACTTCTGATGCGAAAATCCTGAACTTTTGTTCGATGGTATGCGATCAGAACAAAGGCAATCATCACAGCAGCCCCAACTGAGGCAACAATGATAGCTACTCTTATACTCGATTTTGAAGCACGACGATTCCCCGAATCTTGATTTTGAGTAGGATGGTCAGTCTGGGATGACATGCCAATTGGAATGTTTAGCAAGGAATTGCCAGGTCGAAAAGAAGAGAGAGGGAACTTTATCAAATTTTCCGGAATAGGTCCTTGGAGATCATTACAAGACACATTAAAAACTTTTAGACTTGACGGTAGCTTATTTGGGATCTCACCCGAAAAATTATTCCTGGATAAATCTAGGTACTCCAAGCCACTAAGATTGCTTAATTCACTTGGTATTTGCCCTGATAAGTCATTATTTGCAAGATTAAGCAACTTCAGACTACCATAATTACCTATATCTGGTGGCAAGTTATCTGTTAACAAATTATCAGAAAGATCGAGAGACTCTATCCGTGGATAAGAGGGTAGAACTAACAATCCCCTTGCACCTGCCCCTTGAATAGGAATAGATCCATTAAAATGATTTCCAGAAAGGTTCAAGTATGTCAAGGTCATTGATGTGAAGAAACTAGGTGGAATAGGCCCATCAAGTTCATTCAAACTCAGATCAACAACAGAAAGACTTCGAAAGGTCCCAAACAGAAAAGGTAAGGTACCAACTAAAGAATTATTCCTCATACTGAGAGTCGTCAACCCTGGGAACTGAGATGTCAGGTTTGGAACATTTCCAGACAACCCATTTGAACTCAGGTCAAGAATCTCCAAATCTGGTCCCCAACTTTGCATAACAGATAAATCACCAGAGAGCATATTTCTGCTCAAGTCCAGTATGAGACATCTTCCCACAACAGAAGGCAGAGAACCGGAAAACACATTTGATGAAAGATTCAAAATGCTCAAAGTTGTGGAATTAATCACATTGATTGGACCTGTGCACACACATGCAAAAGATTAGACACCACACTTAATCAATACCGAAAAGCATTTGCTCAATACATTAACAACCTCCAATAGCGTGCATCACGAGAAAATTTTAACATGAAGGCACTCAATAGATGTTACCATGGAAGCAATTTTCAAATTGCATGAATAAAAGAACACATTTTCTTTATAGGGAAAACTCTTATCTGAAACATTCAGTGACAACAACCAAATACGGGCATAGGAATGAGGATTGCGAGGCTGAACAGACGATCCAAATCACATCCAGTCCAACTACAGTAAAAAATTTCCGGAACATGTACCAACACCCAGCATTTTAGATGAGGGCAACCAAAATTAGTGCACCATATGCAACCAACATAAGCAAAACGATGGAAATGAACCTAGCAGACGAATTGACTATGAACTCAACAAGCCTTAAGCATCAGGCGCACTGTAACAACTCCAAGAGTCATAGATCGGTCAGCGAGACTGCAGCCTGGACTAGGGATTGAATAGACTAAAAAAGGTGAAGTCATAACAATGAAGGGAAACAAGATTCAGCAAAAATCAATGAAACTAATCCAAGACAAGTACATTTAATATGAAGCATAATTGCTTAAGTGATCCTTTCAGTCAAGGGGTATATATATTATGGAATACCCCAGAAACATTGGTGAATATCTTACAAAACTATTTGACAGCATTATCAATTTTCTTTGAATCCATAAGTAACTTGCTTCAAGATACCAATACGGCAATACATACAATTTCCATGCTCAAAATTGAAATATGAGGAGTTTTATACAGAAAGTATAACGCCACTCAGTGCAAAAACTCAACAAACATTGAGTTGTTCACCAAGGTCATAGGGTTGCCAAGATGGTTTTATTGTGCATATTTTTAAGGAAAGCAACTTTGAAAATGCACAAAGGTGCAGGAGCAAAAGAGAAGAAGGAATGAAGAGGTAAAGAATTGTTTTGGCATCCCGTATGCATTGTCATTTGTGAAATACCAAAACTCAAAGAGTTTCTTCTGAACCGAGGATATTGATGTAGGATCAACAGTAGGAGCAACACCTTGGGGCTTGGGGCACTGTAGTACTGTTGGTCCTCTGCAAGCAGTACCGTTCACGAGATACTACGAATTCAGCAATCTTTTCACTGTGAGTTGTTTATCCTTTCGTATCACTCACTGCAGAAGTAAAATATTCCAACCATTGCATTGTCATTCATGAAATGCCAAAAGTCAAAGGCAGAGTTTCTTCTCAACTGAGGATATTGATCTAGAACAGAAAGAGCAACAACACCTGTGTCTTGGAGTACTGTACTATTGTTGATCTCCTGAGAGCAACACTGTTCACGAGTTACTACCAAAGTATTCAGCGATATTTCCACAGTGACGGTTGTTTATCATTTCATATCAACTTACTGAAGGAGAAAAATACCACAACCATTGACCTAATAGTACAGGTCCCTGATCTGCTCACTCTATGAGGTACTGTTGAACGCTATGGTGGTAATTATTGAGGGGATTTATATACTTCATCTTTTGCTTCACTCTGGGTGATAATGCAAATCACGTTGGAGTTGGTAATGGTAAGTAAAGATTCTAGTAGTTATGATCCTGTTCCTTCAAAATACAATCTCACAAAGTTACCGGTGGGCGTTTGACGATAATGATAGATACGTTAGCTTTTGATAACTTAGAACAGCTTGGTTTTGATAGCAATAGGAGAATCTTATAGGGGGTTTCACCTTGGTTTTGTACAAGAACCTTAGGCCAGAGTCCCTAGACGCAGGGTCAAACATGCCTTGTTCACCCCTCAATGGCGCCAAAAAAGCTCTCTTAGCTTTAAATTCTCATCTACTCTAGAATCATAACAAGCATAAAAAAAACACTCTGTTTAAACTCAATAGAAAGCCCCATGAATCCTTCGCAACTGTCATCTTGTGCCACCTCAATTGCGACCCAGTTGATATATTTGCACCTAACAAGCCGAAGCACCCCTTCCACGTTATCAAAAGTGTCACAAGACTCGCAACCCTTATCGTAGTTTCATTAATGAATGGAAGGTTACCAATTACCACCGCCGTTATGCTACGATCTGTACATGCCTGAGGGTGCAACATAGGAAACAAATTCACAGCTCCAGTTGCTGCCAATGTTACACTACAGCCATTACACCACAGAAATCCGTCATCGTAACTATTAGCATTTATGTCCCGCTGATTCACTATCAAACACCTTGACCCCTTTAGTCCATGATTAGAAAATCTTACATTAAACTACTGCCAAGGGTTTCCTTAAATTGGTTGAAGGAAATTAAGATTTCACCCTTTGGAACTTCTATATTTGACAATAACGGTTTCAATGGTCGATGATTTTACTTTGTTCCTTCACATGTTTATAGAACTGACGCAACAAATACTACAAAATTAGAGCAATACACCAAAAATATAAGGAAAATGAATTTTTCACTCCTTTTCTTGTTTTACTATGTAGGATTACGAAATTACCCCTCACATGAAAAGGGTTATTTCGTAATCTCATGTGAATAAGTAGAAGAAAAAGAGTGCAAAGTATAATAGGGGAGTGTAAAAATCACTTCCCAAGATATAATTACTTCGTATCTGCTTTGCAAGAGCCTTAACTTGATGGACGGTCAAACGTAGACCACTAGACTACACCATACAAACAAACACTGTAAAACAGGGTCTTACAACATGAAGATAGCCAGAGGTATTTTCACTCTTTGCTTAGAAGCTGATTCTCATGACCTCGAGGCTAGAACATGTGCCACGATAGAGTACTGTATAGCGTTGGCCATTGCCATGTCAAGCACTCTGTCTTATTCGAAGTACTCCTATATTACTCCAAATTGAGTTTGTCGACAAACTAGAGATCGTGGAGTATGATAAAAGTTTTCCAAATTGAGTTCGTCGACAAGAAGTACTCCAAACAAAGAGATTGAAAAGGCTTCCATCTTAGTTTCCGTATGTTGTGCGCAATTATAACCCCAAATCTCCTTACTTTTCACGCGATATGGGTCAAGGACAGACAACATGCACATTTTGTCAGCGACTTTAGACCAAAAGTATGGAAAATAGAAAAGTGAGTAAATGCTCCACATATGCAAGAGCATCTACAATTGAAGAATGAGGAAATAATGCTCATAGGATCCGAATGCTCAAAGCTTGTGCGTATGCTAAAATTTCTTAACTCCATGTATTTCAATTAATGCACACAGTGCAAACAAGGAAATAAGGTAAAATACAGACTCGGATTACATAATTTCAAAAGTTGAAATAATTTCTTACCTGAAAACCCATTGCCACTGAGATCTAATTCTTGCAAAGGAATTGAAGTCTCCAACAGCTCCTCTGGTATCGACCCAAACAACTGGTTATTTCCCAGGCGCAAAACTTGAAGATTTGGCAATGACCCAAATGAAGGAAGCGTTCCAGTCAGCTGATTACCACCCAAATCCAAAACCCTCAAGTTCCGAAACAGAGAAATTGCTTCATCGGTGAAAAACCCACCACCCAACTCATTGTGACTCAAATTCACATACGACACCGTATTCGCCAAACTTGCAATGTTGGCCACGTCCATTGAAAGCGATCCCGAAAACATGTTAAAGCTCAGATCTACATGGTCCACGTTCCGAAGCTCCGAGAAGAAGTCCTGGATGTCCCCCTGAAGCCCATTCGAGTGCAAGTCCAACACCTTCAGTTGCTGAAGTTTCCGGATTCCACTTGGATACCAACCTGCATATGTCAAAAACGAACCGCATTTTCCAACATTCAAGAACTTTTTTTTCTCTTAACCAAAACGTAAATAATGAAAAACGCACAAAATAAGCTTCTTGATACATCAATGCAACTACAGATCACCATGCAATTCAACTTATTTCCAAATCTAAAGACAAATTACTATGATACTAAAGATTCCATGCCAAATTTTGTTCACATAAAAGGGGCAGCCACACTGTGAATTTGTAGCTCCTATGTATATCTATATTAACGTCCATATTGTGAATTTGTAGGTCATATGTATATTTATATTTATCTATCTATTATTACACATACATTGTGAATTTGTAGCTCATACGTTTAGGTATATCTATGTCTATCTCTCTAATTGTCTATATATCTATGTATATAAATCTAATTACCCATATATCTATATTCACAAACACATTGTGAATATTCATATCAGTCATATGCATATATATAGCTATGCCTATCTCTAGTTATCTATAGCTCTATATATATAGCCATGTATATATAGATAATTAGAGGGGTTTTTTTTTCTTTGGCATAATTAGAGAGAGGCATAGACAAACATGTACATATGAGCTACAAATCAACAATGTACATATATACAAATATTTATGCACACAAACACATAAGCGTAAGGTGGCTTTTGGACCTTAGGAGGCCAACAAGAAGTTCCACCCCCACCCACCTGTAAAATTATTAGACGACAAATTCAAGTAATCCAAACCCCACAGATCGTTGATGCGAGCCGGGACCGGCCCATAGAACTGGTTCGCGGACAAATCCAAGTACTGCAAGGCAGTCAGTTGCCCTATCCCGGGCACTAGCCGGCCGGTGAGATTATTACCGGCCAGGGTCAGATTCGCAAGCATTTGCAAGCCGGTTAGCGTGGTGAACTTCAGGTCCCCGACCAGGCCGAGCCCGTCCAGCGCGATGGCGGTGACGTTGCCCGCCTGGTCGCAGACGACGCCGTAGAACGAAGTTGGATCTGGAGCGGAGGTGTTCCATGAGGAGAGGACTTTGCCGAGGGGGTCGTTTCGGATCCCTTTTTTGAACTCGAGGAGGGACTGGAGTTCGGTGGTCTGGGCGGAGGAGGGGGGGAGGAGAGAGAGGAGGAAGAGGAGGAGAGTGAGAGGCATCTGTGGCGGTGGCGGTGGCGGTGGCGGTGGCGGTGGTGGGGGCAATGCGAGGGGGGAAACCCTAGGAATAGTGGCTCATTTGGTGGGAGATTTGGAGGTGTGGAAAGTCGGAGCCCTAGAGGTTGCAGATTCTGGGGGGAAGGAACAGGGTTTGGAGATGGGAATTGGGAAGGGAGTGAGACATTTTAGAGAGAGAAAGAGAGAGGAGAGAGAGAGAGTGTGTGTGTTTGCAGCTCAGCAAAGGAATAAAAGAGGAAGAAGGGTTTTGTATTTATGTATGCGTTTAGACCCCTCATGAGTGTTTTGATGTACATTTCGGTCCCTAAAGTTTGAAGTTCTACGTTTGCAAAGTTCGGGGTTAGTTTGAACTAGCAGTAGTAATATATACCGATTACATTTATGCTGGAACTTGAAGAAAATAAATAATAATAATAAAGGGGGAAATTTTTACTGTGCACAATTTTTTTTTTTTTTTTCCTCCAAACCAGACAACGGGAGAAATTTTTTTTAGTTTTTCATTCCTTTCTCTTCTTTTTCACAAATTCCAAACAAAATATTAGTTTTGCAAAAACAAACAAGATGAAAACCCAAATGAGCCCAATTAATTTTTAACTGGGTAGTATTTTTTTTCAATTTGATTAAGTTAGTAATTCTTTTCATATTATATATCGTTAGCCTAATTATTCATTATTTTTGGCTATTTATTTTTCAAACTTCCTTCTATTCACATATTTTTATTAAGTTATTTTATCTCCAATAGACTTTTCAAACAACAACTATCAAAGTAAATGAAGAGTTTTTAGCATATTTTGCAGGCTTTAGCTGGTACTTTAAACACTATCTCACCTTTCATACTTTAATTTTCACTTTTTCAAACTTGAAGGAAGAATTGCATCCTTCATATGTCAATATAATATAATTTGTTATTCTATCTTTTGCTTTTTATTGTCTTTTAGTTTCAATTTTTTAGTCTTTTATGAGTACTTTTTTTTCAACTGATAATGTTGCATTTGAAGAGTTATATTTGCAAGATCCCTTGAAGGGAACCAAAAAAAAAAAGATCTTTCAAGTTATTCAATAAGGCAAAAGAATACACTTTTGATTGCTAAAATATGAAAATTTGCAACAACAAAAAAAAAAAACTCTTGCCAAGTGATTGAATCCCACACAAATACATATGGCTATGAATATACTACTTAGGGCATGCTACATCCCTAAATAACTCCTCCTAAACCCACAGTGTCATGCAATTAGTCTTTAACCACAAACACATACGTCACACTATAAGAGTGAGAGTTTGTGTGTGTAAGTATCTGTGTCGTGTGTGGGCCCACAATCAATTTAAATGAGCTTCTATGGTGCAAGTGTTTGCGGTACTTAGAACATAGGGCTGTCTAGAACCACTGCAGTGCCACGTGGATCAAACTTAGAACAATTATTATAGACTGGATAGAGGATCAATCATAGAAATATAAAACAAGGACCATAACAAGAAAAGGGTCATACTTGAAGGGGTCAAGTGTGATTTATTCACGTGGATTTTAATTACATGCTGTCACTCCGAAACGAGTATTGATTGTGAGAGAGAGAGAGAGGGTTTTTTTCTTTCTTTTTGGGAGGGAGAGGAGAGAGAATCAGCTTTCTATTACCAAAAATGATACTTACACAACAATCTAAACACAACAACTTACACAACCTCTCATATGCATGTGGGCTCCACACACACTACTATGTGTGGGCCCCACATGTATATGAGAGGTTGTGTAAGTTGTTGTGTTTAAATCGTTGTGTAAGTAGCATTATCCTTCTATTACGGAGTACTACCATATGGAGTACTACAACTAGTAATATTTTAAAGAAGATTTTTTTTTTTTTTTTACCCGGAAAAAGAAGGATTTAATCAAGTTAAAAATGAACTGTTAGGAGACGTGGAGGAAGGTGGTTGGTGGGAGGTGAGTTAACTACAGTCTGTAAAGCACTTCCCAACCTCTTCCCCACTCCGTCTTCTTTCTCTCTGCACTGACTGACGGCCCTACTCGGCACTCGTGTTTTTTTTTTTTTTTGATCATTGGCACTCGTGTTTGTTTCTTTCTTTTTCTTTTTTAGTACTAACTGCTTCGCTAACGCCGTTAAATTGGACAAATTATTCTTCACCTTTGGATTGGAGCAAGGGAGTTGAGTTCGTTCACCCTGCAATTAAGAGGGTAAACATTATCCTCTTTTCTATTGGGTTGGTGTTGTGCAGTAAAGTGCACAGTATCGTACTGCGCACATCCGAATCGTCAGATTATGTATCCGACGGCTCGGATCTCATTTTGGCAACCAACGATCGAGAGTCGTTCATTGCGGAGATGAGATCCGAGCCATCAGATGCACGATCCAACAGCTTGAAGGTGCGCAGCGCGGTGATGTGCACACTATTGCACAACACCATCCCCCAATTCGTTGAAATTGTATTATCCCACCACAAAGTTATGTTATGGTTACTAAAAAGCGTATTGTATAGTGCATCACTGTGCGGTGGGATTCACATTATTTTAACCAATAGAAATAAAGGTAATGTCCACCCTCTTCTAAAGAAAATAAACAAAATTGCACTCAGAGAAAGACCATGTTGTACACAACATGTGTTGTGATTGGTAAAAATTGCAGGATCCATGACTCCCTTTTACCGTTGATAGAGAGATAAGGGGACAAAATGACGAGTAGTGTTTTCATTGATGTGAAGCATCGCTTCAAGAGAACTAATCTCTCATTAAATTTGGGATGACCTTCGTTTTTTCGAGATGTCCTTTCAAGTTCCAAAAACCATTCGGAGAACCTTTACAAATGTTAAAAAAGTCCTTACGAATTGAATTGAGCTAATTTTTTACAAAAATTTATAAAAAAAAAATGTTTTAGGAATAACTCGCATTTTGAATCATTTTTTCGGGACCCAAAATGGGCACTACAAAATCATCAATAAATCGTTAAGGGCTTTTTTAGAATTCGTAGAGTCCCTACAAATGTTGAAAAAAACTTTGTGAATATCAGATTGAGCTAACTTTTTAAAAAACCCATAAAAATTTATTTTAATAATAACTTGTGGTTTCATGCAGTGATTGTAGCAGTTTTTGTAGTAGATTTTATTATAATCCCACCTAAATTAGCACAGTTCTATGCTTATATGGATTAAATATCTGTTACACATTGTCGACCATGCATAGGGACTATTCTACTCCTATAAAAAATCTCCATTACTTGGTAAACCTATTGTCACGGTCATGGTCATTTCTTTATGTAACTTTTTAAAAGGAGGTATGTTTTTGGAAAAAGGGAACCTTACCACATTAGTGTGGATACTTTTGATTTCATTGATTTTTGATTATTGAATGCTGGAAAACAACTAGTCTTTTTAAAATAACATTGATTCAATGACACAGTATATATAGTTAAATGCATGCAAAATTACATTGTAAGATGTTAACTTCAAAATAATATTGATCGATAATGCAATATAGTACTCAAATACATGCAAAATGATATTATAATACGTCAAATTTCAAAAATATATATATTAAAACATGCAGTATAGTCAAATACTACGTGAAAAAAAAAATTTAAGAAATATTGATCGATGATGCAGTAGAGTCAAATACATGCAAAATGATATTGTAACACACAAATTTCAAACTAAGGTTGATTGATGATGCAGTTTAGTCAAATACATGTAAAATGATATTATAACACGTTAAATTTCAAAAAAAAAAAAATTAATCCATGATGCAGTATAGTCAAATGCATGCAAAAATGATACTGGAACATGTCAATTTTCTAAGAGATTAAATTATTTACACCGCTGATGTGAACATTTGTTTTCTTCAAATTAATTATATTGCGCCACATTGTCATGTTCTATTGATTGAGACCACTGTTTTGCTAATCACAAGATAGTTGCACCGCGTGGATGCCGCGGGCGATTAGATTCTCATTTTTTGTTGTTCTCATCATAAAATTAACACATTTTTTTTTATTTCCAAACACAAAATTACAACATACATTAAGAACTTAATTTGTTGACAGCTTTTGAAATGTTTGGCTTACACAATTATACTACTGTCTGTTTTGTTTTGTTTTGGGCTAAGTCACAATTATAGTAGGGGAAATGACGGTTCAGGATGTGTTTTGATAATTAATACCCACTAATGACATTTTCAGCATTAACAAATGTTCATAACACGTTCTTGACGGGTATTAATTATCAAAACACGTTTTTGGCTGTCATTTTCCCACTTGTTTGATTGTTTGTCTCATTGATTGAAACATATTTTCCCCATTCAAAACTGCGGTTACTTGTTCTCTCTCTCCTCCTCGTTCTTCTTCTTGAATGTAAAAATCTTAGAAAACACACCTAGAGGTTGCCCCAATGGTAAGGGCGAATGACTGACTTTAGGAGAACTCCCCTAGGTCAGCGGGTTCGATTTTCCACCGGATGGGTATCCTAATAGTAAGTGGGAGGCCGTGACTGGTATGGCCACGTTAGTTCCCCCGAGGTCTGGATTGCGCAGTCAGGCCCAATTGTGGCTCGGCTATAGGGCTGTTCCTCAGTTGTCAAAGAAAAAAATCTTAGGAAACTTAATAATATAATACTGGAAACTGATTTCCGCGCTCCACTTTTTACTGATGGTACTCCAATTTTAACGTGAAGTTATTAGTAACTTTATGTACAAAGTGGAACACCATCAGTAAAAAGTGAAGCGCGAATATCAATTTCCTATATTACTTTATAATACCGAACAAAAGTGCATTGACTCAATTTTTCACTAGTCTTCCAAATTTTATGCTCTTTATGATCCAAGAACAATACCTAAAGGCGCGAGCGGGTGCTGGGTGGGCAGGACAGGCCAAGACAATGACGGCTTAAAGCGGCAATTTAAAATAGGCCTTTTCACATCAGTTAAATACAGTATCTATTTTGAAATATATTTTACTAGCGTTTTTCAGATGCAAAAATTGAAAATGAGTAGATCTTTTTCAGATGATACCAAAAATGTGTTCTTTTAAGAGAGAGGGAGGGAGGAGGCTCCCATCCAGTTCCCACAACAATAATCGGAACCGTTCAATTTTTTGAGCCCATCGAGAAGATCGATCTTGTTGAAAATCAAGTTGATCGGTTAACGTTTGATATGATTTCGAAATGCATTAATCTTGTTTTTAATGCAACTTATTTGACACAATTATTCAAAGCTTAATGCATTTCGAAATCATATCAAACGGTATCCGGTCAACTTGATTTTTGATGTGGTTAATGTTCTCGACAAGCTCTAAAAAATGAACCATTTCGATCATTGTAGGCCTAGAAAAAGCCCTTAAATAGCCCAAAAAGGACGGAAAACTGGACCATAGAAACTGGATTGGAGCATTTTCCCGAAAGAGAGATCCTAAGCAATAAATTAGAAAAACCGTTGCAGAACATGTACGATGGCTTCTATCTCCTTCAATTTGTGCTCCTTATTTGGGGCCTACAAATTATTGTTTCGGAATTGATTTTCATACTCCATTTTTTTTATTATATACATTCTCTTTTTGTCCTTATTTATGTGAATTTATTTTTTTTTACCCTTTCACAAGTTCATTTTTTCACACATTGAAGGGCAATAGAGTAAATTCACACCAAATAAAGATAAAAAAGTAGTATATATGGTAAAAAGGGGAGTGTAGAAATCAATTCCCTTCCATATATATACACACTACATAATACTCGTAGAAAATTTGGGATCATCTCAAATCTGTGGCCTAAATCTATGCTTCATTGGCCTAATGGACGAGCCGGCCATGGTGTTGTGCTAATTAGATGGTCCTGTCATGAACTTACGAGGGTAATCAAACGGTTCATTTTGTTCAATGCATTGAATTTGTCGTTCCTAATTAACAAACTGCAATTGATCAAACACGTCTTTTTCGAATTTCGTACTTGACGATCGATATTCTATCTTATTTTGGCTTGAATGACAAACTCGACGAGCCAAACAAAATGAACAGTTTTTGGATCACACTTATAGACCGAGGACGAGACTTATTTGAAGAGCAAAGCACATGACATGGGCATAACTGGAGGCACATTAGGACCCTAGCTCCTCCTGAGGGACGTTCCAGTTTCTAACAAAAGGAATTTTTAAAAAAGGAAGGTAATTTCAAGCTCAAAATCATGTGTTTACGCAAATAATTTTTCTATCAATATGGATCTTGTTTGATAGATCTCATTGAGATTTTTTAAACGGTGCAAAAAAAATTAAAAATTTATTTTTCATTTCATTATATTTTCGCTTGATATTACATTGTTTTTAAAAAAGAAGGTTTAAAAAGAAAGTGGAACCGCACCTATATTCCAATTGATATTGAGATAATTAATTCACCATGACATTCTTGGTACCAAAATACAATTCTTCCCGCGGCACAAAATGAATTGTACTTTTTTTTTTCAATATCCAAAATGAATTGTACTTCATTTTGGATATTGGCAAATAAGAGTAAAGAGTATTCGCACGAAGAATTTTCTTCGTGGGATGTTAGGTGGTTGTGGAAAACATTGTGGGAGAATTTTTTTTTTAGTAGTTTGGCACCTTGCAAACTACGTTGGTTGGCTATCGAAATGAATTCATAATTGAATTGCTTGGTATTATGTGTCTCTCACACCATTGATATTTGTCCTAATAAATCTTCGAGAGAAAACTAATCTCTCAAATTCAATATAACGCAAAAAAGTAGTAATTGACAGTGAGAGTATACAGACGACAACACTAAATCACAGTTTTTTTTAAAATAAGAGAATTCGGGGATAGAAGATTTGAAACCTCACTATGGTGGAAGTGATGGTGGTGGTAGTGGCGGAGTGATGGTGGTGATATCTATAGTAGCAACGGTGGTAGTGGCGGCCAGAGTGGTGGTGGTAGAGCAGTGGAGAAGGTGGTGATTGTAGAGTGGTGGTGGTGACAACAATGATAGTGGCGGCGGTGTGGAGGAGGAGGAAAGGCTTGAATGCAAATACTCATTAACTTTTTTAGCCTAGCAATATAAACCTAAGAAAGGATATCCACACAGATTGAAAATCTGTACAAGCAAGTACAGATTCGATTTGGGCCTATTTCGGGTTCTAAGAAAATGATCCGAGCCGCCTATTTTGTTTAAAATATTATTTCTAGAGTCCCTGTAAAATATCAATTCAATTGAATATCGATAAAGGAGTTTATGATACATCCAACTTTGCTTTAAAATTCAAGCTTAAATTCTGTGACAAAGTTGGATGTTTCATAAACACCATTACCGTTATTCTATTAAGCTAATTTTTTAAAGGGATTCTAAACATAATATTATAAACAAAATGAACAGTTCGGATCATTTTTTTCAGGCCCAAAATGGGCCCAACATCGAATTTGTACTTGAAGGTACAGATTTTCAATATGTGTGAATAACAAAGCCCTATAAACCTATAGGCTAAGTTTCGCTAGGCCCCGTTCCAGAACACCCTCTTAAAAAATAAGTACTTATTTCATATTTTCAAACTCAAAAATAATTTAAATGAAAAATAATTTTTCAATTTTTTTTGCACCGTATTAAAGATCTCAATGAGATCTATCAAATAAGATCCATATTGATAGAAAAATTATTTACGTAAGCACATGATTTTTGAGCTTAAAATTGCATTCTTAAAAAATAAGTACTTATTCTCCTTATTTCAAAAAAATAAGCATATGTTTGGATTTTTTTCGTTTTGTCCTTATTCAAAAAAATACTCCCTTCTTATTTGAAATAATTACTTATTTTAGTTAATGGAACACATGTACCCTAAAAAGTTAAGTATGTTTTTTTTTTTTTTTTTGTATCTATTCAAACTTTTCGCGCGTTTGTTGATTTTGCGTCAATTATTTGTTGAGTGCTGATTCGTCTCAAATATATGAACCTACAAAATTAAAAATTATGATTAAAACCTTGCAAAAGTTTAGTAAAGACAAAAAAAATTCAAAAAGCATCCAAAAGAGACAGACTTTAAGGACTGTATTTGTTTTTATTTAATAAAAATTTAATTTGATTTATTTTTTTTATTTATCTTATCGAATCAATAACTCATAAAAAAATAATACTCCTACAAAACTGACAAAAAGTAAGAAAATAATGAAAAATGGAGTATAATTCTCAAAGATTATTAAATGGTGTTTTTGGTAGTGAAAATTTTGTACATTTGTATTTGTGGTTGAGAAGTTGTTAGATATTTTCGTTAGTGAATAAGTTATTGAGAAATGTTAAGTTGTTTCAATAGTGAATAAATTGATGAGTTTGTGAGTAGAGTTACTGTAGAAAAAAAGATTTTGTTGACAAGTTTTTTGTTAGTAAAAACGAAATGTTAAAATATTGAAATTTTTTTACTAGTGAAAACAAGATAGTAAAATGCGTCAAATTTTTAGTGTTTTTTTATTAATGGAAACACAGGAAAAAAAAGGAAGAAGAAGTTAGGACCCGTTCGGCTAAATAAGTCAATTGGTTTATTTTTTTGTCCTTATTCAATTTTTTTCATATTTGTTAGGTTTATGTCAATTTTTTGGAGATTATGCATCATCATGATGAGAGAAATTTAAAAAGTAAAAAATTATAATCGAAATTCAATTTTTTTTGAATAAAGACGAAAAAAACTTGTTTATTAGCTTATTTTTGTCTTTATTCAAAAAAAATTAGGTTTCGATCGTAATTTTTTACTTTTAAATTACTCTTGTCATGACAATGTAATAATTTTAAAAAAAATTGACGAAAAACTATTAAATATAATTTTTTTAAATAAACACAAAAAAATAAGCCAGACACTTTAGTCACTTGAGAATCCCATCTCGAAGGGGGTCACAGTCAAGCATGCTTCTAGAGAGGTACAGTGTTTTCAAGGCTGCACGGGGTGGCTTTTCACTTGGACAGCTATGATCGGCTGAAATCTATGGGGTCAAGCTTTTAGTGGAGAGAAATTTTTGGGCACGGATGGATACCACGTGAAGATATTCGTCGGCGATCACCGTCGTTCATATATGTTTTGGACAATTCATATTTATTTCCTCTCGCTTCCGGCCTCTCACCCGACCACTCTCTCTCCTCTTTCTCTCTTCCTAAAATCCGAACCATTCAAAATACGTTTGAACGGCTAGAATCGCCGATAGATACCTCCCATGTGATATCGGCCCGACACCCAAAACTTTCTCTCCACTAAAAGCTTGACCCCATGTGTGGTATCCTTTCAGTGGTCAACCATTATAGGCCTGGAGTCAAATACACTTGCCACAATCAAGGCATGTGTTATATATCTTTTGAGGACTTTACGGTTCAAAAAGAAAAATCTTTTGAGGATTTTGTTAAATCTAGATACCCTTCTTTTCGGATCGGATAAAGATATATGGCTCGGGTTAGGACATACTTGGTGGATATACCTTTTTCAATAAATAGTTTGGACAATATTTTTGTTCGGTTTTAATTTTGAGTGAGATTTTTGAAAGTAATGAGTAGGGAGAGATAGATAGAAAAAACTAATTGAAGATTGTGAACAAGGTCAGACTTGTACATTTTGGGCATGTTTAGTTTTGGGGGATTAATAATAAGGTGAGATTGAGATTGGTAATGAAGTAAAATTAATTATGAACAAGGAGATGGATTTTTTCCCCAAAGGATTACAGTACGAGATTGTTAACAAATAAAATATCTTTATTTTTCGAGGAGGATTGGATTAAGGGGGGCGTTTTGGATTCTAAAAAAATATTTTTTTTAAAAAAAGGTAATTTTATGCTAAAAAATTATGTGTTTATCCAAATAATTTTTCTATCAATATAGATCTTGTTTGATAGATCTCATTAAGATATTTTATATGGTGCAAAAAACATCAAAAAATTATTTTTCATTTTTATTATATTTGAATTTGAAAATTGAAAAAAAGAACTTTTAAAATAAGAAGGCTTCCTAGAACACCCCTGAGATCAATGGTTTACATTCTTGCCCTTATATGGAAACACCTTTGGATGAAAGAGAAGGTGAGAAAACAAGGGTATTTTAGTCAATCTACAGATGAGATAGAGAATTGGGATTAACAATTCCACATCTACCAAGCACTGGCCAATTTTGCAATGGGCAATCCCCCGTTTCGAAGGATTAACAATCCCATGGTAATAAATTAATAGTCCTATTGATCTTTGTTTTTTCAGAGATTAATAAAAAATTTAGCCTTTCAAAAAAAAAAAATTTTGTTCAAGACTATTTTGTGAAACCAAAGAAAGTGATTTTCAATTCTACCCTTATAAAAAATGCTTCAATTCATCGAGATAAAAAATGCTTGCTTTGAGGGTTGTGTACAGTACCGTGCTGTGCATCATTCGAGTTATCCGCTCGGTAATCTAATGGTCCAAATCTCGTTCCCACCGTGTAGCATCCGAGCCGTTCATTACCGAGATGATATTTAAACAGTTAGACTACCGAACAAACGGCTCGGATGATGCACAGTACGGTACTGTGAACCACCACCATCCCCTGTTTCGAATATATGGGGGGTGGCCCCTGAATTTTACTCGTCATATAACCAAAGTACGAAAGAAAATAACTGATCATTGAATGAATGACTGATTTTTTTTTTTTTTGCCCATATTGATGGTGGATTGGTTCAACCCAAAATAGACCTCCATAAAAACACTGACATGAGACATCATCGAAATGTCGATAGTTCAATTTAGTACCACCTTTCGACAAAGATTGCTCTGTTTGTTCAAAATTATACTAGAATGATATCTCTTTGTCAATGAATAGTTTTGTCTTGGGCCACACACATATATGGCACTCGTACGATTAGTTGTGGACAGTGGGGAGTCAGGATTTTGATTCTGAAGGATCGGCTTAATAAACATATATATTTTTATCAGAACGTATACTTATTAGTATATCACAAGGTTTTTGTTTTTTAATACATTAAATTTGTACATTGAAATAATTCTATAGCTTAATGCAGTTAAAGAATATTTAAATCATTTTATTTTTTTCTTTATGTTACTTCAACTGTCACGTGTTTATTTTTTATTTATGAAAGAAATTGAAAAATAATAACGTAAAATAACCAGTTTTTTTTAATCAAATCAAACCACAATTATTAAGATTGTAAGTGGCTACACAAATAATCATCAATAATATTCAAAATTAGGTATATGCAAATATAAAAATTTTAAAATTCAGAAGCTCGGGAAGCCCGGGGTGCAGTCCCCCGGGCCTCAACATAGCTCCAACCTCCACCCCTGGTTGTGGAGACTTAAAAAAAGTGCAATACGTACATGAAGTTTTTTTTTGACACCATATGACGGTACCCAAGAGCACCCGATACTTTTTCTTAAATTTCACTTACTTTGTGTGTGGAGGCTCCACTGATGCACGGGAGTATGCATGTTTGTGTATTTAATGCGCAAAGTTTGCGTGGTTGTACTTGTAGAATGATAGTTCAGAAATGCTAGGGACAAAGAAAATTTACCTCGAAACTATCCTGAAAAGATCAATTAGTGGTTGAGATTTACATTGATACGTGTGACACAATCATCAAAGTGATTCTCAACCATTAATTGCTGTTTTCGGGGTACTTTCGGGGTAAGTTTTCTTCCTACCTATAATAGTTTAG